>JASAUF010000471.1:12513333-13212500 GCA_030180095.1 Magnolia changhungtana | reverse complement strand
AAAATGCCCACAGGTTCTGCATTCCTCTCTGACCTTATTATTTTTCTTTCCATTTTAGCCTTTTCTCTGGTCTTTGTCCATTTCGTTTTGCCTCTGTCAGATCCACCGTCTGTGTTTCTCTGGTCTTTGTCCATTTCGTTTTGCCTCTGTCAGATCCACCGTCTGTGTTGCTGCCCACTGGGACCCAAATGATGCTATGGTCCAATGCTTCGAACTGGACATATTCTCTTTGATACCATGATAAGCTGTTGTCACAAAATGTACGCGCCCGTAATGATCCTAACCGTTGATTTTTACAGTTGAATTGGAGCCTTTGAAAAGTTGCATTTTTAACTGTTGTAAATTCATCAAAACAGGGATGGTCAAATCATATCTTTCAGCTTAATTTTTTTAGGTGGCCCATATAGCATAGATTCCACAATATGCACGGTTGAGATCATCGGGATAATCCGTATTTGGGCCTCAGTGGGTCACTGGATCCTCAGTTACCACCGACGCTAAACGAACGCTTCTTTGCTTGGTGGTGACGGTGGCGCGAACAGGTCTTGGAATTTGTTGTTTGGCGCTCACCACCCTTTACCGTTGTTTGATGACTCTGTGGGCCCAACGTGATGTATGTCTTATATCTACGCCATCCATCCGTTTTTCCGTATCATTTTAGTTGTGAGACCAAAATTTAAGTATTCTAAAGGTGAGGTGGACCAACATCATGCTCATTTGATTTTGTGACTATCAGATTGGGAGACATTTATTGGATAGTTAAAAATGCAAAACATCCAACGGTCCTACTAAAACAAGTGTCCACAATCAGAAATTAGAGGACTTGATCAAGCAATTAAATAATATGATTTTCGAACTGCAATAACGACAGTGGGTTCCACAATTTGGTTGGTTTTATTTGAGTTAATGTATACACTGGTGAATACAATTTCTAAATGCCTGTATATCAGGCAAAATACTTCGACAGAGTATCAAATAACTCCACAAGTCATAGATCTCAACGAATTAACAGGTCGAGATGCATGCATTTTAGACTTCCCGCCAGAATGACTAAAAAGATCACGTGATTATTTTTTCCCTAGGACAGGGAAGAAATGGCAACGTACAACTCCATCATGCTAACCTACTCTGCTTACTTTTCCTTCTCCTGTCAAACGTTTAAAGGAAATGGAGACCGTTCAAAAGGTCCATCTCATCATGAATATCTGGCGGTGCAAAAATCAGGTCGATACACTTAATGGTAAGCTAATATCATAACAAGTCAATGATAGTGAGGGGGTGCTACGTTTGCCCATAAAAGGCATATGCGTTTACGAATTTGTAAAGGCATGTCTGTCTCTTCTATTGTTTCTTATTTATAAAAGAAAAATATATATATATATATATATATATATATATATATATATATATATATATATATATATATATATATATATATATATATATATATGTAGAAATGTGGTGTATCATTTGGAGAGATTTTTTGTATGGTAAAAGAGTAGAGAAAGAGAGGTAAATTTTGTTTTAGGAAATAGAAAGCTTTGTATTATTGCCCCGAGAACGTAAGCATATTACCAAATTATATAAATTTCTATGATTAGTCTCTAGCTTTTTTCTTCAACTTTTGGGTTTTAGATTATCTCTTTTTTTTCTTTTTTTTTTTTTTTTGTAATAAATTTATTGGTTTTATTTTATTTACATCAATTATGTGTAAGCATTTCGGATGTAGAGCGGGTCACGGACAATTTCATGGCCAAGATGGATAAGAAAAGGCCCTATCAGAAACGGAGGTGATTTGCGCCATCAGAACTTAAAACGGATGTATCTCACAAATCCGAATGAGCTATCGGACGTACCATATATGATTTTGGAGTAATCCGATCTATTTTAGCCACCCAACTCGGCTATATGCAAGGTTGCCCACGCCGAATTTGCAAAATAACATCAGATCGACGGTCAAAATCCTATTTTAAATTCATTTTTACTATTTATAATAAGTTTTAGTTCTAGTATAACTCTTCATCCGTTGGGCTTTAAGAGTTATGCCCAAAATGAAAAGTACTTAAAATAATTAGGAGAACATCATCGTTCATCCAAATAGGACACTTATTATTTTTGGCTGACAACCATGTGCACTAGTAGAAATCATGACCGTATATAAATAGTAAGTTTACTATTTATAGTAAGTTGCAAATTCTAGGAGTTTTAGTTGTAGTTTAATTATGAAACTTCTTCCATGACTTAGTATCCCCATTTAAAGGGGTGTAAACTCGTTTATTCATTCATCAATCAAATTACAAATTTTATAAAATTTATTTTCTATTTTCTTTACTTTTTCCTCGTGGATTCGAGAAGTCTCTTTGAGGAGTTTAGAGAAGCTTCGTGGTTTCAAAAAGTTATCCTTGAGGAGGACAGTGATCGACCTCATCACGTTCATCCTTGTGTCATTTTCTCACAGCAATTGGTGTACAACCAAATGTTGAAAAGCTTTTTAATACAAGATTAGTATGGTATTCATGTTGCAATTGTATTTCATATAGTTGGTTTGAATTCTACTAATTCGAGGTGTTGAAGTGACATGGACCCAATTATGCAATGTGAAAATTGAAGAAAAATGCAGTGTTAGTGAATGAAGACTGTACAATTTTAATCGAAGGAAAAGAAAATAAGCTTGTAGAGATGAAATATGACATTTTTGAGAAAAAAAAATCAGTTAAGTACAATGGATCTTCTTGTTAAACTAGATAATTTAGTTTTTTCAACGTGTTCGATCAAATTGATGCAACTATTTAGATTTCTAGATGGAGTCAACCATGTCCATGTTACTTATCGAAGAGTCTCATAGAAATGCACATGAGGGATTTTCTGGTGATGTCGTGATGGCTAGGGAAAGATCTACTAAGAGGTTTTCCTGGAAAAGATTAAATAAGATATAAGTCAAAAGGGAATAAAATAAGTGTTAGAATTGCAAAAAAAGGAAAAAAAAAGTCAACTTGCATAAAAATTATAAATTCGTAAAAAAAAATCGAGAAAGTTCTAAATTAATTTGCATAATTAAGCATCGAATTCAAGTGCTTTCCAGAGAAGGATCCTTACTCTTGCTCGGGTGGTAGACTCTGAGGAGTTTCAACACCCGGTCAAAGGTTCGAGTATCCATATAGGTGGTGAAATTCCACTAGTGTGAGTGTGTGGGGTGTGTGTGCGAGTGTTAAAAGAAAGTGCTTTCCAGAGAAATCTAGTTTGAAAAGGAGATTCATCCGAAGATGAGAAAGTATTATTGTTTGTCGATCCATGAAAATATGTAAGTCATCAATGGATTTTGAATTTGGGCGTTTAATCGATATGACACCATGTAGGTATTTCTTTTACATATATCGATCATGTGATGGGTTATGATTTACATGGGTGATGATGATACTTATATAATTGTGGGGATTAGATATATCAAAATCATTATTTTTTACGGTATCACATGTAGGGTTTAGGATGTGTGGCACATATTTGACGTACAAAAGACGAGTATAAACTTAACAAAGATGGCAAAAAAATTTCTTGGAAAAAGTGTCGATTGAAGATTATAAAAGGATGGTTCAGAAGGAGGAGTTGGTGGCGATTTATATTGATTGATTCAAGATGTTGTAATTGGTTATGCTATTGATACCAATGCATAATTGCCATATCCTAATATTCAAAATTCGAGTACGGTGACCTCGATACTGAGTTTTGGGGTGTGAATTATAATTTCATGAATTCATTCATCACATTCTCATTCGAATCATCGTTCATCCAAATCAAACCATAATTAAATCATCCATAACATTATGAATTAAACTTGAATTTACAATTTATAAATTTCAATGTCTAAATTTACTATCACTTGTTTATTTCTCATATCACTTGCTATCTTTAATCCATAATAAGTTTTTAAGCAAAATATAAATCATAGATCCAAATTTAATGGAAGTAACCATTTAAGTGTTTTTTTTTTTTTTTAATCTTCTGCTCATTTTTTATCATGTAAACCTGTATGTGTTGTTAATTTGGTGAGTTAGAAGCCTAGTGAGATCATATCCACCACGAGTTTGATACATACTCGAGAATGGAAAGAAAAGCACAACTTAACAATTAGATTAAGTATCGAGATACAATATACACAATGGAAGCACAAATCAAAGTAATGTTTAAGGATGTCATGAATTCAAAGTAGATATGATAGAGATAAGTCAAACATATAACAAAATGTAATGCCATAATATAAGATTTGCATAATGTGTATGATGTAATGATGCATAAGATTTTCAATGCATGCAATAAAAGTCATCCCGAGTATAATCTTTCAGGAAATCCCTACTTGATAATTCCCTTAAACAATCATTATTTCCATAAAGGCCAAGGGAATTCCTCTCAATAATACCTAAAAACCATCATCCTTGCCACAAAGGCCAATGAAACTCCTATCGATAACCCCCCCAAATCACAATCCTTGCCATAAATGCCAACAGAGCCCCCTCTTGATAATCTCCAAAAATCATCATCAATTTAAATTCAATATGTTCCATGATGAGGTAAAGTCTTAGAACTTGAAAGATGCATAGTTAATAGGAAAGCCTATAAGTCAAAAGGGAGAAAACAAGCTATTCATAGGGCAAATTTGAGTTGACTTCAAAACAAGAAACTAGTCTTGAGTCAAGATGGCTAGGTTTGAGGCCATTAGGCTAACCCTGAACCAAAATAGGCTATTATATGGAGTTAAATTTAAGAGCAAAGAAGAGCCCGTAACGAGGATCATGAAACTCACAACAAAATTGAAGAAATGGGAACATTAAGGAAAACAGGAAAATTCTACAAGAAAACAGAATCGAAACTAATGAAATTCAAACAAGTCAGAAGATCACTCACCTAATTTGGCACGATTCAGAGTTAAATTCACCTTGACTAGGTATGACTTGGTTGCGACTCGAATAAAATCTAATGGGATCTAATGTATGCAACAACTTCTAAGAAGTACTTAGTTTCTTCCCTAGGGTTAACAACTTGTAGAATTTAATTTCAGACTAAAATCAACCCTGACCTAGTGAGTTAACTCATTGAGTTGTTGAAGCTAGTAGTAACTTAAAGTTTAAGTTCATTAAAATAAAAATCTCGAGAGTGGGGTACCTAATGTAACATTGTGATTAAATTTGACTCAGCCCAAGATTCGGTCCAACTCGACGTGTGTTTAGTGAATTGACTCACAAGGTTGACTCCATTGACTCTTTTTCTTCCTTTCTTCTTTTCTTCTTTTTTCCTTTTCTTTTCTTCCTTATTCTTCTTTCTTCCCTTATATTTCACATCCTACAAAGGACTTAGACGTAACCCAACTCGACTCAGCTCACTAAGTTGAACTCAACTTGATTTTTTGTCACTCGGTTCTCTCCCCCTTGTTCTTTCACTCACTCTCGCTGTTAGTTTGGTATGATC
Source organism: Magnolia changhungtana (assembly GCA_030180095.1). Classification (NCBI taxonomy): domain Eukaryota; kingdom Viridiplantae; phylum Streptophyta; class Magnoliopsida; order Magnoliales; family Magnoliaceae; genus Magnolia; species Magnolia changhungtana. The sequence goes on along the minus strand of JASAUF010000471.1, from coordinate 13,207,040 downwards.
TTGTGTGATCTCTATTTCTTACAGTCAGGAAATTTTATGGGGTAATCCCAATAGTATAAGGGTTTGCATCGAACAGGTTGCTGTTTGTATATGTGTGACTCAGACGATATTTTGCATTGGTTTTCTATTCCTACTTGTTGGATTTTAGATTGGATTTTAGTGATTATGTGATGATTGTGTGGCCTTTTGATTAGTCATTTTAGATATGCGATCAAGGGCCAATCAAAATAATTTAGTTTCAGTTCTTAACAAGAAAGAAGATTACCCATTTAATGGCAGATTTCCATCCGACAGTTATTCTTTCATTCTGTTTCTTATGAATGGTTTAGATTGGTAAAATAGAGTTTGTAGGAGTGAGAAATTGAGGCTTCATTGGTGTTTGGTCGGTGATTGTAGCGAAAAAAAGTTTCACTTGATGCAAGCTTGTGGACACGAGAAAATCAGAGAAATAGAGGCCATGAGTGGTCATTTCGAGCTAGTTTTGGCATTTGGAGTGTGATTGGGATCATTGTTAAAGATTTCTTGCAATTTTCTTTACGTAGCAAATAATCTTCAGAGACAAAAAAGAATATTATGAAAGATCATGGAAGAACCTCGGTTGGACGTTGATCTTGATGATGGGGTATTAAACGACTGTGGCCTGCCTAATCAATGGTTTAAATCAATTGGATAAGGAGATAGTAGAAGGGTTATGTTATGGAACGAGTAAATAGAAAAGAAGTGTTTAAACCATGGTTCATGCTTATGAGTCCTTTGAGTTTCCTACTTGAGTGCATGTGTGCATTTTCCAGAGCTCTAGACAATTGAGATATGTCCTTTGGACGACTCAAATTTGTTGAAAGTGTTTCACTTGGATCATGGATTTATCAGTTTTAAAAAATAAGAAAAATACGGGGGAGAAGATCATTGACGCAGGGGAGGATGTGAGGTCGAGCACCGTCTTCCTTAAGAGGATAACTATTCCGAATCCATGGAACTTCTCTGGACTCCTCACAGAGACTTCTCGAATCCACGAGGAAAGAAAGCAAGAAATAGAAATAAATTCTAATAAATTCAAAATTGATTAATGAATGAATAAAAATAAGTTCAAAACCCTTTAAATAGGGGTACCAAGCAATCGGAAAGAAATCAGAATCAAACTACAACTAAAACCACTAGAATTCGCGACTTACTATAAATAGTAAACTTATTATTTATAGACGGTCGTGATGTCTACTAGTGCGTAAGGTTTTTGGCCAAAAATAGTAAGTGTCCTATTTGGCTTCATCAAACTGTTCTCCTAATTTTTCTAAGCTTGTTCATGTTGGACGCAACTCTTAAAGCCTAACGGATGAAGAGTTATAATCAAACTAAAACTTACTATTTATAGTAAAAATGGAATTAAAACAGGGAAACGAACGTCGATCCAAGTGTATTTCGCAAATCCGGGTTGTGCAACCCGGCATAGCCAGGTTGGTTGGCTAGAGTAGCTCGTTCTACCCCAAAATCATATATTTTACGTCAGATAACTCATTCCGGATTGCGAGATACGCCCGATTTAAGGTCCGATGGTCTGGATCACTTCTGTCGTCGACCGGGCCTTTTCTGATCCATATTGGTCATGTAACTGTTCGCGACCCGCTCTACATTAGTCTCCTCCATTTTAAAAGAACTCAACCTCTAGTTTTTATCATGCTCTGGTTCATGATACTCGGTCAGATCCGCGACGTTGAAAGTCCGTGAGATCGCCATGTCATCTGGACGATCAACAACATAAGCATTGTCATTGATCTTTCAGATGATTGGTACCAGTCTAATTTTTTTATTCTTCAAATTGTTGTATATTTTGGTCGAAAATTTTTCTTTGCGCAGATGGACCATTACTTGGTCGCCCACCTCGAACACTTTTTGTCACTGATGCTTGTCTGGTTGCTCCTTATACTTTCGTTCGAGGCATGTAGCTTGGTCTGCACCTCCGCATGAATGCCCATGATCTTGTCTGCCATATGTTCTGCTGCAATGCTCATACCTGGGAGCTTGGGCAGAGGGACCAAGTCTAGTGTGTGGCGAGGTACTCATCCGTAAATAACGTGGAACGAAGATTTTCCTGTCGAGTAGTTCACCATATTGTTGAATGCAAACTCTGCTTGAAACAAAGCCAAATCCCATTGCTTCGATTTTTCTCCTTAAATATATTGAAGGAGGTTTCCTAATGTGCGATTCACAACCTTTGTTTGTCCGTCAGTCTGTGAGTTGTAGGCGCTGCTGAATTAAAGTCGTGTATCGAATCGAGTCCACAAAGTCCACCAAAAGTGGCTTATGAACTTCATGTCACGGTCAGAAGTAATAGTCTTGGGAACCACGTGTAACCGCATAATTTCTTTAAAGAATAAATTCACCATGTGTGTTGCATCGAGAGACTTCTTGCATGGAATAAAGTGCGCCATCTTAAAGAAACAATCTAATACCACGAACATCGAATCCATGTCACGTTGTATTCGTGGGAGACCAAGCACAAAGTTCATAGATAAATCCTCCCAAGGGCCGTTAGGCACTGGTAATAGGGTGTAGAGGCCAGTATTATGAGATTGCCCCTTGGAGGTCTGACAAATATAACAACGTTAGACTGCCTTTCCCACATTACGTACCAATTGCGGCCAGTAATACCGTTCTTCCACAAGAGCTCGCGTCTTGTTTTGCCCAAGGTGTCTACTGAGGCCACCACCATATAGCTCTTGGATTATCTTTTCCCTTAACGAACTGTTCGGGATGTACAGTTGATTTCTCTTGAAAAGGAACCTGTCTTGCATATGTAAGTTGCCGGGGTAACCTTCCTGGCATCTAACCTATGCGTCCTTGAAGTCGTCGTCGTCGGTATATATGTCTTTAAGGCGCTCGAATCCGACAACCTCATTGCTCATAGTGACTAATAAAGTTGCATGACGACTTAGCGCATCGGCTACTTTGTTCTGTTGCCCTGACTTATGTTGTAGCACGAACGTGAATTCCTGCAAAAATGAGATCCATCTAACACACGGTTAATGTTAGCTTGACTGTTAATGAATTTGAGAGCTTGATGGTTCGTGTAAAGTATGAATTCCTTTTGAATCAAATAATGTTGCCAGTGTTACAGTGCCTGGACCACCGAGTACAACTCGATCTCATATGTAGATCACTTCTTGCGTGCATCGCTAAGTTTCTAACTATAAAAGGTTACCAGCTTACCTTCTTGAGACAAAACTCTCCCAATCCCGACATATGAGACATCACATTCGACTTCAAACAGTTTGTCGAAGTTGGGGAGTACAAGAACCGAGGTCGTGTATAATCTGCGCTTGATTTCGGCAAAGCTCCTGTCAGCTTCGTTGGTCCACTGAAATTGGCCTTTTTTCATGCAATCTGTGATTGGTGATACAATGGTATTGAAATTTTTCACGAACCGATGATAGAATGTTGCTAGTCCATGAAAACTTCGCACTTCGTGAATATTTGTGGGAATCGGCCATTCTCTGATTACCTTTACCTTTTCCTTATTCACCCGAATGTCCCTGGATGTTACGACAAAACCCATAAACAATAGGCTATCAGTCATGAGGCTGAACTTTTTTAAATTGAGATGCAGTTTATTTTTAGTGAGCACTTAAAGGACCTTCTTGAGGTGTTCCATATGGGTGGTTTTGTCTTGACTGTATATCAAAATATCATCAAAATAAACCACAACGAACCGCCCAATGAAAGGTTTCAAAACTTGGTTCATCAATCTCATAAATGTGCTAGGCGCATTCGAAAGACCGAAGGGCATGACCATCAATTTGTACAATCCATCCTTGGTCTTAAAGGCCGTTTTCCACTCATCATCCGGCCACATTGGAATCTGATGGTAGCCACTCCTTAGGTCCAATTTAGAGAATATTTTTACGCCCTCTAGCATGTCCAATATATCATCCAACCGTGGTATATGAAACCTGTATTTTATGGTGATTTTGTTGATGGCCAAGCTGTCAAGACACATGTACCAACTCTTATCTTTCTTGGAGTTAACAGAGTTGGTACGGCACATGGGCTCATGCTTTCTCGAATAAGACCCTTACGGATCAGCTCCTCCACTTGTCCTTGTAGAATCTCGCATTTATTCGGACTCATTCGATAATGAGGACGATTAGGTAAATTGGACCCAAGGAAAAAGTCGATATGGTGTTGGATATCCTGCATAGGGGGTAACCAATCGGGAAGGTCATCGGGCTAGATTTCTTTGAATTCATGTAACAAGGGCCTTAGTCTTTCAGGGATGATGGTAGGCTCGAATTCTTCCCCTTTCACAATTAATGCATAAGCCTGTCCTGTTTCTTTGGATTCTTTCACGAAGTCCCGTATGGTTAAGAGAAAATGACCCTCCACTTTAGAAGTTTCAGGTGGTCCCTCTAGATCCATAGGGGCCAATATGGTCTTCCGGCCATCCTTGACGAAGATATATATGTTATCTCGTCCTTTATGAGTGACATCAAGGTCAGATTGCTAGGGTCGACCGAGTAGTATGTGACATGCTTCCATATCAATCACATTGCATACTACTTCATCCTAATAATATTTGCCAATTGAAAAGGATATGGTGCACCGTTCAGTTACCTTTGTTTCGCTGATCTTCTTGATCCAACCGATTGTATATGGGGAGGGATGACGCTTCGTTTTCAATTGCAAAATTTCCACCACGACCTTGGAAACGATGTTCTCGCTGCTTCCACGGTCAATGATTACGTCACAAGCCTTTCGATTCACCGTACACCTAGTGTGGAAGATGTTATGCCGCTGTGGATGCACTTCTTTTCTTGGTGCATATAATAGCAGCCTCACGACGAGTGACTCGCCGTAATTTTGCTGAACCCATCTTGAATCATCTGCCTCGTCTTCGGTGGTATGCTCCTGTTCTTTAACATCTGAATTTGTATAGGTGTTATCAGCACTGCCATCATTGATGGTGAGGTTTGCCAATTTTCGTTGGGGATAAGTATTTGATAGGTGGCCTGGTTGGCCACAACGATAGTAGTTGTCGGGCCTTTGTGAGTATAGGGGTTCGAGATTCTACTTGGACCAACAGCAGTCGATATGCCCCTTTGGAGTCTAGCTTGCCCGCTTCCCTGATCTCGGTTCTCAGACGTAGGAGGTTGAGTGCTTACTCCTACGAGCACTTTTTCCTTAGGCTGTGGAGCTCCCTGGGGTAGACCTGCCATAGTGATCCTTGCGGTAGGATAGGTCCGTGTGTTAAGACATTCAAGTTGCGCTTCTGCCCAAGTAGCCAACTTGATCGCATCATTCATCATCCAGACAGACTGCGTCTAAACCCTATCCTGGATTGCCATACGCAATCCACTGTTGAATCGGGCGACTTGCTGTGATTCAGTCTCGACCAAATCATTGCGCGCCGCTAGACGGTAAAATTCTTCTGCGTACTCTTTCACCGACCGATTACCCTGTCGATAATTTTGGTATTGTAGAATAATACCTTATCGTAATTGCTAGGGAGGAATCGGGCACGTAGTAGCTGCTTCATCCGCTGCCATGTGCGGATTGGTGCTTTCATCTGCCTGGTTTGTGCGAGTTGCAGTTGTTTCCACCAAACTGAAGCTCCTCCTTTCAACTTGTAGGCCACCTGTTTGACCTTCTTTGCTTCAGGGATGTCTATATAGTTGAAAAATTGCTCAACTTCAGAAAGTCAATCGAGGAAATCCTCAATGTGTAGTTGGCCATTGAAGTTAGGAATATCAACCTGCATCTTGAATTCTCGATCTGTTCGATCTACTCGATCGCTGCCTTGTCTGGAGTGTTGGAAGATTATGTCGTAGATCTCCTCCTCACTAGAGCCCCTGTCCTCAAGAATGACCCTTAGATGCACTGCTGGTACTATCCTGCGATCAGGGCGATTATGAGTTTCAGCAATTGGTGGTGGATGATTACCACTAGGAATATGGAGTTGCCCTAGGGTTTTCGCTAAGAGATCCGCTATGCGGTCCATGAAAGCTTGCAGTGCTTGCATGGCTTGCCGATTCTCTTGCTGTGCTGCTTGGAAAGCTACCGCCATTAAAGGTAAATTCCTTGGAGCACCGTCCATAAGATTGTTGCCCAACCTGTCATTAGAAGTCATCTATCTGAGGAAAAACCTCGCTTTGATACCAAACTCACGCAGGGGAGGATGTGAGGTCGAGCACTCTCTTCGTCAAGAGGATAACTATTCCGAATCCACGAAACTTCTCTGCACTCCTCACAGAGACTTCTCGAATCCACGAGGAAAGAAAGCAGGAAATAGAAATAAATTCTAATAAATTCGAAATTGATTAATGAATGAATAAAAATGAGTTCACAACCCTTTAAATAGGGGTACCAAGCAATGGAAAAGAAATCAGAATCAAACTACAACTAAAACTACTAGAATTTGCGACTTACTATAAATAGTAAACTTACTATTTATAGACGGTTGTGATGTCTACTAGTGCGCAAGGTTTTCGGCCGAAAATAGTAAGTGTCCTATTTAGCTTCACCAAACCGTTCTCCTAATTTTTCTAAGCTCTTTTCACGTTGGACGCAACTCCTAAAGCCCAACGGATGAAGATTTATAATCAAACTAAAACTTACTATTTATAGTAAAAACGAAATTAAAACAGGGAAACGAACGTCGATCCAGGGGTATTTCGCAAATCCGGGTTGTACAACCCGGCATTGCCTGGTTGGTTGGCTAAAGTAGCTCGTTCTACCCCAAAATCATATATTTTACGTCAGATAACTCATTCCGGATTGCGAGATACGCCCGATTTAAGGTTCGATGGTCTGGATCACTTCTGTTGTCGACCGGGCCTTTTCTGATCCATATTGGCCATGTAACTGTCCGCAACCCGCTCTACATCAATCATGCATTGTTTGAAAATTTCATTTTTGTTTCTTCTACATGTACATAGTTGGTGACGTTTATTCTCATATATGAATCAGCCTAGGGTGAGATGTAAATTTCCCACAGATTAGAGTCATTGAAGACCTACCACGTTTATATTATGGATTGTCAAAAGATGGTTTTGATTAGTTATTCTTGATTGAATATTTAGAAGAGATCGAGTTGTTGAAGCATAGTAATTAGATAGATGTCATAACATAATTCAAGCGGTTTATACAATCCTCAGCGTGCCCCAATATATAGATGCACGGTCAGTCTTTTGATTAGATCATTGGATTGTGTTCTTCTTGGGTAAAGACGCACAATGTATGGAGCACATACAAATACAATATCCTTTTGATTTTTTGGAAAGTGTATGATGGGTATGATTGTTTAGGGATAGTTTGAGGATTATGTAACTTGTCTTAGACATGGCTTGGTGTACAAAGTGAATTTGTAGGTTTGACAAGAATCATTTGTGGATCATAATAATTGTCACCGCATCATGTTCATGCTTGTCATATCACAGATATGATGTGAAATTTGATGGACAGTGGATATAGTGAGTTAGGTCTTAAAATTAATAATATATGACTTAATTAAGTTGACTGGGCACTGTCTAAAATTTTATCACAATTAAAATAGGTTTTCTGAGGTTCAGTATTGGTTATGCACTTATACACCGTAGAGAACTTAATACGATCAAACGTATATTTATAACCGTTGAAATTTATTTTTAACAGTGTAAAACACTTCTAAGTGTATTAGAATTAAGATGATAGGTTCAGAATCAATGATAATAAGGTATTAATGACTGAGATTGATTCTTTTTCAAATCATGATGATATAATGGTCTATATTGAAATAGAATGGTTGATAGCTTAATCAAGACATAAAGAGTATTTTCAACAGTTTGGATTGATGGTTAATTGAGTGGGTTCAGATATATAGGCTTGTGATGTGTAAAAGTAGGTACATGTCTATGTACAGAGAGGAAGGTACTTAGATCTTGATTCTGATGGTAAGTTAATATATACATAAAGCTTTTTGATTTTGTGTGTTTATGGATAAATATGATAATTTCGAGTTTGATTTATTATGATTGGGTGGTTCCAAAGTAAAGTGGATGATTGAATATCTTAATCTAGAGATGAATGACTATTTGAGCAAATGGTTTAATGAATGATTGAGTATACGATGATAAATAAAGGTTCGAAGTTCACTATGATGTATATATGTATTTAAGGGTATATACATGCACGTTCATCTACACAATTCTATTTTAAAAAAAAAGTGTTAAATTATACATGTTAATACACATGAGAAATCATTCAATTAACAAATATATTTTTCTTGGCTTATAGATAAGAAAAAAATGGGTATGGATAGTGGGATTCTATTGCCCAATTAACGAATGTTGTTCTGAATGAAGATTTAATATATAAATAAAATAATCTATTAAGTTTAGAGTCATAAGAGATAATTGAGTTAGAATCTTCAAACAATATTCAAAATTAACTTAGTGATTTAGAAGAGAATATATTGATGATATGGTTAAGGATGCAGAGCATGTACATGAGATACTAGGTATATATTGAAACTTAAAGTGTTTAAGACTAACCAAAGAGAGTTACAAAATCCTTTGTTTGGCTCAAAGATTACTTTATATATAACTTATGCTTGCATGATAGAAGAGAGTGAGATGTTTATATCGAGAGGTATGCAAATATGTAAATTTTATAGTAGAGAGTATGGCTCAAAGTTATCTAGCCTTGAAGGAGATCCACTACTTGATTCCACAAAATACATGGAGTGTGGTTGGAGTACTCCAATATATGACCCTGACTAGGCTTGATTTGCCTTTGTGGTCAACTAGGTTTGCCAGTTCATGCATACTTCGTGCACAAGCTATTGAACAATAGTTAGGCATATTTTATGCTTTTTCAAGGGAATGATTTATTATGGTCTATACTTTAGGAAAGGAGACCTCGATCTCATAGCATACTCTGATGCTAATTGTGCAGGTGATTTGAACGATCACTAGTCCACTTTTGGCTACCCTATTTTAACATTGAAAAATAGCCTCTTATCTAAAGCTAAGGTGATGGGTCATTACTCCTAATAAGGCGTGGCCCACATAATGGATAGATTAAGCTGATTTTTTACTGCTAACAATTTTCAAGGTGGGCCAACCTGTCGCTTTAACGTGACTAGTAGAAAGTTACTCCCCAGCTCTGGTACAACTTAGTGGTCTAATTTACTTTACATGAGCGTTTCTCAAGATACATTGAACATGGCTTGTTAGTCAAATCCTTTTAATCACCCATTTCTTTCATGCATGCAAAGACCTGTGGATTTTTGGGCCATAGAAAGTACTTAAGAGGCCAATATTGAAAAAATAGCTAAGACTTTGCATGTACATTGGTAGCGGACAATGCATTAATGTAGGTTGTTGATCAATTTCCTGCAACCATTCATTTCTTTCGTACATGTGGTCCACCCAATTCCTGTACCAGCTTGATTTTCAGCAGGGAAAACGCGCAATCTCGAAAAACAGCCGACACCTCTGAGCTACGTACGTTGGCAGCTGGTAATAATAAATAGTCTTAGCATTTCAGTAACTCAACGTGAGTATAGAACATGATGCTAGCCACAAATGTGATGGTCGAGTGTGGGCCATTTAAATAAAAATGTCATCTATAATAACATGTGGTCCGCTTGTCATAGATTTTCCGATGAAGCATGATGTAGACATCAAAGGAGGCATTACCCCACAGTCATGAAAATGTACAAGCTTCCTGATTGCTGCTCGTATTCCTATCTGTACATGGAGAATTTTCGTGCATGTTCTTTACAATAAAGAAAGAAAGAAAAAATTAAAAAAACAATTGTTGGAGATTTTGATTAGAGATAGTTTCAAGTACAACCAGTTGGAGTTATTAGTCATGGTCCACCCAGACAACAACTTCCAATATTTCATGTATGTCTGATATCCAATCGGTCCAATACGTTGGAATTATCATAAGGATTATGTACCTTATAAAAATTTAAAAATATTTGCTCATTCAGTCCAGCACGCTTCTTTTTAGCTATTTATTAATGGCCAGAAATTATTTTATATGGTGTAGGCCACCTGATGAATATATAAGGTGATTTTTCATCCTCATTGTGGGACCAATATATTTGAAGGGTTGGATTTCACATGAACTTAATAGGTTGGATGCTATATACCTGTTGGACTATACAATGAGGTCCAACCGGTTGGACTTGAAACCTTATAAAGATATTCAACGGCCAGACTCCTATGTTTTGTACCATTTAACAACTTTGATGATTCTCTTTAAACGTACACATGGCATAGTTTTATGGCAATCCAGACGGTTAAAATCTCTGACCCAATTGGTGATGGAGCTTTTAACTGAAAATTTTCATTGAGACGTTAATATTAACCGTTTGATTTTTTCCTTTTGAATTCTGGCAGCCGATATCCCACTTTTAAACATCTATTTGATAGCCAGTGATTTTGATTTTCAGAATTTCTTGATCAGTTTAATTTTAGATTTATGCTCCATCCACAATAGGATCTACAATTTGGATGGTCAGGATAGCTGTGCATCAGTGTCACATGCGAAGAGGATGAGTCACCACCATTTTTAAACAGTGACCAACTAACAAAAGGATATATAATAATTCAAACCCGCTGAAGAGGAACATCGAGTCTTGTAGCTCTTGCTCACAACCAAAGCATATTTTCTTGACCGAGAATTATATACATGTGGGGTCCATGTTTCAATGATCCAAACCGTTGATTTCATGAAAGTCAACGTAAATAAACGATGCCACTGTATCTCACGGATTGGATATTCAAAATCTTTAAAATTTGGGACTTTCTTCGGTCACCTAATGAACGGATTTGATCATCGGATCATGGTGATGTTCCATGCATCCTTTATCCATTAGATGAACGATGTGGATCAGGGAAACAGTGGGCCCCACATGGTGGGAATCAAGTGGGTGGGCAAGCTCCCCATAATTCCTCCCCTTGGGAAGCCCAAGAAGTTAAAATATTTTCTAAGCTGCGGTGGGCCCCACATTGACGCATTGCTGATGGTGAAACGTTAGCTCCATGTTGGCGTGATTGGCGTTGGCCCCTGGATTTTTCTTTACAGAGAGATCTCATCGAATCTTACTAACTACGAAGAAAAGGAGAGCCCTTTCATCATAAGAATATATCTTTGGCAATCTTACTTTAAAAGCTTATATCATTCCAAGTCCAAACCTCTCAACCTCTCAAACCCCTCCCTCTCTCTCTCTCTCTCTCTCTCTCTCTCTCTCTCTCTCTCTCTCTCTCTCTCTCTCTCTCTCTCTCTCTCTCTCTCTAAAGTCTTTCCACAACTCCTAACTGTGGTCCACCTTGTCCCCTATGCCTCCTGGACGTATTTTCTTTATCAATCATGTGATACCCCACTTGAGGACATGCACAGTATACTTGGGTTTTAGATACATATGAGTGGGGCCACAGTTCAGTGATCCAGACCGTTTATATGATGTGGCCCACTATGGATGTACCATGACCAAAAAATCTCCTGGATTGGAACATTCTAGCCCCTGAACTTTGACATTATTTTTGATCAAATGTGGACCGTTGGTGTTTTTCTCTTCTCGACCGTTTATTTACAGGTTGAGATTGTCCCACAAGAAAATTTTGGGTCATTTTGCAAACGATGCTAGGCTCTCAATGGCCTGGATCATCCACCCGTGGGTCCCACTAGAATAAAATGGAAACCTGACTAGGTGTATCACAGGGTCTAGGATCACATTTTCATGAGAATTTATTTCTATCTTTGGATTCTAAGAACTGACTAAATAATGAGGCGGTTTAGTAGTCCGCTGGATTGTACGAAATTGTGGTCCTTTGAACCACCAGCCGTTCTTGGGTCCACCTTTCCAGTGGGCTCTGATCACTGGACTTTTTGTGTATGACTATAAGTGACTTGAAATTAAATTCTACTTATTCAAGTTGAATGCCAAGTATTGCCCTTTTCAGCTTCATCACTGCAGCTTATGGTTTTTTTTCCACAGACCCCAAGTGCTGTGGGGCCCACCATGATGCTTATGTTATAAAAACAGCTATGTTTGTTTCAAATCCATAGAGTGGATATAGTGGATATAACACAAACATCATGTCTGCCCCACATTGCTTAGGGTTACATGGGATTCTTATAGTCGCGTAGGTTATAGGCAAGTTGGCTAAGATTGTTTTCTTAGCGAATCGTTGATGATGTCACTGGATCTGCAGTGTGATAGAGGGTGGATGTTAAATTCTTGTCTATATTATTGATCATATTTTAATAATTTTTTTTTTCTTAGATGTATTTGATACTATCACTTAAAATAGTAAATACATTTTCTCTTCTATCTTCTATCTTTGTCAAGTTATCACACATGACTACTATAGCTTGAAATCATTTTAGATTATTTTTGAACAATTGTGAAACAATCTAGCATAAAGGCCTACCTTGACGTGTTTCATCAATCTTGGTGCTTTTATGACGCAGGGATGAACGTGATGAGGATAAATACTCCGAATCCACGGAGCTTCTCTGGACTCCTCACAGAGACTTCTCGAATCCACGAGGAAATAAAGTAGAAAATAGAAATAAATTCTAATAAATTCGAAACTGATTAATTGATGATTAGAAACGAGTTCACAACCCTTTAAATAGGGGTACTAAGCAATAGAAAAGAAATGAGAATCAAACTACAACTAGAACTCCTAGAATCCGCGACTTACTATAAATAGTAAACTTACTATTTATAGACGGTCGTGATGTTTACTAGTGCGCAAGGTTTTCGGCCAAAAATAATAAGTGTCCTATTTGGCTTCACCAAACCATTCTCCTAATTATTCTAAGCTCTTTTCATGTTGGATGCAACTCCTAAAGCCTGACGGATAAAGAGTTATAATCAAATTAAAACTTACTATTATAGTAAAAACGAAATTAAAGCAGGAAAACGACCGTCGATCCAGGAGTTTTTTGCAATTTCGAGCTTCGCAACCCTACATAGCTAGGTTGGTTATCTAAAGTAGCTCGTTCTACCCCAAAATCATATATTTTACGTCGGCTAACTCATTCCGAATTGCGAGATACGCCCGATCTAAGGTCCGACGGTCCGGATCACTTCTGTTGTCGACCGGGCCTTTTCTAATCCATCTTGGCCATGAAACTGTCCGCGACCCGCCCTACATCATTTTAGCTTATTGTTTGGGTTCTTAGCAGTTGGTATCAGAGCAAACAACACTATGCTTGAGTTATTGTGCTAGGGTTATGAAGGCAACCTGAGTGTGCTACTCTAGATTGGGACATGGGCCGTTGTGTATGGTAGTGTCTTGCATTTCAATTTAAGGGCCTAGCTCGAAGCATTCCTGATGCAGGGAGGGACGTGATGAGGTCGATCATCGTCTTCCTCAGGGAATAACTACTTTGAATCCATGAATCTTTCTAGATTTCTCACGGAGCTTTCTTGAATTCACAAGGGATAAAAATAGAAATAATTTCTAATAAATTTAAAATAAATTGATTGATGATAAAAAAAAATGAAATTACAATCCTTTAAATAATGAGCTCAAACCTAAGATGGAGTTTTAGACAAACTCCCTAGAAACATGACTTACTATAAATAGTAAACTTATTATTTATAGACGGTCACCATTCCCTACTAGATTTCATGGTTTACGTTCAAAAGTAGTAAGTGTGCAATTTAGCCTAACAATGTTGTTCTCCTAACTTTTCTAAGCCATTTTCATCTTGGGCACAACAACTCGTATAATTCAAAGGATCAAAAGTTATACGCCAACTAAAACTTACTATTTATAGTAAAACAAAAATAAAAGGGACTTTTGACGGTCGATCTAATGGAATCACATAAATCCAGCATGGGGAACCTCACGTAGTAGGGTTGGTTGGCTAAAGTAGCTTCTCCTACCCAAAAACATATATAATATGTCCAAAAACTCATTCCAATTTGTGTGATACGATTGTTTTAAGGTTCTGAAGGTCCGGATCATTTCTGCCTCCGATCGGGCCTTCTCTGGTCCATCTTTGCCATGAAACTGTCGGCAACTCCTCTCTACATCAGTTCCATTGGTCCTATGGCTGTGGGCTTATCAGTTAGATTCTTAAGTAATTGTTTGCTAACCGATTAGATGGTTGGAGTGATCAATTTTGCACTATTTTTGGGCTGGTCCCATCAGAACCCTGACGTGGTGTCATTTCATTTGCTTGTAGAAGCCGTCAAAGTGGGCTCATCAACTTTCACAGGTTAAGCAAATGATCGATCCTTCTTTGATAGGCATCTGCCCGCTAATGATATGCCAGCACGTTGGTGCATGTAACACCTTACTTGTTGTTACTCTGGTAACAACTAATCTGCTCCCATTAGGAGGTGGCCATCAATTGGACAGTTGAGATCAATGGCATATCCACCACTTGGGTTGCAGTTGAAATGTGCCACTCAGCTTATTAAATTTATCAAGGTCTTCCAAGAAAAGGAGCAAGTATATTATTTCCAATTAATTTACTACTAAAAATATCAAGAGAAATTCCCATAGCCTAAAATAGAGGCGAAGATTTTGATTAATGAATTTTGTGGGCTTCTCTTCAATTTTTAAGAAGTATGAAAGCAACCCATCGTTTTCTTGCTTTAAATCCAAGGGACTGATGATTCATGTCATTTGTGGGGTTAAAGGATCTGTGTGGCCCAAAATGGGGATCATGGTTAGTCTCCTTCATAGAAGTGTTATTGAGGTGGCCCACCTTAGAGGTTTGTGGAGTCACACATCTTGTCAAAGGCTGGAGTTGTTTAAAAGGTACTTTGAGACTGAGAAAATATGTCTGTTTTTCAAATGGGCAACTCTTTGATTCAATTGCTTCTCACCATCTCTTAAATGGTAGCAACTCAGTACCTTCCTTGTGTCATAAATCCATTTCCATCCACACCCTCCAAAATTTATTCCCCATTGTGGACGAATCACAGCCCAAAGAATGCACTGGTTGCATGATCTTATCTTTCAAATATCAACAGTTAGATTTAGACCAGCGGCGGCTTTCTTTTTAACCGTTCATTTGATTGTCACCCATTGGATGGTTAAGATACTCTACTCTTTATTTTTGGTTTTGATGGATCAAAACTAGTGCCTATGATTTGGATGGTCTAGATTGATGTAAACATGCACCAAGCGTACACAAGATGAATCACCACCAATTAAGAAAAAGTGCCTAACGCACATCACAATGTATTACTTCCCATGTATGATGTTATTCTCCTGTCCCTAGGATCCCTTGCTTTACATCACCTAGGAACATAGTGGGGCCCAGGTCCAATCAATTTAAAGACATGATTGATAGGTTAAGGAAGAGATGGGGCAGGAGCAAATGTCTCAAGGGCTATGGATTCCTAGGTAGGAGTCACATGGCTTTCCCCCCTGATGTAGGAGAACACATGTGAAAGTTGCATCTAACCGGTGTCTCATTGTCCAATGAGAGAGACGTGGTCTTGTGGGGACCATATGGGTGGACCCATCTGCCCTCACCTCTGTCTATCAATCTATCTTTTTTATCTTTCTATCTACCTATCTATCCATCTATCTATGTATAATCCCTCCTACCTTATTGAATTAAGAGAAATGGTGTGTGTACTTGCTGGAGTACAATTTGAATGGTACATTCTGCTCACATGTGGAAAGGAGTAACACGTGTGTAAGATCCAACCACTCATCAGACAATCCTCACTTTTTATATGCAATCCCATAAAAATCAGATCAATCCAATCAGCGAGTGTGCCACATGTGCCTACAATTTGGACTTAATTTCTTTTAACGGTCTATTAATTTTGAACATATTCGACGCTTCTGATGATCACATCAGTCGATTTTTCACATTTACCATCTACTCACTGTTGATCCCGAGATGAATGGCTCTGATTTCGCACATATCTTCCTTATTTTCACGTGTGAAGCAACTGCACTATCCATGCACTATCCATTAATCCTGTATTATTAATCATGAAAATTTCCACCCTGGGCCACCATCCATTATAAAATATTTTTGAGCCCTAATCATGTTTTATTTAGCGTTGATTGAAGAGACGTGGATAGCAACATTTCCAATCGATCGTATCGCCGGTGTGGCCCACCAAAGTTGAGTGATCAAGAAATATTGTTTTCTCCCTTTGATTAGGCAATATGATATGTAAACATAAGATGGTTTCAGTCATTTTTTTAATACGATAAGACAATTAACTTACTACCTATCTTTATTATTTTATGTAAGCCTCCCCAAAAAGCTAAAACAAATGTGACTTGATTATTAAGTAGATGTCCCTTACTGGATATGTTCAAAGCATGTTAATAATCCAAGCAATGTAGTCATAAGTTAAATAATACAAATTTCATGATACTCCACACCAATGAACAGGTCTTCGGATAAGCCATCCAGACAGTTGATCAGTCATGGCCTACTTTGGATGCACCCTGGCCCTAAAATCTTCTATTTGCATGGTTAATTAAGAAGAGAAATAACAATGGTCCACATTTTACAATGGTGTGTAGAATATTCCAATTTGGGTAAATTTTTGGGGCATGGTCCATCCATGGTGTATCAGATTAGGCCAACGGTGTGGATCGCTTGATCATGGATACCACGCATACCGTAGGGTCGAGGATCATATGATTCCATCCTCATCAAAATAAAAAAAGGCCCATGTATTCCAAGTGACATTACCTACTTCATTAAAATAATTAAATATAAGATTGGGTGGAGTTAGCTTTAAGTCATGTGAAGTGGTTATATAAATATAGTTTAAGAAAATTATATAAAACTAAACCCTAGATTTCAGTCTAGAATGTTAAGATTTCATCATGTGAACTTAGGGCAAGACTCTTATGTTAGTTTTGCACCATTTAAAGGATGGTGGTGACTCATTCTCCTCACATGTGGGACTGACTTATGGCGATTCAGAACATCCAAATTGTGATGGACCATAGCTCCAAAATCAAACTGATCAAGCAATCCTAACCATTCAATTAATGGCTATTAAATGGATGGTTAAAAGTAAAATAATAAGTGGTCCCAATTCAAAGGGAAGAATCAGGTTGCTAAATTCATCTTCTCAGTGCAGTTTTAGATTACGCTCCATCCGTAGTTGGGCCAGCGATTTGTACGGTCTGGGTTTTCGTACAACTATCCCATGTGTACGTTCGAAAAGTTACCACCATTTATAAATGGGGTGTAACTAATATAGGACATTTGATAGGGTGCTTAAAGAGGTTTTCTAAGTTCACACGCGAATGGCCTCCTAACCATCCACAAGAACACGTGCTGATGTGATACACGTATACAAGATCTGATATTTCCATCAAATGGGAAACTTAGTTTAGATCATCTGATATAATAATCAAGACGTTTAAGTCATCAGGTGGGCCACAAATTACAGAAATAACGAATGGCTAATAGCCATCTATTTGTTTCGAGAACCGTGGCCCCACTTGAAAGTTCAACGGCTCGATTTTAAACCCAAGAGATTTAAACAGTGAAGCCAGCTTGATAGGAAGATAGGATCTCGCACATGTGGTTTCACATTGGCACGTGCGGTTGCATGTGGCTACACGCGCGTGTAGGTTTTAAACAAAACTGCTATTAAAATATCGGATTGGCTACTCCCCCTGACACGAGCCAATGGCTGGTGGTCGGTGCTCTGTGGGCTCCACCATGATGTATTTGGTTCATCCATGCCGTCCATATATTTTTCCAGATCATTTTATGATAAAGACCAAACATTAGGTATATACTAATCTCAAATGTACCACATTACAGGAAACAGTGTTGAATGAGCTTCGACCATTAAAAACCTTTTGGGGGCAATAAAAGTTTTTGATCAAGCTGATTTTTGTTTTTTCCCTTCATCTGGTCCTGTATGACCTAATAAACAGATTGGATGTCAAACAAACAGTACAGTAGGCCTTAGAAGGATTTTAATGGTGGATATCCAATCGCTATTGTTTTCCTGTGGTGTGGTCTACCCGAGATTCATATCCCTCTCATTTTTGTCACCAATCTATAAAATGATATGTAGAAATGTATGAACGGAATGGATGAAATACATACATCATGGTGGGGCCCACAGAGCACCGACCACCAGCCACGGGGCTGGTGGCAGGGGGAGTAGCCAATCCGTTTCCGAAACATCCCGTGAGTTTTGAGTTTTGGTGGGACCAGGCGTGAGCTCTTATCTTAATGTTTCACCATTTCTAAAGTAGTGGTGACTCATTCCTCTCGCCCTCCGTACATCAATCCGGACCGCCCAAATTGTGGACCCAAAACCTGATATAACGATTCTAACCATTTTATACAGATTTTTGAATTCAAACCTCTGATTAAATTCTCTCCAACCATCCATTTTCAGACAGATATCAGATGTTTAGAATCGTCCAGTTAGTGAAAATTTCAAGCAGTGTTCCATCTACAATGGGCCCTACCATTTGTACGGACTTGATCAGTCTTCGTTGCCCTATGTATCCATTGAATGATCACCACCATCTAAGACTTGGTAAAAGGTCCACATTATTCGGTGGCCCAAAAAAATAAACAAGGAGCGCTTACCTAGCATTCGAGACATGTAGGTTCTACGTGACCCACATAACATGAAATGTTCTAACGTGGACATGTGATGACAGCACAATGCACATGAGCAAATGGGCTTTAAAAA
The DNA here is from genome assembly GCA_030180095.1 of Magnolia changhungtana. Lineage (NCBI taxonomy): Eukaryota > Viridiplantae > Streptophyta > Magnoliopsida > Magnoliales > Magnoliaceae > Magnolia > Magnolia changhungtana. The sequence goes on along the minus strand of JASAUF010000471.1, from coordinate 13,188,376 downwards.
AAATAATATAAAAATACATATATTAAAATGCCTATGGTCTTGTCTTAAGGGAGAGGGTAAGCAGATTCATAAGCTGACGTGCCTGTTTTAGCAAGATGGTTTGGATAAACAGTCATTGAATTTTTGGACCCATTTGCCATTAAAAAACACCAGTATGTGTGTATTATATGTTTGAATCATTTGATGAAATGGGTTTCTAGAAATATAACATGGTTTCCACAAACCATGGTCAATGCCAAGTCGTATAAGTATATGAACTGTGTAGATGATATCTTAACCATCTGATTTTGCTTGTTGGATTTTGGGCCCTTTTTATTTTTATTTTTTATTTTTTTATTTTTTATTTTTACTTTTTAACTGTTGTTGATGGTCAGAGATTTTTTATGGTTAGGAACGTTGGGTTAGTTTGATTTTCTTCCCCAGCACTTTTTGAATTAGGCTAACGATTTTTGATGGCCTGGATTGATCTGTATGCATGTCACCTTTGTGGTGGTTGGGATAGTCAGTTTAAAAAATGATGGGGAACTATCCTGGACAAAGAAAGATTAGAAAAGGACAAATGCAAAATACAAAAATATAGGCTGGACCTACCAATTCTAAAATGGTGGTGACTCATCAACGTACAAGTGTCATGCATGTTTTGCAATATGGACTGTATGAGTCCTTGGTCCCGTCCATTGTCCTGTGGTCATGTCTGAAAGATTCAATGATCAAATCCGCTTCTGATGGTTGAATTTTAAATAGGCTGGGTTCCCTCCCTTTCTTCTTTATTTATGGACAACATCACAGTAGTTTTAGAGGCTACCAAGTTAAGTATAATATACTAAACTTTAGTAGTTTTAGAAGCTACCATGTTAAATATATTATAGTGAACTTACTTTTAAGTTGAAATATAAATATCAACCACGCATGGCTTAAATACAAATATCAACTGAACGGCAAATATACTATCATTATAGTAAAGACATTTTCAAATTAGTCTTTTGAGAATAGATTTGAAGTATAGATAATTCCGAGATAAACTTTTCAGGTAAAAAGTGATAGTGTTCAACTTTAATGTATTGGGGGACATGCTGAAGCAATTCTGAGTTAAAATCAAACAATAAAATATCAAACAAACTAAGTAGACAGATAACACAATGTTTTATATGGAAAAATCCTTGCAGGAAAAAATTATAGCACAAAGCGCAACAAATTCATTATGATAAATGATGTTACGGGAGATGAAAGAGCTTATTGATATGAGAAGCCTTGATTACCCTTTACAAAAACCTATCTTTTCTTCCCATTTGCTCCAAAACAGTCATAGCACCTTTTCAATACCTTAATTCCTGATTACAAACCCTTAAAATGATTTAAAATGAATTAGGAAACAAAACTTGCAATTCCATAAAACTGTGCAAGTCAATCGATGGGAGTTTCAATCATATTGAGTGCCATCGACGACCCAATGATGTGATTGAAGCCACCTTCAATTAGATCGATTTAGACAAAAAAAAAAAAGTCCGGCGAGCGAAGGCCAAAAAAATAAAATTTTCTCAATTGGATCGAGTGGGCTGTTGATGGGATCGACAGCTGCTGATGTACTCGACTGGTCTGTCAATACCGTTGACAGACCCGGTTATAGAAAAATTTAAGACATCTGATAACAATATCTACTATATCTTCAATTATCACAAACCATAACTCAAAGCTCCATATCTAAGTGCCTCCATCATAGCTCCATCGTCATCGCCACTTCTTATGCACACGCTGCCTTCGTCAAATCATTGTCAAGCCCAGAGAAGTTGTATAGAACTTGAACTTCTTTGTAGGAACCACCTTGACAAGCATCTCTGCCAAATTCACACTTATGTGGATCTTCTCAAGGGCCACTATATCACGCCCTAAATTCGAAACTTGAGTACAACTACTTCCCAAGTCACAAACTTGGGTTGCAATAGCTTCCTCGTCACTTACTAGACCTGGTATTAGAGTATATAGAATTTGGAGCATGACATACTCCGCCTTCTTCAAGTATCTGTCGGATAAAATGATGACGAACATCAATATGTTTAGTATAAGAATGGTAAATTGAGTTCTTCGCCAAATTGATCACGCTTTCCCTGTCACGATTTACTAGCACAACTTCCTATTAAAGCCCAAGCTGCTTTATCATCTCTCTCAACCAAACACCTTTGAATGTTTCCGTCATTGCTATATACTCTGCTTTGGATGTGGAAAGAGCTACTATATATTAAAGCTTTAACATTTTACTGATCGCTCCACCCGCTAGCACAAATGAGTAGCTAAAAGTTGATCTCATGTTATCCATATTACTTGTGTAATCAACATCCATAGAGCCTACTAACTTAATTCTTAGTCTTTTTAAATGTCAATACATAGTCTACTGTATTTCAAATATACCGAAGTAAGCATTTCACTGCCTCCCAGTATTAGGTCTCGCAGAGACTATGAGATACATCAAACTGCCAACAACGTTCGAATATGGCACATGAGATGTCACTTACTTTTCTTCATCTCTAGTAAGACATTATTCAGAAAAAAACTTAAAATGAGTAGCATGGGTGCGCTAACTGGTTTTGCCTTATTCATACCAAACTTAACTAATATATTCTCAAGGTATTCTGCCCATGATAACCTTGCCTTCTCTTCCATCAGTCTCCTTCAATATCTATGTTGAGAGTCTTCTTTGTAGCTCTTAAATCTTTTATTTCGAATGTCCCTGACAACTTAGTCTTCAACGTATCGATCTCAAGCATGATATGGCAGGTAATAAGTATGTCATCTACGTATAATACCAGTATGATGAACTGTCCATCATTCAGTGTTTTTTAATAGACAATGATCATATTTACTTCTGGTACATTATTGACCCATCATAAAAGTATCAAACTTATTATATCACTGCCTAGGCGATTGTTTCAGGCCATACAACAACCTCATTAATTTGTAAACTTTATTATATGTCCCTTTCACTTTGAACCACTTTGGTCGTTTCATGTAAATCTGCTCATTTAACTCTTTATGAAGGAAAGCAGTTTTCACATCCATCTGTTCCAATTCAATGATGTATTGGGCAACTGGTGCCAATATAAATATAATGACACCTGCTTGACTATTGGCGAATCGATCACTTTATGCCCCACTAGAAGAGCCTCACAAGTTCCCATGTCTCATTCTTATGCAAAAAGTCCATATTGTCATGTATAGTCGCTATCTACTTCTCAGCATCAATACCATATAATGCTTTGTTGAAAGTAGATGAATTCTCATTACCCGTAATGAAAGTGAATGTAACATTGGAGTCATCTCAGTATTTGACTGGCATTTTGCGATCTCTTGGCAAATTTCTTCTAAGAGGTGGCTACTCCACCTACTCGTGTACCTCTACCTGCGGCTCAGGCTCTTCCTGTGAATCTTCTTTTTCAGTCTCGACATAAATAAATCGATGACCGTCGATTTCTCTAGTTCCTTGCGAAACAAGGAATATTCATTAAACCTGGCATCTCGACTAATTATGATCTTCCACGTGAATCGATTGTACAACCTATATCATTTCACACCATCACCATAGCCCATAAAAATAAAATTCTTATCCCTTTAGTCTAGCTTAGCTCTATCAACTGACGGTACATGAGAGTAACCGTCACAACCAAATATATGCAACTATTGGTAGACTATTTTCATTTATCTATACCTTGATTTCTTTCTGCATGTGTGGCCCACGTGATTAATGAATGCATAAAAAACATTCACATTTGGAATTAGGATTTAATTAAATTCCTCATTGGAGGGGGTTAGGCCCAACTAATTTTTCCACACTCGGGCTTGGGCTTGTAGTGCTAGGTGAATGCAGGCTGGGGTTGGCTTAGATTCGGGTCTTGAGTTGGGGTGGAAATATTTTCATGCAAACAGGCACATGTACCAATGAATGACATGTGGGATCCAAGCCGACCATTAGGTGTAATTCACAAGATTATCTCCGGACTCAAAAACTAAGGCCCATCACTTTTCCATATGGGCCTCAATAGTAGAGTAAATCTGAACTTTTGATTGATGTCTGCATTGGCACTAACACATTTGGTGTAGTTGTCAGTTACAAAAGAGTTGTAATGATTTTAGGGGCGTTATCCAAATAGGCCTAATTAACTTTGCAAAAATGATTTTAGGATTATTTGGATGTATATATATACGGGTGTTTGAAGCTGAATTATGACACATTTGGTACATGTGATGTGTTTGAAGCTGTACAATGGTGCACGTGGATCAAGATACATGTAGGCACATTTCATGAGATGGTACACGGCCACACATGTGCACATTTTCACCATTGACACATGTGGCATATTTGGAGCAATAAAAGATTGAAAATTGCATGTGTGGCACCTTAGTGCATGTGGAGTGCTTTGCACATGTGAGGGGTAGAGAAGATGAATGGAGTATGTGGCACATCAGCACATATGACACAAGAGAAGATGGATGATGTCACATGTGGCACTTTAGCAAAAGTGGGGTACAATAGAAGATGAATGGTGATACATTGGCACATGTGTCATAATCAAGATGGACAATGGTTCATTTGGTAAATTGACACATGTGGCATATGTAAAGTGATTGAAGATGGATGATTGCACATTTGGATATAACTATTGATAAACTCATTTTCTTCGGTTGTGAGAAAATGTCTTTCTCATGAATGAATGTAGAAAAATAAATTTTTATATTTTTCAACAAATATAGAGAGTGAAAAATGATATTACCTGTATATTATGCAAAGAAATGCTTAACAAACAAAAGAAAATGAGTTTCATTGAAACAATGTTTGTTTTCCTTTTCTTTCCGTGAATCCAAACAGCCCTAAAGAGTGGGGCAGATTGGCTTTTGGGCTGGTCATGATCATGTTGGCCCACGCCTGATCAGTCCCAGATCCCACAAAAGTCTCTTGAATGTCTCGGTATTATAGCAATACAGAGACTGAAGTGCAATCATGGCTCGGATCGTCCATTCAGTATCATTTCAACCTATCAATGGATCTGACCCACCAGATGTGCGGCCCTGATCCTCCTCAACCTATAAATTAAAGGTAATGGGAACGAATTTGCAAATCTGGATAAAAGTAGTTGAGGAACGGTGGGAGCAAATCACAGTGCTAACCGTGGGGCTAGCCCAAAAGGTCTTGGGTCCCAGCCTTTTACAGGTGGGGCTCCAACCGGGCCCATGGCCTGGTTTTGGCTGGTCCTAGAATTGTAAACTTTACTATGGAGATTGGATGAGAGCTAGAGAGGAGACCTGTTTGATGTTGATGGATGGGCCTGGGCCTGAAAGTGAAGGGCCAACCGAAAATGGGTGGGATCATAGGCGTGACTTTCTGGCCCAAATAACATAATCTCAAAGCTTGCTTTCGCATTCGTCCATTAAAATAGATTCATACAGATTTGCCAACTAAGATCAAAGCATTTGAGTCATTTCAAATCCCATCCAAAGGTGGTACAATCATTAAATGGTCTGGAATCAATGAACGAATGCTTAGATTGTGTAGTAAGGGCAGCACACCATGCGCATGGGTGGTGCAACAGGTCATGCCACTATTTCTCAATTTGCTTAATGTGGACCCCTCATGAATGTAAAACTATGGAATTCAATAATAAATCAGTTGTTTTCGTCTGAGGAGCTTTTTGGTTATATATATATATATATATATATATATATATATAGAGAGAGAGAGAGAGAGAGAGAGAGAGAGAGAGAGAGAGAGAGAGAATGTTGTATAAATGCTTATGTTTTCACTTAATTAAAAAATAGAGGTGCACATGGAACTGGTAGAACCGGTAAACCAGACCGGAACTGACCAGACTGCAAGGTTCGGTCTGGTTCTGAAGTGCACTGGCTGTGGTTCCGGTTTCAAAAATCAAAGAACCAGTTAGTTCGGTTTAGGGTTATGTAGAACTGAACTGAACTGTAGAATCAAACCGCGGAACCGAATCCCTTGGTCAATAAATATTTAATTTTTTTAACATAAAAAACTAGAATGATGAATCACAACATGAATAGACATTGGTAGAAAAATTTCATTTTGGAAACTGGAAAGTGTCATAAAAACAAACCATGACAAAATTACTCTCTATGAAAATTTTCAGTAGAAGAGCATAGGCTGGATTTTATATATATATATATATATATATATATATATATATATATATATATATATATATATATATATATATATATATATAAACAATGCAATTGGGCTGGGTTATAAAAAGCTCATAACCATAGAACTGAACCAGAACCGAACCGGTTTTTTACGGTCTGGTTTCAATTCAGTTCTAGGGTGCAAACGGGCCGGTTCCGGTTCTAGTTTTTCTGGAACCATTGGGAATGGTTCGGTTCCAGTTTCACCACAGAACCGAACCGAGCCGAACTGTGTGCACTCCTAGTGGCAACCGTTGGTGGCCCACCTGGTGCACTGACCCAGGTCTGGATTTCTACTGGGCCTGGAGCTATTTGCTTGGGCCTCTCATGTATGGCAGGATAAATATTTGTGTTGGGCCTGGGCAAAAGTCATTTTATCCTCACCCAACTCAGCCTGACTTAATGTGTACGTGTTCTGTCCTACAAATATTTGTTCGAATCATCCATTAGGCCACATATGCATCTTGCATATACACCACTGGCTTCCATTCTTAGATGGCCCACTTGGTCAATGGAAGGGTTATGAACATTCACCTTAGGATTTAATCAATTTTTGGGCTGGGCCAGGGCTAAACTATTTCTTTCCGTCTCAGCCTTGGTCTGGGCTCAGGAATATAGCCCTTTGATGGCCCATCGGGCTTCAAAGCTAGCTTACGACAGATAAATAAATGTAGGCCACACATGGGGATGGGCCAGATAAATAAATGGGCAATTGGCAACCCACGGAAAGAAAAAAACACAAAAGAAAAAAAAAAGAGAGAGAAAAAAGAAAAGAGAATTAAAAATAAAATAAAGAGAGCGTGTGATAGTTGACAGGTTTTGTAAACATCATTTTCTTTCATAACAGTCTTTAATAATAAACGTCCCTTGTAAACATCACCCTGCATAACAGTCTCATTCGGATTTCTCTTTCACGGCATCATTTTCTTGTTTTGTACCTCATCCATGGTTTTAATAATAAAGGACATGATCTAGTGAAGGCTAAGAGTTCATTTGAGAGATCACTATTAGTGGTAGTTAGTGTGAATTAGCATTGACAGGTGCATTTGATAGAGTTGAATCAACCCACATCAAATGCACCAAAAGACCTTTTCTTAAAATCACAATAAAATCATGTGACTTCATTTAGTATAGATTTCAATTACCACCGATTCACAAGTTATAATCCTATCTCTCATTCTTTGTCCACATATTGGCTGCCAAAAACATTTACATGGATGCCAATGAATTTTGTTATGCCAAATACGACTAGTGATTCTAATTTACTTGGATTCCATGGTAATAGCCAATTCATAACAAATATTTCTCTGAAATGATGTCAAAGATCTTGGCCACTCATTAAGATGCCTACAACCGATTATAGGGATTCCCTTAAACACAAAGTTCCATGTGCCTGCCACTATGATGTTTCTATTATATCCACCGTATCTGTCTTCTCTACTCATTTTAAGACATGAGCCCAAAAATTGGGGAGATCCAAAACTCAACTAGGCCGTACCACAAGAAACAATGGAGATAGAGATACCCGCGTGATGTAATTTAGGTGGGCCACACGAAGGGAAGCAATTTAGGGGGTGAACATTACTATTTTTAGTTGTGTGGTTCACCCCCAAATCATAGATTGAGTAGATTTTTGGGCCCTACGGCTAAAATGGGGTGACACATTTGTTAATCACGTAAAATTTACATAATTATTATATTATGTATGAGAGTTTTTTAGCTGTAGATTTGGTTCGCGTCATTGACTCCCACATTAATTTAGCTTATGAATTAGTGCGCCCCACCATGACATTTAAGTAAGCTCCAACTAGAACACTAGGTATGTCACCTCATTTTAGTTTGTATGGCCCAAAAATCACCCCAATATGTGATTCAGGTGGGCCATACAAAGGGAAACAATTGGGAAAGGGATGCCCCATGTATTGTTTTCAATCCTCTGGTCCAGAAAAATCACAGCCCGGGCTGTTTTCGAGGCTCTACTGCTATATATATATAATGGAATGATGGACCCAGTGATCGGGGTGGATTTCACATAATCTTAGGCCACATGTGAGAATTCATAGAATCCATTTCGAGGAAAAACAGGTTGTGGTTTCACTCCATTATTAATTCCATTTATACAGTGCCAAACACAACTAAAAATTTCAATTCACATAAATTCAATGATAATTGTCGCATCGTATATTTTAATTCATACACAATACATGCTGCCAAATGACACCTTATAGGCATTCCACCCATCACTTGAGGGTTGCTAGGGAATCATAACTCTTGAAAGAGAAATACTCACATTCAACTAGTTGGACTACACGTTAAAATCTACGCAAAGGATAACTTTCAACTTATCATAGGGGTTCAACATCCAAACACTAAAATTGGTTGTCCCTACCATCAGGAGCACCTTCTACAAAGATCAGCCCCTTCTATTCATCCATTTATCTGGTGTACCACACCACAGAAAATAATGTATAGCCATTGATAAATAACAAAATATAAGTATGGTCCGCCTTATCTGTAGCAAGGGCTTAGCCTATGTGACATGTTGGATTTCACAGGCACATGACATGTTGGAAATTATCCATTGGGTGGACAATAGATTATAGTCCAATCAAGTGGATATGAGCATCTCTCCTCTTTAGATAAGGGAAACCTTTTAACATTTTCATGAAAAACAGTGTATTAAAGCAAGTTAAAGCAGATTTTTTCCATATATTTTCTTTCCTCTAGCTAATGTGATACTTGTTTTCCATATCCAATTTTTCCCACCAATCCAAAACAAATAGGAATGTAAGCAATTAAGATACTGAGCTACATCTCTAGCACACAATAACCCCAGAAGCCACAGCGGTTGTGTTATCTTACCATTCATTCAAGCTCCACATCTTGCATATAACCACTACACATGCCATTAACACTAACCAAAGCATGCTTATCTTTCCTAAAGTGGAATTGGTTCAACCACCATCGACATGGCAATGTCCTTTGTTTCACGGTCAGGGATGCCGAATCCATCTCCATAGAGGTATGTACAAGTCGACATCCGCGGTAAATTAAATACAGCAGCAATGAAAGAATTAGGTAATGCAGAAAGAGTGGCCCGATGATGGTTCATCTTCTTCCATGTTTCACTGATTACACCTTTGATGTGTTCTCTGGCAATTTCTTCTGAAACACCAGCTTCATGCATGTAACATTGGATGGCTTTTTGAACATCACCTCTTGCTATTTCATCCTGTGTCCATAGAAAATATGCAGCATGAGGGGTCAGCAAGAGTTTTGGGTCCACACATGGGCCTAAAGTTAGGAACAGGCCAAGACCATTTAGCCATAGTAGCCTCTGATTTAGCTTAAATATTCTACTTCATGGCCCAGGCAATTTCTTCCTTGAACCTCACAATCAGGTTCAGGCCTGGTGGAACTAAAAGTAGAATTAATCTATGGTGGACTGATGTAGAGCGGGTTGTGGATACTTTCATGTTCAAGATGGACCAGAGAAGGCCCGATCAGAGGCAGAAGTGATCAGGACCGTCAAAACGCTAAATTAGGCATATCCCACAAACCGGAATGAGTTATTCGATGTACCATATATGATTTTGGGGTAGGAGAAGCTACTTTAGCTATCCAACCCTGCTACGCCAGGTTTCCCATGCTGAATTTACGAGATTCAGATCGTTGGTCGAAAATCCTTTTTAATTTCATTTTATTATTATTTATAATAAGTTTTAGTTCGATCATAACTCTTGATCCTTTGAACTTTAGGAGTCATGCCCAACATGAAAAGGGCTTAGAAAATTTAGGAGAATAATGTGGTTAGGCCAAATTGGACACTCACTATTTTTGGCCGAAAACCATGAAGTCTAATAGAAAACATGATCATCTATAAATAGTAAGTTTACTATTTATAGTAAGTCACAAATTTTATGGAGTTTGGGTTGGAGTTTGATTCTGAAACTTCTTTCTAGATTTGGTATCACTATTTAAAAGGTTGTAAATTCATTTTTATTATCAATCAATTTATTTTCAAATTTATTAGAATTTATTTCTAATTTTCTATTCCTTCTCTTGGATTTGAGGAATCTCTACGAGGAGTCCAGAGAAGCTCCGTGGATTCAGAGTATTTATCCCCTTGAAGAAGATGGTGTGATCGACCTCATCACGTCCATCCCTGTGTCATGCACTACCAGAGGTTAGATGGGCTAGCCTGATCCATGAAGCTGAAGAATCAAGGGTGTTAATTGCAAATGTAAGAAATAGAGGGTGCATACCGTTGCAGTTCCCAGATCATCTGTAAGCCGTAAAATAATGGATGGTTTTTGCCCCAGTAAGAAAAACGTATGGATTAGCATGATAGGACCCGATATCGAAATCCATGCATTGTTTAGGTACTCTTCGAGCGTAGGTGTGTAGCCGCGGTTGTACCATTTTGCCTCTACTAAGCCTGCTTTGCAATAACCTAACCACTGCAATTCAAATGAGCCAATATTCAGCTAAGCAATAGCAATAGATGTAGCTTATCAGATCTCTTTCTAAAATAAAAAGTGTATGTAGTATCATACCCCTTTCTTCAGATATGGGACAATGTCCAAACCATGTTCCCAAGGCTGCGTCGTGGGTGCTGTTGTAAAGAGCTAGTAACAATATCTTCATGTATTCTGGGAGTGGTTCGATGCTATTAATGTCCCACCTGAAAAATTATATCATTGATATATTGGAGTCTGTAGGCTTAGGTTATTGGAATCACAACTATCACTATCCTATTTATTAGAAGTTTCAAATTCTGAGTAATGTGTTTGTAGATTATGCATGCCCATCTACTGTGGGGCCTACTGGGTAGGTGTGTGTGGTTAGGATTTCAACAAGTTTCCCATCTTACCTATCAACTGCATCTGTAAATAGTTCCAATTCATCCAACGAACCATAAACATCGTACGTATCATCTACCAGTGTAATGAATTGAACGAGTCTTGCAAACACTTCCCTGCAATGTCCGAACTGAGGTTCAAAGACTGTTCCCATGGCCCATAAGAAAGCCTCCATCAGATGGTCTCTAGCGAAGGTCAACTTCTTTGCAACTCCTGTGTTGGCCCACCAACTAAGCAGAATAGAGAAAGAAATAACACCACTAGCATCAAACTCACATAAAACATACATACTTAGATAAGTGCTTGTATATAGATAAATAGGCATGTGTACATTTGTCTCTATGAGTATACGTACATGCATCACGTCCATATATTCATGCATAGACGTGTTTTCACATTTAGTTTGTCTCTCAACACGAAGGAATGATCTGGATGATGGGTTTTTTTAGACCTGTTGTCCTTTCGTAACTGGGATGCGCAAAGTCCTTTCGCAAATGGGATGCGCAAGTCCTTTCGCAACTAGGATGCGGGAAGGAGTTTCCTAAAACTATAAAAAAGGGTCCCTAGGATTTTTCTATGTATGTTGTGTTGATGAGAAAAATACAAGAGGGCTATCAAAAGTGAGAGAGAGGGAGAAAGAGAGAGAGGAAGCTTATAGAAGGGAGGTTCTGCTCGTGGAGGTTTTTCTACTTTGCAATTTATATCTCAGCGCTTCTATGTCCTCATAATCGGTTAGATCTCTTCGTTTTCTCTATTTCTCTTATTGTTCATCCACTCCTGCGTGAGTGAAGAAGGTTGTAAATGTTCTACTTCATATGGATTGTTGATCTGGACAAGGTCCCATGGTTTTTACCTCTTTGAGGGTTTTCCACGTAAAATCTCTTGTGTGGTGTGTGATTGATGCATTGATTATTTTCATTGCTTTATCATCCATAATTCTGGTTTGTTCTGGAGGGCTAGATCCTAAGGTTTTGTGCAAGGCCCCTAACAAAGTGGTATCAGAGCTAAGTTCATTGAACGAATATGATCGATTTTTGAATTATGGAAGGTGGCTCAAGGATGATCAGCCTCAATGGTTCTAACTGGACCATATGGAAGGCTAAGATGGAGGACTTGCTTTATTGCAAGGACCTATATTCTCCAATCTTAGGCATATCAGCAAAATCCAAGGATATGACTGATGATGATTGGAAGAAGACGGACCGAAAGGCAGTGGGGTTTATTAAACAATGGTTGGATGATTCTGTGTTTCACCATGTGTCTACAGAAACCTCAGCCGCAAGCCTATGGCTAAAATTACAAGGGCTGTATGAGAGAAAGACAGCCGGTAATAAGATATTTCTGATAAGGCGACCTGTGAATCTCAAGTTCAAGGATGGTAGTTCTGTGGCCAAGCACATGAATGAGGTCAGCAATATAGTGAACCAACTCACCTCTATGAAGATGGTCCTGGATGATGAATTGCAGGCTTTACTATTGCTTAGTTCATTGCCTGATAGTTGGGAGACATTGGTGGTGTCTCTAAGTAACTCCGCGCCAGACGGAAAGATATCCATAGAACAGGTGACTAGCTGTCTCTTTAATGAAGAGACAAGGAGGAAGTCTCAGGGGTCTACTTAACAAGAGGCTCTTGTGACGCAGGAACAGGGGAGATGAAAGAACAGGAAGGGCGGGAAGGCCCGAGATAAATCAAGAGGCAAGTCGAGTAACAGAAAAGATGTTGAATGCTGGAATTGTGGCAAGAAGGGCCACTACAAGCATGAATGTCGTGGTAAGAAAAACGACAAGAAATGAAAAGGGAAGGAAGATGAATCTGATTTCACTGCAGTCGCTTCAGATAGCGACATGGTAGTTATTCTTTCTACAGATCATGACGTATGTCTCACGGCTACGAGTCAGAACACCGACTGGGTGATAGACTCAGGAGCTTCTTTTCATGCGACTCCATACATGGACTCCTTCACAAGCTACAAGTCAGGTGACTATGGGACTGTGAAGATGGGAAATTCTGGCGTATCAAAGATCGTGGGAGTCGGTGATATTTGTGTGAAAACTGATGTGGGCTGCACATTGGTTCTCAGGGATGTGAGGCATATCCCAGATCTTCGCCTCAACTTGATGTCAACGGGAAGGCTGGATGATGATGGCTATGAAAGCCGGTTTCTGGTGGGCGATGGAAGCTCATCAAGGGTTCATTGATCGTGGGCAGAGGAAAGAAGTGTTGCACCCTGTACAAGGCAAGTGTCAGTATGTGCAAGGGTGGGTTGAACGCAGCGGAAGATTCAGCTATTGACATGTGGCACAGGCGTCTAGGCCACATGAGTGAAAAAGGGCTTCAGCTACTAGCGAGGAAGCAGCTCCTTCCAGACGTGACAGGTACACCTCTCAAAACCTGTCTTGATTGTTTATCAGGGAAACAGCATAGAGTTTCATTTGTTAAAGCTACTTCTCATGTTAATAAAGTGCATGCATTAGATTTGGTTTATTCTAATGTTTGTGGTCCTATGAGGACAAAAACCTTGAGTGGGGCATTGTATTTTGTTACTTTTATAGATGATGCATCTAGGAGGGTTTGGGCTTATGCTTTGAAATCTAAGGATGAGGTCTTTGGTGTGTTTAAATTGTTTCATGCTATGGTCGAGAGAGAGACAAGTACACCATTGAAGTGCATCCACACTAACAATGGTGGTGAATACATTGGCGACTTTCATGAGTATTGCAAGTCCCTGGGTATACGGCATGAATAGACGGTTCCCAAGACCCCCCAGCATAATGGTGTAGCTGAGCGAATGAATCGCACCATTGTTGAGAGAATCAGATGCATGTTATCCCATGCGAAATTGTCCAAGACGTTCTGGGGAGAAGCAATGCACACGGCGGTGTATTTGATAAACAGGTCTCCATCAGCCCCATTGAATGGAGAAGTTCCTGAGAAGGTGTGGACTGGACATGATCCATCGTACAGTCATCTTAGGGTGTTTGGATGTAGGGCATCCGTTCACTTACCAAAGGATAAAAGGTCCAAGCTCGATATGAAGATCAGGAAGTGTGTGTTCTTAGGGTACAGTGATGAAAAGTTCGGTTATAAATTGTGGGATCCGACCGAGAAGAAGCACGTCAGGAGCAGAGATGTGGTTTTCTTTGAAGATCAGTATATAAAAGACATTGGTAAGCCAAAGAAGAACCAGCCTAGTTCAGGCGAGCTAGAGGACATGGATCCGGCTCCTCCCGTGGTGCCTGATGACGGGGGAGTACAACAAGGTGCAGAAGACGAGAGAGTTCCTTTAGAAGATGGACCAGGGGAGCAGCCCCCACTTGATCCACCTGTTGAGCCACAGGTGAGGAGGTCATCTAGGGACAGACAGCCGTCCAAGAGGTACTCGCCACATGAGTACATTATGCTAACTGATGGGGGAGAGCCAGAAGATTATTCTGAGGCCCTAACCGATGAGCATAAGGGGGAGTGGTTGAAAGTTATGCAAGAGGAGATGAAATCCTTGCATAAGAATCACACCTATGATATGGTGAAATTGCCTAAGGGTAAGAAAGCTTTGAGCAACAAGTGGGTGTTCAAAAAGAAGATTGAGCAAAAGAATTCACAGACGAGGTTCAAGGCCAGACTTGTGGTGAAAGGGTTTGATCAGAGGAAAGGTATAAACTTCGAAGAGATATTCTCATCAGTGGTGAAGATGACATCCATACGGGTGTTGCTTGGGTTGGCGGCTAGCATGGATTTGGAGATAGAGCAGTTAGATGTTAAAACTATCTTTCTCCATGGTGACCTGGAAGAAGAGATCTACATGCACCAACCAGAGGGATTCGAAGTCAAGGGTAAGGAGCATATGGTGTGTAGGCTGAGGAAGAGCTTGTATGGGCTGAAACAGGCTCCATGGCAATGGTACAAGAAGTTCGACTCGTTTATGTTGAAACATGGGTATGACAAAACGGAGTCGGACCACTGTGTGTTCACGCGTAAGTTCTCAGATGGTGATTTCTTAGTTATGCTATTATACGTTGATGACATGCTTATCATGGAAAAAGAAATCAAGAAGATCGACAGGCTGAAACAGGAGTTGGGCAAGTCTTTTGCAATGAAAGACTTGGGCCCGGCTAGAAAGATCATAGGAATGGAGATAACCCGTGACAGATGCAGCAGGAAGCTTTGGCTGTCACAAGAGCGGTATATTGAGAAAGTCCTAGAGCGGTTGAATATGAATGCAGCGAAGCCGGTCAGTACTCCACTAGATGGTCACTTCATATTGAGCGATAGGCAGTGTCCCAAGACAAAGGCAGAAGTGGAAGAGATGCAGAAGATACCCTACGCGTCAGCGGTAGGAAGTTTGATGTATGCTATAGTGTGCACACGCCCAGACATATCATATGCGGTTGTGTTGTTAGCCGGTTTCTTGCCAATTTTGGTAAAGAGCATTGGACAGCGGTGAAATGGATACTACGGTATCTAAGATGCTCATCCAGGTTGAGCCTATGCTATGGTGACGGTAAACCTATGTTAGAGGGCTACACAGATGCAGATATGGCAGGTAACATAGACTCCAGGAAGTCTACATCGGGGTTCATGTTCACGTTTGCAGGGGAAGCGGTTTCTTGGCAGAGGAAGCTACAGAAGGTCGTAGCATTGTCAACTAAAGAAGCCGAGTACATTGCAGTCACAGAGGCATGTAAAGAGATGCTTTGAATGAAGAAGTTCCTACAAGAACTTAGCCTGAAGCAGGAGGAGCACGTGGTCTATTGCGATAGTCAGAGTGCTATACACTTAAGCAAGAATCCAAGTCAGCATTCCAAGTCAAAGCACATAGAGATTCGGTATCACTGGATCAGGGATACTTTGGAACAGAAGGTGTTACAGCTTGAGAAGGTCCACACGGACGATAATGGGTCAGATATGATGACCAAGGCCTTGCTTAAGGGCAAGTTTGAGGTTTGTAGAAACCTGGCTGGCTTAAAGAAGGTGAATCCCTCCTGGGTCAAAAAGGGGGAGATTTGATGGGGTTTTTTTGACCTGTTGTCCTTTCGCAATTGGGATGCGCAAAGTCCTTTCGCAACTGGGATGCGCAAGTCCTTTCGCAACTAGGATGCGCAAGTCCTTTCGCAACTAGGATACGGAAAGGAGTTTCCTAAAACTATAAAAAAGGGTTCCTAGGATTTTTCTACGTATGTTGTGTTGATGAGAAAAATACAAGAGGGCTATCAAAAGTGAGAGAGAGGGAGAAAGAGAGAGAGGAAGCTTATAGAAGGGAGGTTCTGCTCGTGGAGGTTTTTCTACTTTGCAATTTATATCTCAGCGCTTCTATGTCCTCATAATCGATTAGATCTCTTCGTTTTCTCTATTTCTCTTATTGTTCATCCACTCCTGCGTGAGTGAAGAAGGTAGTAAACGTTCTAGTTTATAGTGGATTGTTGATCTGGACGAGGTCCCGTGGTTTTTACCTCTTTGAGGGTTTTCCACGTAAAATCTCTTGTGTGGTATGTGATTGATGCATTGATTATTTTCATTGCTTTATTATCCATAATTCTGGTTTGTTCTAGAGGGCTAGATCCTAAGGTTTTGTGCAAGGCCCCCAACACTGGACAATTAATATCATCAATCTGAATTGTCTATCTAGCATCATCCACTCTTTATAGGCTGCCTTGAAAAATTCATTCTAATTGGATGATCTGAACCATCCAATCAGTGCCTTGAAAAAATAGTACTGTTTGTAGGGTGGTACTACAAAAGCAACCAGGTGTCCTTAGATGGTTTTTACTCGGTACAACTGATGCACACAAGAGGAGCCATGCAATGTCCTAGAGCATTATAATTTAGATTTCTCCTTTACCTTGAGACCTTCATGAGCTCTCTTTGGTAAGTACTTTGAACCATGTTGAAATCCAGCTTAGCTAGTTCAAGTAAGATATAGGATTCATGCCTTCCTTTTTCTCATAGAAGTCTATGTACCATCTAGCCTCCAACCTTGGCATTCTCCAATGCACTGGAAGCTCCAATGCATGATCTACCAGCATGCCAATGCATCCCTATATGTGTTTTTCCTTGATTTCCTTGAGATGCTTGCTTGTGAAGGCTTTGGCCTCATCCAAGATGGTTTCTCCATCCATGCCATGGTATGAAGCTTCATATAGGCTAACTAGACCAATGGGATCATCGTAGGAACCCGCTCGGAAACTTCCCGTCTCATCCATGAATCTTCTGAATATTTCTGTCCATTGAATATATAGTAAGTTAGATGGGAGGATGTGAAGAGATTGGAGCACAAAAATGATATGAGTGTGTTCATCAGGTGGGCACACTGAGAACATACCTTAGTCCCAAAATTCAAGCTGGTCCAATCAATCATGAGGTGGATCACATGCATTCTCTTGATATGGCCAGTTTTATTTTGTAACCATATATATTCTCGGCTGTTATGATTCTCAGTGGAGACAACATGCTTACTGGGCCATTTCTTATTAGTGGGACCCAGGTGATGAACCACCCAGATCTTTGTGGGAATGTCTTTGGCATTTTTCAGTAACATCTATAGCTACAAGTTAAGATCACTAGGGAGCGGGCCATCACCATTGACTTTCACTCTTGTACGGCCCACTTGATAAATGGATGGGTGTGGAACTCGCCCTGGGGCAATTCTGTGGTACCATGTCGGTGTTGGGTGGGTTCGCCCACTGCGGCTCTTTCTCCTCGGGAGTCTAGCTTGTATAATATGGATGAGAGTGGTATAAACTCTTGAACGTTGGAATTAGTGTTTATCGAAATTTAGCTTAAAGTTTATGGTCGGCTAAAAATCATAGAATCACTTATGGAATGAAAGATCCAGAGATCTTCCAATGCCAACGACTCCTCTACAATAGGAGATTTCAAGTAAGAGACTCGGTAAAAAAATGAAGAAGTTATGTATCCTTTTTCATCGGTACAAAGTGCGGTCTCTATTTTATAGGATTTTAAATATTTTAGAGATCTAAAAAATTCTAAAAATGAATACATTTGACAAACATATATACTGGATAAAAAGAGGCAAAGCATGATCAGTAGGAGAAGAGTATGCTAACAGAACCTCTGAAGCACACACTACTGCTCTTAATTTCCTCATTTCTTTGAGTGTATTCCAGCACTGTAGCTAGTTGTATCTAGAGTGCAAGGAGCCATTGCCAACTTCTTTCCAAAAGAGGGGAATCAAGCGAATTTTATAAAATAGACCAATAAATAAATGGGCCATTGACAGCCAAAATTAAAAAAAAAAATCCAAATAAAAAATCAAGAGAGCATGTGTACCTGGAGAAACCTCAAGCCCATGTTCTCTTAGAAGCCTAAAGTAGAGCTGTAGAATGGATATCACCCTCTGTTACCATTTCTTTCTCACCCATGTATATAGCCTTTAGCTTATCGTGGATCTCCTTCTCAAAGAGACGGCCCACCCCTAGACGGTGGAGATCGTCGATGAACTCACATCTGCTTCTTCAAGACAACGTCTCGCAGCTTCCTTCAGCTCCTCAATCCGTCCCGCATAAACATCAGCCTGCATAAACAGTCTCAGTACTACTTTTGAGATCCACACACCCAACCGTGTTAAGTAGCAAATGAAAAGGACACCTGTTGTAGTGTCATGCATCGAGGGACTCATGTCCCAATATGCAAGCGATATTTGTGGGATCCAAGCCACTCACTTGGTGGAACCCATCTGATAAACCACACGTTTGCGTCAGATGTGGACAGTTGGTTACTCTCTTTAAACCAGTCTGGTTTTTGGTAAGGGTGCAATGAGTAGGGTGGGTCGAGCCTGACCTGACTTTGGACCTTATGCCAGGCTTGAGTCTGGATGCATGGCGTGATCAAATTTCCAGCCTCGTCCGGACTAGCCCGATTTCAGATGTGCGTGTCTAATATATATCTTACAACTATATCATTCATATGTACATCTCTTTTGTTGGGATGCCTTGCACAAACCTTAGGATCTAGCCTCCCGAAACAAACCAGAATTATGGATAAAGCAATGAAATAAATCAAAGCATCAATCACACACCACACAAGAAATTTTTACGTGGAAAACCCTCAAAGAGGTAAAAACCACGGGACCTCGTCCAGATCAACAATCCACTATGAAGTAGAACGTTACAATCTTCTTCACTCACGCAGGAGTGGATAAACAATAAGAGAAATAGAGAAAACGAAGAGATCTAACCGATTACGAGGACATAGAAGCACTGAGATATAGATTGCACAGTAGATAATCTTCACGAGCAGAACCTCCCTTCTATAAGCTTCCTCTCTCTTTCTCTCACCTTTGATCGCCCTAAACACTTTAGCAAATCCCTTGTAAAGCTTTAGGAAACTCTCTTGTTATTTTGTGATACCTAAAAAACCCTAGGCAACCCTTTTATAGTTTTGGGAAACTCCTTTCCGCATCCCAAATTGCGAAAGGACTCAAATCTGCAGTTTCGCGCAAAATCGCGGAACAAATCGCGTAACCTACGACTAGTCCTGGAAATTCCAGGACTGGTCTTAGCCTCCTACGACTGGTTGTAGCTCACCTACGACTGGTCGTAGACCACCTACGACCGGTCGTGAGTCACCTACGACCGGTCGAGAACCCCGGAGAAAAATAGTCCGAACTCGCTGGACTTTGAGTCGAGCTACGACTCGACTCCCACGACTGGTCGTACCAGCCCTCGACCGGTCGAGCAGGGCTCACGACTGGTCGAGCACGGGGCAAAAAACCCCATCATCTTTCTCAATTAGGCAATCCATGCATCTTAAATCTGGACCATTGATTTCGTTCCTCTAAGTGTCTATTTCTTTGTACATGCGTCGCCCACTCGATAAATGAATATATATATATATATATATATATATATATATATATATATATATATATATATATATATATATATATATATAAAAACATTCAAGTGGGAAATAGAAATTTCATGGACAGGCTTGGATAATCAGATCTAGCCCGGCCCGAGAATGTTCAAAAGCTTGAAATTTCCGAGCCCAAGCCCAGGCCATTTGGCCCACCTATCAAGCGGCTTGGATTTCAAGCACTTTTGCCATGTTGTAACAGGTGGGCCACGAGAGAGATGCAGCTCCCACCAGCATGGCTCTACCGATTGTAATTGATCACCTTGTAATCGCTCTTTAACAATTGTATGAAGTCGTTATTCCATATGCTCGGATGGAAATTCCCCGATCGCCTTGAAGTGATCGGCAAGCAATTTGAGTGATAGCTGACCGTCTGATCTGCCTCACCATATTCCCATGGCCCAGTGCTGCTGGGATAACAGGCGTAGGTGGTAGACGTGCCAGAGAGGAAATAGGCCACTGGGAGAGGAGATTAAGAGCCATCTTAATCAGCTAGGATTGTCGAGAGTCTTAGGCCTAACCACCTTATGTTTTATATATATATATATATATATAATCAGAAGCCCCTGGCTGCAAGCGGATTGGCTGGTTACCACACACCACCATCTGGCTGATGTGTTGATGTCACCAATTTCTGTGGGTCTCATCATGGTGTATGTGTTATATCCAAACCGTCCATCCATTTGGCGATTTCCTCGTAAGGCTTGAGCCGAAACATAAGACATATTCAAAGATCAAGTGGACCACGTACACTGAAAAAAGTAGTGGGGAATGAACATCTACCATTGAAACTCTTTTGGGGTCACAAAAGTTTTGGATGAATATGATATTTATTTTTGCTCTTCGTAAAGGTCCGTGTGACCTTGTCAACAGATTGGATGGAAAATAAATGTTATTGTGACCCTACGAATGTTTTAACGGTCAAAATCATTGTCCCCACTGCTATTTGTGGTGTAGTTCACTTGAGCTTTGGATATGACTGATTTTTGGGATCGTGATCTAAAATGATCTCTCCAAATGGATGAATGGGGTGGATATAATAAATTCATTATTGTGGGGCCCATGTAACTTTGATCTCCTTTGAACCGTTCATACAATCTAAAATGATATCTCCAGATGAATGGGATGGATACAATAAATACATCATTGTGGGCCCATGTAACTTTGATCTCCTTTGAACCGTTCATACAACTCGAAACTCGAGGAGCGTCAGCGCTCATCTTCGCACGAAACGTACCCACACCAGCCAGGTCGGTGGTGTGCGATACGCCAGTCAATCCGCTTTCCTTTGTGTGAGCTCCATCTTTGACAATGAAATATGTCCTAATCAAATTCCGTCAGGTCAGAACACCACCGACCTTCGTGGTGGCAGGGTCACCACAAAATCGATCCGCATCTGTTGTAGATGCGCAGCTGCAGACCCTGATTCGGATCACTGAATCTTGCACAACCGCGCGGATTAGGTGAGGCACGAGTAACAGTTTAGCGGGTGAGGCCCTGATCGTGGGGCCCACCTCGATGCATTTGTTATATATCCATGCTGTCCATCTGTTTTTCCAAAATTATTTCAGGGCATGTTTCCAAAATAAACATTACAGTGGGCCTTAGTAAGTTTTTAATTGTTGGCATTCAATTATCACTGTTTTCCTGTGGTGTGGTCCACCTGAAATTTGGATCTGCTGTATTTTTAGAACCATGCCCTAAAATGATCTAGCAAAACAGATGGACGGCATAGATATATAACATATATATTGAAGTGGGCCCCACAGTCAAGGCCTCACCCACTAAGATGTGAGCCCTGCCTTGCTAATCCGGCCCCTTGCACCATGGACGCCGATTGCGTATTAACCCTGCCTGTATGACTCGGTCCTGCCAAGGGGCTCTGTGCAGCCCACTGTGGTGTATGTATTTTATCCACGTTATTTATCCATTTGAACAGATCATTTTAAGTTATGAGTCCAAAAATGAGGTAGATAGAAGGCTTAAGTGGGCCACACCACAGGAAGCAGTGTTGATAATGATGCCACCATTGAAACATTCCTATGGCCAACAGTGATGTTTGTTTGCCATCCAACCTGTTCATAAGGTTACATAGACCTGGATGAAAGGAAAACATAAATATAAGCTTGATCAAAATCTTCTGTGGCCCCAAGAACTTTTCAACGGTAGAGGTTCAATCCCCCTGTTTCCTGTGGTGTGGCCTACTTGAGCCTTGGATCTGTTTTTTTTTTTTTTTTTTTTTTTTTTTTTTTTTTAATTTATAAATCCCATGCTTTAAAATAATCTGTTAAAATGGATGGATGGCGTGGATAAAAATCAGGCATCGCGATGGGCCCACAGAGCCCCTGCCGGAATCGAGTCCTTTCATGGGTTAGGACGCGCAGGACATCCTTCTGGAAGAGGATTCGGACAGGTACATCCACTCCGTCCATCTGCTTAATTTCAAAAATAAAGCAAATCCAAATCTTATCGACCACACCACGGGAAACAGTGGTGATTGAACGCCCACCATTAAAAACTTCCTCGAGCCCAATGTAATTTTTATTTGCAATCCAACCTTTTGATAAGGTCACCCTAACCTGGACGAAGGGAAAACTCAAATATCAGATTGATCCAAAACAATTGTAGCCCACAAGAAAATTTTTAATGGTCAATCACCACCCTTGTTTCCTGTCGTGTGGTGCACCTAAGATTTGGATACATGACTTAAAATGAGATGAAAAAACGGATGAACGGCCTGGATATATAACTCATATATCAAGGTGGGCCCATTAACGGCCTAACTTAATCCTCTCCCATCATTTTTGGGGTCTAGTTAGGTCAACCATCGTTTAAGAATCTTTCGATGCATCCATTTGAATTTGGGGACTCATTCACCTCCACATCATCTGTCTAGACCTTCCATTACACTTAGTTCACACATAACCCATCTGGACCGTCCATTAGTCCCAGTCCACTCTTTCAGGCTTGCTTGAAAAATAACACTCATCAGATGATCCAAAACTGTAATTTCAGTGCCATGCAAAGATGGGCGGACAAGATTGTTTTCATCAGAATATAGGTCCTGTCGCGGACACTTACGACCGTCTGATGGATGAGAATTTTATATAGTAGAGAAAGCGTGGACTCAAGGTGGCTAAAAAAGGTATGAGGATGAGAATGAGTCAAATAATTAAGCAGTGAGCCCACTAGATAATTTTTAAATAAGATTCATGATTTTTAAAGGGTTTTTAACAAAATAAACCTCTGCTCTGAATTAATTATTTTAAAAAGGTTTATTACAAAATAAACCTCTCATCTGAATTAATTATGTAATTAGCAGCCTTTGAATTAGTTATGTAAATAGCAGCCTTTGAAGAAATTTATTTTAGAGCGCTGGCAGCATCTGACTATAAGGAGTTATGGGGGGTGTAGGTTTATGTGGGGATTCAGTTGATGAAAGTCAATTGTTGAAAGTCCACTGCATGGCCCATACGAGCCATTCATAAGCCTGCATGTGTTACCGTGCACAACAAGGTTATTTTTCATTATAGGAACTTCTTTACCATAAATAATGGTATGTTTAATTATAGCCCATTTGGAGGTGTAAAATATATCTTTTCTCACCATCTCTATAGTGTATGAGACAAATGTGAGTGTATATGGAGATATTTATACTTTTTTACATCTAGAAACATGAAATTTAGACTCGTGTGACAAGGCACTCTGTCTGGTGGGATCCTCACTGACAGAAAATGATTGTAGTCAATTTGATAATGATATAGTAACATTGCTTCGTGGATCTAGATATTCATTTTAGTATATGGAGCATGGAATATGTGAAATATATTAAGAAATATTTGAACTATGATTCATATCTATTATGTAAACCTCGTGACCAGACTCCAACAAATTTTTGAACAAAGAGGTATTTCATAAATTTTTGTGCATAACGATATGGCCTGATTCCCGCTTCTTAGAAAGGATCCTGACATGACTTCGCCTCTCGATAAGTGCATTTAGGTCAAATTTTTACATCTTCAACTTTAGTATCTGAATCTCCACCTATGGCCACAGTACCACTGTCACCTCCTATAGTTTCTACCAATTTCTCCCCAACTTCGTCCATGTCTTCTACTCCCGCCTCTCTCCATATGCCACCGCCTCCCCCTCCACTCATTTTAGCGTACTAAGGCTAAAGATGATATTTTTTAACTAAAGGTACTTGCTGCTACCAAAATCCCTTACTTGTGGCCCTTCAAGCATGTCCTGTCCCGAGTGAGCCTACCTGTTGTACACAAGCTGTCAAATCTACTGAATGACGAGTAGCCACGAATCTCGAATTTGAAGCTAGCTCTTCAACATTAATGAATTTGGTCCTTGGTTACACCCAAGCCAAGCCAGAATTTGGTTGGTTGTAAGTAGGTATACAAGGTAAAACAGCATGCCGATGGCACCAACGAACACTACAAAGCACGCCTTGTCGCCAAAGGTTTCTATCAACGGCTAGGAATTGATTATGGTGAAACCTTCAATCTAGAGGTTAGGCATGCTACAATTTAGATGGTTCTTTCTATTGTGCTTCATTATGGTTGGTCCATCAGACAACTTGATGTACAAATTGCCTTTTTATATGGAGTTCTTGCATAAAAGTATATATGGCCCAACCCCAAGGATTTATTGATTCTTCCTCGCCCAACTCATGTCCATAAGCTTCATAAAGCTTTCTATAGGCTCAAACAAGCTCCTCAATCATAGTATCTTCATCTCACAATTTATCTCCAAGGATTTGACTTTGTTACATCTGATGCGGATTCTTCTCTTTTCATTCATCACTGGTGAAGGGAATTAAACCATCATACTAATTTATGTTAATGACATTGTCATCACATGCACTAGTACTGTGGCACTTCCACTTCGTTCTTCGATCTTCATCGGCTTTTTGCAATGAAAAATTTAGGTTCTTTCCATTATTTTCTTGGTATTGAGGCCCATTGGGCATTTACTGATTTTTATCTCACCCAATCCAAGTATATCCTGAATCTTTTATGGCATTCATAAATGGATAGAGCTAAGCCTTTACACTCTCCCATGGTGTCTGCGTCTAAGCTCTCACGCTATGATGGTGATATTCTTTTGGATTCTCATGAATATAAGAGTATTGTGGGAGCCTTTCAATATGTAACCATCACTAGCTAGGACATATATTGCCTTTACTATTAATTAGGTGTATCAGTTTATGCATGCTCCTAAAACAACCCATTAGTTAGCGGTTAAATGTATTCTTCAAGCTTTGCTATTTTCCTTGGTGATAATCTCATTTCCTGATAGGCTAAAAAGCTTCCCATCATTTTAAGATCGAGCATAGAATTTGAATATTGCTTGCTTGCTCATACTGTTGCTGAACTATTCTAGCTCAGGATACTTTTACGTGACTTTACTCTATTTCTCAAGGATTCCCCTATCATTTTTCATGACAACATAAGTGTCATCTCTCTTGCATCCAATCCCCTTTATCATGCATGTACGAAACATGTTGAAGTAAATTATCATTTTATTTGTGAAAAAGGTTACTCATGGAGATGTTATGGTTCGATTTGTTGGCTCACTTGACTAGGTCGTGAAAATTTTCATCAAAGGGCTGAGTCCTGCATGATTTATTACAATCCAAGTTTCACATTGTTGAATGCCCATTTAGATTGCGGGGCGTGTTAAAGTATCCAATCCTAGTCATCTGAATGGATAAACATTGCTTTGAATTTGAATTGTTTGAATTTAAAAGTAATCGAAGATTGTTGTAACGGTTTTGTTCCTATTGCTTTGTACGAATTTATATATAGTAATGGAACCAAAGGATCCGATAAGGATCATTTTATACTATCTAAAAATCTTACAGTGGATTTAAGGCCTTTACTACTTGAGGAAGATGATGATATTCCTCTTTACTTTTTCACGCTCTTCATTGCATCACTCTAGGAGAAAAGAAAAAAAACAACTTCACTCTATAAGCATTAACCTTCTAACAATTCTTTATAAAACAAATTATCGTGGATTCTTTTCCATATATTTTCTTTTCTTTAACGTGATCTCGTTGCTATCTTAAATAGGAACGTGGCAGTTAAAATAATAAGCTACATCTCTAATAAACAATAACTCCAAAAGCCACAATGGTGGTGTTATCTTAACCATTCATTCAAGTTGCACATCATTTATACATCTAACTGTTGTATCATATTTTTCATCGTTCGTGGTAGAGCCAATTAAGAATGTATATGTATTATTGCACAAGAAGTTTGAAGCATATCTAAGATCTTTGATGATATTTTGAGTGCCCGTTATAGAATTACAACTAGCACCAATCGGAGTGTTATACATCATCTATAAATGGAGTCTGGCCAAGAAACTCCAAAGCAATGTTGAGGCAGTTATCAGGACATGTGTCTAAGAAGAATTCAGAAGATAAAGTAGTGCCGAAACAATTGCTATAACCAATGGACGTGAGAAGAAGCATCTAGATAGTTACTGAAGAAGACCTATAAATACTAGAGTTTAACGAATCAAAGTGTCTTATACCAATCCAATCAAACAAATCAAACATATTTATCGATTATCCTTTATGTTCCTTAGCATAAATCATCTTTTACGTTCCTTAGTGTAACCAGCAGCCTAATCTTACATTAGAAGTAGCAGTAATCCAGTAGTTATAATTCAAGTCTACGTTCATACGCTGAACGATTTCTACTAAAATACAAACAATTCTTTAAGAAATGTTCTTTTTCAATTACTTCCTATGGTCGACTGTAAGTATTGTAATTTAGCTTTTATATCTAAAAGTCCTCTTGCACGGAAGGTAAGGTGCAACCCATTCTTAGAGGACAAACCCTACCTTCCAATAATCACCCGATCATTTTAAATAACATTTTGCGAGTGGTTGAATAGACAACTGATCTTCTTAGATCTCAGTCATATATTATCAATTCTAATATATTTACCTATTTTAACGCTTTAGTCAAAGTTATACGATTAGAATTGAGTTGTATAGTCGGTTCCAACACGCCCGCAAATATAATAAGCGACTGAATCTGAAGCCAAGAGGCAACCCTAACAATGGCTCCAAAGTAGTCCATTGAGTGAGAAAGGGAGCATTTAATCGGTGAGAATTTTGGAGTAAGTATTATCAAAAGGCGAACTACGTATCAAACGGTCGGGATTACCAATATAGCAAATGCTAGAACGTAACATTAACATTAACCAAAGCATGCTTATATTTCCTAAAGCCGAATTGGGTCAACTACCAGTGACATGACAATGTCCTTGGTTTCCCGGTCAGGGACACCGAATCCATCTCCATAAAGGTACGTACAAGTCGACATCCGCGGTAAATCAAATGCGGCATTGATGAAGGACTTAGGTAAAGAAGAAAGAGTAGCCCGATGTTGGTTCATCTTCTTCCACGTGTCAGTAATTACACCTTTGATGTGCTCCCTCGCTATTTCCTCCGAAACGCCAGCTTCATGCATGTAACATTGGATGGATTTCGGAACATCACCTCTTGCTAATTCATCCTGCGTCCATCAAAACATGCAGAATGAACGGTCAGCAAGAGTCTGGGGTCCACATATGGGCCTAAAGTTAGGAACATGCCTACGCGGATTTCCTACGCAAGGATGCTGGGTGGGGTCCACTGCCATATTTGTGGGAAATCTACCCCGTCTGTCCGTTTTGAGAGCTCATTAGGGTATGAGACCAAAAATGAGGTGGATCCAAAACTCAAGTGGGCCACACGAGAGGGAAAATTGGGAAAAGAAATGCCTACCGTTGAAACTTCCCGGTCTCCACCTTGATGTTCATATGCCATCCAAACTGTTTATAAGGTCATTAACATTGGGATGAAGTGAAAATACACACACAAAAAAAAAAAGCCTGAAACAAAACTTTTATGGCCACAAGAATGTTTCAACGGTTCTCACTGAATCTCCAAATTTTCCTCTCGTGTGGTCCACCTGAGTTTTGGATCCACCTCATTTTTGGTCTCATGTCCTAAAATGATCTTGAAAAACGGATGGACGGTGTAAATTTCCCACAAACATGGAGGTGAGCCCCACCCAGCATCCTTGCACCACGTCCTAGATCATTTAGACATAATAGGCCTTTGATGCAACTTAAATCTACGTTCTGTCCCAAGCTATTTCTTTGTTCAACCTTAGAATCAGGTATATACAGGCCCAGCTGTGGGCCCAAAAGTAGACCTAACCTGTGGACCTGTGGTGGACTATCCAAAGGCCAGATGGGGCAGCTTGATTCATGAAATGAAGATTCAAGGGTGTTTCTTGCAAATATAAGAAATAGAGAGTGTATACCGTTGAAGTTCCCAAATCATCGTTGAGTCGGAAAATAAGGGATGACGAACGGATGAGATTTTGATCATTCGTCAAGCATTCAATGGACTCCTTGGATGGTTTTTGCCCCAGTAAGAAAAATGTATGAATTAGTACGATGGGGCCTGATATCGAAATCCATGCATTGTTAAGGTACTCCTCGAGTGTGGGCATGTAGCTGCTGTTGTACCATTTTGCCTCCACTAAGCCTGCTTTGCAATAATTTGCCCACTGCATTTAACATGAGCTAATATTCAGCTAATCAGTAGTGATGTAGGCCTTTTAGAGCTCCTTTGGCTTTGGATACCACCCAATAAATCTCTTAACTTAATTAGTTACTTTTTCAACTTAAGTTACTTTGGTTACTAAAATTAACAAATAACTTATAATACAAAGTAACTTTAAAAAAAAAAAATTTTATTTTATTTTATTTTATTATTATTTTTTAAAATCTTGATTTTCAATTTACAAAAAGTAACTTATACCAGGGGTCTTTGTTAGTAGTAGGAGTGGCTGGAGCCTGATGAATGAATGTGCCATGTTAAGAAATACATCCCATAATGCTTTTAAGCAATCCATGATGTTTTTGGGAAGTTCAGCCTGCTGTCAGCAATTATTTTATTCATATTAATTATTTTAGAGGATGGGCTTTAATACGAGTAGATTCAACATTCAAGTGGGTCACACAACTTGCAAAAATGGTATTTAACATGTATTATTAAAATCACACCCATTCTCGTGTGGCCACCATGATGTTTCTAAGAACACTATATCCATCAATTTTTAATCCATTGTAATCCGTGTGTTCAAATATAATGAAGATCTAAAACTTTTTTTTTTTTTTTGGGTTAGCTTGTTAGTACACCCCACCCCCCCCCCCGGATCGATACCAAGACCTCAAGTGTTGAAGATCTAAAACTTAGGTGGGCAAAGATGCTTGAAAAAGTATTATTAAACCCCACCTTAGAAGGGAGGAGCTCAAAAAATTGAAGTGTTCCACCATAACGTTTTTTGAGAAATGTACTCAGTCCACCATTTTCATTGGCTTATTTTAAGCCGTGGGCCCAAATATAAATTAGATCTAGCACTCAAGTAGACCAAACTACTTGAAACAAAGCTCCACTATTGAAATAGTCCTAAGCCCACATTTATTTATTTTTTTAAATATACACAGAACCATGTGTTTCTTCCTTTGATCTTATAGGGTAAGAATGACCTTATGACTTGTTTGGATGGCATATAATCATTTATGTGAGCCTCGTCAAGATTTCAATGGGGACTGTCCAATCTCCATTGTTTTCTTCAATGTTAAGCTTTGAATCTGCCTCATATTTTTGCCTGCCTCCTAATATGATCTAGTAAAATGGATGGATGGACAGGTGGATTTCTAAAAAACATCAGTGGATATCCTAAGCACATGGAGTTGAGTTCACCAAGCAATTAAGCGGCGAAAACTCAATTTGATGTATGTGTTGTATATCCATGCCATCCATCCGTTTTTCAGCTCATTTTAATACATGAGCCCAAAATGAGGCAGATCCAAATCTCAAGTGGACCCACCATAGGAAATAAGATGATTGAACGTCTGCCGTCAAAAACTTCGTGGGGCCACAAAAATTTTAAACCAAGCTGATACTTGTGCTTTCCCTTCTTCCCCTGACTTTATCAATAGGTTGGATGGAAAAAAAAACGTTACTGTGGCCCATAGGAAGTTTTTGATGGTAGGCGTCCAATAACTACTATCTCCTATGGTGTAGTCTACCTGAGATTTGGATCTGGCAAAAAGGATGGAGGGAGTAGATATAACACATATGTTAACGTGGGCCCCATTATCACGGCATAGGTAACTTATTTAGAGTGACTGATCATGTGCCACGCCAAACTGATTGTTCATTAGCCCGGCCGGTCTTATTTAGTTATTCAACTTTTGGTTTCAGGCCCACACCTTCTATTAATTCGGCTTCAAAAAGACCCATACCTAACAACATGCCTCAATTACAGGCCTTACGTTGATCGTTCTGGTGACAACTCATTAGATCAATGGTCCAGATTGCCTTACTGGTACATGGGGCCTTTGATATTTTTGTCCCAAACAGAAAAGGTCAGCTACAACCGGCTGCATGCTAAGTTAGCATGCAACCCCACGTTTCCCACCAGCATGTCATTCGTGGAGGACACCTGAGCCAAGCAGATGGTGGGACCCATCAGTTCATTCAGCATAACCGCATCTACACATTGCGTGCATTGATTTTGATGGTGTGGCCCACCTGATCATAGCAACGGCCTGATTTTCCAGCTATCTTATCTTCACGGTGGGGCCCACCTTTTCCAATGGCTCAGGAATCCTACACTAGTTAGCTTGCAGGTAGGTGCAGGTGATCCGCTGCATGTCTTGCCAAATTAAAAAGTGCATGTAGTAATATTGTACCGCTTTACTCAGATATGGGATGATATCCAAACCATGTTCCCTTAAAATCACGTATGCCGCATCGTGGGTGCTGTTGTAGAGAGCTAGAAAACATATCCTCATGTATTCTGGGAGCCGTTCAATGGTATTAATGTCCCACCTGAAAAACACCATCGACAATCCAGACCGTTGAATAAGTGACTTAGAAAATGGACGGTGGTTAATAGAATGAGTAGAAGTTTTTAATTCTGAGTAGTGTGTTTTGTGGATTATGCCCATCTACTGTGGGGCCTACCGGGTGTGTGTGTGGTCAGGATCTCATACAAGTGTCCCATGTTATACCTATCAACTGCATCTGTAAATAGTTCCAATTCATCCAACGAACCATAAACGTCGTACATATCATCCACGGTTGTGATGAATTGAAGGAGTCCTGTAAGCACTTCCCTGCAATGTCCGAACCGAGGCTCAAAGACTATTCCCATGGACCATAAGTAATCCTCCACCAGACGGTCTCTAGCAAAGCTCAACTTCTTTGCAAGTCCCAAGTTGTCCCACCATCTAAGCAGAATAGAGAAACAAATAACGCCACTAGTAGGCATGAAAGCTCACATAATACATACAAAAACCTATATATATATATATATATATATATATATATATATATATATATATATATATATATATATAAGGTCGACCTCATGGTTCCCCTTTAGGTTATCCCAAAAATCGGCTGTCTACGGAACTCAGGTGGGCCATACCATCTAAAACCATGTGAAGACATGCCTAGAACATATAAAAGCACTTGGTGGGGTCCACATAAGTTTTTTATGTGGCTGAAAGTGGTTTGACCCTTCATCCAAGTGGGACACACAATGGATGGTATGGATTTTTGAACCATGTCTGGGTGGGCTCAATAAATGATTATGAATGTTTTAATGGGACGGTAACCCCTCTCAACTGTTATATGTGGTGTGGCCCACCCAAGTCATGGATTGACTTGATTTTTAAATTACCTCACGCTCACCATGGAATGGTGCGTCTGACTGATAGGGTAGGTAGATGGTTGACAAACATCACGATGGGGCTCACACAACGTGTGTGTGTGTATATATATATATATATATATATATATATAGAGTACCGGTCTCCTGCGAACCATCCCGCATAAGACTTGGTGCGGTCCAAATTCCCACCGCAAGGAGATGCGGATTGCATGAAACCTCATATGATAAACTCATTTAGGCCCACCATAAATGGATGTGGTCTATCCACGCCATCCATCCATTTTTTTTCATGGCCCATCATTTTAATGGATGGGACCAAAATTGAATCATTTCAATGCTCAGTGTGGACCCCACCACGAAAAACAATGGGAAGATTGATGCCCACTAGTAGTTGAAACCTTTCTAAGGCCCACCATGGTTTTTCTATAAATCCAACCTATTCAAAAGTTAACAAAGACATTAAAGAAAGGGAAAATAGAAATATACAAATTTGATTGAAAACTTTTGTGGCCTTTAGAAGTATTTAACAAATGGCATCACTCTCTCCACTATTTTCAAAGTGGTGGGGGTCCACTTGAGTTTTTCACAAGTGACTCATTCTTTGGATATTACCCTAAAATGATCTCTCTCAGATGGATTGATGGTGTGGATACAAAACATATATCATTAGCATTTTCAGGTGTGTGTTTTGGTGACATCACTTCCCAACACGTCACGTAGCTTTTCATCACGCTCCCAGGTCTCTCCCGTGAACGATCCATGTGATTGCGTAATGAGTAAACTCCATGTGGGCCCACCGTGATTTATATATTTCATCCACTCCTTACATCCATTTTAACCCATCAAAGTAATTTGAAGGCTTAAGCCCAAAAATGAAGTATATCAAAGCTAAGGTAGGCCACACCACGTAGAAGGGTTCTCAATTGAATGTCAACCTTTGAAAATTTTCTTGGGCGTCCACAAGTTTTGGATCAATATAAGGTCGATATTTGTGTTTTCCTTTCATCCCATATCTTTGTGATCTTATGAACATGTCGGATGACAAATAAACATCACTTTGAGACCCTAGAAAGGTTTCATGGTGGAAATTATTATTCCACATATTTCTTGTTTATGGTTACTTCATCATTGGAAATGATTCAATTTTAGTCTCAACCATTAAAATGCACTTAAAAAATGGATGGAATGTTTTGGATAGACCACATCCTTTTATGGTGGGCCCACCCAAGTCAGTTTACTCAATTACCTCACGCTCACCATTTCTCCTTGCGGTGGGGTAATTTGGATCATCACCAAGTCCCATGCGAGATGGTTCGCACACAGACACACACACTATATATATATATATATATATATATATATATATATATATATATATATATATAGCGAAAAGGTACAATGCGCTCGAGCTAACTATAAGCTCCCGTGAGGTCGAGCTGTGTGGGCCCACCGTGATGTGTTTCGACCATCAATATTGTGCATTTGATGGGTCCCCTTTAAATTATGGGATGTCCCAAAAATCAACCGTTTACGGAACTCAGGTGGGCCATAGCATCTAAAATTATGTGAAGACACCGTTAAAACATATAAAAGCACTTGGCGGGGCCCACTTGAGTTTTTCATGCGCCTGAAACTTGGTTTGAACCCTCATTCAAGTGGGACACACATAATTGATGGGCTGGATTTTCAAACCACATCCCGGTGGGCCCTCAAAAATGGTTATGAATGTTTTAATGGTGCACGGCCCCTCTCCACTTCTGTATGTGGTGTGGCCCACACAAGTCACAGATTGACTTGATTTTTGAGACCTAGGCCCACGATGGAATGGCGCATTTGACTGATGGGGTAGATGTTCAAAACGCATCACAGTGGGGTCCACATAACTCGCCCTCATGGGGCGTTAAAATCAGCTCGAGCGCATTGTACCTTTTCCATATATATATATATATATGAAAAAGGTACTATGCGCTCCAGTTGATGGGAACGTCCCATGAGGTTGAGCTATGTGGGCCCCACCGTGATGCGTTTCAAACATCTAACCCATCAGTCAGATGCACCATTCCATCGTCGGCCTAGGTCTCAAAAATTAAGTCAATCCGTGACTTGTGTAGGCCACACCACATACAGAAGTTGAGAGGGGCCGTGCACCATTAAAACATTAATAATCATTTTTTGGGCCCACCGAGATGTGGTTTGCAAATCCAGCCCATCCATTATGTGCGTCCCACTTGGATGAGGGTTCAGACCAAGTTTCAGCAGCATTCAAAACTCAGGTGGGCCCCACCAGATGCTTTTATGTGTTTTTGGCATGTCTTCACATAATTTTAGATGGTATGGCCCACCCGAGTTCCGTACACGGCTGCTTTTTGGGATATCCTATAATTTAAAGGGGACCCATCAAATGCATGGCGTTGATGGTTGACACGCATCACGGTGGGGCCCACACAGCTCGACCTCACGGAGCTTATTGTGAGCTCGAGCGCATAATACCTAAACCATTATATATATATATATATATATATATATATATATATATATATATATATATGTGTGTGTGTGTGTGTGTGTGTGTGTGTGTGTGTGTGTGGGCCTTACGACTATTTCAACCGTGGAGGTTCAATACCACTATTTCAAGTAGTGTGGCACACTATAACTTACAGTGCCCAGAAGAAAACTGAAGCATCTCTCTCAGTGCCACAAGTGAGGACTCGAGAATGAGCCACACCATCAATGCTACTAAACTAACATGGTATGCACCATACGTCCAATATCCGTACCTTGAGACCTTCCTAAGCTCTCTTTGGTAATTACTTTGAACCATGTTGAAATCCAGCTTAGCTAGTTGAAGTAAGATAGGATTCATTCCTTCCTTTTTCTCATAGAAGTCTATGTACCATCTAGCCTCCAATCTTGCCATTCTCCAATGTACAGGAAGCTCCAATGCATGATCTACCTGCATTGCAATGTTTCCTTCTATGTGCTTGAGTTCTCTGAGATGTTTGCATGTGAAGGCTTTAGCCTCATCCAAGATAGTTTCTCCATCCATACCATGGTATGAAGCTTCATATAGGCTCAATAGACCGATCAGGTCGTCACAGAGGCCCGCTCGGAAACTACCCGTCTCATCCTTGAATCTTCTTAATAATATTTCTGTCCATTGAATATGAACTAAGTTAGATTGGAAGATGATAAAGGGATTGGCGTGCGGAAATGATTTGAGTTTGTTCATCAGATGGGGCCCACTGAAACATGGGTTGGTCCTAAAATTGAGGCTGACCCGATCAATCATTAGGTTGATTAACATGTGCT
This sequence comes from Magnolia changhungtana, assembly GCA_030180095.1. Lineage (NCBI taxonomy): Eukaryota > Viridiplantae > Streptophyta > Magnoliopsida > Magnoliales > Magnoliaceae > Magnolia > Magnolia changhungtana. The sequence goes on along the minus strand of JASAUF010000471.1, from coordinate 13,153,367 downwards.
ATCTTGATATGGTTAATTTTATTTTATAACTAGAGCTGTACACGAGTCGAGTCGAGTCGAGTATCGCCCTACTCGTACTCGGCTCTTGACGCCCGAGTACTGCTCGTACTCGGCTCTACTCGGCCAACGAGCAGAGACTCCCTGCTCGTACTCTACTCGCCCGAGTACAAGCCGAGTACGAGTAGTAAACGAGTCGAGTCGAGTCCGAGTTTTCGAGGCGAGTTCGAGTACGAGCAGAAATCGACCCCACACCTTACCGGGCGAGCAGAAGAGGGACGACGGCGCGGTGCGGGGGCGCCTACGTGAACGGGGACGAGTGACAGCGGACGACGAGACGGACGACGGGGCGGGGAAGAGCTCGGTCCACCGAACGAGCCGCGCGAGCGGCAAGGTCTGGCTTCTAGCACGCGGACGAGTGGCGAGGAGAAGAGCTCGAGAGAGAGAGAGCCGAGAGAGAGAGACGAGCGAGCAAGGTCTAGGCTTCTAGCATCGGGACAGAGAGAGAGAGAGAGAGAGAGAGAGAGAGAGAGAGAGAGAGAGAGAGAGAGAGAGAGAGAGACCATTTTTTTTCGAACGGACGGGTGCTGGGAGGGAAGGGTTTGGACGCTGCTTGAAAAGGACGGGTGGGGTAGGGTTTGGGTGCTGCTGGAAAATGACGAGTAGGGTGGGGTAGGGTTTTTTTTTTTTTTTTTTTTTACGGCGGACTTATATACACGGGTACGAGTCGAGTAACTCTAGACTCGTACTCTACTCGTAATCTAAACGAGTAGTGGAAACCCGCTCATACTCGGCTCTAACTCAGACGAGTCAAGTACGAGTTGAGTATTCTGAGTTGAGTCGAGCGAGTACTCGAGCCTTAGTCTGCTCGTGTACAGCTCTATTTATAACCATACTCAGCTGTTGTGATGCGCACTGGAGCTCACATGCTTACTTAGCCTATTCTCTTGGCCATTTCTTTTTAATGTGTACATATCTTCTATCCTACAAATATCCATTGGACGTTATATTCATATATGATCTTGGCCTTGATGGCCCATCAGACTTCAAAGCTAGCTTACGATAGGCCGGGCTCAGACGTCAGTTACAAGATGTAGGGTGGTAGTTAAGCCCAAATAAACAGTGCAGCCAGTTCAGACAATTTTTGAGAATGACACACCTAAGACCTGGTCAGGCCCATTTTTCGTGATTGTGGGCTACACTTGGGGAGCCTGATAAATAAATGGACCATTGACAAATCCAAAAAATAAAAATAAAAATGATAATAATAATAATCAAAATTAAGAGAGCGTGGTGGGTACCTGGTGAGATCTCAAACCCATGTTCTCTTAGAAGTCTAAAGTAGAGAGCTGCAGTATGGATATCACCATCTGTTACCATTTCATTGCCACCCATATATATAGTCTTTAATTTCTCATTGATCTCATTCTCAAAGAGGCGGCCCACCCCTAGTCGCTGGATATCGTCGATCAACTCGAGTTGGGCCAATAGCCCATCTGCTTCTTCAAGACAACGGCTCACTGCTTTCTTCAGCTCCTCAACTCGTCCTGTGTAAACATCACCCTGCATAACAGTCTCAGTACTCTCTGTAATCCACACATCAAATAACCATCCAAGGAAGAAACAAAAAAGGGTCAGATTTGATCTGGCCAGGGCCCATCCAAAATCTTCGGGCTCAGGCCTTTGTCTTAAAGTGGGGCCTGCTCAGGTCTGGCCCAAATCCACACCTCGATTTGGGTGGGCCCATAATGTTCAAAGGCTGGAATTTGCTGAGCCCAATCCCAGCCTATTTGGCCCACTGACTGATGTTGTAAAAGGTGGGCCACGAGAGACTTGAGGGTCCAACCAGTGGGGCTCTTCCTATTGTCATTAATCACCTTGTAATCGCTCTTTAATGATTGTATGAAGTCATTACTCCATATGCTTGGTTGGTAATTCCCTGATCGTCTCGAAGTGTCTGGCTCGCAAGTTTGAGCGCTTGCTAGCCGTCTGATCTGTCTAGCTACATTTCCATGGCCCACTGGTGCTGAGATCACAGAAGTAAGTGGAAAACGTGCAAGAGAGCAAATAGGCAAATAGGAGAGGAGATTAAGAGCCATCTTAATTGTGTTATGGTTGCTGAGAGTCCTCTGGTACCATATATATAAATCACAGGGGAAATGGGCTGTCACATGAAATACATGGTCACTGCCACGTGTACGGTTGTAGGGACGCGGATTCGAGTTTGGTCTCTCTATCTTTCACGTCATGATATTCAATGTCTTGTTAAAAACATGTGTCGATTTAATAATTAAGAGACATGATCTAGTGAGGCTTTGTGGGCCATGAGACAGGAAACAGTAGGGATGGAGATACCACCATGATAGTTAGATGCCATCCAACCATTTCATTAGGTGATTCCCATCTGGATGAAGGGAAAACACAAATATATCCCTGATCCAGAACTTCTGTAACCCCACTAAGACTTCACGGTGGGCGATCAATCCTCATTCGTGTGGCCCACTTGAGTATTGGATCTCCTTCATGTTTGAGATCTTGTCCTAAAATGAGCTGACGAACCGATGGACGGAGTGGATATAGCATAAACATCATGGTGGCCCCACAGACCTTTGGGCAAGGGAGCGGATTCTGTGTGGCCGGGAAACACCGACTTCCCTGAGACCGTGACTGTGGGGCCTACCTTGATGAATGTTTTGTTTATCTACGCCATCCATCCATTTTGCAAGCACATTTTAGGGCATGGGTCCAAACAAGAAACAGATCCAAATCTTAGGTGGACCCCTCCACAGGAAACATTGGTGATTGAACGCCCACCATTAAAATATGTTTATTTGCCATCCAATGATAAGGTCACAAAGACCTTGATGAAGAGAAGCCAGAAATATCAGCTTTATTCAAAACTTGCGGCCCAAAACAAGTTTTAATAGTGTGCATTCAATCACCATTGTTTCTTGTGATATGGTCCACCTGAGATTTGGGTCAGCTTCATTTTTGGGCCAATGCATTAAAATGAGCTGAAAAAACAGATGAACGGCATGGATATTCACTGAATCCTTCCTAGGCCGTCGCTTTGAACTTTCAATGTACCAAAAAATCGGGTGGCCCACTCATCAATCAAGCCGGACATACATGTACGTTGAGTTTTTAGTGTTAGACTTTCCTTTCTGGTAACTAACTTTTAAAAATAAAAAAAATTAAAAATTAAATCCTACAAGTTGAGCTGCTTGATAAATGGTGAGTCGAGCGGATTAGGTATGGCCCAGGCATCACCCAACTCGGTGCAGCACTGACGGTGGGGCCACCTCGATGTAGAATTAAGGGGTGCTAACGTAGGAAACAGTTTAAATCACGGTAGTTGTCCGGTCCCAACTCTTTCTCACTGTGGGGCCTGCATGAATTCTGTAATGGCATGGTTTCCATGGTGTAGGGTGAATATGAGGCAAGCACATGATGAACGGTGTAGATGCCACGTTGGTAACAAGCATGCACCATGTTGCCTACGTAGGGTCAGGCCAGGGCAGTTATTTATTTGAAGCCACCGTCTTATTTCTAGCATTTTGGCCCACCTAACAGGTATTATTTTTGGATTAAAAAATATACATGGTGGCCCCACGTGAAGCATGCATGGTTTATAATTTATATAGTATCTCTGTGATCAACACAAATTTTTATTTGCCTGTATTGTGATTGGGCCATGTCGTTGTTATCAAGTTATGTGGGCCCACCATGATGTATGTATTGTATCCATGTCGTTCATCTATTTGAAGAGATCACTTTAGGGTATGAGCTAAAGAATGAGGCATCGAAAGCTCAAGTAGACCCGCAGAAAATAGTGGGGATTGAATGCCTATTAGAAACTTCTTCCAGCAGCATAAGTTTTCAATCAAGCTGATATTTGTGTTTTCCTTCATCATGTCCCTGTGAACTTACCAACATATTATATTTCAAATAAGCATATAATTAGCCTTAGAAAGGTTTCAACGATGGGTGCAAGTGTCCCACTGTTTCATGCAACGTGTTACTTGAGCTTTAGATCTACTTTATTTTTTAGCTCATATCCTAAAATGATCTCATGTAGTAAGTGGACAATGTAAACAACACATACAGTATGGTAAGCCCCACAGAACTTGTGGACGTCAATTCAATACCAAGACAGCTACTGAAGCTGGCAATCCATGGCACTTAGCAGATCTCACCAATTGAATCAGATTATGTTTTATGTTTTATGTTTGATGCCCTTTTGACTTATATCTCTCTCATTGGTATCTATCTTAGTAATTAATCTTTCTTTAACCATTATGTTTTTCTCCATGTTTTTTCTACCCTTTTTCAATAAGTAGAATAGACACAACTGACTTATATCTCTCTGATTAAATCATTGTATTTTGGCATTGGTATCTATCTTAGTAATTAATCTTTCTTTAACAATTATAGTATCATAAACAAATTCTCCATATATTTTTCTACAAGATTTTTCAACAAGTACTATAGACACAACTGACTCCGGCCATATTGAAATTTGTTCCGTTACTAAGATTCATGATTAAATCATTGTTCCTTTGGGCTTTAGGAGTTGTGCCCAACACGAAAAGAGCTTAGAATAATTAGGGAACGGTTTGGCAAATTGAATAGAGCAGAAGTACAACATTTTCTACATTTACTATTTATATAAGTCGCGAATTCAGATTTTAGATCGCCATGATTTCTTTCCCATCTACTAATACCCTTATTTAAAGGGTTGTAAACTCATTTAAGTGTTATTACAAAAAAGACATTTCCTTCATCTTCAAATAAGTTCCGTGGATTCAGTAGTTATCCTTTGTATTTTGGGTATTAAACTCATTTAAGCAAAAAAGACATTTCTTTAGCCATTGTATTTTTGGTAAAAAAAAAAAAAAAAAAAAAAAAATTTGACTTGGCCTTCATCGATTATGTTTTTGCAGCACCGACTACTAATTCTACACCACGTGTAGAAGAATTCCCATCAGTTCAGCTCATGCAACAGGTGTGCCATCACATGTTCACCACGGATCCAAAAATTTAGCACAATATAAGCTTTCCACGGTGGTGACGTATGTTTTCCAATGTTTTCGAGACATTTATTTATGGAAATTAATTTTGATTTCCATAGTTTTTTCCTAGAACGACAATTTTTATTCCTTAAGAAGAAAAAATAAGAAAAGAATAAAATTTTCCTTTATTAGCACTAACCTTTCAACATTTTCATAAAAAATAAATTGTATTAAAACAAGTTGACAAATTATTATTTTTCCATACATTTTCTTTCGTTTAATGTGATGTTGGGCTCTCAATATCCTTTCTTCTTTTTTGTTTCGACAGGCCCAAAACAAATAAGAATGTGAGCAATTAAAATAATAAGCTACTTCTCTAATATAACAATTAATAACCCCAAAATCTGTAACCATTCATTCAAGCTGCACATCTTCCATACATCTAACTAAAAGTAGTCCATTGATTTAGATATTGGGCATTTAATCAATGAGAATTTTAAGGCAAGTTTGATCAAATGGCAAACTATATATTGAAAGGTGAGGATTACCAAAATGACAAATGCTAATACATATATAGTCTAATATCAAGTTCATAGTAATAAAATTTCACACCTAATTACATATAACCACCACACATACCATTAACATTAACTAAAGCATGCTTATCTTTCCTAAAGCGGAATTGGTTCAACCACCAACGACATGAAAGTGTCCTTGGTTTCACGATCAGGAACACCGAATCCATCTCCATAAAGATACGTACAAGTCGACATCCGTGGTAAATCAAATGCAGTATCAATGAAAGACTTAGGTAATATTGTAGAAAGAGTGGCTCGATGTCGGTTCATTTTCTTCCAATTTTCACTTATTACACCTTTGATATGCTCCCTCGCTATTCCTTCTGAAACACCAGCTTCATGCATGTAACATTGGATGGCTTTTGGAACATCACCTCTTGCTACTTCATCCTGTATGTCCATGGAAAATATAAGGCATGAACCGTCAAACAACCATTTACTCTAAAAGCTTAGGGGTCATTTGGCACCATGGATTGAGGGGATTTGAGGGGGTTTCAAATCCCCTGAGTGTTTGGCAGCATAAAGTAACTGCAGTTTTCAAATCCAGTGGGGTTTCAAATCCCCTCTTTGAGGGTTTGCAATCAATCGGTGAGAGCTTGGATTACACCTAAAATCATTTCAATAATTGCAGGTGTAACATATGTGTCACTATATACTATCCTTCTATATATTGGGCACATGGCCCACTAATATGATCAGCACCGTCCAAACATTGTCCATGTAAATCAGCACCATCCCAGCAGGGCTTTGGACCTGATTTTCCTGACCCCGTGGGAGAATAATATATTAGGGAAGCATATTTACTATTGAGATTTGAACATACGACCTTCCACTCTGATACCATGTCAAACAACCATTTACTCTAAAAGTTTGGTTGTTTGACGTGAACCGTCAACAAGGGTCTTGGGTAAGAATATCAAGGGTGTTTATTGCAAATATAAGGAATAGAGGGTGCATACCGTTGCAGTTCCTAAATCATCTGTGAGCCGGAAAACAATAGATGATGCAAGAATGAGAGTTTGATCGTTCATTAACCATTCAATGGACTCTTTCGATGGTTTTTGCCCCAGTAAGAAAAACGTATGGGTTAGCATGTGGGGCCCAGATATTGAAATCCATGCGTTGTTCACGTACTCCTCGAGTGTTGGTGTGTAGCCGCTTTTATACCATTTTGCCTCTACTAAGCCTGTTTTGCAATAACCTAACCACTGCAATTCACATGAGCCAACGTTCAGCTAAGCAATAGCAATAGATGTAGGTTATCAGCTCTCTTTCTAAAATAAAAGATCTTAGTATTCTACCCCTTTCTTCAGATATGAGATGATGTCCAAACCATGTTCCCTGAGAATGACGTAGGCCACATCATTGGCGCTGTTAAAAAGAGCTAGAAACAATATCTTCATGTATTCTGGGAGCTGTTCGATGGTATTAATGTCCCATCTGAAAATCCAAACCGTTGAATAAGTGGATTGGATAGTACGTGGTTAGTAGAATTATACCAACTCTCACTATTTTAATGACTAGAAGTTTCAAATTCCGAGTAGTGTGTTCTGTGGATTATGGCAGGCCATCTAGAATGATACCTACTGGTAGGTGTGTGTGGTCAGGATCTTATATATATAAGTGTCCCATCTTACCTATCAACTGCATCTGTAAATAGTTCCAATTCATCCAACGAACCATAAACGTCGTACGTATCATCTACGACTGTGGTGAGTTGAATTAGTGTTGCAATCACTTCCCTGCAATATCCGAACTGAGGCTCAAAGGATATTCCCATGGCCCATAAGAAAGACTCTATCAGACGGTCTCTAGCAAAGCTCAATTTCTTTACAAGTCCAAGGTTGGCCCACCAGCTAAACAGAACAGAAAACAAATAACGTAACTAGGAGGCATCAAACTCATAGAATACATTCATACATATGAATACGTACGTGCACCACGTTCACATATTCATGCATGTGTGTTTTTGCATTTCTTAGTTTGTCTCTTCATACGGAGGAATGATCATCTGGACAATTAATATCATTAATCTAGACCGTCCATTCGGCATCACCCACTCTTTATCGGCTGCCTTGAAAAAATCATTCTAATCAGATGATCTGAACCATCCGATCAGTGTGTTGCAAATCCATATGGAGAATATTGTTTGTAGAGGACAGATCCAGTTTAGGACCACCCACTAACATAGGAGTCTAGCCCAGAAAATGTATGCACCATACATCCAATGTCCGTACCTTGAGACCTTCCTAAGCTCTCTTTGGTAATTACTTTGAACCATGTTGAAATCCAGCTTAGCTAGTTGAAGTACGATAGGATTCATTCCTTCCTTTTTCTCATAGAAGTCTATGTACCATCTAGCCTCCAATCTTGGCATTCTCCAATGTACAGGAAGCTCCAATGCATGATCTATCAGCATGCCAATGTATCCTTGTATGTGTTTTTCCTTGAATTCTTTGAGATGCTTGCTTGTGAAGGCTTTGGCCTCATCCAAGATGGTTTCTCCATCCATCTCATGGTATGAAGCTTCATATAGGCTCACCAGACCAATCGGGTCGTCACATAGACCCGCTTGGAAACTACCCGTCTCATCCTTGAATCTTCTGAATATTTCTGTCCATTGAATATGAACTAAGTTAGATTGGAGCATGAAAATGATCTGAGTGTGTTCAGCAGGTTGAGCTAGCTGAGTACATGCCCTTGTACCGAAAATCATTCTGGTCTGATCAATTATGAGGTGGATCACATCTAATTACTAGGCCTATTCTTTTGGGGCTGATGGACCACCCAGATCTTTGTGGGAATTTCCTGGGCATTTTTCAGTTACATTTATACTACCGAGTTAAGATCACATATGCATCGTTCACATACACCATTGTCTTTAATTCTTTAATGGCCCACCTGATCAATGGATTGGTTGGGCTCAACCAAATTTTCTAGCTTGGGCTTTGTCGGGCTCAGGCAATAGGCCTTGTATTTATATATTTGGCTGGGCTTGATGGCCCATAGGCTTCAAAGATAGATTACAACAGGCGGGGCTCGGACCCGAATTACAGGATTTTGGGTGGCAGTTATGACCAGTTTTGAGAATGGCAAACCTAAGCCTAGCTCAGGCCCTTTTTTGGCCACTGTGGGCCACACTTAGAGATGAGCCTGATAAATAAATGGGCCATTGAGAATCTGACATGAAAGAATAAAATAAAATTAAAAAATAAAAATAAAAAATTCCAAATCAAAATAAAGAGAGCGTGCATATATACCTGGTGATACCTCAAAAACATGTTCTCTTAGAAGCCTAAAGTAGAGAGCTGTAGAATGGATATCACCCTCTGTTACCATTTCTTTCTCACCCATGTATATAGCCTTCAGTTTATCGTCAATCTCCTTCTCGAATAGACGGCCCACCCCTAGACGGTGGAGATCATCAATCAACTCAAGTTGGGCCAATGGCCCATCTGCTTCTTCAAGACAACGTCTCGCAGCTTCCTTCAGCTCCTCAATCCGTTCTGCGTAAACTTCACCCTGCATAACAATCTCAGTTGTCTTTGTCATCCACACATCCAACCATGTATGGAAGAAACGAAAACGGGTACCTGTTGGAGTGTCATGCATTGTAGGACTCATGACCCACTCCGTGCAAGATATTTGTGGGATCCAAGCCACTCACTTGGTGGGCCCCATCTGATAAGCCACACGTTTGCATCAGATGTGGACGGCCGGTCGATCTCTTTCGACCAGTCTGGTTTTAGGTAAAGCTGAAATGGGCTGATGCAGGCGTGTGGCTTATCAGATGGTGCCCACCAGGTGAGTAGCCCGATCAGTTTTCCAGCTTGGCTTGGGCTTCGGTCATTTAAGCCTGACCTTTCAGGCCCAGCCTGACTTCATAAGTACATGTCTTATGTATCCTACAAATATGAAATTCATACGTAAATGTCTTCCTCAGTTCAGCAATCCATGCACGTGAGTGTGAACCGTTGATTTCCTTCCTCTGAGTGTCTGTTCTTTCTGCATGTGTGGCCCACTTGATCAACGAATAAATTAGGAACATTCATATGCGAAATAGGGATTTTAACAATTATCAGACTGGGCTGGGTTCGGATTGGATCTGGCTTGGAGGCAGCTAATTTTTTTGGGCCTCAGGATTGGGCTGGTCTAGTCCATATGTGTGGCCTAATCTGGCCTGGCCCAAACCCGGCCCATTGCTACCCCTATTTTTTCGGGTAGCATCATCCAGGGCCGAAAGTTGGCTTGGGTTGGGTTGGGTTGGTGCTAAACCCTAGCCTCACCCAAGCTTCCTATACCTCAACCCAACCTCAGGTTGGGAATTCTCAACCCAAGCCTAACCCAAAGCGGACTCGGTCAGATGGATACATGCTAATATTTTCATTATTACATTAGTCTATTATATTTTCAATAAAAGTTTTATTTTTTTACTTATGATTTTAATAATTATACATATAATTATTTATCATAAAGAATTTCAATTTTCTAAACAAACGAGTAAAAATATGGGACAACTACTTCATTAAAAGTCGTATAGTGTAACATGCAATCTATTTGGAAGAGAGAACTCTGGCGTATCTTGTTAGCCTAAGTCATTAGAAATGACATGGACCAATGAAACCCGGCAGTATTGGAATTTCATGTACCTTCAACACAGACAATTTTCATTTATAAGTAACTTATATATCCATCCGGTTCGGGTTGAGTCAGGCAACTTGAGACCTTAACTTGAGCCCAACCCAAGTTTTATCAGGAGGGTGTTTGTATAGGCCAAGCCTGATACCGAACCCGGTACATCCTGCCCAAGTCCAACCCAACATAGGGTCACTCATGGGTCCGTCGGGTTCAACCCACCCGACTTCAGCCCTAGCATCATCCACGCCTAGGATTGCAAAAAGGGCCAGACCGAAATGTTCAAGCCCGCATAATTGAAATTGCCGAGCCCAAGCCAGGCCCATTTGGCGAACCTGATAAGTGGCTTGGATTTCAAGCACTTGTGCCATGTTGTAACAGCTGGGCCACGACAGACTTGCGGGTCCCACCAGTGGGGCTCTACTGATTGTAATTAATCACCTTGTAATCGCTCTTTATCGACTGTATGAAGTCATCATTCCAGATGGTCGGTTGGTAATTCCCCGATCGCCTCAAAGTGGGTGGCTCGCAAATTTGGGCACTTGCTGACCGTCTGATCTTCCTGGCCATATTCCCATGGCTCCGAGCTGCTGGGATCACAGGACTAAACGATGGTAAACGTGCAAGATAGAAAGTAGGCCACTGGGAGAGGAGATTAAGAACCATCTTAATTGTGCTATGATTGCAGAGAGTAACGAGCTACCATATATATAGAGCTCTAATCACGGAAGAGGATTGGCTGGTGTACCACACACAACCGATCCCGCTGGTGTGTTGACGTCACCACGTTATGTGGGTCCCATGATGAAGTACGTATTATATCCAAACCGCCCGTCCATTTGATGAGCTTACAGTAAAACTTTAGCCGAAAAATAATACTGATCTAAAGATCAAGTTGATCACACTGTAACAAGCAGTGGGGGATTGAACGTCTACCATTGAAACCCTTTTTGTGTCGCGGAAGTTTTGGATCATTTGTTTTTCTTCCTCATTTAGGTCTGTATTACCTTATGAACAGATTGGATGTAAAATAAACGTTATGGTGGTCCCTACGAATGTTTTAACAGTGTGATTCATTGTCTCCACTTCTATTTGTAGTGTGGTCCACTTAAGCTTTGAATATGAATCATTTTTGGGTTCATGCTCTAAATAATCTCGGAAAGTGGATGAACGGTGTGGATATTATAAATACATCATTTTAGGTACTACCCCAGCCTATTCAGAGCTCGAGACAGGCCACTCAAGGGCCACCGTGATGTATTATTTTTATCCACACCGTCCATCTATTTTTTTTAATATCATTTTAGAAATTTAGATGAAAAATAAGGCATATAAAAGTCTAAAGTGAACCGCACCACAGGAAGCAGCGGTACTAAGGACACCCACCATTGAAACCTTCGTAGGATCCACCATGTCGTTTATTTTCCATCCAACCTGTTGATATGATAATACGCACCTGGATGAAGTTAAAAAACAAATATCATTGATCCAAAACTTTTGTTGTCCCGAAAAATTTTTCAAGGACAGGAATTTAAAACCCAATGTGTGGTCCATTTAAGCATTTTATGTTACCTATTTTCTCTATCATAATCTAAAATAATATGAAAAAGTTTATGGACGGTGCGGATAAAAGTCATACATCATAATGGCCCTTCAGTGGCACTCGGTGCCTCCGTGTCCCGAACAGCCGAGCTTTACTGTTCGGAGGTAGTATCTAATCCGCCCCGGGTGTGAGTAGGTGTCGTTCATCCATATGGAGAGATATTAAAGTTACATAGGCCCCAAGATGATGTATTTATCATATCTACACCGTTCATCCATTTGGAGAGATCCATTTAGATCTTGATCCCAAAAATGTGTGATTTTCAAGGCCCAAACGGACCACACCACAAACAGAAATCAAGACAATGATTATCACCGTTAAAACATTCCTTAGGCCCACAGTAACGTGTACTTTCCATTCAATCTCATAAGTTCACACAGACGTGGATGGAGAGAAAAACCAAATATCATATTAATCTAAAATTTCTGTGACCACCAAAAGGGTTTCAATGGTAGGTATTCAATCCTCCGCTGCTTTTTACAGTGCGGTCCACTTGATTTTTGGATCTGTATTATTTTTCGGCTCAAGCCTAGCTCACCAAGTGAACCGACGGTTTGGATATAACGCATACCTCATGATGGGACCCACATAACTTAATGACGTGAACACACCAGCCATATCAGTGGTGTGGTACACCAGCCGATCCGCTTCCCCTTTGGCTGCCACGTGAAACGCATGATCACTGCCACGTGTGCGGTTGTAGGTGCGCAGATCCGAGATTGGATCTCTCTCTATCTTGCACGCCATCAATTTTCTTTCTCGTTACATCTGGTAGATTCAGTGTATCTCTTAACCTTTCTTTTCATGCCCCTGGTTGCACTTCGCCTCATTCACCTCCACATCACCTATCTGGACCGTCCATTAGACTCAGTCCACACGTCACCTATCTAGACCGTCCATTAGACCCAGTCCACTCTTCTGAGCTTCCTTTAAAAAAACATAACCATTGGCTGATCCAAGACTGTAAATTCAGTGGCATGCAAAAATGGATGGACAAGATTGCTTTCAAAAGATAGGTCCAGTGGCAGATGGTTAAGGCCATCTGATACGTGTGAATTTTGTAGAGTGGACAAAGTGTGGGCTGAAACTAATGGACGGTCCAGATAGGTATGCCGATGATATTGAGCCAAAATGCAACTAGGTGTATTGGAGGTTTCACACCTGCAGGCTCCCTAGAAGAATTTTAAATAAGATTCGTGTTCCAATGAGCTGTCGATGGCTTGGTATAACTAACAAGTGTGAAGGATCTGGGCTGTAGATCTTGGCCATTCATCACGGGATCTGACTTCCCTGTAACCCGGCTCCCCTGAAACCAAAAGCTCCATGGAGCCATCGATGTTTCTGTTATATCCACTTCATTGGTTTTGTCCCCTTATTTTAAGACATGAGCCAAACATGAGGGAGATATAAAACTCAAGTGGACCATTCCACGGGAGCAGTGCAGATAGAGACACCCATCGTTGAAAATATTAATGGTACGGAGGAATATTCAAATATAAAACAGTCTATCTTAGGGATGCACAAGGGTCAGTTCGGTCCGATTTTGGGTTGAAACCGGAACTGAACCGTTCGTAACGGTTCCATGATTTTGGGAACCGGAATCGGAATCGGGCCGTTAGTACCCTAGAGCCGAACTGGAACCATACCATGAAAAATGGTTCAGTTTCGGATCGGGTCCACAGTTCTAGCCTAAAAATTAGGTTATTTTAATTTTTCAGATGTTCAGGAATCCGCCGTTAAAGAAATAGCAAGAATGGCCTTTCTTACATCAAAAGTCCTCCAATGCCAGGTGATTTATATTTTGTGAAGCATCCTTTGACGTCAAGCTCTCCTTCCAATTCTCAAATTCCGATCCACTAAACACCAAATGTTTAATCCCGATGAAACTATCAACAGAACACCAAATGGCCATCAGTTTGTCCAAAAGATGAAACGACGAAACAATTTTAAGGTTTATCACGGTTCAAAAATTGAAAAATAAAAATAAAATAAAATGCCATTCAAGGTTTATTCGGATCAGTCCAACATCGGTATGCAGCTTCATGTCCTACATTTATGGTCCAAATGCCACAACACTATCGTATGCTCAAGCCCATATTGCCCAAAAAAGGGATCAGATACTTAAAACTATATCATCAAGAAGCTATACAAAGACAGACAGAGAATTGCTTCAGTCTCTATTCCCTGAGACACCATGATGTTGTACCGCTTAGTCAAAGCATAAGTAGACATATGTCTTAAATGGCAAATGTGGAAAATGTTTGGATCTACGGTTCGGGTAACAATTCTGATATACGGTTCAGGTCACGGTTCGAATCTACGGTTTGGTTCAACAGTTCGGTTCGGTTCTACAGAGCCTTAAACCGGAACTGATCCATATTCAACTATTCTCCAAATTTTGGAACTGGAACCGGTGCTATCTAGAACCGGATCAAACCGGACCGATCCAACTGTTCCGGTCCAGTTCCACGGTTCTACCGGTTCGATGTGCACCCCTAGTCTATCTGTTTAGACAGGTATGAAAACAAAATCCTAGTCGATGTAGAAATTGGCTTCTTGTTCAATGGGCAGGGTACGGCCCATAAATTACTTTGAAAAAAAAAAAAAGATAGTCCGCATTTCTCAAAAAAATTTCTCAAGTGTAATTGGTTTGTAATATATTATCCCTATGATATAATCAACAAACACACTGTCTCAACAACATACACATGTTATGTGAACTCCAATATCAACATCAACCACCATATTTTCTTGCATGTTCAAAGTCAAGAAAATAAAAGAGAATTTTTTTAAAGAAAGAAGATTGTCTGATAACACACAATTTTTTGTAATATATATATATATATATATATATATATATATATATATATATATATATATATATATATATATATATATATATATATATATATGTTGTACATCAATCATGGGCTACTTATTTTATAAAAGTAAAAAAGGTTAGGCATGAGTAATGCCGTCATGATTGTTATCGTATCGTTGGTAAAGGGATCTGTATCTAATCATATCGTTAGTAGTAAGGTTTTTTCAAATTTTTATAAAACATGTGAGAATCATTATCACCACTTGAGATTTGGATCTGCCTTAGTTTTGGGATCAGGCCATGAAATGACAAGGAAAAATGGATGGACGGTGTAGATAAAACCCACACATATGGATGAGACATATACATCATGTTTAGGTCCACATAGCACCGACGGGGGGGAGTAGCTAATCCGTCTAGGACTCGAGTTAGCCAATCCGTTTAGGACTCCCGTTGATACAGAGAATCGGTTGCGGATTTAATGGGAAAGTAAGTTCGTGCCCTGGAAACCTAGGTAGGGCCACCGTCATGTTTTTGAGAAATCTATCATATTCATCCCTTTTGTGAGATCATTTTAATACTTAGAGAAAAATTAAACAGATCTAATATTCAAGTGAGCCGCATTAAAGGAAGATGTGGGTAGGAAAATTTCTACCATTGAAACCCCGTTTGGTTCGAAGGTGATGTTTACATGTCATTCATACCGTTCATAATGTCATTCGTACTGGAATGGACTGAGAACACTATGCTGATTCAAAACTTCTGTTGGCCCGGGAATATTTCAATTGTGGGCAATCAATCCTCACGTTTTCGGTCAACTTGAGTATTAGATCCGGCTCAATTTTTACCTTATACCCTAAAATGAGCTTAAAAAAAGGATGGACGGAGTGGATTTTAAATATAAAAATACATGATGATGGGACCCACCCAGGAACTTACCAAGAAGGGCTGGCCAGGAAATCCACGTCCCATTGAACGGATTGTGTAATGATTATGCATGTAGTCACCTATGCTATATAGGGTCAACTATGATGTTTGTGAGAAATCTACACCGTCCATATGTTTTGCAAGATCATTCAAAGATATACTACAAAAATGGAGTGTATTCAAAACTCTAGTGGGCCATACAAGATGGAAAAGTAGAGAATGACTTTCTTACCATTGTAACCTTCCTAAGATACACACGTTGATGTTTATATGCCATCCAAACCTTTTAAAAGGTCATTCATAATGGGATAAAGTAAAATCATTAAAAAGTTAGCCTGATAAAAGCTTTTGTGATTGAATGAATGTTTCAATGGTAGTCACTAATTCCTCGTTGTTTCCTCTCATGTAGTTCACTCGAGTTTTGGATCCACTCAAGTTTTGGTCTAATATACTAAAATGATATCGAAAATCGGATGGAAGGGGTGGATATAATACATCATCACTCAATCACCATTCAAATCACGGCCAACAGTTTTCGTTTTCAGTGAAGGTCTTACAAAGTGTTTTGATGCACGCCTACCAAACCTCTTTTAATCTCAACCATATGCTAGATCCAATGAATGATGTTGAGGTTCCATGAAACTAGCTACGAACCGGTGCATATGTGAGCATTCCTATATATATATATATATATATATATATATATATATATATATATATATATATATATATATATATATATATATAGTCATGCTTACCTATCCACTGCGCACCTTTGCACATGTGTCATGGGCGCCTAATCCAAACGGTCCATGTGATGTGGAATCCCATGAAACCCCAAGGGACAAATTTTCACCCTGATTTAAAATTCTGGTGGGCCATAGCAAAGAGAAATGCAAATTAAGGGAGGAAACTGTTTTCATTTTTCATAGCCCAATAGAGTTTTGGATCAAAGTAAAAAATTGGGCCTGGGGTGTTTCATGAGGTGCCGCGCGCTTCACGTGGACCGTTCAAATTTTGGAGTCAAATTATGTATGATGAGTTCTCAAAAAAGTTCGCATGAGTTCCATGCGAACTAGTGGGAAGCTGAACATTCGCCTGTATATATAAACAAAACACATCAATCAACCATTTCATCATGAAAATGCAAAAAACCAAAAAGACGTATCATGTATGATGTATATATCATCATGTTATAATCAAATTAAAAATAATAATAATAACACATTTTCTCATCTCATGTATACGTAAGTTTTGGATATGATTCAAAAAATAACATTTTTCCATCTCACATGTATACTGTATATGTACTCCAATTCAATTATTTCTATTATACATATTAGAAATTTACATGTATAATGATTCAAAAAATACATTTACATGTATAATATATATGTATTCTCTATTCACTTATTTCTATAATTCAGAAAGGAAATAAAAAGTTTAAACAAATCTATTCTTCATTGGTTGTGCAATCATCCTTCTCATCACCAATGGAGTCAACCTTATCAACATCATCTTCATCTTTAAATTTTGATGTCGCAATAAACTCATCTTCCTCCTCTTCTACCACTTTTATTTTTTCCTTTGCTTTGCTTTAAATAATAAGTTTTATCAGTCTTACAAAATAATTGTTGCAAAATTCATTATAATATAATAATACTATTAATTAATAATTATGAGATTACAAGACTAAACAAGATTAAATAGTAGAGCATTCAGAAATAAGAAACATGAAATAATAGGCACATACAGTCTCTATCTCCCTTCTTTTATATTTTGTTTAGAGTGGCTAATTGTTATTCTTTTGACCCTACTCTTTCTTTCCATAAAATTATCCATTGTTCTTTTTATTTTTCTACCACTCATTTCATCGACTTCATTAATGATAGAAACCCTTCTAACATCATAGTCAAACTCTTCTTGTTGCTTCTTCTCATTAACATTAATCCAATATTAAATTCTTAAAATTTTCTGTTATCTTATCTCTTACTTGGAGACATGATGATACATTCTTATTCTTTCGGGGTAGGTGAAGTTTCATTCGAAACACACATCTCAATATAACTTCCCACAAAAATTACATTTTAAGTGGAGATTATTGTTCTCATCCATCTTTGAACAATAATCGCACGTAAGATCATTGTCCTTGGTCTTTGATTTCTTTCTCATCTTTAATGCTCAAAATGAATCAACACGGAAATACAAGTGACAAGCCTACATATTGAGAAAAAACTAAATACGCCCACACAAACATAAAAGATTAAATATTGATTAAAAATGAGAAAACTAATAAAATTTTGAAATAAATGAAAAAAATCTTGAAAAAAAAAAAACTATTTAGGCCCACATAAACTCTAAATCTCACCACTACCTTTCAAAAGAAAAGAAAAAAGTGATATTATAATGTATATGGTGTAAGAATTCTATAAGGTGGGCCTTATTGATCAATGATCTAGATTGTCTTAAGGGTTGGATAGTGTGATCGGGAGTACCAATGGACCCCCACTAAGTTGTGATGCATCTAAAATCATGCGAGGTGTGGTATGTAACACCTCATACTTTTCAGTAATCGGGTGTTGTCATGATTACCTAACTTGTTGAACTGTTCACCTCACTCTAACCTGAATTCGACTATTAGGGATAACCTTCATTCGTAAATCGAGTCATCTGACCCTCTAAGTATAGGATCTATAGCTAGATGTCCACTTATACGATCTTTAGCATACATAGAACTATTGAGAAAGGTGTCTGAAACAATTACGTTGTTGGATCACAAGATTCGATCGTGGAGATTGTAAATCAACTATGGAATTTGAGATCGATCATTGGATTTAGACCTTATATTGTATGGTGATGGACTTGATCACCAAAATTAGTTATTAGATTCATATACGGGACTCTTGGACTGTAATGAGCTATCTTGAAATAATTCAACTGTTCAAACTCATGATCGCTCATAATTCGATTGAGATGTAAGGGCAATTACTTGTAGAAATGACTATTGAATTAACCCTAAATTGGATTAGGAAGTATTAGATGTGTTGGTGATTATATTTGGAAAGAATCTGAATGTCAGACCATGTCTTATTAGGCTGACTAAGCTATGCAAAATCGGTTTCAAGACTTAAGTAACTCGATCCACTGTTCCTTAGACTCACGACTGATATTTGAGTGATCTATCACTAAAAATCACAAATTGAATTACCTAATTGCAAAATCAACTGTACAATTTCAACTAAGGTATACTAGGGCCCTAAGAACCACTCGAAATCAAATTCGTGGTCAATCCGACCATCGAATTGATAATAAACAACAACTCGAATTAATCGAGTGTGGCCCACTTGAAATTTGGAATTGCCTAATCTATGGCCTGGGGTCCTACGTGGACCCATGGAATCTTATGGATGGGTCGAATTTCACGAAACATCATTGTGGACCCCACTTTGATGCGTGTGTGCACGAGAAGCATATGCACCCACTATGCACCGGATGGGTAAACCGGCCAATCGGGTTTGACCCGACATTTTCGAAGAGGAAAGCTTCTTCCTTTTCCCGGCCGCAAACAAACGCACGGACAAAGTTAGTTTGGGAGGGTCTGTAGCCCACCATTTGCAATCGATCGAAGGATATGAACCGTCCATCGTGATCGTATGGGGATTTCCACCCAACCCCGATTATTCCCAAATAATGAAGCACGTGTATGAGATCACCAACCCGAGCATAAGCAGAGAGTGCGTGCGGCTAATTGCCGAAAACGGAAATCCACTTCAATGCCAGGCACAACCAGTTTTGGATAAATCCTAACCCTTCATTCTCGAAGGATCTCAGCCGTGGGTCTCACCTTAGCTAGGGCTTCCTTCCTTAGCAAACCGAAAACCATGGCCGATTTTGATGGTGATTGATCGCAGATCCAATTGCTCATGGGCCCAAACAAGAAACAGATCCAAATCTCAGGTGGACCCCTCCACAAGAAACATTGGTGATTGAACGCCCAACATTAAAAAATGTTTATCTTCCATCCAATGATAAGGTCACTACAAGAAAGTAGGCCTTTAGCCTCAATGTTTTAGCCTCGGTTCAAAAAGGAGGAGGCTAAATATAGATTTTAGCCTCGGTTGTAAAGGAACTGAGGTTAAAAATTCACTTTTTGCCTCGGTTGAGGGCTTCCTTCCTTAGCAAACTGAAAACCACGGCTTTCAATTATTCACATCATCGTTGTATCTGGCCGGCTTGACTTCGACCTTCTTCACATCCTACACCACAAGAAACCTCGGTCGAAGGCTGACCATGCTCATTGCAGGGATTTTCTTCATCATTGACGTGGTGCTAAATGCAGCTGCCCAGAACCCATGCTCTCGGCTTTGCTAATCAGGTCTTTTTCTAGTTTCACTTCCGATTCCTGGGACATGACCATTTTTATCCCCTTTTGTAACCACGACATATGTAGATTCCCATTAAAATGGGCATTTACCTTATTTTACTAGCAGTGTCATTACTAAGATCAAGATTCACAGATGTTTGGTGCAACATAATATCTATAAGTCTGTTAATTCATTGTTGAATACATGCCGATATTTCATTAGCAGTTTCAAGTTATTTTTTAAAAATCTTTTTCTTTTCTTTTGTTTTTGTTAATTGGCTGGTAAGCAAGGTTCAAATCCGAGACCTCAATGTTGAAATGCACCCTATCTACCATTGATCTACTGGCTCAAATTCTTGCAGTTTTGCTACCATCTATTTTTTATTTTCCTTTTTTTATTTTCTTGCTTGTAAGATCTTTTTTCTGATTGTTGTGGATGCTTATATTCTTTCTTGTGGCAGGTTCAGGTGCACAGTATCCGTTCCTTGGTAGTTCAGCTAATTTGAATCTGCAACAAGAAGTTGCTGGAAATAGCAGCTATGTTGATGTTGAATTCATCGATCCTGTGATTATGGCCGTTAGCAGAGGAAAGCTTCCACTACCGATGACGCACTAGATCTCTCCCAACTATAGCTCTAACATGTTGGCTGATTTCTCTGAGATGGACCAGAGGCTTCAGTTGTTGCAATCAAGATCTAGCAATCTGAATTAGAATCCAATGATGACAGTTGATCAAAGCTTCAGTTGTTGAATTCTTTTCTCTTTTTTTTTCCTAGATTTCTATTCCAAATAGAAATTAAAATTTCAATTTGAAAAGTGGGTGTGATTCTCATGTTTTTCTCCATGAGTTGTTACCTTATGAGAACAAAAATGCAAGTCATTTGATCAATGGCCACTGAATATGCATAGGTCTATGAATGGGTTAAAATAAATGATTTAGTCTCGATTATTGATAAATGATGTTAGAAATTGATTTTAGCCTCAATTGATGTCAACAAAGGCTAAATCTATCTTTAGTCTCAGTTTTGTCTTAGTTATGTAAACTGAGACTACAACTCTCGTGGCTAAAGGCTTTAGCATCGGTTGTTGAGAACCGAGGTTAAAAATAAATTTAGCTTCAGTTGGAGGCAACTGAGGCTAAAATTTGGATTTAGTCTCAGTTGAAAACAATGGAAGCTAAAATTTTGATTTAGCCTTATATCGAGAAAATTGAAGCTAAAAAGGTTTTTAGCCTCATTTGAAGAACCGAGGCTATAAAAGTCATTTTAGCTTCGGTTGCTAAAAGGGTTTCAACCTCGGCAAAACTGAGGTTAAAGGCTTTAGCCTCAGTTCTTAACATTTTTAGCCACAGTTTTGAACCGAGGCTAAAACCGGCCCCTTTTCTTGTAGTGTCACACATACCTTGATAAAGGGAAACCAGAAATATTAGCTTCATCCAAACCTTTGTGGCCCACAAGAAGTTTTAATAGTAGGCATTCAATCACCACTGTTTCTTGTGATATGGTTCACCTGAGATTTACATCAGCTTCGTTTTTAAGAAAATGTACTAATTAAAATGAACTAAAAAAACAGATGAACGGCATGGATATACAAAACATACATCAAGGTGGCCTCCATGATTATGGAATCACCGAATCCCCGTTGTTCCTAAGCCGTCGCTTAGGAACTTTCAATGTACCAAAAAAACGAGTGGCCCACTCATCAATGTACGTTGAGTTTTTAGTGTTAAACTTTCCTTTCTGGTAACCAACTTTTTTTTTTTTAGGTCCTACATGTTGAGCTGCTTGATAAGTGGTGAATCAAGCGGATTAGGTGTGGCCCAGGCATCACCCAACACGGTGCAGCCCTGATCGTGGGGCCCACCTTGATGTAGCATTAAGGGATGCTAAACGTAGGAAACAGTTTCAATCATGGTAAAAACCTTATGTGGCCCACCTATATTGACCACCACGGCCCCACACTCAATTAATGGTAGCCCTCCGGTCCCAACTCATTCCCACTGTGTGGCCTGCATGAATTCTGAAACGGCATGGTTTTCAAGTTCTAAGGTGAACATGAGGCAAGCACATGATGAACGGTGTAGATGCCACGTTGGTAACAAGCATGCACCAGGGTGGCCCGACGTGAAGCATGGTTTATAATTTATCTAACGTGGTGGTGGACCCCGTGTTATAATTGCATGAAATGCATTAGTCGAGTTGGGCGCGGATTAGATGCTGAGTGCAGACAGCTTTAGTAGCTAGCTGGCTACTGAAGTGCCGTTATACCAAGTTCTGTGGGCCCATCATGATGTATGTATTGTATCTATGCCGTACGTCCACCAGGGTTGGGTCAGGTTGGTGCTAAACCCTAGCCTAACCCAAGGTTCCTATAGCTTAACCCAACCTCGGGTTGGAAATTCACAACCCAAGCCTAACCCAAAGCGGACTCGGTTGGATAGATACATGCTAATATTTTTATTATTACATTAGTCTATTATATTTTCAATACAAGTCTTATTTTTTTACCTATGATTTTAATAATTATACATATTGTTATGGAACGATCCGAGACGACTACAATCAGAAGGATTGACTACCCGCCATTCCAAGTGGAGTCCGAGCTTCGTCTCATCCTTGATCACCTTCCGTCCGAGAACCATAAGAGGAAATATTCGAGTTATGCAACCGGCCCCGAGCAGGCGTCCGTCATGAAAGGACCAGCGGCATCGCTTGCGCACCAAACAAGAACTCGGCTCGGACTGATATGACCAATCATCAGCTCGGATTAGTATCGTCGTCCTCTGTGACCGAGCCGAGTTGTTTCCGAGAATAAAGGTCCCGCGCGCTAAGTGGAGAAACTGCCATGTATAGATATGCGCTATTATCTCGTACGCAGATACACACGTCGCAGGACATGATCTCCAGATTCTGGCCAATATCTTCACGATATGCGAACCCCCCTGATCGTGCCGAGATTATCGGACGTAGACCGAACGATGATAAGGTATAAATACAACATCACTCCACAAGAACAGGTACGCAAGATCTGAGACTCTCCCCCATCTCTCAAGCATAGACCCAGATTCTGTTGCCCTGACTTAGGCATCGGAGGGTCCCCAGGCTTAGCCAGGGTCTCCATTGCTTCTGGTTTGTTTGCAGGATTCCCAAATCGACACCTGCTCAGAGTACGTGAAAGAGAGAAGGAGGGTTAACCAGTTTTTGACATCAACATTTTTGGCGCCGTCTGTGGGAAAGATTCCACGGATTGTTCCGGTAGAATTCGTTGAACATCCCAGCATCGATCGAATAGAAGAGAAGACGGTTAATCCGGTGGATGATAGCCCGAGCTGGATGGATCCAATTTTTAGCTACCTCGAATCAGGGGAGCTTCCCTCGGACAGACAGGAGGCCAGACGTCTCAGGGTTCGAGCGGCAAGATACGTCATTCGAGATGGAACTCGTATAAGAAGGGGTATTCACAACCATACCTCAGGTGCCTCCGACCCGAGGAAGCAGAATATGTTATCCGAGAAATTCATGAAGGGATCTGCGGAAACCACTCCGGCAGCCGAGCCCTGGCTTTGAAGATCCTTCGACAAGGATATTTCTGGCCGACTCTAAAAGAAGATGCCAAGAGGTATGTTAGAAAATGTGACAAATGTCAACGTTTTGCGGCCGTGCCTAGACAACCGGCAGAAGAGATGACTCCTATGAGCGGTCCGTGGCCTTTCGCTCAGTGGGGAATCGACATCATCGGCCCTCTGCCGACCGGAAAAGGACAAGTCAAGTTTGCCATCGTTGCTGTCGACTACTTCACAAAGTGGGCCGAGGCCGAACCAGTTGCAAAAATTACCGAACAGAAAATAATTGACTTCGTCTGGAAGAACATCGTCTGTAGATTCGGGGTGCCAAATACAATCGTCTCAGATAACGGCAGGCAGTTCGATAATGACAAATTCAGGGGTATGTGTAGAAAGCTCGGAATCACGAATGCTTACGCCTCGCCTCGGCATCCACAGTCCAATGGGCAAGTCGAGGCAGTAAACAAAGTCATTAAGCACCACCTCAAAAGAAGCTGGAGAAAGCAAAGGGCAACTGGCCGGAAGAACTTCCATTCGTCCTCTGGGCGTACAGAACCACGGCTCAGTCTTCTACTGGAGAAACTCCGTTCTCTCTTTCTTATGGGTCGGAGGCAATGGTGCCTGTTGAAATCGGCCTCCCTACGGCTCGAGTGAGTAATTACAATGAAGATCAAAATACCGAGCAAATCACCGCCAATTTAGATCTCCTGGAAGAGGTTCGAGAAGTTTCGAAACTCCGTGCCGCTGCCCGACATCAACAAGTAGCCAGGTTCTACAATTCTAAGGTGAAGGTCAGACGATTCCGACCAGGGGATCTAGTTCTTCGACGAGTCTTCCAGAACACTGCCGAGCCGGGAACCGGAGCACTCGGTCCCAACTGGGAAGGACCATACCGGGTGGTCCGATCGACTAAACCCGGATCTTACCATTTGTAAGATCTCGAAAGCCGTCAACTCCCCCATCCATGGAACGCTGAGCATCTAAAAATTTACTATCCATGATGAAGCACTCCGAGCAGCTTATTAACCTTTAAGGTCAATCAATAAATGTACGCCTCCAAGCGACAAGCCTTTAAGGCTATGAATGAAAATGCATCCGATCGACATATTCTTGTCATCGGCAAAGAAGAATGAATTCTACAAGGTCTTCCCCTCTTAACCGAGGAAATAAATCTACGAGGCGATCCGACTTCCCACTAAGGAAGTCGGACCAATTTCTACAAAGGCATCCCCCCTTTACCGGGTGGGCAAAGCCAATGGGTAATTCCGACCCCCTAGTAAGGGAGTCGGTCCCACCTACTCAGAAGGCCCTCCGCTGAAAAGCGAAACGACTTGATCCTTTTAAGGATCAGACCGAAGCCCAAACTACATCCGAGCAAATCAAAGACTCAGTTCAACCGCACAGTTTAGTAAAGTAATAACGACCAATAGACAAGGAGTAATCCAAAATTGGCTCTTTCATTAGAGTATTGTGAATACAAAAAATAAAATACAAATAAGGAAGCAGAGTCTTCAAGAGGTCGGAGGGGCTTGAGAACCGGGGGCTTGATCCTGGCTGGTCACCTCGGCTACAATATCGGCAGGGTCCTCAGGCAGGAGGGGATCGAGGTCAAGGTCCGGGTACAGCTTTTGAACCTCGACAAGACACTCGTCGAAGCCGCGGTCATAAAACTTGGCGGCCTCAATGTCCCTCTCCTTCGAGGTCTTGTAGGACTCTCTTGCGCAAAGAATCGCCGGCCGCGAAGGAGGCCTCGGCCTCGACCTTCGAGTTTCCGGGGCCGCGCGGCGGCTCGCTTTTTTTCTACTACGGCTTCGGCCTTGATCCTCTCCCGGTCCTCACTCAATCGGGCAACCTCACCGGCCAGGGGTATCGGCACGGACTTTGGGTGACCCGGCTCGGCCACGGCCGCGTCATGGCGTGCCTCGAGGTCCTTCGCGACCCTCTGGAGGCCGGAGCGATTGGGCCGGCCACCTTCAAGCGATGCCACGGATCGCTCCGCTCCACCGAAGGATAGAAGCATTGTCTCGTAAGACTCCCGCTTCCGCTCTGAGCATCTCCGTCTCCGTCTGGAGGGCCCCCACCTTGCTCCTGAGGGTTTCGACCTCAGCGTCGATTTTCCGACGCTCTCGGACCCTCTCCCAACATAGAAGGATCCTCGGAACGGACTGGTCAAAAGCAAGGAAATGAGAAAGGAATAATAATGCAAAAAATAGCTACAACTCTCGCAAAGAAGTAGGAAGTACCTGGTAGAAGACTCCAGCCAAATCTTCCAAAAAGCGGTCGTCCGGTTTATCGAGGAGGCGCGAAATGGATTCCTCCGTAACATGCTTCGCCGCCCAGTCTGTCAAACAGGACATGTGATAACCCGGTTCGAACCTCCCTCTGCTCGTACCAACTTGAGCCGAGCCTGTCGTCTCCTCGGCTCCCGTCCGACTACCAGCTGAGGGTTGGGCCTCACCCTCAACGTCGTGTGCAGCCTCCCCCTCATTACCCGGTTGGGTAATCATGGCGTCAGCCATCCGAACGGCTTCCTCCCTCTCGGAGGATGACGGGACAGCTATCAACGGAGGTTCGAACCTCGCTCCTTCATTAAGGGGAGCCGCGACGGATAGAGGAGGGGTTGTCCCTGTTACAAGAGCAGGAACAAGGCTAGGGTCACGTAGAGGCGCGACCATATCAACACCGACCGGAGCCCCCGCAGCTGCGCCCGGTAGTATTGGAATTGGGGACACAATTGCAGATGCAGATGGTCCCTCAACCAAGGGTGCCGAGGGGAAAATGGAGCAGTGTCCCGGGCCGAGATGTTTGGGATAGAGGGAGGAAGTGCCACCGTCCGAGTCACGACCCCGGAGGCGAACACGAAGGACGAACTCCTTGTGTGACCTTCTTCCTCCGAACTACCTTCGCCGGGGCTCGGTCCTCGGCATCTCCTCGGCGGTGGCGCGGCTTTCCTCCTCAGGAACCAGACACCTCGGCCATGCCTGTGCTTGAAGAATGGTTAGGATAACGCTACCTCAGACCTACAAAACCAAACTGACTAAAGGCAAGGATACTCACTGAGCGAAGTGGGGTGCGGTCTCGTCTTACAAAGCCCCGACCGGTAAAGGTTAGCGGCCGTGATCAGATCTGACCAACGGCGATGTTCCTCCGAATATGTCCTCGCCTTGGCAATCTGGTTCTTCTGGTCGGAAGTAATGAAGGGTACGCCCCTCGCGAAACCTGCAAAGACAATTGTTCTTTTAAGTAAAAGCAGAAGTAAGAGGCAATGCGCAAAAGAGATCTCGACCCGACCTGGCATAGTAAAGCGAACGGGAACCCGAGTCGATGAAGCCCCGACCTCCGCTGCCGGCGCCTCCCACTCGCCTGCGGCCCAGAACCACTTGTTCTTCCAGTCCTTATTCGAGGACGGAAGACCCAAGACGAGCCCTGACCCCTTACTACCTCTAGTCGCGAAGTAGTACCAGGGATCGTTGCCTTCATGCTTTACCAAGTACAGGCTCATGAGTTCGGCGGGTGTCAACGCTGAATTCCCCACTTGGTGCCAGATGATGTAGCGGAGATTAGTACCCTCCAAGCATTGGGCGTAAAGCGCCCAGTGCGAGCCCTAGGTAGCGAGTTAAAGCTCGGATGAAGGGGTGCATCGGGAGACGAGTCCGCATAATAAGCCACACAAAAATATAGCTATCTCTCCGGCCCATAGGGATGGCGGCGAGCGTCAGTAGGCTCGGGGGCTCGATCCGAACGGAGCGAGGTATATCGACCCGTGCGGATCCATTCCATTTGAGACTCCATTATTATGGAGCCCCCGGAACCAGCTTCCGACGACCGTCCACCGGGAGGCATCTCGGCGCATCGACCATCTGCGCAGCTACGGGTGCTCGTGCGCCCCTTTCCCGTCGGCCTTCTTACTAACTTGCGAGCGTGAGTTCTCGCCACCGTCCGCTTCTTGGGCCGAGGATATAAAGGCACCGCCTCGAAAGAGCCCCCGGAGGCCTCTCCTCCATTACCAGAACTCCCCGGTTCGGAGTCGTCATTGTAACCTCTATTCATTTCCCTATCGGAAGACATCTCAGAACAGGGACGCTTAAGATTAAACTCACCAGACAATAGCCGGAGATGGCTTCAGCAAGCGTGAGAAATATGACGGAAACTACTTCTGCCGGAAATCGCCTTCGCCGGAAATCGTCTTCTCCGTTAAAACAATCCAAACGCAAACGATAGCAGTCGGACGAAGACCCTGGATGGGCCTTTTATAGACTGAAGAGACTCTTCATTAAATGAGCCGTAATAATGGCAGCGTCGGAATCATTGCTGGCCGACTCCGAGTCCGACGTGGTAATATACCATTGGTTCAAAACATGGTAAAGGTAACGATATCTTCCTCGATTGTTGTGAGAGTTAATCCACACGGTACCCGAGCGCAGAAAAGAGCGCTCGATACGACGCCTCAAGCACACGTGGCGGTCGATCACAAGTCGGTGACGATTCGGAATCCTAACCGTCACCAAGTGTCTACTCGCGGTTAGTCCGAAGCCGCTAAATCCCGAGTACACAATGTTTCACACGAGAACCATAAATGCATCGACGGGCAGAGACAAAGGATCTTCCAAGTGATTACTCTCCGAGCTCATGAAAGACCTCAGAGAGTAGGGGGCTTCTGTTATGGAACGATCCGAGACGACTACAATCAGAAGGATTGACTACCCGCCATTCCAAGTGGAGTCCGAGCTTCGTCTCATCCTTGATCACCTTCCGTCCGAGAACCATCAGAGGAAATATTCGAGTTATGCAACCGGCCCCGAGCAGGCGTCCGTCATGAAAGGACCAGCGGCATCGCTTGCGCACCAAACAAGAACTCGGCTCGGACTGATATGACCAATCATCAGCTCGGATTAGTATCGTCGTCCTCTGTGACCGAGCCGAGTTGTTTCCGAGAATAAAGGTCCCGCGCGCTAAGTGGAGAAACTGCCATGTATAGATATGCGCTATTATCTCGTACGCAGATACACACGTCGCAGGACATGATCTCCAGATTCTGGCCAATATCTTCACGATATGCGAACCCCCCTGATCGTGCCGAGATTATCGGACGTAGACCGAACGATGATAAGGTATAAATACAACATCACTCCACAAGAACAGGTACGCAAGATCTGAGACTCTCCCCCATCTCTCAAGCATAGACCCAGATTCTGTTGCCCTGACTTAGGCATCGGAGGGTCCCCCGGCTTAGCCAGGGTCTCCATTGCTTCTGGTTTGTTTGCAGGATTCCCAAATCGACACCTGCTCAGAGTACGTGAAAGAGAGAAGGAGGGTTAACCAGTTTTTGACATCAACACATATAATTATTTATCATAAAGAATTTCAAATTTCTAAACAAATGAGTTAGAATATAGGACAACTACTTCTTTAAAAGGCGTATTTGGAAGAGAGAACTCTCCATATCTTGTTAGCCTAAGTCATTAGAAATGACATGGACCAATGAAACCCCACAGTATTGGAATTTCATGTACCTTCAACACAGACAATTATCATTTATAAGTAACTTATATATCCATCCAGTTCAGGTTGAGTCAGGCAACTTGAGACCTTAACTTGAGTCCAACCCAAGTTTTATCGGGTTGGTGTTTGTATAGCCCAAGCCTGATACCGAACCCGATACATTCTGCCCAAGCCCAACCCAGGGTCAGTCATAGGCCAGTCGGGTTGAACCCACCCGACTTTCAGCCCTGGCATCATCCAGGCCTAGGATTGCGAAAAGGGCCAGACCGAAATGTTCAAGCCTTCATATTCAAAACTTTGTAAAGGCCGAGCCCAAGCCAAGCCCATTTGGCGAAACTGATAAGTGGCTTGGATTTCGAGCACTTGTGCCATGTTGTAACAGTTGGGCCACGACAGACATGTGGGTCCCACCAGTGGGGCTTTACTGATTGTCATTAATCACCTTGTAATCGCTCTTTAACGACTGTATGAAGTCATAACTCCAGATGGTTGGTTGGTAATTCCCCGATCGTCTCAAAGTGGGCGGCTCGCAAATTTGAGCACTTGCTGACCGTCTGATCTTCCTGGCCATATTCCTATGGCCCCGAGCTGCTGGGATCAGAGGACTAGGTGGTGGTAAACGTGCAAGAGAGCAAGTGGGAAACTGGGAAAGCAGATTAAGAGCCATATTAATTGTGCTATGATTGTTGAGAGTATTAGACTCACCTCCTTTGGTACCCTATATATAGAGCTAGTCACGAGGGGAAGCGGATTGGCTGGTGCACCACACACCACCGATGTGGCTTATGTGTTGACGTCACTAAGTTTTGTGGGACCCATCATGAGGTATGAGTTATATCCAAACCATCTATCCACTTGGTAAGCTCGTCGTAAACCTTGAGCCTTTTAAATTACTTATTTTTGGGATCAAGATTTTTAGATCTAGCCAAATGTATGAACGGTGTAGATATGATAAATGCATCATCGTTGGGCCTTATAACTTTGATCTACTTTAGCTCGAGGAGCATCAGCCCTCGTCTTCGCGCGACAAATTGCTGGTGTGCAGTACACCAGCCAATCCGCTTCCGTCACTACTCATGGAAAGGGATTAGCTAGCTACTCCCCCTGCCATCAGCCCCGCGGCTGATGGTTGGTGATCTGTGGGCTCCACCATGATGTATGTATTTCATCCATTTTGTCTATACATTTTAACAGATCATTTTAGGGATTGATACCAAAAATGAGATGGATATAAATCTCAGGTGGACCACACCATAGGAAAACAATAGCGACTGGATATCCACCATTAAAATCCTCCTAAGGCTCACTATATTGTTTATTTTACATCCAATCTGTTGATTAGGTCATACATGCCCAGATGAAGGGAATAAAGAAAGAAAGATCAGCTTGACCCAAAAATTTTATGCCCCAAAAAGTTTTTAATGGTCGATGCTCATTCAACACGGTTTCCTATAATGTGGTCCACTTGAGATTTTTTTATACCTCATTTTTGGTCTCATATCATAAAATAATCTGAAAAAATAGATGAACCGAATGGATGAAACACATACATCATGGTAGGGCCCACAGAGCACCGACCATCAGCCATTGGCTGGTGGGCGTAGCCAATCCGTTTCCCTACTCACCGGGGGCCCGTTTCGTAAACGGATTGGCTACTCCCCTGCCACGAGCCGGTGGCTAGTGGTCGGTGCTCCATGGGACCTATCATGATGTATGTGTTTCATCCATTCGGTTCATCTATTTTTACGGATCATTTTAATGCTTGATACAAAAAATAAGAGGGATATAAATCTGAGGTGGACCACACTAAAGGAAAACAATATTGATTAGATATCCACAGTTAAAATCGTCTTAAGGCCCACTGAACTGTTTACTTGACATCCAATCCGTTGATTAGGTCATACAGACCTAGATGAAGGGAAAAAACAAAGATCCGCTTGATCCAAGACTTTTAGGCTTCAAAAACCTTTTAGTGGTCGATGTTCATTCAACACTGTTTC
Organism: Magnolia changhungtana; assembly: GCA_030180095.1. Taxonomy (NCBI): domain Eukaryota; kingdom Viridiplantae; phylum Streptophyta; class Magnoliopsida; order Magnoliales; family Magnoliaceae; genus Magnolia; species Magnolia changhungtana. The sequence continues at coordinate 13,122,367 of JASAUF010000471.1, read as the reverse complement.
TGTAATGCGGTCCATTTGATTTTGGAATATCCTCGGTTTTTTTCAAATACCATAAAATGATCTATAAAACTAGATGGACAGCATGGATGAAATACAGGGGTGGCTCAAAGGGGTAGGCAGGTGAGGCAATCGCCTAGGGCCCCCTAATTATGATGGCCCTATGTTATAGTAAAGTTAAAATTTTTTTAATTATGAAATCCTATATCATAACAAAATTAAAATTAAGAAGAAGAAAAAAAACCTAAATTTTTTGAAATAAAACCTATTGAAAGGCCTACAAAATAGGAACATCTAAATATTAGTTTACAAATTTGAAATTAAAAATAAAAAACAAATCCTAGAAACTGCTGCTATCAATAATAATAGTCCAACTCTATGTCTCTTTTCAAAATAATAGCATCATTCTTAATAAATTCTTCTCCTAAAACCTACAACCACAACTATCTACTTTATTGCTAATTAAGTTCTCAAAAAATTAAATTCTAATATCATTTTTCTAAATTAAATTCTAACTTCATTTTTCTAACTTCATTTTGCATCTAAAAAGGCAAGAAGCAAATTTATGGTTTAATTTTGAATTTATTAATTTTTTAAAAAAATTTTAAACTAAAAAACCTCATTTTTATGACTTGGCTAAGGCCCCCAAAAATGTTGAGCCGCCCCTGTTGACAGGTCATAAATGGGCCTGGCCATGCCTCAGTCTGGGCCTCAATAATTTCATAAAATCTGGGTTTGGATCAGCCCATTTGTTGATTGGGCCTAAAAAACTCAGAACCAGAAGGCCCTGAAGTCAGGCCCTTACTTGGACCGACTGTGATGAGTTTTCTCCAGTAGCCTTTTCAGCCCATACCATCTGAGGCAAGAGATGTAATGCTTCAAATGCCCTTTGCTCTAGAAAAAAAAAACTGAACACTCATATGTGTATCATTTTTCTAAATTAAATTCTAACTTCATTTTGCATCTAAAAAGGCAAGCAAATACATGGTTTAATTTTAAATTTATTATTATTATTTTAATTTTTAAAACTAAAAAGCCTCATTTTTATGACTTGCCTAAGGCCCCCAAAAATGTTGAGCCGCCCCTGATGAAATACATACATCATGGTGGCCCACAAAACACCGAGTAACCAATCCGTTTCCGTTGCCCTTTTGGCTGCCACATGAAACGCATGTCACTGACACGAGTGCGTGGTAGGTGCACAGATCCGAGATTGGAACTCTCCCTACCTTGCACGCCAGCCTCTTTTTTTTTCACCAGTAGATTTAGTGTATCTTAACCTTTCTTTCCATGCCCTTATTTGCATATAGACTCATTCACCTCCACATTACCTATCTGGACTGTCCATTAGACTCAGTCCACACGTCACCTATCTAAACCGTCCATTAGACCCAGTCCACTCTTCTGAGGTTCCTTGAAAAAATCATACTCATTGGATGATCCAAGAGTGTAAATTCAATGGCATGCAAAAATGGATAGACAAGATTGCTTTCAGAAGAAAGGTCCGGTGGCAGATGGTTAGGGCCATCTGATTGGTGCGAGTTTTGTAGAGTGGATAAAGTGTGGGCTGAAACTAATGGGCGGTCCAGACAGGTATGCCCATGATACCGAGCCAAATGCAACTAGGTGCATAGGAGGTTTCCGACGCGGTTTGACCAGTGACGCCGCCACCAGCCAGGTGGCTAGTGGTCGGTGCTATGTGGACCCCACCATGATGTATGTGTTTTATCTACGCCATCCATCCATTTTGAAATATAATTGTAGGGCTTCATCCCAAAAATGAGGTACATATAAATCTAAGGTGAACCACACCATTGGAAAACAGTATTGATTGAATGTCCACCATTAAAAACCTCCTGGGCCCACTGTAATGATTATTTGACATCTAACCTGTTGATTATGTCATACAGATCACTTGGATGAAGGGAAAAAATATATATCAGATTGATCCAAAACTTTTGTGCCCCCAAGAAGTTTTTAATGGTGAGCGTTCAATCAACACTGTGCGGTCCACTTGAGATTTGGATCAACCTCATTTTTAGGCTCAAATCATAAAATGATCTGGAAGAATGGGTGAACGGCATGGATGAAACACATACATCATGATGGGGCCCACAGAGCTGGCAAGGAAGTAGCCAATCATTTTCCCGATGTTTCACATCTGACCCCACTAGATGAATTTTAAATAAGACTCGTGTTCCAATAAGCTGTCGATGAGATATGGTGTATCTTGGCCATTCATCAGGTGATCTAAGTTGCCACTAAACCAAAGCTCCATGGAGCCACCATAATGTTTCTGTTATATCCACTTCATTGATCGCTTTTGTCAGCTTATTTTAGGACATGATCAGCTAAACATGAGAGATATCTAAAACTCAAGTGGGCCATTCCACAGGATCAGTGCAATGGTGACACCCACCGTTGAAACCTTCATGGCCCACCGTGATGTTTGGATCCATCCAACCATCTGGATGAATGGGAATACACCAGTTTAAACCCAATCCAAAAACTTTTATGGACCTGCCAATGTTTCACAATGAACGTTCGATCATTACTGGTGTAGCCCAATTGGATCTCCTTAGGCTTGTGCTGTTGAAAACAATGCTACCTGTTTAGACAGTTATGAAAACAAAATCCTAGTCGATGAAGAGATTGGATTCTTATTCAACCAGGTACGGACTCAGATACTTATTTTTAAAGATAGTTCGTATTTCTCAATAAAATTTCTCATGTGTAATTGGTTTGTCGTATTATCTCTACGATATAATCAACAAACATACGGTCCCTGACACATGTTGTGTGAAACTGATCAACATCCCAACCACCCTATTTTCTTGCATGTTTAAAGAGAAGAAAATAATAGAGAATTTTTTAAAGAAAGAAGATTTTCTAATAATTTTTTTTAAAAAATTGTACGACAATCATGTGCCACCTAACTTATAAAAGAAAAAAGTTGGGCATGAACAATGTTGTCATGATTGTTATTGTTGGGAACAAGAAATACCAAGTCCCGAGACTCGGATTTAGCACCTCGGGTCGCCGCCTCGGGTCGCCGAAGGATACGTCAGAGCCGAGTCGAAGTCATAGACTCTGTAAACCGAGACAAATGATAAGTCGGTCCAAGCGACGAACCAGTGGTCCAGGCATGTCTCGGGCCGACCTTCTAACCGGACCGGCCGATAAAGGAGGGACAGATACGAGATAAGGCCTCATCCCAAATATCTCGGAATAAGATCCCCGATCCCGAAGCTCACGGGATCGGATAAAGACAAGAGACGGGCACGATCCTGTCTCCGCGATACGAGGAGAAGAATCCTCTTACGATTGCACGATACTGGGAGGAGAATCCTCCTAGGATTAAACGCTCCAGCAGCTATAAAATGAGGACCTCCATCATCTTGGGAGGTACGCAAAATTCTTTCTCAAAACCCCTCGCTACATTTAGACCCAGAATCCAAGCCTGACTTTGGCATCGGAGGGTCCCCTGTTCAAGCCAGGGTGTCCTTTGTTGTTCTCTTTGTGCAGGCACACGGAGGTCTAAGGGATTCAAACCGGATTTTTGCATCAACAGTTTGGCGCCGTCTGTGGGAACCGTACAAAAAGCCATCCCTTATCTCTATTGAATTCCATGGTGATGACTAGAAGAACGGTCCCAGAAGAAGATTTGAATGAGATAGCGGTTACAGGGCCAGCAGGCCCGGTCGCGGTCCCCGCAGTCCAGAACCCACCTAACAACCGCCAACGAGGAGCGACCCGAAAAAGCAACAATCAGCGGGGTCGGAACGATGGGTGGTTAGATCAGGAGGTTCAAGAGATCCGATCTGATATGAATGTGATGAAGCGATCTTTGGAACAAATGTATCGGCGAAAGAATGCGACCACTCCCGCCTCCCCAAGGGGAGACAGCGCATGTACCGACTGCAGCGGTTGATCTTCAACCTTCCGCGCCGCAGTCTTTCCGGCCGAGCCAACCCCAAGGCGCCTCTGAACCATCTCCAGCTCAGTCGGCCAACGCGTCTTTGCCCCCAACCGATCTTCGACACGAGATAGAGCGAAGGAGGCGCATCCGACCTTCCATAGAAGGCACGGCAGAGAGTAGTGAACCTTGGAAAGTCGATATTCAAAATTTTAAAAGAGAAGTACGGGAGGAAATGGCGAAAGAAATGGCGGACATGAGGCATAGCCGAAATATGCATCCGACCAGGTCCGAAGCAAAGGCGTCCCCCTTTGTGGACTCGGTAATGGAGGCTCGGTTGCCCGAGAGGTTTCGCTTACCTCAGATCACCCCTTTCACCGGCAAGACAGACCCGACGGAGCATATCGAATGCTTCAAAACATATATGGAGCTCCACGATGCCTCGGACGCAGTAATGTGTCGGGCCTTTTCTCTTACATTGACCGATGTAGCTCGGCTATGGTTCAAACAGTTGAAACCAAAGTCCATCAGTTCATTCGTTGAGCTGAGTGACGCCTTCCTCACCAACTTCATCGGCAGAAAAAAGAAATTGAAGCCCCCTGCACATCTGAACAACATAGTTCAGAAGCAGGGAGAGCTATTAAAAGATTATATCAAGCGTTTCAATTTCGAATCCCTTCAAGTTCGAAAACACTCGGAAAAACGGCTCTCAATGCGCTCATGCAAGGAGTTAGAGATAAGCCATTCTGGCATCTCTAGACAAAACTCCGCCCGATACTCTGCGAGTTTATGGCATGGTCGGATAAGTATGCAAACGCCGAAGAAACGCGAGTGCGTGAAACTAAAACTTTGGTCAAATAGTCGGCCAAAAGGAAGCCGACTCGGCCGGAGGAAGAAGAAACGCAAGGATGATCAGCGCACGATGAGCGAAGGTCGGGCAAACGCCGGATCGACGATTTTCCACGTATACCCCCCGAGACAAAACTCGGGAACGGTATTGATGGAAATCAAGAGCGAAGGCTTTGTCAACCGGCCCAATAAGCTCAAAAGTAATCCTAATCTGCGGACAAGGATAAATACTGTCATTATCACCGTGATCACGGGCATAACACAAGTGATTGCCGTCACCTAAAGGAAGAGATCGAACGGCTCATAAAGGACGGCCGACTCAAAGAACATATAGTAAAAGCTGAAGTAACTGAGAGACGTCCGACCGAGAGTCAGCCGATGGAAGAAATCCGAACAATTATCGGCGGTCCGCGAGGTGGGGGCGACTCAAACAATGCTCGAAGGAATCATGCGAGAAAACATAGTCAGCCTGAGTCCGAGCTTATGATTATAGATCAGCCACCAAAGGAGAAGAAAAGGGAAAGATATTGCATTTCATTCACAGAGGAAGACGCCCGAGGTATCTATCACCCCCACGATGACGCATTGATTGTCACCCTGACTATCGCTAACCGGAAAGTGTTCCGGATACTCGTCGATACGGGATCATCTGCAGACGTATTATTTACTCAGGCGTTCGATAAAATGGGAATCGAACGATCCATGCTACGTCCAGTTCGGACCCCCTTAATCGGGTTTTTCGGGGGACAAGTACTGCCCGAAGGAATTGTCTCGTTGCCACTCACTGCCGGCAATGCTCCACATCAGACGACGATGATGGTAGAATTCTTGGTCGTCGATCAACACTCAGTATACAACGCAATACTCGGCCGACCTTCTTTAAGTCTCCTCCTGGCGGTGGTATCCACATACCATCTTTCATTGAAATTCCCGACTGAGTCGGGAGTAGGGATTGTCAAAGGAGACTAGCAAGATGCGAGGCGCTGTTACATGATAGCTGTAAAAGGGACCGCCAACAAAAGTCCGATCAACATATCAACGATCGAATCATTGGACCCTCGGGGCGAGGGTCATGAACTAGGGCGGCCGGTCGAAGATCTTATCTCAGTCCCCCTGGTCGAAACAGATGGATCCAAGACGGTACGAATTGGCTCGTCTTTACAGTCCCCCTTGAGAGAAAACCTGATAGCCTTGCTCAGAAGGTACGTGACGTATTTGCCTGGTGCCATGATGATATGCCTGGGATCGACCCATCTGTAATGACTCACCGACTCAACCTCGATCCGTCATGCCGACCGATCCGACAGAAGCGACGACCGCTCGGCCCTAAACGATACGCCATCATTGAAGAAGAAGTCAGCAAACTTCTCCAAGCTAATTTCATAGAAGAAATACACTATCCGGAATGGGTCGCAAATGTCGTGCTCGTAAAGAAATCCAACGGGAAGTGGCGAGTCTGTATTGACTACACTGATTTAAATAAAGCCTGCCCGAAGGATAGCTTTCCGCTTCCGAGAATAGACCAGTTAGTAGATAGTACCGCCGGACATGAGCTCCTTAGCTTCATGGATGCATATTCAGGGTATAATCAAATTGTAATGCATCAGAAAGATAAATCAAAAACTACCTTTGTCACCGACAAAGGCCTTTATTGTTACCGAGTGATGCCATTTGGTTTAAAGAATGCCGGCGCAACTTACCAAAGATTGGTTAACAAAATCTTTGCTCGGCTTATAGGCCGAACCATGGAAGTATACATTGACGACATGCTCGTCAAAAGCATACACGCGGCAGATCATGTGAACGATTTGGAAGAAATGTTCCTCATCTTACGAAAGTTTCGGATGAAGCTAAATCCGAGTAAATGTGCTTTTGGGGTGGGCTCTGAAAAATTCCTCGGCTTCCTGGTTAGTCAGCAAGGAATAGAGGCGAACCCTGAGAAGATAAAGGCTTTGATTGATATGGAATCCCCTAAAACCATTAAAGACATCCAAAGGTTGACTGGACGAGTCGCTGCACTTAACCGGTTCTTGTCCAGGGCCATGGATAAATGTCTCCCTTTCTTCAAGCAGTTGAAAAGACGACAAACAATGGGTTGGACGGAAGAGTGTGAAGCGGCATTCCAACAATTAAAATCATATCTCGGTTCTCCTCCTCTCTTATCAAAGCCCGAATCAGGCGAACCCCTGCTGCTGTATCTAGCAGTATCCGAGGCAGCGGTTAGCTCGGCTTTGATACGAGAATTCGAAGGAAAGCAGCTGCCGGTATATTACGTCAGCAAAGCATTATTGCCAGCAGAAACGAGATACCCAAGCTTGGAAAAAGTAGTCTTGGCACTAATAACTTCTTCTCGCCGACTCAGGCCGTATTTTCATGCCCATACCATCATCGTGATGACCGATCTCCCACTTCACCAAGTTTTGCAGAAACCAGAAGCCTCCGGCCGACTCACGAAATGGGCTATCGAACTGAGCGAGTTTGATATTCAATACAAACCGAAGGCGGCAATCAAAGGGCAAGCCGTAGCTGATTTTATTGCCGAAGGAACCCCACCATCCGATCTCCTAGTCAACAATATGCCAAAGGATGTTGCAGTTCCTACATCAGCCGCTACACCGACCCTACCCTGCCCCATTCCCTGGAAACTGTATGTCGACGGCTCTTCCAACTCGAAGGCAAGTGGGGCTGGGATTGTGTTGGAAACCCCCAATCATACCTATATACAGTATGCCCTACGACTTAGATTCCAAGCGTCGAACAACACGGCAGAATATGAAGCATTGTTACTCAGCCTCCGACTCGCCGCCAGCATGGGAGTCACACACCTAAGTGTTTTCAGCGATTCTCAGTTGGTTGTAAATCAAGTCGCCGGCGTATACCAAACACGGAAAGACCAATTAAAAGCATACATGGAGAAAGCGAAGGAACTTATCAATGGATTCCAACTCTGTCATGTCACTCGGATCCCTCGTACAGAGAACGGCAAAGCTGACTTATTAGCAAAGCTAGCCTCCGCCGACGAAGATGATATACCCAGGTCCGTCTCTGTCGAATACGTCGATAAACCGAGCATAAATGAACCAGCTAGTAAGGCCGTCAATGCAATCGACTCGGAACCATCCTGGATCGATCCCATCCGCCAATACCTTGACAAGGGGAAGCTGCCTGAAGATCGCGCCGAGGCTCGACGAGTGCGGTTCCGAGCCTTCCGTTACACCATACTCAATGATACTCTCTATAAGAAAGGTTATTACGCTCCGTTGTTGCGATGCCTCAAACCTAGTGAGGCAAACTATATATTACGTGAAATCCATGAAGGAATCTGTGGAAACCACTCTGGAGGGCGGTCTCTCGCCCACAAGGTCCTACGACAGGGATATTACTGGCCCACTATCCAAAACGACGCTCGCAAGCTCGTCCAAAAATGCGACAAATGTCAAAGGTTCGCAGCAATTCCGAGACAAGCTCCCGAGGCATTGACGCCAATGACCGGTCCTTGGCCCTTCGTGCAGTGGGGTATCGATATTATCGGTCCACTCCCTATGGGAAAAGGTCAGACCAAGTTTGCTGTGGTAGTAGTGGATTATTTCACAAAATGGGCCGAGGCAGAGCCATTAGCTAAGATAACCGAACAGAAGATCACCGATTTCGTATGGAAAAGCATTATCTGCCGATTCGGAATACCCTGTATCATTATTACGGACAATGGAAGGCAATTCGATAACAGAAACTTTCGCGAGATGTGCGACAACCTCGGAATCAGAAACGTTTATTCTTCACCCCATCATCCTCAAACTAATGGGCAAGTTGAGGCGGTTAACAAGATTATCAAGCAACATCTCCGGACCAAGCTTGACCGAGCCAAAGGAGCATGGGCCGAAGAACTCCCGAAAATTCTTTGGGCTTACCGAACCACGGCTTGAACCGCCACAGGAGAAACCCCCTTTTCACTCGCTTACGGCTCGGAAGCCGTCACTCCTGTTGAAATCGGCTTACCTTCGGCCTGAGTCACTTCATTCAACGCGGATGAAAATGAAGAACTCCTCACACTCGGACTCGACCTCCTGGACGAGCAAAGGAAGTGGCACGACTACGTACAGAAGCCGCCGCAACGACAAGTGGCTCGGTTCTATAATGCCCGAATTAAGATCAGACGGTTCCGGATGGGAGATATGGTTCTCCGAAAAGTATTTCTGAATACTAAAGAGATTGGATCGGGCACATTAGGACCAAACTGGGAAGGTCCTTACATTGTCTCGGGTACCGTCCGGCCAGGAACATACCAATTAAAAGATCTAAACGGACAACCGCTGCCCCATCCTTGGAACGCTGAACACTTAAAGATTTACTATCCTTAGCTCGGTACTTAAGATTCAAGGAATCCGAATTGAGAAAGATTTAAAGCCAAATTCTATGAATAAAAGTGTTATCTTTCATTTATCTTCAAACTGTTCTTACAAAAAAAAAAAAAAGGGGACCCCTGGTTACTGCCTTCCGGAAGGAATAGTACTTAAAGCATCCTTGCATGTACCGGCCTCATCCCCAACAGCAGTGACTTCAGCAGCGGCGTCCAGATTCTCGGATTCCGAGGCTCCTCCACCTTCGATTCTGTGAGATCAAGGTCAGGAAAGGATTTCTTGATGTCTTTGACACATTCCAGAATTCCGCTTTGGAACAAGCGATCCCTTTCATCCTCGAACTCCGCTGACTCAAGGAATGCTTGGACGGCTTGGTCCCTAGCCTTCTCTGCCTCCCGAGTCTTATCGTTGGCCTGCTGAATAAGTTCCGCCGCCTCAAGCTTAGCCCGAGCCAAGTCGTCTGCATAGGAAGCATGGGTTGCAAGGATTCACCGGTTCTCCTCTTCAGCTCTAGAGAGGAGAGCTGACACTCGAGTAACCTCGGCCCTCGCTTCATCAAGGGCTCTCTTGGAAAAAGTCGCATCTGCTTTTGCGTCTTCGGCAGCTTTCCGGGCAAGGCCCGCCTCGCCCATCAGAACGTCGACTCGTATCTCGGCATTCTCATGTCGCCCTTCAGCTTCCGAGAGAAGGGTCTGCAGCCGATGGGCCGAGGATAACTCTTTACAGGCCTTAACCAAGCAGGGAGCAAGTTCAAAAAGCACCCTTGCCGCATGGCCGACGGTTTGCGACGAAGGGGCATTGTAAAGACTGATGAACTCCTTTTCGCTCCCATGGGCTAAGGCCCAGGGAACCATCCCCGACACCATCTTTTGCAAGATGGACGACCCCTCCTGGTTCGTTTCCTCCCCTCTGGAGGATGTGGTCCTCGTCTCTTCTTCCCCTCTGGAAGACGCAGCCCTTGTCTCTTCCTCCTGTCTCGGGACATCCGTCGCAACATGTCCCGTGTCAGGTGCCGCCTGAGGTTCCGAGGCAATGGCCGCTGTCACTTCCACCCTTTCTTCCGGATCAGGATCCGGAATTACGACGACAGGAGGGGCAGAAGAACTCGCAGGCTCCTTCTCCTTCGGCACTGCTCTTTGTCTCTTTGGCGGCCGAGGCTCCGACAAAAGGACTGATCGCGGAGGAGTCTTTAGCTTCGAAACCGCCCTAAGAGAAGGACGAGTTTCAGTCATCTCCGAGGGGGCTGATTCGGGAACAGTCCTTAGATGGGGACGAGCTTCGGGCAGATCTATAAATAAAAAAAAAAAGAGGAGACGAAGTAAATCAGGAAAGGTTCAAAAGGCACGTGAAAATACAATTCCAATTACCTGTGACGGCCGAGTCTAAACCTGTGAGATGAAGACGCTCCGGTTGTAAGAGCACCTTCCAAGACCTATCTGCCGGATCCAACGTCCTCAACTCTTTGATCCGAGCCGAAGCACTAGAGCTGAGCTTCTGCCGCTTCTTTGGGATGTCTGCCAGACACAAGCCCATTAGACTCAGAATATTACAAATATAAAGAAAGGTAAGAGAGAAGAGCCAAGTCACCTGCTCTCTGAAACGTCCGAGGAACACGAGCCTCGTAGGACCCGGACTCAGCCGTCTCCCAACAGCCACAGGCCCAAAACCAACGCTCTCTCCAATGTTTGTTGGAAGTGGGAGGGTCAGTTATTAGGGAGCCGCCTCCGCCCCGCCAAGCAGCGAAGACATAAAAGCCGAGGTAGTTCGGATTCACGCGCACTTGGTATAAGTGAAGAAATTCGTCGACTGTTAGCGGCGGCTGTTCCATCTCAGCCCACAATACCGCACACCCGAGTAAGTTCCTCCACCCATTCGGAACTATTTGCCCCGGTGCAATCCGAATACGAGACAAAACTCCCCGGACAATGGGCTGAAGGGGCAGACGCAAGCCGCATTGCATAGAGACTTGGTAGATCGCGACCGCCCCAAAGGGAGGATGATCCTAAAGTCTTTCTGGACGAGGGAGATAAGTGATAACCGATTCGGGGGATATGGTACCCGATTCGGATTCTGTCCCAAATCCGCCTCAGTTAAGACCGAAGGAACCGGGCCGCTTAGGTCATCCCCCGATCCTTCTCCTTCAGACTCGGCCTGTGCCGATTTATCAACAGGAACCGACCCAGAGGTTCCCTCAGCAATCAATATTTCCTCTTCCTCCTCCTCTTCTTCTTCTTCCATATCCCTTGGAAGATTAGGCCTTCCCGGGCGGGTTATTAAGGACGACCCACCCCGAGAAGGATCAACGGAAGCAGGGCGCTCCGCAGGAGCTTCGGTGACCCTCTCAGAGAGAAAAGCAGCGTTAGCATCGACTGCCATCTCCGTCAACAAAGAAGGCGATTCCGCAACGTTCCAAAAACGTTGCGCTTCGCCTTCATCTCCGGAAGCTCCCTCCTGGGGACTTTGAGGACCTCTAGCCGCCATTATCACTAAATAAAGAGGAAGGAGAGACTCACCGGAAGGGGGGAGGAAAACGAAAATGGCGAAGAGAGCCGCTGACAGTCAACAAAGAGGAAAGAAAGAAGAGAAAAAACTGAAGAGCTCCAAAGGAAATGAAAAGCAGGAATGGCAGTAGAAGTTTGAAATGCGGGACCCCCCCTTTTTATAAGATTGCCATGTGGCGGAAGCAATTAATGAGGAAATGATTCGACGCCCGCGTCGACTCCCCCGTTCGACACGTGGCGCGCGTCGACTGACGACAATAATGCCCTTGCTACGTGTCCGAACCTCATTGACGAGGCGAGCGATTTGACAGTTGCCAGCGCATGCGATGTCAGAAGCTGAACCGTCTCCCATCAAAGGCGACACAGAGTGCATTAAATGCTTATTCGTCTCGAACCAAGTTATGAACCGACTCAAAACTCGCTACTCCTAAGTGTCTTATGAGACACACGGAGTAAGGGGGCTTACTGTTGGGAACAAGAAATACCAAGTCCCGAGACTCGGATTTAGCACCTCGGGTCGCCGCCTCGGGTCGCCGAAGGATACGTCAGAGCCGAGTCGAAGTCATAGACTCTGTAAACCGAGACAAATGATAAGTCAGTCCAGGCGACGAACCAGTGGTCCAGGCATGTCTCGGGCCGACCTTCTAACCGGACCGGCCGATAAAGGAGGGACAGCGCGAGATAAGGCCTCATCCCAAATATCTCGGAATAAGATCTCCGATCCCGAAGCTCACGGGATCGGATAAAGACAAGAGACGGGCACGATCCTGTCTCCGCGATACGAGGAGAAGAATCCTCTTACGATTGCACGATACTGGGAGGAGAATCCTCCTAGGATTAAACGCTCCAGCAGCTATAAAATGAGGACCTCCATCATCTTGGGAGGTACGCAAAATTCTTTCTCAAAACCCCTCGCTACATTTAGACCCAGAATCCAAGCCTGACTTTGGCATCGGAGGGTCCCCTGTTCAAGCCAGGGTGTCCTTTGTTGTTCTCTTTGTGCAGGCACACGGAGGTCTAAGGGATTCAAACCGGATTTTTGCATCAACAGTTATCGTACAGTAAATTGTAACTGGGCCTGAATCGTGTCATATATTAAATCATAAGATTTTTTTAAATTTTTATAAAACATGTTTTATATATATATATATATATATATATATATATATATAGGGAAAAGGTACTATGTGCTCGAGCTGATGGGAACATCCCATGAGGTCAAGCTGTGTGGGCCCCACCGTGATGCGTTTCGAACATCTACCCCATCAATCAGATGCACCATTCCATCGTCGGCCTAAGTTTCAAAAATCAAGTCAATCCGTGAGTTGTGTGGGCCACACCACATAAAGAAATTGAGAGGGGCCGTGCACCATTAAAACATTCATAATCATTTTTTGGGCCCACCGAGATGTGGTTTGCAAATCAGCCCATCCATTATGTGTGTCCCCCTTGGATGAGGGTTCAAACCAAGTTTCAGCAGCATTCAAAACTCAGGTGGGCCCCACCAAGTGCTTTTATATGTTTTTGGCATGTCTTCACATGATTTTAGATAGTATGGCCCACCTGAGTTCCGTATACGGCTGATTTTTGGGATATCCCATAATTTAAAAGGGACCCATCAAATGCACGGTATTGATGGTCGGCACGCATCACGGTGGGGCCCACACAGCTCTATCTCATGGGACCTTATCGTTAGCTCGAGCGCATAGTACCTTTTCCTATATATATATATATATATATATATATATATATATATATATATATATATATATATATATATATATATATATGTTGATGTCTTAAATCTATAAATCAACAAGTTTGTCGATGTCATTAACAAATTGCTCAATGTCATGGAAAAATTTAGAAAATCCATGTTTTATGGTTGGAGTGATTTCTTATTTAGTTCGATAACATTGAAGGTGTTCAATGTCATCCACAGTTTGTCAATGCTATTGTCGTATGAATGCAATGAGTCAGAAAATTAAGTTAGTTGTCGACATTCAAATACGCGGAGATAAGACACTGGCTGAGACAGAAACACATAAAAAAGTACAAGAGCATATGGAGCAGCCACCTGTGAGAAGGAATCTGCTGCGAGATCACAGGTTACCCGTGAGATACACGAATGACTCTAATATCGTATATGTCCTCATTACAGATGAGGGGGATCTGTCTACTCTTCAAGAAGCTCTTGGTGAGCCGAATGCCGAAAAATGGAAAGATGCGAGAGATGATGAGATGAACTTCTTATATAAGAACGAGACGTAGGAACTGGTGGAGCTTCCCGTCAGATGAAAAGCAATCAGGTGTAGGTGGATCTTGAAGAAGAAACAAGATAGGCACAAGGCAAGGTTGGTATGGAAGGGATATGCTCAGAGTGAAGGTGTCAACTTCATTGAGATATTCACTCCTATGGTGATGCAAGTATCCATCAAATTCGTGTTGGCGCTGGTTCCTAATACAATCTTGAGCTAGAACAGATGGATGTAAAAACTGCCTTCCTACATGACTAATTGGAAGAGCAGATTTACATGAAGTAAATCTTGCCTTGCGCCTATCTTGTTTCTTCTTCAAGATCCACCTACACCTGATTGCTTTTCATCTGAGTGAAAGTGTCAACTTCATTGAGATATTCACTCCTATGGTGATGCAAGTATCCATCAAATTCGTGTTGGCATTGGTTCCTAATACAATCTTGAGCTGGAACAGATGGATGTAAAAATTGCCTTCCTACATGACTAATTGGAAGAGCAGATTTACATGAAGTAACCAAAAGGCTACGAAATATAAGGGGCAGAAAATAATATTTACCGGTTGAAAATGTCGTTGTACGGCAAGAAATAGTCGCCTATGCAGTGATATAAAAAGTTTGATTCTTTCATAGTGAGTCGAAAGTTTATCAGGAGTGAACATGATCATCGTGTTTATTACAAGACACTGAGTGATGGGAAGTTCATTGTCATGGTTTTGTATGTTGATAACATACTGATCATCAGGCATACCATGTCTGAGATCAATTTACCAAAAACTTAGTTATTAGGGACATTCGAGATGAAAGATCCGGGGACGGTAAGTAGGGTTTTCGGCATTGATATACACAGAGATGGAAAGAGGAGCAAGCTTTGATTATCTTAGGTGGAATACCTTGAGAATGAATTGATTAAATATGAGATGGGCAAGGAAAAGCTGGTTAGCGTTCCCCATGCGGCTCACTTCATGGTTTTTTTTTTCGAAACAGTCTCCTAAAACAGATGAACAAAAGTAGGATATATCTCGTGTGCCTTTTTTTAGTACAGTTGGCAACTTGATGTATGTCATGGTCTATACTAGACCAAATATTTTATATGTGGTGGGTGTTATTAACAGATACATGTCTAACTCCAGAAAGCAACACTGGGAAGCAGTGAAATGGTTACTTCGATACATTTAAGGTACGCAGGACTACGTCTTATCTTTTGAGAAATCAGAGGCCAAGTTAGTAGCTTATGTGGATTCAGATTACGCAGGCAGTGTAGATTCTAGAATGTCGACTTCCGATTACTCGCTTGTGCTAGCGGGTGGAGCGATCAGTTGGATGTCGAAGTTTCAGTCTGTGGTGGCTCTTTTCATCGTTGAAGCTGAGTGTGTGGCAGTGACGAAGATATGCAAGGAAGGTGTTTGATTGAAATGGATGATAAATCAGTTAGGGCTTCAGTATGGTCCTATATTAGCCCATTTGCATTTTGAGCCATTTATAGTCACTGACTAGGGGCTCACTTAGCATCTCTACTCCGATCCATCAAGAGCACTTCAAGTAAGAGATTCTAATAAGGTTTGTTTTTTTTTTTTTTTTTTTTTTTTTTCTAATACTTTTCTTTTCTTGCTCTTATTTTAAATAAGCTTGTTTGGTATAATTAATTTTTCAAAACTCAAAAAATGATTTTATTTGAAATAAGCATATTTGGAAAAACATTTAAATAAGAGTTTTATTTTGGAATAGTTAATGTCATTTTTAAATATTACAACATGTCCATTATAAGAGCAACCATAGGGTTGTTTTGATAGATCATCTCACCATAAATGGACCATGTCCCAAATGGCAAAAGAATGGATGGCTACCATATGCATATTTTAAGACATTTGAGCCGTCCATTATATTGGACATTGGATGTGGATTGTCCATCATATGTAGCGCACCTTTGATGTGGATTGTCCATCATGTAAGCTAAACCTTCAAAGTGGATCGTCCATCATGTGAGGCCATCTTGGATGTGGACCATTCGTCATTAGGGGCTAACCTTTGATGTGAATCGTCCATTATATGGGCCCACCTTGATTTAGGTCATCCACCATGTGGGACCCACCATTAGTGTTAATTGTCCTTTATGTGGGGCCCCTTAATGTCCACTACACATCACCTGACGGGACACACTTTAATGTGGGCCATAAATCATGCGAGGCCCACTCCATCCATTATATGGGCCTACCCGAATGTAGAGACCATTCATTATGTGGAGCCCCTCTTTTAACATGGGTTGTTCATCATGCGGACCCACCTTTTATGTCAACCGTCCATGTGGACTCACCTTCAATGTCCAAATTCCATCATGTTGGTCCCACTTTTGATGTGGACAATCCGTCAAGTGGAGCCCACTTAATGATCCAAACATAGAACACTGCACATTCCTTGATTATCTTTTAATCATTGTTTTGTAGAGTGATGATCGGATGATCAAGATTGTTCAATTAATCCCTATCAATGTTTGTGCTACAGTGTCATGGATCACCTGTTGGATGATCCAGATCGTTCTAATGGAGTTCCCAAGGATCGAGAAATATATTTCTTCCATGTTTTCTTCCATGTAAGAGACTACAAACTAAATTTCATCATCATGTTCTGTATGTTGTTGCCTCATCCATGACTCACATGGCCTGAATGCATAGTAATACAGGGTGTTTGTATCGTGAGCCCCATTGCGCATGGAGCATAGCAAAAAAACCACACTGATTAAACAATCTTGATCAAATGATTTTGTCTATTGAATTTGAACAGCTGGGAATTCAATTTTAAGGGACACCCATATGATGTTTAGAATGGTTTGATCACAATAACTCATGGGTTATGGTCTATCAACAATGGACCACACAGGCCACATTTTAGACTATTCCCATTGACATAATTAGCCTATACTATGCATATGGTCGGCACAACTTATCGGAAGGGTTGGATGTCATATGCATATAATAGAATAGAAGTTATTTGCTTTGTCGTCTAACGAGTTGGACTTGAGACCTTATATATATATATATATATATATATATATATATGAGAAATGCTCATACACAACTAGTTGGACCATGAGTTTTGGTTCAACTAGCTAGGCATTTAATGCTAATTAATGTTGAGAGAGGGGGGAGTTTGCTTCACGACCATCACGTGTGTCACATCATGTTAAACTTATGGAATGAAAATAAATTATTGGGGATTTGTGCTGCAGAATCACACAGATCTAGATCTAGGATAACAATTCAATAGTAACAAGCAATCACAGAAGAACACAAATTTAACGTGGAAAACCCTTGCGGGAAAAAACCACGGCACAAAGCGACAGATCTCCACTATGAAAATAGAAATTATAAAGAGAGAGGACTTACCCGATTCGAACAACTTCGAATCTCACCCTTGCTAGCTACACCTTTTAGAAATCCTAAAATCATTTTAGGAACCCTTGGAACTCCTTTAGAAAGCCTTAGAATTATTTCTCATACCTATAGAAAAGTCCTAGGGACACCTATTTATAGTTTAGGCAACTTCCCTTTCGCAAGTCCGCATCAAATTCGGAAATGAATCTGCGTAACCTCGACTGGTCGTGCAGACTGCTCGACCGGTCGAGAGGACCCTCGACCGGTCGTGCATAGGTTACGACCGGTCGAGCACCTCAGACCCCGAAATCATGAGCTCACTGGACTTTAAGTTGTGCAGTGCTCGACTAGTCGAGCAGCTTCCTCGACCGATCGAGGCTGACCCACGACCGATTGAGCAACACAAAAAAAAAGAGTCAGATTTAATACTTCTGACAACAATCTCCACCAAGTTTTTAATCTTCAACCGTGTAGCTCCTTAAACTCTTCTCTTATCTCTTCATTACATCATTGCTTCAATCAACGCTTTTTGTGCACACTCCGTCCCTCCTTTATGCCATCGCCAAGCTCAGAGAAGTTGCACAGAACTTGAACTTCTCTGCAGGAACATTCATGTTGATCCATCGGTGTCAGGGCTGACGTGACCGAAACATTGGTCGGAGCTCGTGCTGCGGTGTTCCGAACCGAGGCTCGGTCATGGGTCGGGAGAGGATGTTGACTCGACATCGGCGCTTGAGGGTGTTGGGGCGCTTCGGGCCTCATACTCCTCTGCGCGGAGTGAGCTTCCACGATCGGACCGACTGGATTGGGAACAGGATTTTTCCGAGCCTAGTGCAACCGCGGCTCTTGTTGTTGCTTCATCCTGTTCACTTCGTCATATAAGGCTTGTATCTCGCCCTGCATGGCGCGATACTTACTCGCCCGATTGGGAGAATGTTGGGAGGGCCCAGGAGCTGATTCTGCGTGAAGTAGTGAGGAGGAGCGAGTTTGCTCGTTCAGTTCCGGTTCTGCAACTACTGCTTTCTTCTTTCCTCTAGTCATTGTGTTTGAGAATAGGAACCTGACTTTTTGTATCAGATTCCTACAGACAACAATAAAAATGTTGAGGTCAAAATCTGGATCGCCCTCCACTCCTCGAATGGACCCTGGTCCTGCACGAAAAGGTGAGCAAAGGAGACCCTGGCTTGGCCCGGGGACCCTCCGATGCCTAAGTCAAGGCAAGGGAATCAGGGTCTACGTAGAATTGTAGAGGGAGAGTATCAGATCTTGTGTACCTGTAGCAATGGGGTCCTCATGTATTTATACCTGACTGTAGGATGGTCTGGATCCGTCAGTCACGGCACGATCTGCTCAATCCGGGAGATTTTCGGATCATAGAGATATTGCACACAATCCAAGAATTCATGCATCACATTGCGCGTATTGTGCGTATTTGCGAGCGAAGTAATCGGCCACGTTTACTTATACCAGTTTCTAAGTTTGGCTTGAGAAATGCTCGCCTCGGAATGCGGAGTCGGCTCGGACCTTTAGGAAAGTAGGTGTTACTAATCGGAGTGGTTGTAGTCCATTGTTGGAAATCATTTGCTCTCATAATTTGAGTAGAGCTGCTAGTTATCCGTCCGATCGGATCAACATGACATCAGGCCTCGGATTTACAAGAGACTCGGATCTTCCCATAACAATAAAAACTTAAAATGAATCAGCTTAACCAGTCCTTCAAGTTACACATCTTTATACATCGCATTTAATAGATGAGAATTTCGGAATAAGAAGTCCACATTACTAATATGGAAAATGCTAATACATATATCCTCCAATATCAAGTTCATGGTAATAAAATTTCAGGCCATACACATAACCTTCACACATAAAAAACCAAAGTATGATTCTCTCCTAAAGCTGAATCGGTTCGACCAGCAACGACATGATGTTGTCCTTGGTTTCACCATCGGGAACGCCGTATCCATCTCCATAAAGGTACATACAAGTCGATGTCCGTGAAAAATCAAATGCAGCTGTGATGAAAGACTTTGGTAATGCAGATAGAGGGGCCCGATGCCGGTTCATCTTCTTCCACTCGTCGCTAATTAGGCCTTTGATATTCTCCCTCGCAATTTCTTCCGAAACACCGGCTTCGTGCATGTAACATTGGATGGATTTTGGAACATCACCTCTTGCTATTTCATCCTGCATGGACCGAAAATATGTAGCATGAACGGTCAGCTAGAATCTTGGGGACTAAAATTAGGAACAGGTCTAGACCACTTAGCCTTAGTAGGACTTGATTCAGCTTAAATCCACCTCTTGCTCCTGGCTATTTCTTTGTGACGTAGAGTGGGTCGCGGACGATTTCATGGCCAACATGGACCGGAGGAGGCCCGATTGGAAGTGGAAGTGATCCAGACCGTAAGAACCTTAAAACAGGCATATCTCGCAAAGCAGATGAGTTATTTGATGTACTGTATATGATTTTGGTGTAGGAGAAGCTACTTTAGCCACCCAACCTTGGTTGCCCCGCACTGAATTTGCGAGATTCAATAGATCAAAGGTCGAAAGTCCTTTTTAATTCCATTTTTACTATTTATAGTTAGTTTTAGTTCAATCATAACTTTTGATCCATTGAGTTTTAGGAGTTGTGTCCAACATGAAAAGTGATTAGAAAAATTAAGAGAATAACATGGTTAATCCAAATAGAACACTTACCTGTTTTTGGCCAAAAACCATTAGGTCTAATGGAAATCATGACCGTTTATAGTAAGTTTACTATTTATAGTAAGCCAAAAAGTAAGTTTACCATTTATAGTAAGTCATGATTTTATGGAGTTTGAGTTGTAGTTTGATTCCGAAACTTCTTCATGGGTTCATATCACTAAACTCATCTTTTTTTTATTATCAATCAATTTATTTAGAAATTATTTCTATTTTTAATCTCTCCCAGTGGATTCGAGGAATCTTTGTGAGGAGTCCAGAATCTTTGTGAGGAGTCCAAAGTAGCTCCATGAATTCAGAGTAATTATCCCCTTGAGGAAGACGGTAATCAACCGCATCACGCCCATCCCTGCGTCACTTTGTTAAAGGCCCAGCTTGGTGGGCCCAAAAGTGGACTATTTCCTGTGGTGGACCAGGCCCAGAGGACAGATGGGCCAGCCCGAATCCCGCGTATTAGAAAAATGATGGGTGTTTCTTGCAAATCTAAGAAACAGAAGATGCATACCGTTGAAGTTCCCAAATCATCGGTGAGCCGGAAAATAAGCGATGTTGAATGAATGAGACCTTGATCGTTCATTAAGAATTCAATGGACTCCTTCGATAGTTTTTGTCCCAGTAAGAAAAACGTATGGATTAGCACGGCGGGCCCCGATATTGAAATCCATGCATTGTTCAGGTACTCCTCGAGCGTCGGCGTGTGGCTGCGATTGGACCACTTTGCCTCCACTAAGCCTGCTTTGCAATAACCCGCCCACTGCAATTAACATAAACCAATATTCAGCTAACCAACATCATAAGTGGTGCCGGAGCTATATTTAATCGGGCTTTAAATAGGACCCTACCTAGCAATGGGCCTCATTTACAGGCCCAAGCCCATTGTTCTGTGCATAGGCCCATCCAGGTGGATCAATGGTCCATATTGCCTTACTGGTACATGGGCCTTTGATATTTTTGTCCCAAACAGAAAAGGTCAGCTACAACCGGCTGCATGCAAGCCTACGTTTCCCACCAGTATGTCATTTGTGGAGGACACCTGAGCCAAGCAGATGGTGGGACCCATCAGTTCATTCATCATAACTGCATCTACACATTGCGTGCATTGATTTTGATGGTGTGGCCCACCTTATCATAGCAACTGCCTGATTTTCCAGAGAGCTGATCTTCATGGTGGGGCCCACCTTTTGCAATGGCTCAGGAATCCTACACTAGTTAGCTTGCAGGTAGGTGCAGGTGATCAGCTGAATGTCTTGCCAAATTAAAAAGTGCATGTAGTAATATGGT
The DNA here is from genome assembly GCA_030180095.1 of Magnolia changhungtana. Taxonomy (NCBI): domain Eukaryota; kingdom Viridiplantae; phylum Streptophyta; class Magnoliopsida; order Magnoliales; family Magnoliaceae; genus Magnolia; species Magnolia changhungtana. The sequence continues at coordinate 13,101,131 of JASAUF010000471.1, read as the reverse complement.
ACCGCTTTACTCAGATATGGGATGATATCCAAACCATGTTCCCTTAAAATCACGTAGGCTGCATCGTGGGTGATGTTGTAGAGAGCTAGAAAACATATCCTCATGTATTCCGGGAGCCGTTCAATGGTATCAATGTCCCACCTGAAAAACCCCATCGAGACGACAATCCAGACCGTTGAATAAGTGACTTAGAAAATGGACGGTGGTAAATAGAATGAGTAGATGTTTTTAATTCTGAGTAGTGTGTTGTGTGGATTATGCCCATCTACTGTGGGGCCTACCGAGTGGGTGAGTGTGGTCAGGATCTCATAGAAGTGTCCCATCTTACCTATCAACTGCATCTGTAAATAGTTCCAATTCATCCAATGAACCATAAACGTCGAAGATATCATCCACGGTTGAGATGAACTGAACGAGTCCTGTAAGCACTTCCCTACAATATCCAAACTGAGGCTCAAAGGCTATTCCCATGGCCCATAAGAAATCCTCCATCAGACGGTCTCTAGCAAAGCTCAACTTCTTTGCAAGTCCCAAGTTGGCCCACCATCTAAACAGAATACACAAACAAATAACGCCATTAGTTGGCATCAAAAGCTCATAGAATACATACAAAAAACCCATACATATATACATACATATATAAGTGTCTGCATATAAATAGGGCATGGTTGTATGGCAATCCAGGCCGTTTAAAGTGTCCATTCAACTGTGGAAGGGTCATAAGTGAAAATTTACAATTACAAGGTAATATTAACTATCTGATTTTTTTTATTACTTTTTTTTTTTTTAATTTGAATTTGAATTTGAACCACTCGACTATTGTACTTTTGAATAATATTAACTATCATTTGATGAGATCGCTTCAATGATTTCAAAACTCAATATCTTACAGAGTACTATAAGGTATAGTGCTCCTAGTTGCATTTGGTATACTGAGGCAATCCAATTGGCTTATCTAAACTGTTCTTAGGTTCAGCATACATTTCAAGGATTACCATTCCAAACATCTCATCAAAATTTGACAAATATGAACCTTCGATCAATGATATTTAATACGGATGGCTATGATTGTTGTATATAAAGAGGCCTTTGGCACTCCCATACTCTTATATAAGTAAAATATGAGTAAGAAAAAGAATTACTTTAAAAGAAAATGACTAAAGAATTTAACTTTTATTGAATATTTTTTACATATAATACATCACTGAACAGTATAAGCAAGAATATTTCTTGTAAAGAAGAAGAGGACCCTTAGGTGTGTAGGTATTTGGAGATCATTTTACACGCCTATCATTTAGGAGGCTTTTGGATTGTAAGTTAATTTACATAAGTTACCTATGCCTCAAGTAGCTTTTATTAGTTTCTAGTTATTAAGTAGATAAGTATATTTGGTAAACAACATATTTATCAACCAAAAAGTGAAAAAAAAGTATGTTTGGTTTCTAACAACACGTAAGTATTTATCCCTCGAAATTTGTTCAATCCACCTTTAATATCCATCATCCATTATACAGACCGCTCATTTTGTTAGGCCCACCTTAGCCCTATCATCAATGTCAATTGTCCATGATGTGGGGCTTACCTTCAATGTGGACCATCCACCTGGTGAGGCCCACCTTTGATGTGGACGATCCATCATGCAGGCCCCATTTTGAATGTGGGCCATCCATCATGTGGGCCCACCTTTAATGTGAAACATCCATCATGCAAGGCCTAAGTTTGAAGTAGGTCATCCATCAAGTAAGGCCTGCCTTTGATGTGGATAATCCACATGCATGTCGTCCCTTGAATGTGGGTCATCCATCATGTGGGCCCACCTTTAATGTGGAACGTTCATCATGCAAGGCCTAAGTTTGAAGTGGGTCATCCATTAAACAGGGCCCGCCTTCGATGTGGGTCATTCATCATTAGGCAACAACCTTCAATGTGAATTGTCCTCATGTGGGGCGCCACCTTGATATGGGTCATCTATCATGTGAGGTCCACCATCAATATTATTATCCATCTATGGGGTCCATCTTTAATATCCACCACCCATCATGTGGAGCCCACCTTCGATATGGATCATCCATCGTGTGGGCCCCACCTTTTACATGGGGTGTTTGTGGATGCCGGAGAGCGGATTCCCCGAGGGTACGGGAGATCTGCTCTCTTATTTCCACTGGTTGCCTCAGTTGAAGGCTTTTGTGATGGAGGGTAAAAGTTTATATTTAACCAGAGTTGCCACTAACCAATTATTATGATTCTACAGTCAGTTAGATCCCATAGAAACGCTTAGGATGGAAAACTCGAAGATTCTTAACCCTAAGATTACTCGTGAGTTTACATTCAAAAGATTCTAAGTAAGAAACTGTGGTTATAAAGAGGGAATGTGTTAGGCATCAAGTCTACCAGTACGAATGTATGGTCTTTACTTCACAAGATCTGACTAATTTTTGAATAATGAAGGTAGTTCTCACGTGCAAAAAATGTAATCTGATGTAATGACACTAGTGATTGATTGAATTGAATTTCTAATGGGCAGAATCCGACTATATCAGCAAGCCACAAAGCATACATTCGAAATAGTCAAGTGATGGGGTATATGTATGGGATGCTTATGATGTTGTATGGATGCTTATGTTAAAACAACAGTCAACCAGCTAAGGTTTTTGGTGGACAAGCTACGATTATATCGGCAAGTCTCAGAGCATACGCCCCGCCAGTCAAATATAAAAAAAATCGATGAAATGCAGTGTGTATACGAAAATGATGACTAACTAGCTAAGGTTTCTGATGGGAAAGATCCGATTATATTGGCAAACCTCATAGCATATGCCCGCCAGTTAGATGTGTAAAAATGATGAAAATGTGATATGATGTTAATGTATATGAGAAGTTTGAGGGTTAAGAAGGGAATGAATGTTGAACGATGCTAACACACTGATCCGATGAAACTGATAGAGGCTTGGATGATAGGATGAGCGGTAGTGTCACAAGGCTAGGTTGAGTGGCTCATATTTGAACTTAGGAGGCTTGGGCTCTTGCTAGGCTAGGCTAGACCAGGGTTGGGCTCTCTCTCTCTCTCTCTCTCTCTCTCTCTCTCTCTCTCTCTCTCATGAGAAGGGATGGTCCATGATGCTTAGTGTCTTATGAGAAGGGGATGAGGTTATTTATAGTCTCCCAACACAGTTTTCTAGTAATTCCTGGTGATTATAAGGACAAAAAAGTGGTTGAAGGGCTGGGATTGGAGATTTCCATATGACATTATTTCATGGGTTGGATGAGGTGGTAAAATGGTAATTTTGGATAAGGAGATGGGTATTGGAGTAAATGTACTTCGACCGCACACTTGATATTTGAAAAAGATGAGTTCCATATGCTTGAGGGATGTTATCCCAAAGAGGGGGAGTGTCACGTGGCCAACGGCAGCCTGGCTACCACCGGTCCTCACTTGGACTCCCTACTTTGGCAGACAGCATCCTCCAAGCGTATGGAGACTCTATTGTGAGGGTTGTTGTTTTGAGATTTTAATTTGTCATTTCTCCAATTGGACTTGTTCTTGTACTTGGATTCAAGCTTGGTTTTGAGCTAGGGGGTTGACTAGGTTGTGGGGTTGGGTAGGCTGACCAGTTGAGTTGACCTACCGAGTTGACTCAAGGCTCTAGGATTTTGGGTTCCTACGGTTTAGGGTTAGGCTGACCGAGTTGGCTGGATTAACTAGGTTGAATGGGCTAAGTTAAGGGTTTAGGACTGGTGCTCTTAGGGTTTAGGCTTATAAAGTTAGGGTTTAGGACTAGGATTCGGTTGTCTATCCATCCGTTCAAACTCAATCAGGTTATCAGCCTAGGGTGGGGTGTTTTACAGCGTCCATCATGTGGGGTCTACCTTGGATGTGGTTCATTCATCAACAGCATGCACCTTCGATGTGGATCGTTCGTTATGTGGAGCCCACCTGATATAGGTCATCTGCCTTGTGGGGTCCACCTTCAATGTTATCATCCATCATTTGGGATTATCTTCATTATCCACCACCCTTCATGTGGAGCCCACCTTTGATATGGACCATCCATCGTGTGGTCCCCACCTTCAATGATATGGACCATTCATCACATGGAGAGAGAGAGAGTGATGTGGAAATTCATTAGGTAGGCTCACCTTAATGTCGGCCACCCATAATGTGGAGCCCACCTTTGATAAGACTTCCCATCATGTGCGGCCTCCTTTGATATGGAATATATATATATATATATATATATATATATATATATATATATATATATATATATAGATAGATAGATAGAGAGAGAGAGAGAGAGAGAGAGAGAGAGAGAGAGATGAGTAACTTTCATGTTAAAATGGTGCTTATTAAATTTAGGTTTTTTTTTTTTTTTTTTTTTAAGTAACTTATTAGCTTAAGTTAAAAAAAAAAAAAAAAAAAAAAAAAAAAATTAAAGTTTTTAAGTGGTATTCAAACGGGTCATTAATGACTTACTATCTATTGCAAATATTCATAAATATTTTGATACAAATTTACTTTACGAATCTTTTAGTATATTTTATTAAAACTTTTAACTTTTGTCATTTTTAAATATTTTCTCAATAATTAATTCTCTTATTAGTCTTGCACACTAGTATAACTATAAAATTATATTTATTTCTCAACAATAATCACTTCAAAAATAAATAAATAAATAAGTCCAATAAACGATTTGATCCACTGTTTGTTAAGGCCATTATGAATTACTTATGATTCTAAAGAATCACTTTTGTTAAGCAATTGTAACCATCCCATACATCCCATGCATCCCAGTCTTTGAAAATGGATGGCCTTAGAAAATAAGGCCAAATCAAAGATGGAATGGATCATCCACTCAGTACAATATTCTTCTAGCAGCCTATAAATTGAACTGTCGCATTCAACTGATGCAACTATGATCACTATAACTCATAGTGCAAAGAAAACTGAAGCATTTCTCTCAAAAGCTCAGATTCCTTAATCAGTGAGATTTTAGAGATATATCCTCCATCCACAATGGAACACAATTTATATGGTCTGGATAACTATTAAGTCAATGCCACAACTGAGAACTGGAGAATGATCCACCACCATTTTCAAAATTCAAAATGCTCCTAAACTAACATAGGAGTCTAGCCCAGAAACAGTACGCACCATACATCCAATATCCATACCTTGAGACCTTCCTAAGCTCTCTTTGGTAAGTACTTTGAACCATGTTGAAATCCAGCTTAGCTAGTTGAAGTAAGATAGGATTCATTCCTTCCTTTTTCTCATAGAAGTCTATGTACCATCTAGCCTCCAACCTTGGCATTCTCCAATGCACTGGAAGCTCCAATGCATGATCTATCAGCATGCCAATGTATCCCTGTATGTGCTTTGCCTTGATTTCTCTGAGATGCTTGCTTGTGAAGGCTTTGGCCTCATCCAAGATAGTTTCTCCATCCATGCCATGGTATGAAGCTTCATATAGGCTCACCAGACCGATCGGATCATCGTAGAGGCCCGCTCGGAAACTTCCCGTCTCATCTATGAATCTTCTGAATATTTCTGCCCATTGAATATGTAGTAAGTTAGAATGGAGGATGTGAAGAGATTGGTGCACAAAAATGATATGAGTGTGTTCATCAGGATGGGCCCACTAAGAACATACCTTGGTCCCAAAATTCAGGGTGGTCCAATCAATCATGAGGTGGATCACATGCGTTCTCTTGATATGGCCAGTTTTATTTTGTAACCATATATCCTCGGATGTTATGATTCTCAGTGGCGCCCACATGCTTACTGGACCCATTTCTTATTGGTGGGGACCCCACCCAGATCTTTGTGAAAATGACCTAGTGTCAAGCTCTGGTTCAAGTTATGCACTAATCTGAGTCGAGTCCAGCTCAGGCCAGCTTAGACTCAGGCTCGAAATTTTTTCGAACTCAAAAATTCAGCTTGACTCGGCCGAGCCCAGTTTTGAGCCAAGTCGAGTTGCGAGCTTTATCTGAATCAATTGGAGTGAGTTAACCAAGCCAACTTGGTTTGTGTACAGCTCTAGTTTTGACAATAGCACACCTAAGTCCAGGTCAGGCCCTTTTCTGGCCACTGTGGGTCACACTTAGGGATGGACCCAAAAAATAAAAGGGCCATTAACAACCCCATATTAAAAAGGAAAAAAAAATCAAAATCAAAATCAACAGAGCGTGGAGACCTGGTGAGACATCAAACCCATGTTCTCTTAGGAGCCTAAAGTAGAGAGCCGTAGAATGGATATCACCCTCTGTTACAATTTCTTTGTGACCCATGTATATGGTCTTTAGTTTATCATTGATCTCCTTCTCAAAGAGACGGCCCACCCCTAGACGGTGGAGATCGTCGATCAACTCGAGTTGGGACAGTGGCCCATCTGCTTCTTCAAGACAACGTCTCGCAGCTTCCTTCAGCTCCTCAATCCGTCTTGTGTAAACATCACCCTGCATAACAGTCTCAGTACTCCTTGTGATCCATATATACATCCAACTGTGCAAGGAAGAAACTAAAACAGCACCTGTTGGAGTGTCATGCATCGTGGGACTCATGGCCCAATGTGCAAGATATTTGTGAGATCCAAACCACACATCAGGTGGGCCCCATCTGATAAGCCACACGTTTCATCAGATGTGGACAGTCGGTCTATCTCTTTCAACCAGTCTGGTTTTTTGTAAGAGTACAATGAATCGGCCGGGCCGTCCAAAATAGGCCCATTGATAACCCTTTTTCGGGCTGCATCGTCCACACCTAGCTTTGTGAGGGCCGGCCCCAGAATGTGTTGAGTCCAAACGTTCAAAAGTTTGAATTCTCTGAGCCCAAGCCCAGCCCATTTGGGCCACCTGATAAGTAGGGCCACAAGAGACTTGTAGGTCCCACCAGCAGGACTCTACCGATTGTCATTAATCACCTTGTAATCACTCTTTAACGATTGTATGAAGTGGTTGCTCCAGATGCTCGGTTGGTAATTCCCCGATCGCCTCAAAGTGCAGTCAGGCTCGTAAGTTTGAGTGCTTGCTGACCGTCTGATCTTCCTGGCCACATGTCCATGGCCCACAACTGCTGAGATCACAGGAGTAGGTGGTAAACGTACAAGAGAACAAATAGGCAACTGGGAGAGGAGATTAAAAGCCATCTTAATTGTGCTATGATTGTTGAGAATCTTAGGACTAACCTTCTTTGGAACCATATATATAGCTAATGACAGGGGCCCTTGGCTGTCACATAAAATACATGGTCACTGCCACCTGTATGGTTGTAGGGGAGCAGATACGAGTTGGGATCTCTCTATCTTGCACGGCATCATTTTTCATGTATTGTTACAACATTCTTTCTTTTAATAAGGACGGAGACGTGATTCAATGAGGCTAAGTGAAAGAGACATGATTCAATGAGGCTAAGTGGGCCATACCACATGAAACAGTGGGGATCTTTATATGCCATCCAACCCTTTCATTAGGTGAGGAAGATATATATATGTGTGGTCCAAAACTTCATTGACCCCATTATTATAAGATCTCTCTTATGTTTTATTTCATACATGTCCTAAAATGAGCTGACGAAACTGGGTTAACCAAAACATCATAGTGGGCCCCACATACCTTTGGGCACATGTAATCCTAGAATATAGGCAAGTTGCATCTTCCTTGAGGTTTCCTTGCTAACTTTCATATATATACCAGCTACCCTACCAGAATAATGGCCGCTCATTATAAGATACAATCCACTTAATGGATAACTTTGATCAACATATCGTATGGGTTCGATATCAAAAGCCCTAAAATAGGTTGTCCCAACCTAAGTACCTCCGGCAAAGATCAGTCCCATCTATTCATCAGGTGCCCCACAATATGGAAAATAATGTATATATAGCCGCTTAATTAAGTGTGGTCTGCTTGATAAGTGGATGTTTACACCCGACCTCACATCATAAGATCTAACGGCTAAAAAGTTGACACATGAAAACCCTACCATGCGAAAGATCAAAACTAGATTCTTACAGCCAATACGATTAGTAGAAGGAAATCATGGGGGTCATTTCACCTAGGGACATGCATCGTACAGTGAAGAAGACTAATAGCATGCAACTATTATATAGAGATGTGGTGAAATGCAAAATGTCATAGTTTATGTAAGATTTAATTAAGAGAGTGTGTGCAGTTGAATAGTTAGTTGGTGGTGATATACTCCACGACAAAGAACAAAGAGAGAATTAAGAGCGTGTGCAGGTAGTTGAATAGTTAGTTGATGGTGATATACTCCACGACATATGGCATAATGTGATTGGCTATACTTAGCTAATTATCTTAGAAAAAATCGTGGAGCTTGATTCCAAATACGAAAATAGTAGGGAGCCATCTTTAAAATAAAAGACCAATCAACCACATCTGTAGGTTAGCCAATTAACTTAGAAAAGATTATTGCGATTGATTCCAAATACAATTCTCCAACAACTACCCTACATGCTTATAATAAAACTAAGAACAAAGAGTGTAAGGTTTAATTAAGAGAGCGTGTGCAGTTGAATAAGTTGAATAATTAGTTGGTGGTGATATACTCCACGACATATGGTATAATGTGATTGGCTATACTTAGCTAATTAACTTAGAAAAGATCGTGGAGCTTGATTCCAAATACGAAAATCATAGGGAGCCATCTTTAAAATAAAAGCACAATATGCAACCACATCCGTAGGTTAGCCAATTAACTTAGAAAAGATTATTGTAATTGATTCCAAATACAATTCTCCAACAACTACCCTACATGCTTATAATAAAACTAAGAACAAAGAGCATAAGGCTTAATTAAGAGAGCGTGTGCAGTTGAATAGTTAGTTGGTGGTGATATACTCCACAACATATGGCGTAATGTGATTGGCTATACTTAGCTAATTAACTTAGAAAAGATCGTGGAGCTTGATTCCAAATACAAAAATCATAGGGAGCTATCTTTAAAATAAAAGCACAATAAACCACATATGTAGGTTAGCCAATTAACTTAGAAAAGATTATTGCAATTGATTCCAAATACAATTCTCCAACAACTACCCTACATGCTTATAATAAAACAAAGAACAAAGAGCATTAGGCCTACACCAATTCAACACAACTCTCCTATACAGTACAATGTTGTCTATCAATCATCTTTATGAACACATATTCTAGTTTAGTTTAGTCCCAATGTAACTCCTCCACTGCGTGTACTGATTAAGTTGCTCATTTCTCTACCCTACGTCCGCCAATCACATTACTAGATCATTAGGAAGATGCCTAAATAATTTTGAAGTGCATATGTATCATCCATCACACCTTGCCAGAGTATCAATGGTTTTTCCTATAAATTAAGAAGGGCACGCTCCAAACACGCCCATCCACCACCAACTAAATACGACGGCCAGGAATCTAGAGTGTAATTGGGCTTTCGAAATCTCAGCTTGAAATATATTTTAAATCCCATTTGCATATCTTACGGGTGGCATGTGAAGCACGGACAGGGACCCCATGTTATAATTGCATGAAGTGCATGGGTCCTGTCAACCCCCCCCCCCTGTCATAATTGCATGAAATGCATGGTTATGAGCTTATAAGAACTTACCAACGGCCGTTTTCTTTTTGAAATCGCTTTTTAACGCGATCGCAAGACAATTAGTCCATGTCATAGTTGCATGAAATGCATGGGAACAACGAGCTTAGTGGAGCTTACCAACAACGGTGTCTCTTTTAGAGCCAGTAGTTTTTAGCATAATCACAACCTTACGTGACCATTCATAAACACAATAACAGCCGTTCCTTGCGTGTTACTACTCTGGGCATGCATTTCGAAGTCAGTCTTATTGTTCTAGTGTAAAGCATAATGTATCACTCTTTCAACACCGTCCATCCATCTGGAGAGATCATTTCAGGGCATGATCTGAAAAATGAGTCAGAGGCAAAGCTCAAGTGGATCCCCCCCTATCATTAAATAATAATAATAATAATAATAATAATAATAATAATAATACTCTTAGGGGCCAAAGAAGTTTTTAATCAAGCTGATATTTGTGTTCTCCCTTCATACATGTAAGTGTGATCTTATGAACAAGTTGGATCTCAAATAAACATCATGGCGGGCCCTATAAAGGTTTCAACGGTTGGTGTCACCGTTCCTATTGTTTTCTACGTTGGGTTTCACTTGAGCTTTAGATCTTCTCCATTTTTGGGCTTATGCTTTAAAATAATCTTGCCAAATGTCGGATACAACACATACATCATGGTGGGACACTCCTCACTTTAGTAGGTGAGACAGCTACTGAATACGTACTATGGTAAATATATCCGTATCCATGGAAAAGTACGCTTCAAATAGTTTCGTACTATCAGACGTATAATTACCTTCTGCACTTTAAAAATATAAAGTAACACTTTTCATTCTGCTTTTTTTTTTTTTCTATATATAGAGTTTTTATTCCTTTTTTGGAAATACTCCAACTGGACCACTATACATGTGTGAAGGATTAGCAATCTCTTAATAGTGGAAATTACATGTTCCATAATACATTAATATCATCAATCACAACTGATTTGCTGAGATTTTCTTTTATCTTGTTAGATAATCCTGACTTTTAAACTGATGCCACATTTTGTGATGCACTGATCAAACGATCAAGATTGTTCAATCCTACGATAATTTGAATTTCTTATATCCCAAGCATGCAATTTCTACATAATTTTAAGGTGCCTGTGTATCATCCATAACACATTGCCAGAGTATCATGGGTTTCTCTTAAATGAAAGACTTGGATTCTGGGCACAGTGCTTGCATGACAAGTTGGAGAAAACTCATCCACTGCCATCTAAATATCATAGGTTTCTCTTAAATGAAAGACTTGGATTATGGATGTGTTTGGTCCTTGAAATTGAATGGCATTGAATTGTATTAGATGGGATTAATATTATTATTGCACAATGATTACATATCTGGAAATACCATTGTATTGTAGCCATCCAATCCCATGTTTGGGATAATATTTTGTGGTGGAAAACACCATATTAAACAAAATTATGTTTGGTGGACCATGGAATTGTAATCAACGCACCAAATTTACAATGGATGATGTTCACTTGTACACATATATATAACCAAAATGTCACGTGTAAATGATGTATATGGATGGACGGCATGGATAAACACATATATCAACATGGGACCCACATGTGTAATGGATTTCAAAATCCACGAAATTCCTGCATGGGACCAAATGCAATTCCATGAGACTAAATGCAATTCCATCCCACCTATCCCAACCTTTCTCCTACTCTCCAAATGCTGGATGGAATTGCACTGGCCAAATGCAATTATATCCCACCTAAACGCCAAGCATTTGGATTTTTTAATGCTCACCAGGTCACCTTCTGACATGAGCACTCATGTGCACCTTTGCACACATATCATGGGAATAGAATCTGAACGGTCCACGTGATGCGGCACCCTGTAAAACCTCACAATCCCAATTTTCAGCTTGATCCAAAACTTTAGTGGGTCATGAAAAAAGGAAATAGTTTCGTCCATTGATTTACATTTCTCCTTTTTATGGCTCACTAGAGTTTTTGATCAGGATGAAAATTAAGTCTAAAGAGTTTCGGGAGTGATGCATCTCGTGGACCGTTCAGATTCAGTGCCCATGACACGTGTACAAAATTGTGCAAGGTACTCACGTAAGAAGGTGCGCAGGTGAGCATTAATCCTCTTATTTGTATATCCTATACAGTTATGGCAAAAAAGGAAAGGGAAGTGACCTAAATACGCCTGTATGACTTGCTAGATCCAAAGCGTGCATTAAGTCAGCCCGATATTTGATGCAAAAATCAGACCGTTCATCTTGTCAGGTGCACCTAGTTATAACCAAAATGCAGGGGTGAAAACTTCAATAAAGAAATTATTTAAGCTGTGAATTGCATTTTATCTATGCCCTTTTTGTAATACCCTATTTTTTTTTCCACGGTGAGTTCCATTGTTCCCTGTGGTGTGGCCCACTTGAGCTTTGGATCAACTTCATTTTTGGGCTAATGCCCTAACCTGATCTGAAGAAAGAAATGGACAGAGTGGATTTTTCATAAACTTCATGAGTGAGTTTTTTTTTAAGGAAGACAAAAAAAAAAAAAAAAAAAACTCAAGTGACGTGCATCAGCACGTCACTGCCATGACCAAATTATCTCCCGCTTATCTCTCTCCCTCCTTCGGCGAAATTTCACTTCAAAACAACTGCCACGATTTGTGGGAGCATCTCCATGTTATCTCAACCGTCTAAGTACCTAGCAAACTTCTCCAACCAGCGACTCTCAATCCTCTAGCTTCTGCTGTTGGATGATCTAGACAAGAAATTCAAAAGAAAAACAGAGAGTAGAAAACAGAAGAGAAAGAAAGAAGAAAGATAGGACCGAGAGAAGAAGATGCACTTGGGTGTGACGAGTTGAACACGATCTAACCATTGGGTCGACTTCTGCCTTGGCGTTTGGGTTGATTTCTAGAGCCTTGACAACTCTTATAGAATCACCAGTTTAACGATAGTTAAAAATTTCGTGACTGGTTGAGTCAAAGCCATATAATCTGGACCATTCAAATCAACCACTGAGAGCTTAGATCTTCATCAATTATCTACAGTCATAATAGGTAGGTGATCTTCCCAGTTGAAAAGCCTACATTAGTATGTATTTTGATTTCCATTGATTATTATTTCATATTATTGATTCAAGTCATTTGATTTTAGGTGCACGTAAAATAAAATGCATTTATTTGATTATTATTATGTGAAATTAATTCAATTGATTATTGCTACATTCTTTTAAATATGATTAAGTTATGGGTGCTCTGCCCTAAAAATGATCATGTTGTTATGAGTGCTCTGCCCGGGTCACTCCCGAAAAGGATGTTTATTTCATGCCGCATTTTTTTTAGCAATTGTGGACATTCGACCCCTGGCCCGTGTTCCAGGATGTGTCATATCTAAATATTCGATCCCTGGCCCGTGTTTCAGGATGAAAGTCGTATTTTCTTTATTTAAGATTAAGTGAATGTACACGTGGGTGCTCTGCCCGGACTCCTAAAATGTTGGATGCACGGTGCCCTGCCTATGGAGGTCCTAAATGGTCACGGTGCTCTGCCTTGGGTTAATCCCTAAAATGGGTGCACGGGTGCTCTGCCCTGGTAAAGTCCAAAAACGGATCAAAAGTTATTTTGTTTTATTTGAATTCATTTTCAGAATTTCATTTATATTAGTAGAATATTAATGTTATCTTCTATTCAAATTGTAGATGTGTAAATACAGTTTTGGTGCACACATTCATAGGCCACGATCCCCAATAGCTATGGGACTATTCAGGATCAGGAGTCTATCATCTTGGGATCACTTCTCACGTTAGGTATGGGACTAACGTGAGTTATGGTCTTTGGTGCGAGGCTCCTACCGGCTTGCGATACTACACACTATTAATTGACCTTTCATTATGTATTCATTGTTACATGCTAATGTAGAAGTTTTAATTTTGGGAATGATGTGACCCTACGAGCCGTCGTGCTCACACCCATATAGATTTTTGCAGGGTTTATGCATGAAGAGCTAATTGAGCAAGATCGAAGACCTTTTCTTTTGTTTATTTGACTATTAATTAAACTTCATTGCATTTTGTTATTTTTTTTAAATATATATTAATGTAAGTAAAATTTTAAGGATTGATTAGTGGACATTATTTAATGACAATGATTTTTATTCTTTTAGTTGCTCTGATTGCCTTGAAAATACATGATTATAATGTGGGTTACGTTGTATATTTTGTTTAAGTACAACTCATCATCCTGGAATTCGGGTTCGAGCCTGGCCAACTCGGGTACCGAATTTCGGGGCGTGACAGATTGGTATCAGAGCCTAGGTTTTAGATTCTCATGTGGACCTTAGATATATGTTATACTAATGGTTAGATTAAGCCTAGGCTAGAATCAACTGAGGAACTAAAATAGAGACTCAATTAGAGACCCTGACTTAGGACCCCTTTACTCCTGTAATGAGAAAAATTAAAAATCTAAATTTATGGTTCTTTGCATCTGTGGGACATATAATCTAACCTTAATTAGGCCACACATCAGTTTAGAGATTCAAATCTGGACGTCAGGAATTTTCTGAGATTTCTTGAAAATTATTTTTAGGTTGTGCAGCAATAGTCAATATAAAATTTCTGACTTTGAAAAATCATAACTATTTAAGTAAAACTCCGATTGAGGTGATTCAAAAACTCAATTGAAGCTTGATAAGTATAATTTTAGAAAAAAAATAGATAAAAAATAAAAATACTGACTCTCATGTATGTATTGGAGGTTAAGACAAACCTATTCAGAAATCATTCAAATCTGGACAGCACATACTCTTTGAATTTTTAAAAATTTTGTAGGTGTCAAAATATTATAAAATTTTACAGGGGTATAGCATACTTATAGATATATCTATATAAAAATTTTCAAGTTAAAATAATGTTTAGAAATATCAAAAATACCAATTAGAATAGCACCCTTATGACCAGAAATTTCTCCACATAGTTCTAAACTACATCTTAGTTGACTTCTCTTAGATCTTCATGTTTAACTACGTTGAACCATCTGATTTTATTATAATCTTAAATTTATTCAGTAAAATTTTTAATTTCCTTTACTTATCCTAGGCTATGACGAATCAGAGTACGAACCTCGAAGCCGCATCGGAGACTACAACACCAGTCATGACCGAAGATGCGCGTAAGTCGAATCGAGAGATTCCTCCCAGCAATGGAAGGAGTGACAAACCTCTTAGATACCCAATTACTTAGACCCAACACCCAAGAGCAAGCTCAGCCCGTGCCAGTAGCACATGAAGGGACAAGAGTTCCATGTGGGCAGTTTAGGAGGCAGAGTCCACCTACCTTCAGGAGTGGGCCTGGCCCAAAGAGAACAACAAAGAGACGTAAGACAATGACAATGCCGACAACTAGAACCGACACTGCAAAACCTTCATCGCTCTTCACCGGAAATTGTCATAACTGTGGACGCATAGGTCATCCCGCTCGCCTCTGCCGACGACCATCTCGTTTCCTATATTCGCATAATCAAGGGCCTCCACACCAACATTACCGACCACCTCAATTGTCTGTGCAGCCAATTTCGTACCGGCCACCTCCACTGTCTTCTCAGGGTATGCAACTAAATCTGACACCATCGCAACCATATCCGCAAAGATCTGCGCAGCCTCGGCAAACACAACAACAAGTTAAGTCTCCCCCGCATCTGCAACCGAGACCGAAAATCCAGACACAACGATTGCTAGCTCCAGGACATATTCATGCCTTAACATCAACCGCAGACAATCCAGCTCAGCCTCAGGAGTACGCACGCCAGCAATGCAAGAACCTTGCTCAAGATTATGATGACCCAACACTGCCACCGGAAGACATGACGCAGGCATACAACGATACTGTGCCACTACATGAGGACCTAACACCATCAGTGGGTTACGCTCCTCAAACAGAATCCTAGACTCCCGAAGGTACTAGTTTTACTTCTGCACCTTATCAAGGAGATTTTATATGATATCAACTCCTCTTTAAATTCATCACATAATAAAATTTGTAGTAATGATCTCTCAATAGATTAGTCAATTTAGATTAGAAATGTGAACTTTGCTTCTTGTGAGGTAGAATAAGGAACCCTATTAGTCGATTGATAAATATAGCGATGAAAACTTACGAGTATTTTGGAAGAGTCGATAGCAAATCGAGAAGAAGTCAGACCTTGGAGCAAGAGCGCATCAATAGTCACACACCGGACTGAGTCATGAGCCAGAAGACAATATCAATCACCTGTACCGATAACCATAATACGCGGCAACAAGTTTCTATACAACCATACCAAGTATGACAACAACAACGCCAACGATCGACATAAGGATAGCAACAACCAGATTCCAACAGAGTCAACCTTATCAACAACTACCTAAGCCAGGAGACCGCCATCCATTCCATCAGCTCAAAAACATGCTACTAGAAAAGAGCAAGCTCCAACACATGACGATACAAGTTGCTACTTGAAGAAACGTCACAACTAGAGGAAATGCGAGCGCAATCCATATCATTCTTGGCAATACATAATTTTAGGATAGTTGATACTGTAGTAAATTTCGAGGACGAAATTTTTGTTAAGGGAGGTAGAATGTAATACCCTATTTTTTTTTCCACGGTGAGTTCCATTGTTCCCTGTGGTGTGGCCCACTTGAGCTTTGGATCAACCTCATTTTTGGGCTAATGCCCTAACCTGATCTGAAGAAAGAAATGGACAGAGTGGATTTTTCATAAACTTCATGAGTGAGGCCGACCGTGTTTTTTTTTTAAGGAAGACAAAAAAAAAAAAAAAAAAAAAAACTCAAGTGACGTGCATCAAAGACGTCACTGCCATGACCAAATTATCTCCCGCTTATCTCTCTCCCTCCTTCGGCGAAATTTCACTTCAAAACAACTGCCACGATTTGTGGGAGCATCTCCATGTTATCTCAACCGTCTAAGTACCTAGCAAACTTCTCCAACCAGCGACTCTCAATCCTCTAGCCTTACATTGTTGGATGATCTAGACAAGAAATTCAAAAGAAAAAGCAGTAGAAAACAGAAGAGAAAGAAAGAAGAAAGATAGGGACCGAGAGAAGAAGATGCACTTGGGTGTGACGAGTTGAACACGATCTAACCATTGGGTCGATTTTGTGATGCACTTCAAACGTTTGGGTTGATTTCTAGAGCCTTGACAACTCTTATAGAATCACCGCTTTAACGATAGTTAAAAATTTCGTGATTGGTTGAGTCAAGCCATATAATCTGGACCGTTCAAATCAACCACTGAGAGCTTAGATCTTCATCAATTATCTACAGTCATAATAGGTAGGTGATCTTCCCGGTTGAAAAGCCTACATTAGTATGTATTTTGATTTCCATTGATTATTATTTCATATTATTGATTCAAGTCATTTGATTTTAGGTGCACGTAAAATAAAATGCATTTATTTGATTATTATTATGTGAAATTAATTCAATTGATTATTGCTACATTCTTTTAAATATGATTAAGTTATGGGTGCTCTGCCCTAGAAATGATCATGTTGTTATGAGTGCTCTGCCCGGGTCACTCCCGAAAAGGATGTTTATTTCATGCCGTATTTTTTTTAGCAATTGTGGACATTCGACTTCGGCCCGTGTGTTCAGGATGTGTCATATCTAAATATTCGATCCCTGGCCCGTGTTTCAGGATGAAAGTCGTATTTTCTTTATTTAAGATTAAGTGAATGTACACGTGGGTGCTCTGCCCGGACTCCTTAAAATGTTGGATGCACGGTGCCCTGCCTTTGGAGGCCTAAATGGTCACGGTGCTCTGCCTTGGGTTAATCCCTAAAATGGGTGCACGGGTGCTCTGCCCTGGTAAAGTCCAAAAACGGATCAAAAGTTATTTTGTTTTATTTGAATTCATTTTCAGAATTTCATTTATATTAGTAGAATATTAATGTTATCTTCTATTCAAATTGTAGATGTGTAAATACAGTTTTGGTGCACACATTCATAGGCCACGATCCCCAATAGCTATGGGACTATTCAGGATCAGGAGTCTATCATCTTGGGATCACTTCTCACGTTAGGTATGGGACTAACGTGAGTTATGGTCTTTGGTGCGAGGCTCCTACCGGCTTGCGATACTACACACTATTAATTGACCTTTCATTATGTATTCATTGTTACATGCTAATGTAGAAGTTTTAATTTTGGGAATGATGTGACCCTACGAGCCGTCGTGCTCACACCCATATAGATTTTTGCAGGGTTTATGCATGAAGAGCTAATTGAGCAAGATCGAAGACCTTTTCTTTTGTTTATTTGACTATTAATTAAACTTCATTGCATTTTGTTATTTTTTTAAATATATATTAATGTAAGTAAAATTTTAAGGATTGATTAGTGGACATTATTTAATGACAATGATTTTTATTCTTTTAGTTGCTCTGATTGCCTTGAAAATACATGATTATAATGTGGGTTACGTTGTATATTTTGTTTAAGTACAACTCATCATCCTGGAATTCGGGTTCGAGCCTGGCCAACTCGGGTACCGAATTTCGGGGCGTGACACTTTTAGCATTAATTACTTACCAAAGGGATTTAAACTGGAAAGGAGGTTGTAAGACGTTGACAGCAATGCCTTTTCAGTTTGAAAATCCAGACGGATTCTGTAGGTCCTACTATGATGTATATGTTTTATCCACACCATCCTTTCATTTTTTCTAGATTATTTTAGGGCATGATCCCAAAAATGAAGTAGATCCAAGCACAAGTAGACCACACTATAGGAAGAACATTTAAATGGTTATCTTTCAATCCCCATTTTTCTCTGCAGTGTGGTTCAGTTGAACTTTGGATCTGCATCATTTTGGCACCCATATGTTAAAATGATCTGAACTATTGAATGGACGGCATGGATATAACACATATATCATGATAAGGCCCATAGAGTTTTGGCTTGGAATCACCTGCTATTTCATGAAAATTAATCCTCCTTACTTTCAAACACCCGTGGTGTATTATTCATTTGTAGTTGAGTTGAGAGAAATTACTTGAAAATACATCTAAATGCATCCAAACCCAACAAGCCCTTGAGAAAAACGATGGCATGACTACAGGTACGCATTAAAGGACCCTAACCATGTGTGCAAGGTCGACATCAGGCGCGCCACCTAATGTTTACCCTTGAATCCTAACCGAGCACCGGTCTAAAATTCATGTGGGCATTAAATAGGAAAGTGTAAAATCATGCTAAAAATCTCGTGTGGCCAACCAGGTACCAGATGTTATATTTTGTTTTAAAATATTATTAAAATTTGAATTTTCAAATTTTCGATGATTTCCCTCCACATTTGAAAAGTTATGGTACTTTTGTATTGTGAGTTTTGTCCCACATCGGATTTGACAAAGTAAACTATCTTGTATATAAGATAGTCTTTTTGCCTAGGGCTTGTACCCCTTTCACGGAGCATGTGAATTTGGTCTTGTAGGGAGGTTGTACCAATAGCTCTAATCTATGCCATTTACCACACGCGCGTGCACCGAGTCCGAGTTCATGTCCGCGTGCGCAATGGGATGGGACGGGACGGGACGGGACAAGTGTGGGTGCGGGTGCGGGTGTGGTGTGAGTGTACTCGCGTGGGTGTGTGTGTGTGTATGGGTACTCGCGGGACTTTATTTGCGAGAGTGTACTCGCACTTGCCCCTTTTCGTTTTAAACCAGAGAGATGCATCCCTTCCGGTTGGTCGCACCTATTGAGTTTAAACCCAACGGACCTAACCTTTTGTAAATGGTGTTTATACACCACTTCGTAGTCTATATAAAGACTTCCGATTTTGTTTTAAAATACGAAAATACTCTTCTCTCTTATAAAACTCTCTCTGATACGGTTTTGAGCATTTTTATTACTGAGTTCATCGCTGAGTCAACTCAGCACTTTCGGATTAAACTGCAAGTGGTTCGAGCCCGTGTATAGTGAGTGCACTGCTGGGACCGGGTCATAGTCGTTGTATCCTGGAGGTCGATTGCTCTGGGAACCTATTACACTTAGGACGCTATCCAAGGGGAGCAAATTCGATTTCAAGCCGAGTGACTCAGTCACGCCTCGACTCAATACAATAAGTTCTTCTTTCTCAAAACTTTTATTTTATTTTTGGTTCTCGATTTTAAAAGTCTATTTAATTCAACCAAATATTCCAACAATCTTGAAATCGAATTATTGAATTACATAGACTATTGCTACAGTAACAGTAAATGCTTCTGCTGAGTTAGCCAAAATCGAACCGTTCGCTGGACAATGCTTTAAACGGTGGAAATAGAAACTGATGTTTGCTCTGACCACCCTGAAAGTTTCATACATTTTATCTGAATCATTTACTATAGATCCAGCAAATCAAACTGGAGTAATAGATGAAAATAATTGTAAAAACTATATTCTAAACTCTTTATCAAACTATCTATATGATATGTATGCTTCTTACGTGTTTGCTAAAGACATATGGACTGCTTTAGAAAAGAAATACATATTGGAAGATGTAGGCGCTAAGAAACATGCAATTGCTAATTTTCTTCATTATGAAATGACAGACGATAAACCTGTCACAAATCAAATTCATGATTTTCAAAGTCTAATTCACGAACTATCGACAGAAGGAATCAAGTTGGATGAAGTGTTTCTGTCAGGAGCGCTAATAGAAAAATTACCACCTTCCTGAAAAGAATATAAGAATAAAATGAAACATAAAAAGAACGGTGTTTCTTTAGAAACCACTATCGTACATATACGAATAGAGGAGATCAACAGAATCAGGGACCAAAAAGAAAATGGAAATGAGATAGATTCAAAGGCGAATCTCGTGGAATCAAGTCGGGCAAATAATAAGAAAAAGGGCAACTGTCATAACTGTGGCAAACTTGGACATTACGCAAATGAATGCAGGCTCAAAAAGAAGAATGCAAACAATCAATTAAAGAAAAAGGGAAACTGTTACAACTGTGGAAAGCCTGGGCATCATGTTAAAACCTGCAGGCTTAAGAAAAATAAAGATAAGCCACAGGCTAATCTTACAGAAACAGGTAATGAGTCTGACATGGTAGTAGCTGTGGTGTCAGAAGTCTTTCTTGTAAACAACTTGGAGTGGGTACTAGATACTGGTGCAACTAGGCACGTGTGCAAGGATCGTAGCATGTTTACCTCCTACCAAGTATCAGGAGATGATGAACGGGTGTTCATGGGTAATGTTAGAACGTCTCCAATTGTAGGGAAAGGGAAAGTACTTCTGAAACACACTTCTGGAAAGACTCTGATATTGAATGATGTCTTACATGTGCCCGACATTAGACGAAACTTGGTCTCTGGTTCGCTCCTCAATAAGGCTGGTGTTAAGTTAGTATTTGATTCAGATAAACTTGTAATGACCAAGAATGAAACTTTTGTTCGTAAAGGATACTGTAGTGATGGTTTATTCATTGTAAATGTATCTAATGATAATAATAAGAAGGCATCTAGTTCTGTTTATATCGTTGAACATTTTTATCTATGGCATAGTAGATTAGGTCATGTGAATAAAGTATCTTTGAAGAAAATGAAAAGATTAGGTTTATTACCTAATATATCTAACGAAGAATTTGAAAAATGTGAAACATGTGTAGAATCAAAATTCATTAGAAAACTATTTAAACGAATAGAAAGATCATCTGTTTTATTAGAGTTAATACACAGTGACTTAGGTGATTTTAAAAATCACATGTCTAGAGGTGGAAAAAGATACTACATAACTTTTGTAGATGATTACTCTAGGTTCACTAGAGTCTATCTATTAAGAAACAAAGATGAAGCTTTAGATGCTTTTTCTAAATATAAAATTGAAATTAAAAATCAGTTAAATATAAAAATTAAAAGGCTTAGAACAGATAAAGGAGGAGAATATGAATCTTCTCAATTTAGATAATTATGTGAAAAGAATGGAATAGTTCACGAAACTACAGCTCCTTATACACCAGAACAGAATGGAATAGCAGAACGTAAGAATAGAACTCTAAAAGAGATGATGAATGCTATGTTAAATAGTTTAGACTTACCCTCAAATATGTGGAGAGAAGCAATTTTGTCTGCTTGTTATATTCTAAATAGGATTCCTTCTAAATCTTCTGAACAAACACCTTATAAACTTTAGAAGAATCATTTTCCTAATTATAAATATATTAAAGTGTGGGGGTGTCTTGCTAAAGTAGGATTACCTGAAACTAAGAAAAGAAAGTTAAGTCTTAAAACAATCGACTGTGTATTTATAGGTTACACACAAAACAGTGCGGCCTACAGGTTTCTAGTTTTAAAAACTAAGGATAATATTTTAAATCCTAATACAATTATAGAAGCTAGGGATGCAGAGTTCTTTGAGAATGTATTCCCTATGAAATCTAAATCTATAGGAATAGAGGAAGTCATTGAATCAGATATTGCGACTACTAGTAAACATGCTTACGAGAAAGTAGTAGAAAAGATACAACCAAGAAAAAGTATTAAGGTTATAAGAGAAACTAACCTAAGAGATGGTTTTTTCACATTCTTAGTAGAAGATGATCCTACAACGTATATAGAAGCAATTAACTCTCCAGATGCAACCCTTTGGAATGAAGCAATAAATGATGAGTTAGAATCTATTATATCTAATAACACTTGGGAACTTTTAGACCTACCACCTGGAAACAAACCAATAGGTTGTAAATGGGTGTTTAGAAAGAAACTAAAACCAGATGAGACTATTGATAAGTTTAAGGCTAGATTGATAGTGAAAGGCTTTAAACAAAAGGAAGGAATAGATTACTTTGATACATATTCCCCTGTAATTAGAATTACATCAATCAGGGTCTTAATAGCGATAACCTCCATATTCAAACTGGTGGTACACCAGATGGACGTTAAGACAGCTTTCCTAAATGGAGACTTAGAAGAAGAAATATATATGGAGCAACATGAGGGTTATAAGATATCAGGTAAAGAAAATAAAGTATGTAGACTAGTTAAATCACTATATGGTTTAAAACAAGCTCCTAAACAATGGCATGAAAAATTTGATGGTGTTTTAAAATCAAATGGTTATCATATAAATGATGTAAATAGATGTGTATATAGTAAAAGTTTTGCAAATGATTATGTTATTATATGTCTTTATGTTGACGACATGCCTATTTTTGGAACTAATATTAAATTAGTTAATGCAACTAAGAAATTCTTGTCATCTAAGTTTGACATGAAAGACTTAGGAGAGGCTAGTGTAATCTTGGGTATTGAAGTAACCAGGAAAAATGGTGTTATTATATTATCACAATCTCATTACATGGATAAGATATTGAGAAAGTTTAACCATTATGACTGTTTACCTGTCAGTACTCCTTATGATTATAGTATGACTCTCATGAAGAATACAGAAAATAGTGTGTCTCAATTGAAATATTCCATAATAATTGGTAGCCTCATGTATCTAACAAACTGCACTAGACCAGACATAACTTTTGCAGTAGGAAGGCTAAGTAGATATACACATAACCCTGAAAAAAAGCATTGGAATACTTTGTATAGGATTTTGAGATACCTAAAAGGCAGTATAGCCTATGGTTTATATTATAATGGTTTTTCTGCTGTATTGGAAGGATACAGTGATGCTAATTGGATTAGTGATTCAGATGAGACAAAATCCACGAGTGAATATGTCTTTGTTTTGGGTGGAGGAGCAGTCTCTTAGAAGTCTAGCAAACAGACATGTATCGCTCGGTCAACTATGGAATCCGAGTTTATTACCTTAGAAAAAGCTGGATGAGAAGCCGAGTGGCTTAGAAATCTCTTAACTGATATACCATTGTGGCCAAAGCCTGTATCGGCCGTGTCTATTCATTGTGACTATCAGCAACTATAGTAAAAGCAAATAGTAAAATATATAATAGAAAGAGTAGGCATATTAGACTCAAACACAACATAGTGAAACACATGTTGTGTGATGGAGTTATATCTATTGACTTTGTGAGGTCAGAAAAGAATCTGGCAGATTCTCTGACCAAATGACTATCTAAAAGGTTAGTCAATGATACATCGAAGAGAATGGCGCTGAGCCTAATATATGAGCTGCCAATGTCGGCAACCCAACCTATATAAGTGGAGATTCCATGAAATAGGTTTAATGGGTAAACAACAAGACACAAGGTAGACGATTGTACTGAGTTGTATGAGCCCCTTCTATGATGTACAGTGCGAGCAGCAACGCAGAAGAATGAGTTATTATAACTCTTAATGAATCTATAGCCATATATTTGGTGGTGTATACAGTTGTGGCATACACTTGATGGAATTCACCTATATGGGTGTGGAGGTGGAGGCCGCTTCCTATGAGAATCTAGACGAATTCTCTAGAGCACTCATGAAATCCAGGTAATGGTGTATAGCCAAAATGTACCGAACCGCAAAATCACTTGCAGAGGAAGAGTTGTGTGAGTGGCATGTACTTGCGATCTACATTAAAAGGATTCAGGTTCAAGACTATGGTGTCACCTGATTCCTGTAGACCTGTCTTGCTTACTCTAATGTCGGTTCAAGTCTATGGTGACACCCACCATATCGCACAACTATTACACTTTAATCCGAAAGAGTTTTAATTTTAAAACATGTGGGGGATTGTTATATTTTGTTTTAAAATATTATTAAAATTTGAATTTTCAAAATTTCAGTGATTTCCCTCCACATTTGAAAAGTTGTGGTACTTTTGTGTTATGAGTTTTATCCCACATCGGACTTAACAAAGTAAACTATCTTGTATATAAGATTGTCTTTTTGCCTAGGGCTTATGCCCCTTTCAAGGGGCATGTGAATTTGGTCCTGTGGGGGGCTATGCTAATAGCTCTAATCTATGTCATTTACCACACACGCACGGGCGCGCGCCGAGCCGAGTCGTATCGTGCCGCGCCGTGCCGAGCCGAGCCGAGTCTGAGTCCGTGTCCGTGTCCGTGTCCGTGTCCGTGTGCGCGTGCGCGATGCGATGCGACACGACAGGACGAGACGGGACGGGACGGGCTAGGCTGGGCGTGGGCGCGGGTGTGGGAGCGGGTGCGATGTGAGTGTACTCGTGTGGGTGTGTGTGTATAGGTACTCGCGAAACTTTATTTACGAGAGTGTACTCGCACTTGCCCCTTTTCATTTTAAACTAGAGAGATGCATCCCTTCGGGTTGGTTGCACCTGTTGGGTTTAAACCCAACGGACCTAACCTTTTGTAAAGGGTGTCTATACACCACTTCGGAGTCTATATAAAGACTTCCAATTTCGGTTTGAAAATATGAAAATACTCTCTCATATAAAACTCTCTCTGATACAGTTTTAAGCATTTTTATTACTGAGTTCATCGCTGAGTCAACTCAGCACTTTCGGATTAAACTGCAAGTGGTTCAAGCCCGTGTACAGTGAGAGCACCGCTGGGACCGGGTCATAGTCGTTGTATCCTAGAGGTCGATTGCTCTGGAAACCTGTTATACTTGGGACGCTGTCCAAGGGGAGCAAATTCGATTTCAAGCCGAATGACTCAGTCATGCCTCGACTCAATACAATAAGTTCTTCTTTCTCAAAACTTTTATTTTATTTTTGGTTCTCGATTTTAAAAGTCTATTTAATTCAACCAAATATTGCAACACCAGAACAGTGTGATTTTTTAGAAGTCCTTTCATCCTTGCTATTGGCATCAAATAAATGGATTGGATGATCTATATAGACCATGATTGCTCCCACACTCAATTAACAGTAGGCGTCTCGTCACAACTCTTTTCCACTTTCCCATTGTGTGGCCTGGAATGGCATGATTTTTGAAATCCAAGGTGGACATGAGGCAAAGCACCTATTGGATGAGGCGGATGTATCATGCACATTGTCCCGTGTATAGTTAAGTTAGTAGCAAACATACATTAAAATATTGGGGGCACAAAAGCAACTTCATAATTGAATCACACAACAATAGATAAATGCAAACAAAGCAACCACGGAGGGCATACAAATTTATGTGGAAAAAAATTTCCAAAAAAAAAATCATGGCAAAAAGCGACAAGTAATTTACTACGAAAATAAATTACAAGAGAGGAAATCAACTTGCAAATGAGAGAGAGAAAAAAAAAAACCTCATATCTCCTTTAGAACAAGTTTCCAATACCCTAATCTCACGTTACACCTGTTTATATAATTTTGTATATAGAATTAGAAACAAAATAGTGCACTTACACAAAAATTGCGTGCACCATCGATTTGACCATTGATTGATTGAGCATCCTTCAATCGATTGATAATCAATCGAACATGCTCAAAAGTGTTCAAAAATCTAACATGATATTTCGGATTTATCTCGAATGATCGAACATCCATATTCCATTGACAAAGCATGTGTAAAACTATCTAGAGAATTAATTGAAAAATTCAGGATTTGCTTAATTGATGAGGCTAGAGTCGATCAATTTGATTGAAGGCACGAATTTCAATAATCTCCACCGTAGCTTTAATATTCATGTTCCATTATTCCAAACTGCTTCCCCCATTTGTAATCGTCTCATCACAACTTCACTATTGCTTTTTGTGCATACTCCATCTTCATTTTATATTTATCAAGTTCAATGGAAAAGAGCAAAAACTAAACTTATCTGTAGGAACCACATTTATAAGCATGTTGGTCAAATTAGATCTTCGCTCTATATATAAAAACTTCCATATTTTTCACTAGATTCACCAATTTCAACACAAGATACCTACACAGTCAAGTGACCACACTTCTTTCTTTTAAGCCATCCTCCTATCTCCGCCATTTTAGCCAACCCAACTGAAGGCCTAGGTTATTTCTGGCCCAAAACGTATATATGGTGGCCCCACATGAAACCCGTCCTGAGATTTATCCCACGTGCCACAGACCGTACGTCCAATGTCATAATTCATGAAATGCATGGGTGCGAGCTAAGCAGAATCTACCAACTATCGTTTTACTCTTGCAACCATGATACTTACTGGCAGGCTTTCCCCTGCAAGCGACTGTACATACCACTATGAGAAAAGAGCGAGAGATCAAAGCCATCCATTATCTTTGGTCCCAATTTGTAAATTCTTTTCCTCAAACATCAAATCCTATTAATAAACAGGTGGATCACAATGTTAGAAACAAATGGACGGCTTACAAAATCTTGAGCATGGTACGTTTTCCTTGTATATTCATTTGGTTAATAAATTGTAGCAAATTGGGTCACCAGAAGGGCCTGACTTTTAACATAGACCACACAAACGATGGATTCCACCCAACATCTGCCCCACCTCAACACATTGACACATGAGATGGACCACCTTATACATGGACGATGGATTAATAATCTCTTAATAGAGGAAAACATAGTCTAAAATATATTACTATCATCCATCATAACTAATTAATTTTTTTACACTATCTTTTATCCAATTGAGTAATCCTAACTGTTGAATGGATGCTACTTGCTAAATATAAAACACTGCTCATTCCGTGATTATCTTTTAATTATCATTTTATGGGGCATGATCAACATTGTTCAATCGGGATAAATGTTTTTGCTACAACACCATCGGTCACCTGTTGGACGGTTCAGATTGTTCTAAAGGAATTCTAAAGTAAAGGAGAAATATATTTCTTTCATGTGCAAGGCTACAAATTGAATTTCACCACAATGTTTTATATGGTATTGCCTCATCCATCACGCGTATGGCCTGCATGCATAATAATCCAGGCCGTTTGTATCATGGGCCCCATTGCTAAGGAGGAATATAGCTCCGACGCTATAGTTTTTTTAATGACTCTCTTACACCCACACACGGCCCACCCACCATGATGTTTATTTGTCGTAAGCCTCAACTGCAGGCGTTCAATGCCCACTGTATTGTGTGGTGTGCTCCACTTAAGTTTTGGATTTTCCTCATTTTCTGGTTCATGCACTAAAATGATATGGAAAAATGACTGGACGGCATGGATAAAACACATACATCATGGTGGACCCACAGTTTTTTGTCACGTTTAAAAGGTACCAAAGTGGGTGTTCTACGATGAAGAAAGCAATGTTGCTAACGGTTGAAACCTTCCTACGGCCTACCGAATGTTTATACAACATGTTCATAAGGTTGTATAGACGTGGATGATGGGGAAGAAAAAAAAAAATCAGCTTAATCCAAAATTTCTGTGACCTCCCAGTAGTTTTTAACAGCAAGCTTTTAATCCTCATTTTGTGGTCCACTTGGACCTTGGATCTGTGACATTTTTTGGGCTAGTAACTTAAAATGACATGACAAAATGGATGAATGGTGTGGATAAAACCCAATAGGATGTACGGTACGGAGTAAACTCTATGGGGACCACAGGCGATGTATGTTTCTTATCCAAGCCGTCCATCCATTTTACAAGTTCATTTTCAGTGACGTGTCCACTAGGTACAAGTGGGACATATAGGTGATCTAGACCGTTTATCCAGTGCTACTTTTCCATTTGAAGCTTCCAGCAAACCATTGTGTTACATATTTCCATTCGTCACTGGATAGACGGTTATGATCACTCGATAAGGAGGATTTTTTGCAGCCATCCATCTAATGATAGGGCGTAGTTTATCAACGGTCTAGATCATTGAACCATGATCTCCCTTGTATGGAATGGGGGTATCAGGAGACCTGTCAGACGATTCGCAACCCGCTTGGTAACTTTAAACGTCCCAACGCCAATGGTAAATTTTAGGTGCAGCACTGACTGTAGGGCCTACCTTGATACGTGCATTGTATATCCACGCCGTTCATATGTTTTTACAGCTCATTTTTAGTAGTATCCCAAACATTAAGAAGATATAAATCTCAGGCGAACCATCTCAAATAAAAAAAAGTCGTGATTGACCATTAAAAAATAAAAGTGGGCCACAAAAGTTATTTCGTCAAGATGATATTTATGTCTTCCCTTCATCCAGATCAATTTGACCTTACCAACAGGTTGGATGGAAAATAAACATAACATAGATATTAAGGTGGACCCTGGTAAGCTTTTAATGGTGGGCATTCAATCACCACTGTTTCCTATGGTATGCTCCATCTGAGATTTGGATATACTTAATTTTTACAATGATGACCTAAAATGATCTAGAAAAACAAATGGATGGTGTGGATAGATAATAGATTTATCAAAGTGGGCCACACGATCAGGGACCGAACACCAAATGTTTAGAAATAGAAACTCTCCTTTATTAAGGATTCTTGTTTAATGAGAAAATACTCTCCGATCCTCGCTTACGGTATTACCTCATTTTCCCTCTCGTTTTCAAATTCCTTTCTTCTTCCCTTTCTCTATCAATGGTAGTTTCTGTAATTTCTGAAGCTTCGAGGCCTCAAATGTCAATGGCTGTCATCCCTGAGAGGACCCGCTCTCTCCACAACTTCTCTTTTCCCAAATGGGGAATCCAAAAACACATCAGGCGCATCAAAACTAATCCAAATGGAGACACCTCACCTCCCTTTCGATCATCTATCCCAGAATCCAACGGTCCAAATCGCTCCAGAACCTACCTCCAACCCCTCCATCAATCCCCTCCTTCCTCTTCTACCCGTCCGTCAAGCCCTAAATTACAAAACGTGCCATCGATCCGGAAAAAGGAAGGCGAGTTGAAGCTCGTAATCCATTCCTGCAAGTCAAGGACAGAGAAGGAAGGAGATTCGAAGCAGCTTCCGTCCGTCAATCGGTGGACCGAAATCTGTGCTGCTGTGGAAGTGGAGAAAGAGGTGGAATTGCCGTGGAATCTGAGACAGAAGATATCCCGTCCTGATCCGCCAAGTGGAATTGGGAATTCTTCTACTCTAATTCCGCCGCCAGCAAGGAATGAGTTGAAATCTAAGCGGTTGAAGGCGTTGGCCGCCAAGGCTTGCAGCAGAGAGAATGACAAGAAGGAGAAGATGGAGTTCTCGATCTCTCTGTCGAGGAAAGAGATAGAAGATGATTTCCTGGCGATTACAGGATCGAGACCTCCTCGATGGCCGAAGAAGAGACCGAAGAAAATACAAAAGATATTGGATGTAAGGAATTTCCCTGTTTAAGATATTCATTTTCTTTTTAATTCTTAGGTTTTTATGGAATAAGTTATCCAATCCATTCATCTGGTGGGACCCACGAGGCATTTTATTTTTGGACCATCCGTTTGTGTTTTGATGTTTGGATGGCTAGGATCGTACTGTGAAACAAGGTGAGTGAGTCCACAAGCTGGATGGTTTGGATTGCTTGAACAGGGACCTCAAATGGTGGTTCAAACTTGAAATTTCGATAATTTCAGGTCAAGGCATTCTAATGAAATCTGATGCATTGTATTTCTTTATTTTTGGATGATTTTTGCAGGCAAATTTCCCTGGTTTATTGTTATCTGAGATTGCTCCTGATTCATGGAGAATTCCTGATGTTCATGAATTGACAAAGGTAAAAAATTATCTTTAATTTTGGAATTCATTTGAATTTTCTACATTGATTTTCTGATCGTTGGATCTCTAAAAATCTCAATTTTGTGATTTTTGCAGAGGTAGATTGCTATAATCTTAATAGGAGTTCTAATTTCTACTAAATTTTTAGCCAGCGAACCGCTGCTGCATTGAGACCCCTTTCAATCAGAGGTATATCATACCAGGAATCTGTATATGTGAGAAACAAAAAGGAAGAACCCAAAAGAAATGACATAATGTTCAGTTTTTGGCTTTTGTTTGATGTGATCCCAGGATTAGTTACTGTAAATGTTTCACTAATATTATCAATTCCAATGAT
Organism: Magnolia changhungtana; assembly: GCA_030180095.1. NCBI lineage: Eukaryota > Viridiplantae > Streptophyta > Magnoliopsida > Magnoliales > Magnoliaceae > Magnolia > Magnolia changhungtana. Next base: position 13,070,723 of record JASAUF010000471.1, on the reverse strand, counting down.
TCTTGTTTTCCTGTTTTGGAGTTTTAGTCATTGAATTGCTTTGTTTTATTTTGTTTAGAATTGAAGTCTTTTTGGTATGTGAAACCTATTGAAATTTGAAATGGTTTCTACATGTAGAGATCTGTGAATATTTTAATATCTAAAATATGTAATGAAGAGTTCTCGAAGGCCGATGTAAGTGAACCCACTCTATATCACACCATAACGATGTACACCCGAGCCAACATTAAACCTAGATCAAACCCTATATGTTAAAAATTCGGATCTAACACCACCGCCAATCCGTGCGCTTTGCGGAAGCATAATAAATGAAGATAGAACAATATAATAATGCAGGATAACCAATCCAAAAGAAAATAATTCACAAACACGCGATATTTTATGTGGAAAACTCTTACAAAAAAAAAAAAACCACATTACAAAGCGACAGAAATCCACTATAATCAAAACCTTAGAGTTGTACAGACTCACTTTCTTCAATTACAGAATCGTCCAATCTCCCCTTGCGATGCACACCTCTAGGAAATCCCTAGATCCCTTGAGAAATCATTTCCATGCCTTTACAAGTGTAATAAAGCCTCTTCCTTAGCAAACCCTACCCTCTTGAAAGAAAACACTCGTATGGAATAAGCCCTAATGAAATTTGGACTTAAATACCTTGTTTCAAGCAAAACCGTGAAACCCAATAGTCGCACAACGGTCGACTATGAACACCACTGTGAGTCACGGTCAACCATGGAATTCCACGATCGACCATGAACATCACAGTGAATCACGATCGACCATGGTCGATCGTTCCTTGCAGAATGCAAGGCATCTGCACAACGTTCTCCACATTGACTTGCATTCTACCAAGTCACCCTGAAGAGCTTCCATACAACCTTTAGCTTGAGCGTAGACCGCTCCTTGCATCCTTCCACCTGGAACACAGTTCCATCCACACCCTTGTACAAGGGTGCCCAATTTCATCAATGGCTACTGAGATTGATCAAGCCCAAGTAGTGCTTAAACTTCTCTATAATCACTGGCTTTGGGTATGTGAAATCTGTTAAGAATTTAGGTGTTTTGGAAATGTGAAATCTGTTAAAAATTGAAATGGGACTTGTTAGAGGCAAAAAATTTCATGCAATTGATAAGTGGCCCTTTAGATGCACTTCCTCAAAAGGGGTTTCAAGCTGGTTTTTGGTCGACTATGCAATAACCAATTAGAGTTTTTTTAATCCAAGTCGGCATTTTAGTGACGATTTTGTCAAGTGGGAGATGAGATGTGGGTTTTGCAAAGTGCATCCAAATGCACAACATTAACTGATGTTTTAATCAAAACAACATTTAGGCCACAAACTTCCCTTTTGAGGGTGTGTCCAAATGGGCCTAAAATTGTGCATTATTAAAGGACATTGTAAGGGTTTTAAACCAAATTAAATCACATTTAGGTATTTTACCTATGGCAAAACTATCTACTAAGCATGGCCCTATCAAGGACTAGCTTTCTAGGATGACTTCTCTCCTCTCTTCCACATCTTGCAAACCACTTTCACTCTTTCAATGTGCTTTGCACTTGCTATATCTCTTACTGAAGATAATAGCTAATGATCCTGTATGAATTCTTTATACCTCATTATGGTGCCAATTCCTATGTGGGGCACAAGTGGACCCACCTAATAATCAACAAAAATTGTTTGTTAAGAGCAATCCACCTCGAATATGACCTTGAAATAACCATGATTTGATAATCAAAGCCATACAAAATTGTTGGTGAGAGTAAAATAGTCTTACTATCCATTTTTGCAAGGCCTTTGAATGGCTGTAAATTGTAATAATGTTTTTGAGGTGATATAGGGGCCATGTGCAATTCATAGTGGTTCCCTTCCATCTAAGGATCGACTCTAATCTTAAGTAGCCCTCTTGGGTCCATGTATAAATTCTCACAATAATAAGATATGAAGAATTCACACTGGATCATAAGTCATAAAAATAGCATGTTTTTATCCAAGTATATGTGGCTGAGTGTGATGGTTCATATACATGCAGTCAGAAGAAGTGCGCTTGGGCATGTATGGAAATCAAATTAAATGGTCTGATTATCAGCCCACTTAAGGAATTTGAAAAAGAGAATTTATATTGAATTGATAGCCTGAATGGCTGATTGTTGGGCATCTAATGAACAGTCACATGTTGCTAAAGAAAAAAAAAAAAAAAAGAAGAAGAAGATCAACTATCTGAATTCAATCAACAAATGTCCGTTAACCAGATGCCTAGACCTTTCCAAAAAGACTAATTTGTGCTATATAAAGCCACATGTTGCTTTTTGAGTGATGGTTCAAAATGGGTTTCAAAAAGACGTGGAAGTTTCTAGGAATGGCTTTGAATTCTGTTTTCCATTTGCTGCATTTTTCACTTGGTTCTCAATGGATTCAAGAGTTCGGAGCTTTTCCATTGATATGAGTTCAGCCAAATTCTCAGTGTAGAATTGGGATAGGATGGTGCGACTGTTTGCCTCCTTGACATTAACATGCCTCATATAACAAAAATGAGATTCCAAAAAGCAGTACTTCTAGTATATAATTCAATAATGTCCCGCCATTGGACTTACATCACGGCCCCCATAATGGTTGTTATTTCTTTTTTTAGAAAAAAAAATGTGAAAAAAATATTAGAAATTTTCAAAAAATGAAAGGATTCCAAACATGTATTCGTTTGTGATTTTAAAAATATTTATGATGCCATAAGAGGCAATTCTTTAGTAAGAATGTTGTCTCCAACTCCCTAGCCCTAATGATATTATTAACTTGGGAAGCTTAGTTGGACTTCAAAAGTCCTATATCTAATATGCTAAATATCTGATATCAATTATTCAATATAAACTTAAGAAAAAAAATAAGAATTAATATTGGATTAATTATGTTAGGCTAATTCGGGTATACTTTAATTAACACAATCTTCTACAAAAAATAGAATTAAAATTGAATGGTATCAGGCACATTTGAGACAATTTGAATGCCCCCTAAAACAGCCAAAATTAATGGAATATGGGAGGTTCATCCCACTAATGGATGTCCCTTAGCATTTAACATCATCTCTCAAGAAAACCACCACCACTACCAAAAAAACAGGTCAACACCCAAGGCTAAAAATGTCGGCATTTACCTTCCCCGACAGCCGATGCCCACTTTGTCCACTAGAAAGGCATTCGCCGACGGTTTTTAGCTGTTAGCGTTTCTCATTAATTTAAAAAAAATAAAATAAAATAAATTAATGGAAATGGATTCAATCAGTGCACACATCCAAAACTAGCGTAAATACAAACCCATTTCAGAAATATGTTCTCCAAAGCCCCAAACCAACCAAACTATTTTAAAAGACAAGAAAATGAAGAACTCAAAATCAGATCTACCATCCAAATCCCAAACATGTAAAATCTACATTTCCATCAAAAATTGATTGTATATATGATACCCAATCCCAGGTTGTCACCTGGACATATCGGATCATGACAACCCCATCTAGAAGCAATCATAGGAAGAACGTTGATACAACAATTAAATCTACGCTAACAAAAAATATTTATCCCACATCTCACAAATCATATGAGGTAAATCTTTCTAACTATAAGTTAATTCTCACTTTCTTGGTGAAGATAATGATTACATTCAAACTAACATATAAACCAAAGTTTGAATCTGCATTGTTATGCCTTGGGAAGCAACCACTGGAATGAGACTACAATTCGAACAATCAACCTATTTGTATGCCCTAGGAAGCAACCATTGGAATATGAGAAAATGGTCTCTCGAGCGCCGAAATATATTGAGCACCGCCTAATGCTGAGATTGGATAAACCTGGCAGAAAGAAATTTCGAATATATATATATATATATATATATATATATATATATATATATATATATATATATATATATATATATATATATATATATATATATATAGTGGAGATTTTGTTAAACTGTGAAAAAAAAATACTTTCGACATCAATGACTGAGTAAACTAGAGTTACTTACTATTACCACCTGCATCAAAGTTAGTGTATCTGTAGCATACACGAGAAGGAGAAGACCTATGAAGAACTGAAGTTTACAAAAAGGCTTTCCAAAAAAAAAAATTACAATGATATGCATTAGTAGCATGCTGTCTTCGCAATTGAAAAGAGAGGAAAAGAGGGAGTAAGAAATAAGTAATCAAGCAAAGCTTTGATGTTATTTTAGTTTATTTATATTTTATTTTTAGAGCTGGTTTGGACACAACTTCCGCGAAAGGGAGTTTCCGCAAAAGCAGGCCTGTAACATCGATTCGCCAAAACCAATCTGGTTGGTTTTTGGCAGGTGGTCTTTTTAGCACTTGTTTTGTCAAGAGGAGCAATCAAATGGGAGTTAAGGGCATCCAAAAACACATCTCAAAAATGGCATTGGGTCTCAAAATCCCTTTTTGAAGGTGTGTCCAGAATATGCCCTAAAGGAGCTAAACACAATAGAAAAGGCCAAAAGCTCCAATTCTCTCCTAAATCAATTGAAAGTTTGTTGTCACAATGCACAACATACCTGAACTACCGCCAATGAGATTCATACTGCCAAACAACTCATACAATTCCAAAATCTGCATTAGGTTAAAGCAAAATACTAATTGCACACACTTCTGCACAAGTGTTCCCACTGCAGCACATGGCAGACAGATACAAAATCCAGACCACTTCTAGTGGGTCAGACGATATACTCGCCACAGCAGAAAATTCAGGACAATCAGATGATCAGAAGGCATGATTAGCTTACCATGACTTGTTCATCAAGCAAAGGTCATGCATAGGGAAAAACCATCCATCATGCGAAGGATTGTGTGCATGAAATCAGAAGGCAACATGCATGTTCTGTTGTTATTACATAGTCTATACAATATATCCATTTTACAAATAAAAAACAAGAGATTTTTTATGATGCTTTATCAAAAGAACTGACCTATTCTGTTCGACCCGACAACAGTAAAGTGGACTCCAAATTTCACCATTATAAGCCATTGATATGGTGGGCCTCATCATGGGAAGGCACGGCCCCAATATCTCTCTTATCTGATGATCCTATCCATCCTGACAAATGGTCCAAATTTAATGGAACCCGAGTTGAACAATTAGGATCATCAGATGGGGGAGAACTTGATGGTATCTCACACCCACCATGGACGAACAATCTGGATCGCTGAAAAAGTGGACCCACGTGTACATTTAGAGGGCGCGAGCAAATGCTGGATAGAATATGGTATATTTCCTTTTAAAAAAAAAAAAAAAAAACATATAGTGATGAAGCTGATCTTGACCATTCTTGCACCAGCATTATATGCATTCAAAACCTGTATAAGCATTAAAAGAGTGGACTGAGCTCAAAACCCCAATTTACATTGCAAAAGCTTAAAAAGAAGTGAAGAAGAAGAAAAAAAAAAATCCATCCTTCTGTTGGAGTCATCACTCCAGGGATGTACAGAACATTGCTACCATGGAAATCATCTGAGATTTCCTGATGATATAAAAGCATTAGAATTCATGAACAACCACAACCATATATCTTCAACAGCAATCTGATCAAGGGGCCTTTCCATAAATTAAGACCGATGCTTCTTGAGAAAGTTAATTTGTTATTTTGGTTGCTCCAAATATCATGATTAATCAGTCTAATTTGATGTAAAATATCAACATCAAATTAGACCGATCAATCATCAGTCACGAAAGCCCTCTAGAGAGAAGATGATTCATGTTTTAATAGAATGTGGGGCCCATCACAACTACCATGCCTGGGCTGGTTCCCGACGTTGGGTAACATGCATGTCAGCTAGCCGAGCCATTCATTAGGTTGTGTGCACAGAAAACAGGCCAAAACATGCCGTATACAAAAAAGTGAGGCAGTACAATAATCAATTGAGCTAGCTTGGCTACATAAAAGGGTCTCAGTTGAAGAAGGAAACACTAATCTTTGTTTGGGTGGTGTGAGGCCCCTTCACCATCTCACTCATGCATGTACCCAGTCGCAGAGCACAAGTTCTGCCTCCAGCAGGAAGTCAAGTGCACAACAACGCTCTTTGAAAAGCAAGAGGAAAAGAACCAGCGAGTGACGTTTGCAATGGCAGAATCAGCTGTTATTCGACGTTAAGCAGCAATCTTGCTTGCAACTAAATCTGGCCAAGAGGTCCCACTTGCTAAAGCTGTAAATGCTATGACATAAGCATTTATTCGTACAAGAAAAGAAAATCGTAAAACCATATCAAATGTCAATTACATGCACCGATGCAATAACAGTCCCATGACGAAACTATCTTTGGCATTTTTTTTTATAGCAAGAGAAGGGGAAAAACCTGTGACACAGCTTATCAGATCGGTATGCTTTGTAACAATGTAAGCGATTCCTCTAATGAAAATGAGAGAGCACATGAAGGCAATCCATCCGCGAACAATATGATAAGGAGGCACAAATGCGAAGAGAAGTCTCCATGGAGCAAGGATTGATTGCCAGGATATTCTTGCAATCCTTAAATAGATACTGTTCATTTTCTTTGACTCGGTGCTCCAACTGCTTGAGACAGAAAGCAATTAGACCATTGGTTTCACACCATTATTGATTTTACAGGTATTTTTAGGATTTAATTTTTCTAGTTATTGATGTCTTGCATTTTACACTTGAATGTCTTCCAGAAACTATCATCAATATTTCAGGTGTCAGCAGGAAAAAATGACACATATTGCTTTAGAGAAGGTATGTTGCCTTCGGTCAGATAAGTCACTTTTACTGGTATAAACATTTATTAAGTGCATGTAATTATTTGCTTGTATAGAAGCATCTACTATGGTTACAATAGTTTCTTATTTTCTTTTTTGATGCACTTGCTATACCCATTAGCATTTAGCACCACTATGCTAATTCGATTTGTTAATGCGATTCTGTAGTCTTTTTGTTTGTTAGATTTTTTATATGGGTTAGGGATGGATTGGTTTGTTGCATGGAAGGGAAAAACAGATTGGATTTGAGATGGGTTTTCCAAAAAAATTCATATGAATTGAATTTGTTGTAAATGCATGCAGTGGAAGCATGCATTTACAACAAATTTGATTTAGATGAAAATCAGAAACCATAACCTCTAATGTGTAATAGATGAAGTTTTAGGGGCACAAGCTCCAAGTAAATAAGAAATTGATTTGCCACATATAGCTTTGGAAAAATAGAGAGCAAATGGTCTAGTTTCACATAACATGGATGATAAATTTGGGAGGCGGCCTAAAACAACAATTTCAAGTGAACTGTAAATGTAGCACTCCCATAGAGTGCATTATTAATTTCTTTTGATGGAAATGCATCAAAAGTAATTTAAAAGATTGTGTATCGAATTGTTCAGCACCGATACAGGGATGTGTTGCCCCTGTATCTGGCCAATATGGGCCAGTACATCAGTATCATTTATGGACGACACTGATACAGTATCGGGCAATACATACTGGTATCGGGCGATACATTCAACTTTGTTTCAATTAAGATCAATATATTTGCACCTCAGTCATAGTATTGATAGTAGATACCTGTGGAAAGCCATTTATCAGTATAAGCATCTGTCGATTCATAGAGATTGTCCCAGAGCTTAATCATCTCTTGATTGAGCATGCTATGCAAACCCTGCAGTAATCAAGAAACCTGAATTATTCTACTCGATCCAACTGTCATAGCGTAAAAGAAACATGATCAGGTCCAAGAGGGCAATGCAGGTCAGGATTAGAACAAAACAGGCCTAAACTAAAGATTCTGAATCACAAGAACAGATGTTCTATTATGGTTCAGCATCTTTAACCAATTTCAAATAGAAAAGCTCCGTCCCCAGCTCATATGGAAATTGTTGAAAGAAATAGAAGGGAACAGTATGGTTGTATGTGGGTGTTAGCTTTCTAACCAGTGCAGTTTTCTGTTTTACTCTATGAATCTCTGCTCTAGGAATAGGACCTCAACTGGGTCACAAAACCAGTCCCAAAAAATTTAATTGGATGGTAACAAAGAAAAATATCAATCATCCAAATTCAACAAATAAAAGCAGATGTTGGGATAGTCTAATTAGTGGCACTTTTGGGCCATGATCCATCCATGATGGGGCTAGGCAGTCCAATTTTTATGCATGTACGTCACGCCTACAGTGAATGAGTTATGATACTGTACGAGTTATAAGATGCGAATGCCATCCAGCAGGGGAAGATGGGCCCTGACTAAATTGAACAAGAGTAGGTACCTTTTTCGTTGAAGGTGCCTGTCATTCACTTTCTGATTGAACTTTCTTGATTTATCAACAATTTTCCTCGCTAGGTCCCAGGGCAGAATTCATGGGCTGTGGGCGCGAGCATGTTGTAAAGTTCAAGTGGTCTAGTATGGAAGTTCTTCTTCATCAGACTGATGCCCATGCCTCTGAGAAAGATTTGGATTTTAGGTACATGGAAAATGTTTGTATGTGTTTGGACACTGCTAGCATAGTAGTTAGAATTTACAAACCAATTCAGTTTGCTTTGCCCCCAAACTTTGTGATGCCATTTTGTTAAATCTATCTTACAGGCGAAAACTATGAAAACGATTGTGCTGGGGCTACAATGCCAGAGCTGCAAACATGTCTCCCAACACCCAATTAAGGTTGGTTTCTCAGATTATTATTATTTGTTTTTATTTTTATTTTCTTTTGTTTCAGGCAAGCATTCAACATTCCATGCTAGGCGTCACTTTAGGTGATCCCCACATTGTAAGGATTTTATTAGACTTTTGGCATGCAACTGGATGATTAAAAGGGCATATAGCCAACTGGAAAACATTTCGTTCCATTGCCCATACATGGTGGGATTCATTTTTTCCTTCTGTTTATTCTGTTATGAGAAATAGGGCTGGATTTTGGAGTGTGATGGCTTTGATTTGTGGCCTTCACTAAATATAATGTGATCAGTTAGACACTTTTTGGCTGGTTGATCGGATTACATTGAAATATACAACTTCGGATATCATATGTTAAGTGAAGCATGCCTAGTACATTTTACATTATATTTTGTATTTCAAATAGATGTTGCTACGGCTGAAGGGTTTTACATACCATTAACAGTTCGTGCATACTATATCTATTTTGATGAGTTGCATTACTGGGGTGTTGTAATTTTACATTTCATTTGACTTCTCGTAGTTTTCTGCTGGGACCATCTATAACAGGAAAGAAAAACATGGATACTCAGTGGTCAATATTGACTTTTAGGCTGCATTCAAATGTTGGAGTGAATTAAGTTGTGAACATTCATGCTTTTCAAAAAAAAAAAAAAGAACATTCAGTTTAATAAAAAAGTTAATGGGTGCTTCCAGGTCATTCATAATGATGAAGTTGCATTGAAATTGCAGCGTGTTGCTTTTGAGTGGGTCATGACATATGACCAGTTGTAGGTTGATCATTTCTCTTGTCAAAATACCTTGAACTAGAAGAAAAGTACAGGTGTTGAATGCTTTACAGATTCAATGTAGTGAGAACTTGGAAGGAAATTAGTAAAATATGGGCCAGATACGTAATAATTTTGAACTTCTACATGCACTTGGATACTCTCATATCTGGCTTTTTGGAAATTGGGTATTGCTGGTATTCTCAATTGGGTCTTGCATTTTGAATGTCTACATGCACTTGAACTCTCCTATATCTGGTTTTTCGGGTATTGCTGGTTTTCTCAACTGGTTGTTGCGTTTTATTTTATTTTTATATTGAGTATGAATGTTCTTCTCATTATAAACAAGAGAAACGGTTTTGAATGCTTAAATGATGAATGAGTCTTCTCCTTGTGGTTTCTTTTCCTGTTTTGTCAGATCTATGAACTTGTGGTAAATCCACAGGTTCTGCAAATCTTGACTATAAAACAAGTTGAGGAGATTTGAAATCTGTGGATTTCACGAATAGATGATCCAGATCCCTCACCCAAAACAGCTTAATATGCATAATCAACCTTCATAGGCTTCCTTGTTTTGTTTGCAGATTAGATTAGGCTTTTAGGCCCATGACATGGAGATACAGAATTTGCATCCCCAGTCCATGACTTGGAGATACCAGTTTCTCCAGATGGTTAAACAGCAACAATTTGCATTCTACAACTAGAATCTTCCAATCATGGGAACTTTTGATTCATTGGCAAACATGACCAGGCCCATCATATTAATGGATTGGATCACTAAACCATGGCCCCACTTGCTTAAACTAAAAACCCAAACGTGCTGTATTTAAAAACCAAATTTAAAAATTGGTGGGAACACATCACACTAAAAGTCCTTTAAAGAAGAAGAACATGCATGTTTTCCTCATTAGCGAATTAAAACTACAAAATCCACAACATGTAGGTTGTTGTTCTTCTTGTCACCATACATACTCTAGTTTCCCGAGCATCGATTGTAGCTCTTGGAGTGAAAATGGGCATAGTCCTGTTTGAAACATTTTACTATATAAACAGATTTGAAATCATAAAGGATTGAACTGTGCATCCTTCAACATGTTCCTTCCAGGAAGAGAAATCCTCGCAGGCTTGGCAGGTCTTCAACGTGATCAGTCACCAAGTCACGCTTATGGGCCCATCAAGAGAGGGCCCCATCAAGGTTGCATAGGAAAACAGAAGAACATAAGCTAGGGTATTAAAAAGAAGACCAGACCATGAAAATCATGTGGTTCAGAAGATGAAAGGATTCCTATTTTTATACATGGTTTTTGTATGACGACAAGGGAAATTTCCATTTTCGTACCAAAGTTTCAAATATCATAACTGGGTTTTCTGGAAAATTCAGAAGGATTCAAACTTGTACAAGGGACTACAATGAAACAACTATACAAGTGATTTTTATAAACTTGAAAAAAAACCTCTGATATCAACCTTATAGAAGCAAAATCCTTTCAAATTTGGAAGAAATCACATGGATGACATGAAACAATCTGTTCATGATCTTAGAGAGAGAGAGAGAGTACCCTTCTTCCTCTATTGGGTTCTTGCAATGAGGTCATCAGAGACTCAAATGTCAAGAATATTCTTCAAATGTCTACAAGTGGGTGATGATTATTTTATTTTAGAAACACTATTCTATTCTGCTGTATTTTTATTTTTATTTTCCTTTCATGGCTTGATCAGCAGCGTGAATTTTAAATCCAGTGGAATCCATTGGATTTTGCATATCTGTTTTGAGGTTGAATGCAAAAAGGCTCTTTTAAGGGTTATTGATTCCCTTCAAATCCAAATCCCTTCAAAACCCTTGTTACCAAATGGCCCAAAAATGAAATCCCCACCAATACTTACAATTTGTCAAACGACCCCTAATGTTATTTCAGTCCAATCTTTCTCATAATCATTTAGTTTGATATCAAGGAAGATTCTCTTTTATATATTAGTCTTTGATCCCTCTGGATTTGCAAACGGCGAACCTAGCTTCTTTTGTCAAATCTCAAGAGTGGGTTCCTATCTTAATTTTTCATCTTTTTGAAATGATTTTCAATCTTCTCCATTTTCATGTGATATAAGAATTACATTTTTAGTTGGAAATGAGCTTGCTTCCTTTTTTCAATGGAGACATTCACTAGTTAGCGAATGTTAAGCAGACCAGCGCACAAGTTGCAATGGGAATGCGATTTCAAATTAAGTTCTAATGTTAAAACAAAAGGTTTTAATTGATTACAGATGATTCAGATTGGTGGTAAATTCTTTTTAGATTTATGAAAAAGTGATCCTTCAGGGGTCTGAACTTAGTTTTTGTTTCTGACTGAAGAGAAGTGGAGGACGGACTGATGGAGTAAAAGCCGGACATTATCATAAGCGTTCATCCTCTCATGTAAAATATTCCTTTATGGGTGATTAAATGGCAGGGCCTTCAAAAGAAATTGGTGTTTGTCACAGTCATTACAGACCTCAACACCTGCCACCCCACATGGTTTGGTAAAACAATTTTAGAATCCAGTTATCTGAATTTTAGCAGGAAGAAAGTTTTTTTTTTTTTTTTTTGCAGCTTCCAAATGATAGAAAGTTCAATTTGCTTCAGGTTTCACAAAAACGTCAATATATGCTATTGTCCCTGATCATTGGAGGTATCAAAGAGGGCTTTGTTGGATGTCTTCACGCCTGCTCAAATTTGGGTGTTCGGCTTGCCCATCATACCATCTTTTTGTCATGTAGTCCTTGTTAAGGTTGATCTTGTGATTTTGTCTGGCTAAAATCTGAAATCCTATTTACCTCTTTGGATGAGACTTTTTAAACTTTGTTTTGTTTTCAACTGTTTTCTACGATATGCAGGATGAACGAAGAGGAGCTGGAGATGGACCATCAATTGCCTGCGGTTTTGTTGATGGGAGGTGGTGAAGGAATGGATCCAATTAAGAAAACTTCAGAGGCCAAGCAAGGAGTGGATCACATGGAAAAAAATTTACTTATTTTTCATGTATTCAGACCATTGTAAACTTATCGTTGTAAATATTATATATATTTTTATTATAAAGTCGTACAATATTTGTTTAATATTAATTTGTAATTGTACTTAAAATTCTTTGAGTTTCAAATATAAAAAAATAATAATAATAATACAGGTTCTAATGGGGAAAAAAATTTATTTTTTGCTAGTGGTTGGATGATTTTTACCAGTGCTTCCTAAACAAGGGTTCAAAATCGTGCTAAAATTGATGTTTTCTAAACTTTACGGCTGTTTTCAACTGTTCCTAATTTTTTAATTTGCGACGATTTTGAACTGTTACTAATTTACTGTTTCCTAAAATTTGCGACGATTTGAAACCGTTCCTAATTTTTTGCGACGCCCATGGTTCAAGAACAATTTTCAATCATTCCTACACGGATTTCGGTGTAGAGAAGTGCTTGGATAAAGCTTTTACAATGGCAATAATCCATTTGCAACCTAAAAATCAATTTCATCATATAATCAATGTAGTCATATGAAAAAGCTATGCCTCGAAACTGAACAACTAAATTATAGAGAGATGACGACGAGATGACATAAAAAATAAAGACAATAGTCAGGAGGATGCACTGCTCTTCTCAATTCTGAACAAAACAAAAGCTGCAGTAGGCAAAGACGAAATAAACATCCAACTATTCAAAATACCAACTAATATGGTTATAGCAATACCAACTGAATTTGTGGAAACAGAATAGATCAAGCATTTCAGATAAATTAAGATTTGACTCAACCTATGATTTGTCAGTTCACTTGATGGATCAAAGTTCAACAAAATTTGAACAAAGATATGCAAACTTGACACTCTGATGAGGTATGAAATGCATGCACAGAGACGATTGACACATTGACCCAAGTAAAACCAAATCGCCCTGTATTGTTCATCAAGCATAATGAACAATATTACCATCAAGACAAAAGACACGAGCAAATGGGAAATGGAAATGCAATCAATCAACATTTACAAACCACAAAATATCATCAAAATCCCATTTGATTTCATAGTTATGAATAAATAAGATGATATGGGTATCTTATTAGAACCAGCAACCCATTACCTCTTGAAATGCAGCCAAAGCTTATAAGCGCAACACCTCCTCTCCATAGTCAACGAAGGAAGAAACACGCATCCAATTATGACAAAAAAGAACATTTCCAATCAAAATCGTTAGTCAATCCAAAAAACCTCAAAATTGATAGAAAATTGTCATGATTTTTCCATTCAAGAGAAAATTAAAAATAAAACCAGCCCATTAACCAACAAAGAAGGCACATTTGGTTGCTCCAAATATCATGAAATTTCATGATTAAACAGTCTAATTTGGTGTAAATTTTCATGATATTCTTTGCAATCAGATGTACTACAACAATAACAACAAAAAAAAAAAAAAAAAAAAAAAAAAAAAAAAGAAGAAGAAGAAGAAAAGAAGAAGAAGAAGAAGAAGAAGAAACCAAGCAACCATGAAATTGAACTGAAAATGCAGATTACTTTTATTGATTAACATTAAGTATGGGGCTAAGGTAGACCCAGCCTAACATCCAACTGAAAGCCTAACCATTCTGAGCTGTATAAAAAGTAGAGTTGTGCCCATGTTCTCTTCTGATGATTTTTGGGCACATTATCTAATCCTAACTGATTTTTTCTGTTTTGGTATGAAAGGCTTGTACAGAAATCACCCTTTGAGTTGCTGATGACTAGTATCTTTTGCATATTTTTTCCATGAAGTTTCTTCTCCACAATCCTATTATAATACAAAAATCACCCTCCACAATAGCTTTTGTTATCATGGGTAGGCAATGAAAAGTTGGTGCTATTTGAATGAGTTGGTTACCTGTACTTGGTGGTTAGGTGACGGAGAAGGACCAGCATCTCCAGCTTTGCTAGCTCATTCCTCGGCCAGGAGTGGATTCCATTGCCAAATGGCATGAATGTGTTGGCCTTTGGAGCTACCTGTATGTATGTAGTTTAATTGATTAAAACCCACTATCCTATTGTAATAATTATTATTAGCCATAAACACCAAAGGAAATTTCAAAAACTCAAGAGGTTGGTTGGAATTTAGTGGTCTTTATGGGGGAAGGGAGAACTAGTGGGGTTAAACTTAAAAAATAAAAATACAAAAAAGGAGGTGGTAGCCTATTCCAATTTTGAAATGGTACCTCAAATCTGGTGGGATCAAACTTGTCAGGATTAGTAAAGATGTTGGGGTTGTGGTGAATGTTCCTGAACAGTGGTAAAACTTTCCATCCTTTTGGGATAAGGTACCCTGAAGAAGAGAGAGTCATAGTCATTAAAGAATAATAAAACAGTAATAAGAACAGGCAATCTCTTGACAGCTATAATCCTCCCATCAGGGAGAATCCCCTGCCCACAAATTTTCAGTATCTCAACTCTCTGATTCGCATGACAGAAACTGGCAACCACAGAAAGGAGGAAGAACAAATATACAATTCTTGGCCCTAGTTATCGGTGTCTTCATTTGGGACATCATACCGTACAGGTGGGGCCCATCTTTCAGTAATCTAGATCATTCATCTGATATGCCCCACTGTGGATGGGTGATGCTACTTGGCATTCATTAATTGGCATTCATTAATTGGCTGGCAAATAACTCTTGAAAATAAAATTTAGACTGGTTTACATGCAATGGGAAGTACATGAGTGTGATGGCTGGGAATATTCAGTTGAGGAGATTTCTGTCCATCACACATCCATTGCCTGAAAGAAGTGCCCCACCTTTTTGGAATGGTGGCCCAAATGAAAAACCGTCAAAGAAGATTACCTTGTACACAGAACCAGCTACCCCTTGGCCCAGTTTCCTCGAGGGGTCAAAGAAGTTTGTTGCTTTTTCAAGCAATTCATATTTGAAATTCAAATTAGACCTGCTAACAACAACAGAAAGTGCTTTCATGTTAGAAAAAAAATATGAAGAGGAACGTATTAGAAACATCAATAAACAAATGAGAAGTTTTAAAGAAAAGCTCTTCCATTTGGACTTACAAGTTTTATGCTTCTTGTTTTTTACTTTTTCTCCTCTTTGATAATCCTCCATAGCCAATAAAAACACCCAAGATAGAGAGCAAAGCTACAATGGCAACTAAAGAAGATATTGCTTCTATGATTCCTATTCGAGGTTGTCCTGAAAAACATGAACTAAGAAAAAAGAAAAATATAAAATATAAAATCAAACATATATGAACTAACTGATTATTCATTCCCAAAATACAAAAGGCGCACGCACCACCACCCCAAAGAAAGAAAGAAAGAGAGAAAAAAAAAGTATTACAGAAAAATCACTTACTAAAAAAAATCAAACCAGAAAAAAAGATGACAACTCTTCTCATGTGAAGCAGAATCCAGCCTTCTCAAAAAATATAAATAAATAAATAAATCCTAAAGAAACACAATTCCAATCCACAACATGAAAAACAGGCACAGATGAGTTTAGTTGGTGCATTAGAATAATAATAATAATAAAAAATTAAAAAAAAAACAAGATCCACACATTAATACCAAGCTGTAGAGGCCATCAGACAGATAAACACATGATTTCAAAGAATAACTTTAAAGAACTTTTCATTAACACGTGTAAAACTAATAATATGCCCACAAATAACATAAGAATGATAAATATAATTAAAGATCTACACAGATCAAATTATTCTGTCCATATGATCAGCGAAAGGCGGAAAACAAGATGGCCACATTTTGGAGAGGATCAATAACTATTTTGGGTTGGCTATAACAAGTTTACATTTTGTGGAGGATCAATAACTTTGAGGTTGCATTGCATGTCATCAAAATAAGTGCAATGACACACCCTGCTCGCTTAAATATTTCTGTGGCCTGCATTTGGTTTCTTTGGGAACAGGTACATGCCATCCCATCTCTTTTCAGGAAAATTATATTTAAGAACAATGTTATATATATGAGGTGTGTCATTGCAACTTACGTTCCATGATCATCTGAAATATGGGAGATTTTTTCCAACTTGAAGCACTGAACAAAAAGTAATACACCATTCTCAACAAGAGAGTGAGAGAGAGAGGGAAAGCAATGCAAGATTTGTAGCGAGAGAAACCAGCAGAAAAATGGAACGTAACAACAGAGTTTAAACGAACGCTCATCTACCAATAAGTGCTAATCAAGATGCATAATAATCAAGTGTAGAAGCAATATCCACAAATAGCCATAAGATAGGAAATTCCTCCTTTCTTTTGTCAGACAATATATTTAAAGAAACACAAGGGCATTATTTAGATAACTAATGTGGAATTCACATCTCTAAAATAAAAGCATCAGAAGACAAGACTAGGATTGTCTCAAGTATTTTCTTTTTTTAAAAAAAACTTTTTGACCTTTTTGCAGCATCAGCCTCTAGAGTGGGAATCATAAAGGAAACCGAAGGTCAAGCCATAGAGGATGATCCATTCATAGTCTTCTGGGGTGATCTAGAATGGTTATAAAGGTCAGGGAAGCAGAACTGCTGCTTCCAATGGAGAGATGCAACACATTTAAAGGGAAAGATCACTGATCAAAGAAATCACAGGGTCCAAATTTCTGATAGGACGGTTTGTGGGGTTCACTTAACTGATTATGTGGATGGTGGAGCCCACCACTGATTTGACAAATGTGATGTGGGCCCACTCTTAACGTGTATCAAGCACTAATGAAAATTATCTCATGTCTTGTAAGAAACAGTTACAAATAATGTGAGACTATTTAATCAGTAGCTGATATCAAAACAACTAAGTAGAAACAAGAAACATGAACAAGCAACCAAATGCAGCTGCACCAATTAAACACCATTGCCCCAATTAACCACATATTCCACATCAGTTTTTGTAAGTGGTCCAATTGAGGAGTATTCCAAAGTTGGTCACTCAGTTTTCATGTTCTTTTTTCTTTTCTTTTCTTTTCTTATTCTTTTTGAAAGTTTTTGAGTTTACTTGATGAATTAATAAACAACTTATATTCTAAAGCTTTACTCTGACGAAAATTGAAAAAGCCTTTTTTAATGGATTCGCAGTTAGTTTCATTACTCAGAAACTAGAAATTAAGTCATCCTGGCTCAGTTCTGAGCTAATCAGTGAGATTTTTCATAACTGATTTCATATTTAGCTCCAATCAAAATTCCAAACTTCCCTCCAAGTTGATTGATAAAGCAAGCTCCAAAATTGATAAATCAAGCTCCAAAGTGATCTTTAAGACTAACCTCTAACTTGAAGGAACAATAGCTCTTAGATTTATCCATGAAAACAGCCTGATTTTCTGAATTATCAAGTTTCCCAACTGTTTCTGATAAGTTTGGGAGAGACCCACTTCTGAAACAAGGGGAAAGAAAAAAAAAAAGAGTAGAAATTGATTCCAACAGAAATAGAAAATAATCCCAGCTACAACAAAGAAGATTCCAACAACACACTACTCACAAGTTGATCGTGAATTGCACACCAGTTGAGTCACATCCTGTAATCAGGAGATGACCTGCTTATGCAAAGCTTCCAAATTTTGCTGAAATAAGTGTTGTTTGAGGAAACTACACAATATATAAGCACAAAACAACTTGGATAGTAGCCAGTGAAACCTCAAATTCTCCTTGGCCCAAGCAAGAAAAGTAAAATCTCACGTTGTAGGGTTAAGCTTAACCTACAAAACTTTGTAGTGGATCCGGCCATTCGTACATGAGTATACATGCATGATGCATGCATCCGCTCCATACTAGAGAGAATCACATTCCTTGTACTGAGAATTTGAATTTTTTTTACCTTCTTCTCAAGGTGATTGAAGGTCTCCTTTTGTTTCTCTAATATCCTACATACATTTCATAGCCCAAAACAGAATAGTTCAATAAGAGTTGACTATCAAAATAACTAGCTAGTTCAAAGAGAGACCAATGATTCAACAGCTTGATTTTCAAGGCAGACCAACTTGATAATCCCTCAAAAAGCTCAAATGGGTTGTTCCCTAAATTGATGAAAACAACTTCTAGAACCTGTTTGGACTGAATGGTGGGATCACCTGAAGCATAGAACCATCATTGAATATTAACTTCAGAACTTTAGGACCCTGAAAATCAATACCAGAAAAGCTTAAACTAATATAGAAGAACTAAGCTAACAAACAAACCACCTTCAACACAGAAATGAAGCTTGTTGGTAGAATTCCCCTGCAAGATGGTTTGAAAATCACCATTAAACACAGGCATTAACAATATGCAGAATTGTTCCCGTCCAATGAGTCAATGGTTTTGTCATTAAGTGAAGAATCTTCCCTTGCTTCCAAGAGGAGCACTGAGATTTGACAGGAACGTCATGGTTTTGTCATCAAGTGAAGAATCCTCCCTTGCTTCCAAGAGGAGCATCTGAGATTTGATAGGAACGTCACTGTCGGACTTTCCATTTCTGTGTATCATCCACTAGATCTTGAATCTGAAAGACACGACAATGTATATCCCTTGTTGTGACCACACAGACCAAAGAAAACCTTAAGATGAGAAGGAAATAAATCTTCCAAATGCTAACTGTGTTTGTTGAAATGCACTACAAAAGGACTTGTTTGAGTTGGTAGTTGATCAAAAGCCTCCAAAGCCAGGCTTCTGCCCAAATAAAGAAGATCCTGTTTCAATGTCACACAATAAACACCTTGAAGACAATCCACACGGGGAAAAAAAAAAAAAAAAAACCATTTGACTGAATACTTTCCCTCCACATCTCGCAAACAGGCTTTTTCTAAAGAGATTGTTTCTGTAAGGCATTTCGTCAAACAAGATCATTGGACGTATCTAAAGATCATGCAATTCCATGCAATGAGATCAAATCCATCAATCTGCTTGAAGATGGAGAGGTACGAATCTAGTATCACACTTGAGAAAAGAAAAGGATCTCCACTACTTGAACAACAATAGGAATTGCACATGAAAACCGTAGGAAGAGAAGTCACGAAAATTACATTTAAAAAAATGCAAACTAATCTTCCAAACCATAGGAATTGCACATGAAACAAAGATTAATTCCATAAAAATCAACAGACCTTGGAGTGTCCTTTTGTATGACGAGCTTTTCATGCTCACCGAGAGATTGAAGTCCACTCCCAACTTCCTCTCACAAAAATCAGATTTCTTGCCAAAACCAACCCTACCAGCGCTTTTATCTCTATTACCGAAAATCCTGATGAAAATAATGAAGGGACCCTAAAATACTGAGAGAAACCAATCCTACATGCATGAAATCGCCAATCAACTCGCCCAATCTACCTATGTGAAAATCGCTCACTCAAGAAATCAAGCCTTTGTCTCACTCACTCGATGGAAGATTAGGGTTAGGGTCTCTTGATGGCACCGAAAGGGAGAGGGAGAGCGAGATATTTTTAGGGGTATTGATGCTGCCACTAGCTAGGTGGCTAGTGGTCGGTGCTCCGTGGGCTCCACCATGATGTGTGTTTTATCCATGCAGTCCATCCATTTCACAATACCATTTTAGGGCTTCATCCAAAAAAAATGAGTCAGATCTAAATCTCAGGTGGACCACACCAAGGGAAAATCGTAGTGTTTGTGATTCACCGATGGCTTTTAGCCGTCGGCGCCGACGGCTACAAGCCATCGGGAAACCACCATTCGACATGTTTTTTGGTAGTGCACCAATATCAAGACCTCCCTGGGGTCGATAGAGATGTTTGAATTCCATCTATACCGTTCATAACCTAATTCCTACTAGGAAAAATGAAAAACAGACATATTAGACATTCAAAACTTAGGTAGCCCTACAAATATTTCAACTGTGTACGTTCAATCCTCATGTTTTCGGTCCTCCTGAGTCTTGGATCTGGATCATTTTTAGCACCAAGTAATAAACAAGCTTAGAAAATGAAAGGACAGGATGGATTTATCAAAAACATCATGGTGGGCCCACCTAAGTTTCCAGCGCAAGAACTTCCTGCAAAAGGCAGGAAATCCGCGTTCGTCTATGTGGCATGTTCACAACAATAGCACCAATGCAATGATTAGGTGTGCCACATCTTCAAAAACAATCCAAAGCCACCCAAAACCTTCTACATTTCAATTGTGGGCTCATGAGTTCCTTTTCCACTAAGGCGACCCTTCTCGACAGTTGCTATGCCATATTCACACCATGTTGGACCCACCCCACAAGCTTCCTTTACAACAAATCAACGGGCATCTAATGATGGTTTTATTCTCGGGTGGTCATTTGATACTATGGCTGCATATGGCACTTTATACGCTAGCACTTGGATATCGTACACGTGGGACTAAATTGTGGATCCCATTCTAGATAAGTTACAAAAAATGAAATTCTTTGCAAAATCTTAAACTGCGATTAATGGGAGCTTGTTCTTCGAAACAAAACCATTGGATATTTTTCATTTTAACCATCCAATGAATGTCCGGCATTCTAACGGTTAGATAACTACACAAACAGTAATTTTTGGCTCATAATAAATCTAAACCGTCAACAAATTTTTGGATGGTTTAGTTTAAATTACATATATGCCACTTATAAAATTCCCCCCTAATTTCTAACTGCCTGCGTATCATCCATCACCCTCCAGAGTATCAAAGTATTTCTCTTGGTACATTCGTGTTGGATGCATTAATCTGCGTAAGCCTGAAGCTTTCCGTTTCCCTCCCGCCAAAATTCCGTAATCTACGGGTGAGTACGAAATGTACTCTCGCGCATGTTATGTACAGCGCTTCGCGGTCCAATTTTCAAAGGACATACGTTCGAATGATTTAGGCCATTGATCAGGTGAGTACACTATCTGCATTCACTGACCCATGTCCCACGTTAAAAAAATCACTTATGACCTACTTGATGAATGGCCTGGATCAACTCAGATGTATGCATATGCCACTATCTGACCATCAGAATCAAATGGACATTTACACCCACTCCGTTTGACAGTTGCACACTTTCCCTTCCCAAGTGTCCAATTTACCCTGACATCCAAGAGCAATACGATATGCGCGTTTGAAAAATAATAAGGTATGTCATATATTTGACCGTTAACGGCTTTGGTTTGTCCACGAGATGGACATTGATCAGATGGATGGAAAATAAACATAACATAGATATTAAGGTGGGCATTCAATCACCACTGTTTCCTATGGTATGCTCCATCTGAGATTTGGATATACTTAATTTTTACACTAATGACCTAAAATGATATGGAAAAACGGATGGATGGTGTGGATAGATAATAGATTTATCAAAGTGGGCCACACGATCAGGGACCGAACACCAAATGTTTAGAAATAGAAACTCTCCTTTATTAAGTATTCTTTTTTAATGAGAAAATACTCTCCGATCCTCTCTTACGGTATTACCTCATTTTCCCTCTCGTTTTCAAATTCCCTTCTTCTTTGCTTTCTCTATCAATGGTAGTTTCTGTAATTTCTGAATCTTCGAGGCCTCAAATGTCAATGGCTGTCATCCCTGAGAGGACCCGCTCTCTCCATAACTTCTCTTTTACCAAATGGGGAATCCAAAAACACATCAGGTTCATCAAAACTAATCCAAATGGAGACACCTCACCTCCCTTTCGATCATCTATCCCAGAATCCAACGGTCCAAATCGCTCCAGAACCTACGTCCAACCCCTCCATCAACCCCCTCCTTCCTCTTCTACCCGTCCCTCAAGCCCTAAATTACAATACGTGCCATCGATCCGGAAAAAGGAAGGCGAGTTGAAGCTCGTAATCCATTGCTGCAAGTCAAGGACAGAGAAGGAAGGAGAGTCGAAGCAGCTTCCGTCTGTTGATCGGCGGATCGAAATCTGTGCTGCTGTGGAAGTGGAGAAAGAGGCGGAATTGCCGAGGAAGAAGCCGTGGAATCTGAGATAGAAGATATCCCGACCTGATCCGCCAAATGGAATTGGGAATTCTTCTACTCTAATTCCGCCGCCAGCAAGGAATGAGCTGAAATCTAAGCGGTTGAACGCGTTGGCCGCTAAGGCTTGCAGCAGAGAGAATGACAAGAAGGAGAAGTTGGAGTTCTCGATCTCTCTGTCGAGGAAAGAGATAGAAGATGATTTCTTGGCGATTACAGGATCGAAGCCTCCTGGACGGCCGAAGAAGAGATCGAAGAAAATACAAAAGATATTGGACGTAAGGAATTTCCTTGTTTAAGATATTCATTTTCTTTTTAATTCTTAGGTTTTTATGGAATAAGTTATCCAATCCATTCATCTGGTGGGACCCACGAGGCATTTTATTTTTGGACTATCCGTTTGTGTGTTGATGTTTGGATGGCTAGGATTGTACATAGGGGTGGGTAGCTTTTATGGTACTGTGAAACAAGGTGAGTGAGTCCACAAGCTGGATGGTTTGGATTGCTTGAACAGGGACCTCAAATGGTGGTTCAAACTTGAAATTTCGATAATTAAATTTCAGGTTAAGGCATTCTAATGAAATCTGATGCATTGTATTTCTTTATTTTTGGATGATTTTTGCAGGCGAATTTCCCTGGTTTATTGTTATCTGAGATAACTCCTGATTCATGGAGAATTCCTGATGTTCATGAATTGACAAAGGTAAAAAATTATCTTTAATTTGGAATTCATTCGAATTTTCTACATTGATTTTCTGATCGTTGGATCTCTAAAAATCTCAATTTTGTGATTTTTGCAGAGTTAGATTGCTATAATCTTAATAGGAGTTCTAATTTCTACTGAATTTTTAGCCGGCGAACCGCTGCTGCATTGAGACCCCTTTCAATCAGAGGTATAACACACCAGGAATCTGTATATATGAGAAACAAAAAGGAAGAACCCAAAAGAAATGACATAATGTTCAGTTTTTGGCTTTTGTTTGATGTGATCCCAGGATTAGTTACTGTAAATGTTTTACTAAAATTATCAATTCCAATGATTCTTGTTTTCCTGTTTTGGAGTTTTAGTCATTGAATTGCTTTGTTGCAATATCCACAAATGGCTATAAGATAGGAAATTCCTCCTTTCTTTTGTCAGACAACATATTTAAAGAAACACAAGGGCATTATTTGGATAACTAATGTGGAATTCATGTCTCTAAGATAAAAGCATCAGAAGACAATACTAGGATTGTCTCAAGTTTTTTTCATTTTTTAAAACTTTTTCACCTTTTTGCAGCATCAGCCTCTAGAGTGGGAATCATAAAGGAAAAGCCATAGAGGATGATCCATTCATAGTCTTCTGGGTTGATCTAGAAAGGTAATGAAGGTCAGGGAAGCAGAAGTGCTTCTTGCAATGGAGAGATGCAACACATATAAAGGGAAAGATCACTGATCAAAGATATCACACGGTCCAAATTTCTGATAGGACAGTTTGTGGGGTTCACTTAACTGATTATGTGGATGGTGGAGCCCACCACTGATTTGACAAATGTGATGTGGGCCCACTCTTAAGTTGTATCAAGCATTAATGAAAATTATCTCATGTCTTGTAAGAAACAGTAACAAATAATGTGAGACTATTTAATCAGTAGCTGATATCAAAACAACTAAGTAGAAACGAGAAACATGAACAAGCAACCAAATGCAGCTGCACCAATTAAACACCATTGCCCCAATTAACCACATATTCCACATCAGTTTTTGTAAGTGGTCTGATCGAGGAGTATTCCAAAGTTGGTCACTCAGTTTCCGAGTTCTTTTTTCTTTTTCTTTTCTTTTCTTGTTCTTTTTGAAAGTTTTCGAGTTTACTCGATGAATTAATAAGTCACTTATATTCTAAAGCTTTACTCTGACAACAATTGAAAAAAGCCTTTTTTTAATGGATTCGCAGTTAGTTTCAATACTCAGAAACTAGAAACTAAGTCATCCTGGCTCAGTTCTGAGCTAATCAGTGAGATTTTTCATAACTGATTTCATATTTAGCTCCAATCAAAATTTCACACTTCTCTCCAAGTTGATTGATAAATCAAGCTCCAAAGTGATCTTTAAGACTAACTTCTGACTTGAAGGAACAATAGCTCTTAGATTTATCCATGAAAACAGCCTGATTTTCTGAATTATCAAGTTTCCCAACTGTTTCTTAGAAGTTTGGGAGAGACCCACTTCTGAAACAAGGGGAAAGAAAAGGAAAAAAAAAAAAAAAAAACAGAGGAACACATTTTATTTTATTGTTAAAGAAGAGTAGAAATTGATTCCGTCAGAAATAGAAAAAAAATCCCAGCAACAACAAAGAAGATTCCAACAACACACTACTTACAAGTTGATCGTAAATTGCACACCAGTTGAGTCACATCCTGTAATCAGGAGATGACCAGCTTATGCAAAGCTTCCAAAATTTGCTGAATTAAGTGTTGTTTGAGGAAACCACGCAATATATAAGCACAAAACAACTTGGATAGTAGCCAGTGAAACCTCAAATTCTCCTTAGCCCAAGCAAGAAAAGTAAAATCTCACGTTGTAGGGTTAAGCTTAACCTACGAAGCTTTGTAGTGGATCCGGCCATATGTATACGAGTATACATGCATGATGCACTCATCCCCTCCATACTAGAGGGAATCACATTCCTTGTGCTGAGAATTTGAATTTTTTTTACCTTCTTCTCTAGGTGATTGAAGGTCCCCTTTTGTCTCTCTAATATCCTTCATACATTTCATAGCCCAAAACATAATAGTTCAATAAGAGTTAACTATCAAAATAACTAGTTCAAAGAGAGACCAATAATTCAATAGCTTGATTTTCAAGGCAGACCAACTTGATAGAATCCCTCAAAAATCTCAAATGGGTTGTTCCCTAAATTGATGAAAACAACTTCTAGAACCTGTTTGGACTGAATGGTGGGGTCACCTGAAGCATAGAACCATCATTGGATATTGACTTCAGAACTTTAGGAGCCTGAAAATCAATACCAGAAAAGCTTAAACTAATATAGAAGTACTGATCTAACAAACAAACTGCCTTCAACGCAGAACTGAAGCTTGTCGGTAGAATTCCCCTGCAAGATGGTTTGAAAATCATCATTAAACACAGGCATTAACAAGATGCAGAATTGTTCCCATCGAATGAGTCAATGGTTTTGTCATTAAGTGAAGAATCTTCCCTTGCTTCCAAGAGGAGCATCTGAGATTTGACAGGAACGTCACTGTCAGACTTTCCATTTCTGGGTATCATCCACTAGATCTTGAATCTGAAAGACAACAATTTGTATCCCTTGTTGTGACCACACAGAGACCAAAGAAAACCTTAAGATGAGAAGGAAATAAATCTTCCAAATGCTGACTGTGTTTGTTGAAATGCACTACCAAAAGGACTTGTTTGAGTTGGGAGTTGATCAAAAGCCTCCAAAGCCAGGCTTCTGCCCAAATAAAGAAGATCCTGTTTCAAGGGGGAAAAAAGCGACTTTTAGTCAGATGCCAATAGAATTACTGCATGTCACACAATAAACACCTTGAAGCCAGTTCACACGGGAAAGAAAAAAAAAAAAAAAAACCATTCGACTGAATACTTTCCCTCCACATCTCGCAAACAGGCCTTTTCTAAAGAGATTGTTTCCGTAAGGCATTTCGTCAAACAGGACCATTGGACGTATCTAGAGATCATGCAATTCCATGCAACGAGATCAAATCCATCAATCTGCTTGAAGATGGAGACGTACGAATCTAGTATCAAACTTGAGAAAAGAAAAAGATCTCCACTACTTTAACAATCGTAAGAATTGCACATGAAAACCATATGAAGAGAAGTCACGAAAATTACATTTAAAAAAATGCAAACTAATCTTCCAAACCGTAGGAATTGCACATGAAACAAAGATAAATTCCATAAAAATCAACAGACCTTGGAGTGTCCATTTGTACGATGAGCTTTTCATGCTCATCGAGAGATATGCAGTCCACTCCCAACTTCTCTTCCCCTCACAAAAATCAGCTTTCTTGCCAAAACCAACCCTACCAGCGCTTTTACCTCTATTACTGAAAATCCTGACAAAAATAACGAAGGGACCTTAAAATGGTGAGAGAGCAATCCTACATGCATGAAATCACCAATCAACTCGCCCAATCTACCTATGTGAAAATCGCTCACTCAAGAAATCAAGCCTTTGTCTCACTCACTCGATGGAAGATTAGGGTTAGGGTTTCTTGATGGCACCGAGAGGGAGAGGGAGAGGGATAGCGAGATATTTTTAGGGCTATTGATGCCGCCACTAGCTAGGTGGCTAGTGGTCGGTGCTCTGTGGGCTCCACCATGATGTATGTGTTTTATCCACGCGATCCATCCATTTCACAAGATCATTTTAGGGCTTGATCCAAAAAATGAGTCAGATCTAAATCTCAGGTGGACCACACTAAAGGGGAAACAGTAGTGATTGAATGTTTGTGATTCGCCAACGGCTTTTAGCCATCGGCGGATCCGACGGCTACTGCCAGAAACCACCATTCGACCATCAGCTTTAATCATGTTTTTTGGTAGTAAACCAGTATCAAGAACCTCTCTCAGTTTCGACAGGTGGTGTTTTTTCTTCCTAGTTGGCACTTTGATGGACATGTTAATATTAAGATAGGGTAGTGTAGAGCATAGCACCTAGATGTGTATTGCGTCAACATGGTAAAGCTTCATCAGCCCTACCATGATGTGTTATATCTGCACCGTTCATCCATTTTAGCATATCAATTTAGTACATAGGCTAGAAAATGAGGCAGATCCAAAGCTTAGTAGAGCACACCATTTGAAGCAATGTGGATTGAATGCCTACTGTTGAATTCAACTTCTTGAGGGGCATAGAAGTTTTGGATGAAGCTAATATTTGTGTCTGGGTCCTTGCTCTTGCTCCAGTGGTAGACTTAGGACTTTCAACACCTGGTCAAGGGTTCGAACACCATAGGTGGTGAAATCCCACCAAGGCCTGCGTGTGTGGTGTTGTGTGCGTGTGTTTTAAATTTTTTTTTTTAAAAAAAAAAAGCTAATATTTGTGTTTTCCTTTCATTCCAGTCCATGTGAACTTATGAACAGGTTGAGTGGCAAATAAAAATTTTGGTAGACCCTGAGAAGGCTTCAACATACATCATTGTCCACACTTCATTATATGGTGTGGTCCACTTGAGCTTTAGATCTGCAGGGCTCATGCCTTGACCTAATGAACTGGAAAAATAGATGGATGGTGTGATATGACACATATATCATGGTGTTGCAAAATATTGATTTTTAATAAAATATATTAAATAATAATATATAATATATAAAAAGTTGTTTTGAAAAAACACCGTTTGTGGGTTTTTGGGAATAGTCCCACATGAGAAAGGGAAGAGAAAATTTTGTGGTTTAAATGATAATAGTGGAATATTATAATATTTACCTACCTAGTCCGTGGACTATGAACCTTGCGTGTTCCAGTGCGTGCGCTCGGGCACGATGCGAGGGCGTAGGCATGTGAGGCAGTGTGGCTATAGAGGCGCTAGTGGCGCAGTGTGCACTTTTCTCTTTCTTTTTCTTTCTTTTGGGATTTTTTCTCTATATTGTAATACTGCCGGAAAGTGTGTAATAGAGTTCCATTTTGTGGGCCTTCGTGTTTGCTAAACGCAGACCCACATCAGCCAAGATCGGGTCTGGATTGAATTGGATACTCAATTTACTTGAGTAGGGGCAAATAACGCTTTAAGGACAGCGTTTTTCAGACGTGCTTCAACCTATCCTTATTTCTGATTATCGTGATATTTTCGGTTTCCATATTATACAAAAATTACATTAATCTGTATAAGTTCCAACACATGGTTGGGCCACAGAACTTTGACAAGTTCTACAATGTGCAATCTAAGTCCGTTCATAGATGAAATTTTCATTGCATGGTACATTCAAAACATCCAAGCGGGTCTGGATTGGATTGGAACGGTGGGCAGCTGGAAAAGGAAAGAGTGGTAGCCCTTATATTGTTGTTTAAAAAAAAAAAAAAAAAAAAAAAAAAAAAAAAAACTTTGAAACCATAATGACCTAAATAAACAGCATATCATTTAAAAAAACTACCGAGTTGCAGTTACGGAAGGTACATGGGGCCACCGTAATGGCCTTCTGGCGTCCACTCCTTCCATTAGTTTTTCCAAGGTTAACTTAGGCCATATTTCTAAAATGTAACATCATGTAGAATTTTGTATAGAAATCCTAATATGTCCATGAGTGGAACTGTCAGAGGGTCGCATTGGCCTAACTAAATGTCGTGATTACACTAGAATTAACGGATTTAGGATGATTAAAGTCAAATACCCATTTTTGTTAATCGTGAATGGGTAACGTCGTGAATTTAACTAGTCCCAACACTAGTTGACACCAACGAGAAATCTCGTGGTCTAACTTATTCCAAAAATGCTCAAATTAACCGAATTAGGTATAGACCACGCGTTTGTAGTTAGCTAAACTAGAAACTATAGAAAGGCATATGTCTTATCGAGCTTAATCTTCATCACAGATATTAAGCCAAATTAGCATCTAGGATTGCTTAATTTTGGCTCGCAAGTCAAGTGCATGAAATGTGCGAATGCCTTAGGTGATAACCTAAACTTAAGTGAAATGACTACCCTTCACTCTTTGTTGAATTTGTAGGTTTTGGACCAGTAGATGGTGATCAAATTTATGATACGACCTAGATTATTACCTTAAACACATCCATATAGTCGTAATCTTGATTGACACTCGGTGACCGTCAATCTAAGCTAGAACCTTCCCTATTGATCGGCACGTCCAATCATCGAATAGTTACATCCAAACATAGATCTCCTAGTGGGACACTTATCCCATGACTTAGATTGACATGTGTACCTCTCGATGGGTCTCATTGGTTAGAAACAACCTCTCATAGGGTTAGTATAATGAATAATGGGTCATTAGGATTATTTGCACTAATTCTCGCACTATATTAGCCTTTTATTACACACCCCATCTCCCCTATATGAATTGATGCGCCTTAATAGTGAAGAGAAAGAGAGAGAGAGAGAGAGAGAGAGAGAGAGAGTGTGAGAGGGAGATCAATTGAGTAAGGTTATCATTCTTCTCTTCGATTTACGTGTTAGCCGTCCTCAAATCCTTCATTGGAGTCCCTTCGGTGATGATTGGAGGTAAGTGTCGAGTTGTATTTGTGGGTTTAGATCATGTAGGTTGATTTTTTTCAAATCTTACCAAACTTAATGCTTGTTTAGGTTTCAACGATCTTTCCCTAAAATCCTAACCCTAGAAGCGATCTAAGTCAGGCAAACCATCACAAGGTGCAGACCATTACTCCCAAGTTACCTTTTATTAACCATTGAGGGTTTCACTTAATGATTCCCTGTTGTGAATAACTTATCGTAAGATAACATGGCTACATTTATGTTATTATTGCAAATCTCATTATTACTTGCTTTTGATTCTTCACATGCTCGATGAAATGGTTGAATGAATAAGCTTACTGATTTTAGAGTTTATGCATAATCTTGGTACGATAACTTTTTTGATTATGTAATTATTAGCTTAATGATTAAAATTGTCCTTAATATTGGGTTAGTCCCCAAATCGTCCAAATCAAGGGGTGGCCCATGTTAGGTCGGCCACCCTAGGCTTGTTCGATTAACCAAGGTCAAACACAGATGACCAACATTAGCTAGACCACGTAGGATGCTTTGCACTCAATGCCGGTTACACCAGGGTTCTCTCATGTCAATTAGATTAATCTAATGCCCGGTTGATCATCTCATATTAATAATATATGATAACTACCGATTGAATCTAAGATACCCTAATTATCATTGAACGAGTCTACTTATAACCGTTAGCACTACGATCCTACAAGACTCATAAGCCGAACATGATTGTATGAACACTGTGTTCTAGTCGTCGGCCTACACTAGGGTAACGAGCCTCCCCGTAGTGTTTGTTGAGTAATGATAACAACAATCTGTTGGGGTAATGAACTCAAAACGGATCAAGAAACACAGGTGAAAAGCCACTACGGGCGTTCCAAGCCTAATGATATGGTTGAGACTAATGTTATAATGGAGGTACTCTAGCATTCCTAATATGCTGAATGAATAGAACTTAATCACTAACTGACTAATCATGCATGTCAATCACATTGCACTAGAATAAGTTGTTGCGATTTGATATTAGAGTTGCGTAATAAGAGAGTGGTAGCATTTGCGAATTGGGCATTAAAGTCGTTTGTGGAGGAGTGTTGGATTATAAAGTTCATGCATCATTTTATAATGACATTCATGAACTTAACAAGAGTAATTAGGAAGCGTTTGTTTACCCGTTGTATCATTACCTGCACTAATTGAGTAGATAACATACGTAACTTATAATTAATTGAACCACTAAGTTGATCACTCACTCCCACTCTAAGATGGTGTTTTAAAATACCAAAGAGACCTTATTGTATATACAAAGGTTTCTGAGGTGAATGCATTGGAGAATGCATACATGAACCTGGAGGATGACTTCTCCTACTTTCAACTATCATAAGGGCAGTTGTAACTTGCTTGTCGCTCGGCTGGATATGAAGGATAATCTTGAGATATATAGACTTTATTTTTGACACATTTTGATTTATTTTGGAATTGCATATTGGGCCACAATTATGGACCTCATATTTTAAACATATATGCAATGTATCTATAAGTGTTTTTTTTTTTTTTTAACACACGCACACACACCCCCACAAACTCATGCCGTAGTGGGCTTTCACCACCTATGGATACCGGGTGTTGAAACTCCCGAGAGTCTACCACCCAAGCAAAAGCAAGGATCCATGTATACATTAGTCAATTTAGTCTGTTGTTTATTTTATATGCATTTATTTCAAAGTATGTTTCACTCTTTAGATTAGTCTTTTTTTTATGATTACTCGATATTAGATTAAATGTATAATTAATTCACAGTTCCATGAAATATAAATGACACTTAGAATATCATGGATCGTGTTCTCGCCAGGCACCTGAAATGAGCATTACATAAAATGAGACCGATCCAAGAACTTCAGAGACTCCACCACACAAAACATTGGAGAAGACAATGTCCACCGTTGAGACCTTCCCAAAACCCAACATGATGTTTATGTCATCCAAACCGTTAATAAGGTTACTCCCAACCCGATAAACTGAAAATACAAATTAACCTTGTCCAAAACTTTTGTGTCCCCGCGATTTCAACGATGGACATTCAATCCCCACTATGGTCTGGGGAATGCCCCCACTATGGCACTTGCACGGAAGACTTATGCATCCACACACGTGACAATATGGAACACAAACCGTCTCCCTCAAGACAGCTCCATAAGGTTCTCTGCCACATCCACGCCGTACATTCTTATTGAAAGCTCATTTTAGTGCATTATCCCAAAATTCAAGTAGATTCGAATCTTAGGTGGACCACACCATAGGAACACAGTGGTAATTGAATCTCCACCATTAAAATTTTCTTGGGGCTGCCGAAATGTTTATTTGGCATCCAACCCCACTATGATTTACGTAGCTTACACCTACGCTCTACATCCTTTCTTAAAATCCTTTTTGAAAGCTCATTTTAGGGCATTATTCCAAAAATGAAGCAGGTTCAAATATTAGGTGGACTACACTAATGGAATTCCACAAAATGAATCTTGCAGGTTAAGAAATCAAATACATTTTCATTACGTGGACTACACTAATGGAACACAATGGTAATTGAATCCCCACTATTAAAAACTTTTTGGGGGCTACTGAAATGTTTATTTGGCATCCAACCCCACCATGAATTATGTAGCTTACATCCATGCTGTACATCCTTTTTGAAAGCTCATTTTAGGTCACTATCCCAAAAAATGAAGCAGGTTCAAATCTTAAGTGGACCACACCACGGAAACACAGTGGTAATTGAATCCCCACCGTTAAAAACTTCTTGGGGCCACCGAAATGTTTATTTGGCATCAATTTAAAAAAAAAAAAATGGACACAGGGCCCACATAAATTAGCTTGATCCAAAACTTTTGTGACTCATAGTAAGTTTTTAACGGTCCATCACCACTGTTTCCTATGGTACGGTGCAACTGAGATTTGGATAGGTGGGTCCCACAGTGAGGAATCCCAGAGGTGGATCCCCGCCCGGCCGTCATCTCTCGACAAGAATTTCAGACTCCGATTGCGCAGCATAGAAAATGCAGAACCGGCGTGGAACCATGTATACCTGGCAAAACTCTGTTGGCCTCATCATGATGTATTTGTTGTATCCACGCCGTCCATTAATTTTTACATATCATTTTAGGGCACGGTACCAAAAATGAAGTACATCCAAAAGTCAAGTGGACCACACCATAATAAGCAGTGTGGATGATTCCACCGTTGAAACCTTCATAGGGCCCACCTTCCATGATGTTAATTCTCCATCCAACTTGTTCATAAGGTCTACACAGACACAGACAAAGGGAAAACACAAATATCAGCTCAATCCAAAATTTCCGTGGGCCCCACGAAGTTTTAAATATTAGACGTTCAATCCCGGCTTCTTGTGGTGTGGTCCACTGGACTTTGGACCTGGCCCATTTTTGTGACTCATATCCTAAAATAATCTGGAAAAAATGAATAGACGGCGTGGATAAGACACATACATCCTGATGGGGTGAACAAAGATTTGCCACGTATACACATTACCAACCTAGGTTCGGTGTTCTGCACTACGCAGTCTCGGAACTGTGATCCAACTGATGATTGGATCGTTGAGTGACTTCTGTGACGTTTCTTTTCCATGATAAGGTCAGCCTTCTGGACGGTTGTGATGCCATATTCACACCACGGTGGGCCCCACAAGTTTCTTCAACAAAGAAAAAATCTTGAAGAACGGGCATCTCGGATGGTTATTTACGGAGAAAATGACCACTGTAGACAAACCCTTTTACCCAGCGGTTTCTATGAAAGAATACAAACCTTAGTTACCAATCTAGATTAGCACGTGCGGACAGCGACGTTGAGGACGAAACTACCCCTCCTTTTCGCTGCGAAGACGTGCGCTGACGCTCCTCGAACTGAGAGTTGTACGAACGGCTTAAAAGGATTGGGGTCGGTGGTCCGTGGGCCCCACCATGATGTATGCTATTCATCCATGCCGTCCATATATTTTTCCATATCATTTTATGGTATACGACCAAAAATGAGATATATGCAAATCTCAAGTGTACCACGTTACAGGAAACAGTGTTGAATGAGCGTCCACCGTTAAAAACTAATTCCCCATTGCCTTTTACAGTGTGGTCTACTTGATAGTTAGATCTATCTTATTTTTAGTCTCAAGCCTGAATATGAGCTCGCCAAATAGATGGACGGTTTGGATATAACACATACCTCATAATAGGACCCACAAAAAGTGGTGGAATTACAACAGCAAAAAAAAAAAAAAAAAAAAAAAAAAAAAAAAACCAACGTCGATATATCGACTAACAGTCGATATATCGAAAATGGTCCAGAACTGTCCAGTGAGTTTTCCTAAAAAATCTCACAATTTTCGATATATCGACTGTCTGTCGATATATCGAAAAAGGTGTTCTACCTTTAGCTACGGGTTATAACCGTAGCCATAACTGTAGTCTGTGCCAGTCTATAAAAATTTTTATTTATTTATTTATTATTATTTTTTTTTACATGGAGAAATTTATTCTACCTACAATTTTCTTTAATACATATTTATATAAATAGGTATATATAAGTATATAAAAATTTTTTCCCTTTTTTTTTTCATTTATTTTTTTAATCATTTAACAAGAATATCTTCTAAACCAAAATTAGTTACTTGACGTACCACATATGATTTTGGAGTAAGAGAAGCTACTTTAGCCAACCAACCTAGTTATTTTCCAAGATTCCATCAGGTCGATGGTTGAGCGAAGCAACATAGAAATCGAGCGAGGCAACGTAGAAAACGAGCGAGGAACCTACAATTTGAGCTAGCAACCTAGGAATTGAGCGAGGAAGCTACAAATCGAGCGAGGCAACGTAGAAATTGAGCGGGAACCCAGAAATTGAGCGAGGAAGGTAGAAATTGAGCGAGGCAAGCTCGAAATCGAGCGAGGCAAGGTAGAAATCGAGCCGAGCGAGGAAGCCGAAATCGAAATGCAGGCAACCTGAAATCGAGTTTAGCAAGCCGTTTAAATCGAGCGAAAGCTTAAATCGAGGCAACCTCGAAATTGAGCGTGAGGAAGCTAGAAATCGAAATAGGAAGATCGAAATTGAGCGAGGAAGCGTAAATCGAAAGTGGCGAGGCAACCTAGAAATTGAGCGAGGGAAGCTAGAAATTGAGCAGGCAACCTCGAAATTGAGCGAGGAAGGTAGAAATTGAGCGAGGAAGCCAAAAATGAGCGAGGAAGGTAGAAATTGAGCGAGGAAGGTAGAAATCAGCGAGGAAGCTCGAAATCGAGCGAGGAAGGTAGAAATCGAGCGAGGCAACCTGAAATTGAGCGAGGAAGGTAGAAATCGAGCGAGAGAACCTAAAAATCGAGCGAGGAAGGTAGAAATTGAGCGAGGAAGCTCGAAATCGAGCGGGAAAGTAAAATGAGCGAGGAAGGTAGAAATTGAGCGAGGAACCTAGAAATCGAGCGAGGCAAGCTCGAAATCGAAGCGAGGAAGGTAGAAATTGAGCGAGGAAAGCTCGAAATCGAGCGAGGGAAGGTAGAAATTGAGCGAGGAAGCCAGAAATCGAGCGAGGAAGGTCGAAATCGAGCGAGAAGGTAGAAATTGAGCGAGCGAGGAAGCCAAATCGAGAATTGAAGGCAACCAACGAAATCGAGCGAGGAAGGTAGAAATTGAGCGAGGAACCTGAAATTGAGCGAGGAAGGTAGAAATTGAAATGCAGGCAACCTAGAAATTGAGCGAGGAAGGTAGAAATCGAGCGAGGAAGCTCGAAATCGAGCGAGGAAGGTAGAAATTGAGCGAGGCTGCAAATTGAGCGAGGAAGGTAGAAATTGAAATCGAGGAAGCGAAAATTGAGCGAGGAAGCCAAAAAATGAGCGAGGAACCTAGAAATTGAGCGAGGAAGGTAGAAATTGAGCGAGGCAACTTCAGAAATTGAGCGAGGAAGGTAGAAATTGAGCGAGGAACCTAGAAATGAGCGAGGAAGGTAGAAATTGAGCGAGGAACCTGAAATCGAGCGAGGAAGGTAGAAATCGAGCGAGGAAGCTGAAATCGAGCGAGGGAAGCCGGAAATCGAGCGAGGAAGGTAGAAATTGAGCGAGGCAACCTAAAATCGAACGAGGGAAGGTAGAAATCGAGCGAGGAAGGTAGAAATCGAGCGAGGAACCTAGAAATGAGCGATGGAAGGTAGAAATTGAGCGAGGCAAGCTCGAAATTGAGCGAGGAAGCTAGAAATTGAGCGAGGAAGCCAAAAATGAGCGAGGAACCTAGAAATTGAGCGAGGAAGGTAGAAATTGAGCGAGGCAACCTAGAAATCGAGCGAGGAAGGTAGAAATGAGCGAGGAACCCAGAAATTGAGCGAGGAAGGTAGAAATTGAGCGAGGCAACCCAGAAATTGAGCGAGGAAGGTAGAAATTGAGCGAGGAACCTGAAATCGAGCGAGGAAGGTAGAAATTGAGCGAGGCAACCTAGAAATTGAGCGAGGAAGCTTCGAAATTGAGCGAGGAAGTCGGAAATTGAGCGAGGAAGCCGTAAAATGAGCGAGGAAGGTAGAAATTGAGCGAGGAAGGTAGAAATTGAGCGAGGAACCTAGAAATTGAGCGAGGAAGGTAGAAATTGAGCGAGGAAGGAAGAAATTGAGCGAGGAACCAGAAATTGAGCGAGGAAGGTAGAAATTGAGCGAGGCAACCTAGAAATTGAGCGAGGAAGGTAGAAATTGAGCGAGGAACCTAGAAATTGAGCGAGGAAGGTAGAAATTGAGCGAGGCAACCCAGAAATTGAGCGAGGAAGGTAGAAATTGAGCGAGGAACCTAGAAATTGAGCGAGGAAGGTAGAAATCGAGCGAGGCAACCTAGAAATTGAGCGAGGAAGGTAGAAATTGAGCGAGGGAACCTAGAAATTGAGCGAGGGAAGGTAGAAATTGAGCGAGGCAAGCTCGAAATTGAGCGAGGGAAGCTAGAAATTGAGCGAGGGAAGCCAAAAAATGAGCGAGGGAACCTAGAAATTGAGCGAGGGAAGGTAGAAATCGAGCGAGGCAACCTAGAAATTGAGCGAGGGAAGGTAGAAATTGAGCGAGGAACCTAGAAATTGAGCGAGGGAAGGTAGAAATTGAGCGAGGGAAGCTCGGAATGCAGCGAGGGAAGCTAGAAATTGAGCGAGGGAAGGTAGACATTGAGCGAGGGAACCTAGAAATTGAGCGAGGGAAGGTAGGAATTGAGCGAGGCAAGCTGGAAATTGAGCGAGGGTAGCTAGAAATTGAGCGAGGGAAGCTCGAAATTGAGCGAGGGAAGGTAGAAATTGAGCGAGGGAAGGTAGAAATTGAGCGAGGCAACCTAAAAATTGAACGAGGGAAGGTAGAAATTGAGCGAGGGAAGGTAGAAATTGAGCGAGGGAACCTAGAAATTGAGCGAGGGAAGCTCGAAATTGAGCGAGGGAAGGTAGAAATTGAGCGAGGGAAGGTAGAAATTGAGCGAGGGAAGGTAGAAATTGAGCGAGGCAAGCTCGAAATTGAGCGAGGGAAGCTAGAAATTGAGCGAGGGAAGCCAAAAAATGAGCGAGGGAAGGTAGAAATTGAGCGAGGCAACCTAGAAATTGAGCGAGGGAAGGTAGAAATTGAGCGAGGGAACCTAGAAATTGAGCGAGGGAAGGTAGAAATTGAGCGAGGGAAGCTCGAAATTGAGCGAGGGAAGCTAGAAATTGAGCGAGGCAACCTAGAAATTGAGCGAGGGAAGGTAGAAATTGAGCGAGGAACCTAGAAATTGAGCGAGGAAGGTAGAAATCGAGCGAGGAACCTAGAAATTGAGCCGATGGGAAGGTAGAAATTGAGCGAGGAAGCTCGAAATCGAGCGAGGGAAGGTAGAAATTGAGCGAGGGAAGCCAGAAATTGAGCGAGGGAAGGTAGGAATTGAGGGAGGCAAGCTGGAAATTGAGCGAGGGAAGCTAGAAATTGAGCGAGGGAAGGTAGAAATTGAGCGAGGCAACTTAAAAATTGAACGAGGGAAGGTAGAAATTGAGCGAGGGAAGGTAGAAATTGAGCGAGGGAAGCTAGAAATTGAGCGAGGCAACGTAGAAATTGAGCGAGGGAAGCTAGAAATTGAGCGAGGCAACGTAGAAATTGAGCGAGGGAAGCTAGAAATTGAGCGAGGGAAGCCAGAAAATGAGCGAGGGAACCTAGAAATTGAGCGAGGGAAGGTAGAAATTGAGCGAGGCAACCTAGAAATTGAGCGAGGGAAGCTAGAAATTGAGTGAGGGAAGCTCGAAATTGAGCGAGGGAAGGTAGAAATTGAGTGAGGCAACCTAGAAATTGAGCGAGGCAACGTAGAAATTGAGCGAGGGAAGCTAGAAATTGAGCGAGGGAAGTTAGAAATTGAGCGAGGGAAGCTAGAAATTGAGCGAGGCAACGTAGGAATTGAGCGAGGGAAGCTAGAAATTGAGCGAGGGAAGCCAGAAATTGAGCGAGGCAACGTAGGAATTGAGCGAGGGAACGTAGGAATTGAGCGAGGGAAGCTAGAAATTGAGCGAGGATTGGGAAACTAAGGTACCTCCCTTGTATCATTCCCAAACATGATCCATTCTAGGGTCGTCAGTCCTAGTTAATATCAGACGATGGTATATTTTCTAGGTCACTGCAGAGGCTGCCATGGCTGTTACGCACAAAAGGTTGCACCACTCCCCCATCACCCCTTAAACGATTCATCACTATACAGAAACAGGCCTAGTTCATACTCTATATATCGCGGCGAACCCTAAGGCGCACTGCGACTTCGAATATGCTCGCGGTCACTACAAAGGGCTGCTGTGGTCAAGTACGCACAAAGGTTGCATCACTCCCCCATCACCTTATCAATGTAGTCGACAACACGAATATAGTGTCCCATACCACCATAATCGGGCTCACGAGTTATGTTGCTCACTTTGGTCACTACGGGAGGCACGTAGCCCACAGAGGCCGACCGACCACGGTGTCCCATACCACCATGCCCGGCTCATGAGTCTTAAGCGGATCGAGGTACCATGGTTAAAAGGGTTTTCACTGTAAGTTTGGTACCTAGTTCAAGCAAAGAATGCGACCAAACATGGTGAACATACATTAGACAAATCGGGTTACATGACGAGCTCGGCTAGCTCGAGCGCACAACAAGTTGAACGACATGAAGTACATAAGCACTTCGCGTGGCCAACCACTATCGCCAACCGAAGTACGACTCGAGTTCGTCGAACACATCTCACATGGTGACATGAAACTCAACCACGATCTCCAATCTAGTACCGATTGTCTGGACCATAATCATAGCCCCAAGCACAATCAAGCATGATAAACAAAGTAATTCAAGCATGATAAATAAAGTAATTTAAACATGCTAGTAGGCATGTTATAAGCATATTATAAAGCATGATATAAAGCATGTTGTAAAACACTACATTAATAGGAATACAAACACATGTATTGTAAGTAAGTGGTTTACGTGATCAACCTCATAGAGGTAATCATACACATCGCTAGGGTAGTTGAGAATCCAATCTCAACACCCTTAAACATTACAATTTACTAACTACTACTCATTCAGACATTTCAATAAACACTTTAAAATACAGGAATCAACATACATGACATATGTTGATCACAGAGGTATAAAGCCAAATCCTTTCACTAGGGAGTTACCCCAATCATAACATCGCATACACCCATGACTGATAGTCATGGCAAGCGAAACCAAGTTCCATATTCATTCAAATCATTTCCACAAACACTTGGGCCACACATTTTAGCATATATAGTGTGTATTGGCGTATGGCGTAATTTAGGGTAAATCCTTTCACAAAGGGGTATCACCAATACAATAACCAATTATCCATGACAATTAGTCATGGCGAGCACGAATGAGAATTCATACTCATTCAAATCATTTTCAATTATCCATGACAATTAGTCGTATGATGCATGATGAGCATGATTACCGAAGTTTTTGGTTCTCCACGGATTGGAGTCTCATCGTGTAGAGGGCCAAAAAGGCGGGAATGAAGAAGGAAGGAAGAAAATGGATGGGTTTGTGTATAAAGGGATTGAGTGATTGGGAGAAAGATTTGAGAGTAAAAATAATAATTTTTGGAGAAACAGAGAGCTTGGAGGTGTAGTTGAGAGAGAGGGGCAAAACGGACGTGAAA
The DNA here is from genome assembly GCA_030180095.1 of Magnolia changhungtana. Lineage (NCBI taxonomy): Eukaryota > Viridiplantae > Streptophyta > Magnoliopsida > Magnoliales > Magnoliaceae > Magnolia > Magnolia changhungtana. The sequence goes on along the minus strand of JASAUF010000471.1, from coordinate 13,031,026 downwards.
CAGGAGCCCCCACAAAATTTGGTGGGCACCACACAGACCTATGGAAGTTCTATGCCTTTTCTAGTATTTTTAGTTAGTCTACTATTTTAATTATTTTTCTAGTAGTTCATCATCAAGTATACTTCATCTCCACCAAATTTCATTAGATTTCGTCTTGTAGAAAAATTCTAAAAATTCAAGAAGCAGCAGCTGTCCAAACTAATAATTTTTGGACAGTTGACACAATGACCCATGTTTAACTATATTAAATAATTTATTATATTTTTTACTTATTTTTATATGAAACTAGACTTGTCAAGCTTAAATCTGGCTTTTGAATCACCTAATTCGGAGTTATAACGATGGAGTTATGACTTTTCAAAGTCGGACCAAATTTGCAGAAAAATTGTGGCCGAAAACGGGCCAGCCAATGACCTGCGGCCCGCCCGGGCCCGCTGGGCCGCGGTCCACCGCGGTAACCGCGGTTCCACCGCGGTCCAACTTGTCCGGTGCCGCACCACCGCAGCTGGGGGGTGTTCTCCACCCTCCCAAGGGGCCAATGGTACCCCGGTCTGTCCTGGGTCCCCCCGGATCGCATAGTATGGCCCCTAACTCCATTTGAGATGTTTTCGGTGTCAAATTGCAAACTGGAATGAGTTTATATGATGTGTGGCATATGATTTTGGGGTAGGAGGAGCTGATCTATCCAATTAACCTATTTACTTGGTCAGATTCCAAAGTTTGAATGGTCAAAAGTCCAATTTATACATATATTTACTATTTATAGTAACTTTTTATTTAAGTATTATTCTTCATCATTTATACATTAGAATTTATATCTGGTATGAAAGGATGAAAAAAAATTTAAAGAATGAAGTGGTGCAAGGAGAGATTTTGAAGAAATTGGGTAAAAAGGGGTTTTAGGCTTTGATGTTGTGATTGACCCACAACCTAAGAACATTCGTCTCTAAGGAACGACTCAAACCCGTCGACTGACGGCCTAGAAGTGATCGGGATTGAGGCTTTAATTGAGCGTTTAAGAAGTTAAACTTGTGTTAGGATTGATCCATTGCCTAAGGACGTCTAATCTCAGGTTGGTAAAAATCGGGCGTTACAGTTGCCTCGCTTGAATTTCTAAGTTCCCTTGTCAAATTCTAGCTTCCTCGCTAAATTTCTAACTTACCTCGCTCAATTCCTATGTTACCTCGCTCAAATTTCGGTTTCCTCGTTAATTTTTACCTTCCTCGCTTCAATTTCTAGCTTCCTCGCTTCAATTTTACGTTGCCAAGCTTTCAATTTCTGGCTTCCTCGCTCAATTTCTAAGATCCTCGCTTCAATTCTTACGTTGCCTCGCTCGCTTAATTTCATCCTCGCTCAATTCTAGCTTCCTCGCTCAATTCTAAGCTTCCTCGCTCAATTTCTAACTTCCTGATCAATTCCTTTGCCTTCGCTCAATTTCTACTTCCTCATCAATTTCTACTCACTCGCTCAATTCCTACATTGCCTCGCTCAATTTCTAGCTTCCTCGCTCAATTTCGAGCTTGCTTGCTCAATTTCTAGCTTCCTCGCTCAATTTCAAGCTTGCTCGCTCAATTTCTACCTTTCTCGCTCAATTTCTAGGTTGCCTCGCTTCAATTTCTACCATCCTCGCTTCAATTTCGAGCTTCCTCGCTCAATTTCTAGCTTCCTCGCTCAATTTCGAAGCTTCCTCGCTCAATTTCTACCTTCCTCGCTTCACTTTCTACCTTCCTCGCTTCAATTTCTGCTTCCTTTCAATTTCTAGCTTCCTCTCTCAATTTTACGTTGCCTCGCTCAATTTCTAGCTTCCTCGCTCAATTTCTACGCTTCCTCGCTCAATTTCTAGCTTCCTCGCTCAATTTCTACCTTCCTCGCTTCAATTTCTTCACCATTCAATTTCTACCTTCCTCGCTCAATTTCTAGGTTGCCTCGCTCAATTTCTACCTTCCTCGCTCAATTTCTACCTTCCTCGTTCAATTTCGAGGTTGCCTCGCTCAATTTCTAGCTTCCCTCGCTTCAATTTCGAGCTTGCCTCACTCAATTTCTACCTTCCTCGCTCAATTTCGAGCTTCCTCGCTCAATTTCTACGTTGCCTCGCTCAATTTCTGGTTCCTCGCTCAATTTCTACCTTCCTCGCTTTCAATTTCGAGCTTCTGCTCGCTTCAATTTCTACCTTCCTCGCTCAATTTCTAGGTTCCTCGCTCATTTTCTCGCTTCCTCGCTCAATTTCTACTTCCTCGCTCAATTCCTACGTTGCCTCGCTCAATTTCTAGCTTCCTCGCTCAATTTCTAGCTTCCTCGCTCAATTTCTTGCTTCCTCGCTCAATTTCTAGCTTCCTCGCTCAATTTCTAGGTTCCTCGCTCATTTTCTCGCTTCTCGCTCAATTTCAGCTTCCTCCTCGCTCGCATTTCATTGCCTCGCTCAATTTCTACCTTCCTCGCTCAATTTCTAGGTTCCTCGCTCAATTTCTACCTTCGCTGCGCTCACTTTCGAGCTTCCTCGCTCAATTTCTACCTTCCTCGCTCAATTTCTAGCTTCCTCGCTCATTTTCTGCTTCCTCGCTCAATTTCTAGCTTCCTCGCTCAATTTCGAGCTTGCCTCGCCAATTTCTACCTTCCTCGCTCAATTTCGGAGCTTCCTCGCTCAATTTCTACGTTGCCTCGCTCAATTTCTAGTTTCCTCGCTCAATTTCTACCTTCCTCGCCTCAATTTCTACCTTCCCTCGCTCATTTTCTGGCTTCCCTCGCTCAATTTCTAGCTTCCCTCGCTCAATTCCTACGTTGCCTCGCTCAATTTCTAGCTTCCCTCGCTCAATTTCTACCTTCCCTCGCTCAATTTCTAGGTTCCCTCGCTCATTTTCTGGCTTCCCTCGCTCAATTTCTAGCTTCCCTCGCTCAATTCCTACGTTGCCTCGCTCAATTTCTAGCTTCCTCGCTCAATTTCTACCTTCCTCGCTCAATTTCTAGGTTCCTCGCTCATTTTCTCGCTTCCTCGCTCAATTTCTACCGCTTCCTCGCTCAATTCCTACGTTGCCTCGCTCAATTTCTAGCTTCCTCGCTCAATTTCTACGTTGCCTCGCTCAATTTCTAGCTTCCTCGCTCAATTTCTGGTTCCTCGCTCAATTTCTACCTTCCTCGCTCAATTTCGAGCTTCCTCGCTCAATTTCTAGGTTCCTCGCTCAATTTCTACCTTCCTCGCTCAATTTCTAGGTTGCCTCGGTCAATTTCTAGCTTCCTCGCTCAATTTCTACCTTCCTCGCTTCAATTTCTAGGTTCCTCGCTCAATTTCTACTTCCTCGCTCAATTTCTACGTTGCCTCGCTCAATTTCTACCTTCCTCGCTCAATTCCTACGTTGCCTCGCTCAATTTCTACCTTCCTCGCTCAATTTCTAGGTTGCCTCGCTCAATTTCTACCTTCCTCGCTCTCGCTTATTTCGAGCTTCCCGCCATCAATTTCTATCTTCCTCGCTCAATTTCTCTTCCTTCGCTCATTTTCTGCTTCCTCGCTCAATTTCTAGCTTCCCTCGCTCAATTCCTACGTTGCCTCGCACAATTTCTAGCTTCCCGCGCTCAATTTCTAGCTTCCCTCGCTCAATTTCTACCTTCCCTCGCTCAATTTCTACCTTCCCTCGCTCAATTTCTAGGTTCCCTCGCTCAATTTCTACCTTCCCTCGCTCAATTTCGAGCTTCTCTCGCTCAATTTCTAGCTTCCCTCGCTCAATTTCTAGGTTGCCTCGCTCAATTTCTACCTTCCAGTCATTCAATTTCTACCTTCCTCGCTCAATTTCTACCTTCCTCGCTCAATTTCTAGGTTCCTCGCTCATTTTCTCGGCTTCCTCGCTCAATTTCTGGCTTCCCTCGCTCAATTCCTACGTTGCCTCGCTCAATTTCTAGCTTCCCTCGCTCAATTTCTACGTTTTACTCGCTCATTTCTGCCTCGCTCAATTTTCGCTTCCCGCTCAATTTCTAGCTTCCGCGCTCAATTTCTACCTTCCTCGCTCAATTTCTAGGTTCCTCGCTCAATTTCTAGCTTCCTCGCTCAATTCCTACGTTCGCCTCGCTCAATTTCTGCTTCCTCGCTCAATTTCGAGCTTCCTCGCTCAATTTCTAGGTTCCTCGCTCAATTTCTACCTTCCCTCGCTCAATTTCGAGCTTCCCTCGCTCAATTTCTAGGTTGCCTCGCTCAATTTCTACCTTCCCTCGCTCAATTCCTACGTTCCCTCGCTCAATTTCGAGCTTGCCTCGCTCAATTTCTACCTTCCCTCGCTCAATTTCTAGGTTGCCTCGCTCAATTTCTGGCTTCCCTCGCTCAATTTCTAGCTTCCCTCGCTCAATTCCTACGTTGCCTCGCTCAATTTCTAGCTTCCCTCGCTCAATTTGTAGCTTCCCTCGCTCAATTCCTAGGTTGCCTAGCTCAAATCGTAGGTTCCCTCGCTCGTTTTCTACGTTGCCTCGCTCAATTTATACGTTGCCTCGCTCAACCATCGACCTGATGGAATCTTGGAAAATAACTAGGTTGGTTGGCTAAAGTAGCTTCTCTTACCCCAAAATCATATGTGGTACGTCAAGTAACTATTTTTGGTTTAGAAGATATTCTTGTTAAATGATTAAAAAATAAATGAAAAAAAAGTGGGAAAAAGATTTTATATACTTATATATACCTATTTATATAAATATGTATTAAAGAAAATTGTAGGTAGAATAAATTTCTCCATGTAAAAAAATAAAAATAAAAATAAATAAATAAAAATTTCATAGACTGGCACAGACTACAGTTATGGCTACGGTTATAATCCGTAGCTAAAGGTAAAACACCTTTTTCGATATATCGACGGACAGTCGATATATCGAAAATTGTAAGATTTTTGAGGAAAACTCACTGGACAGTTCTGGACCATTTTCGATATATCGACTGTTAGTCGATATATCGACGTTGGTTTTTTTTTTTTTTTTTTTTTTTTTTTGCTGTTGTAATTCTACCACTTTTTGTGGGTCATATTATGAGGTATGTGTTATATCCAAACCGTCCATTTATTTGGCGAGCTCATATTCAGGCTTGAGACTAAAAAATAAGATAGATCTAACTATCAAGTTGACCACACTGTAAAAGGCAACGGGGAATTGAACGTCTACCATTGAAATCCTTTTAGGGGTTATAGAAGTTTTAGATCATTATGAAATTTGTTTTTCTTCTTCATCCAGGTCTTTGTGACCTATGAATGAACTTAGACGGGGAGGATTTCTCACGAACATCACAGTAGGCCCCAAAAAGTTTTTAATGGTCGACCCTCATTCAACACTGTTTCCTGTAATGTGGTACACTTGAGATTTGCACATACCTCATTTTTGGTCGTATACCATAAAATGATATGGAAAAATATATGGACGGCATGGATGAATAGCATACATCATGGTGGGGCCCACAGACCACCGACCCCAATCCTTTTAAGCCGTTCGTACAACTCTCAGTTCGAGGACCGTCAGCGCACGTCTTCGCTGCGAAAAGGAGGGGTAGTTTCGTCCTCAACGTCGCTGTCCGCACGTGCTAATCTAGATTGGTAACTAAGGTTTGTATTCTTTCATAGAAACCGCTGGGTAAAAGGGTTTGCCTACAGTGGTCATTTTCTCTTATTTACGGGGAGTTATTTCATACTCTGGCTGTATATGGCACTTCATATGCTGGCACTTAGATGTGCTACATGTGGCAAATATTAACTCAAACTAAACCGACTAATTGTGGATCCGATCGTTGATAACTTACAATCTAAAAATGAAATTCTTTGAAGAATCATAACCTGCGATTCGTGGGCACTTGTTTTTTGAAACAAACTATTGAATATTTTTCATTTTAACCGTCCAATAAATGTCCAGCAATCTAATTAGTTAGATAACCACGTAAATAGTAATTTTTGGTTCATGATACATCTGAACTGTCAACAAAATATGGACGGTTTATTTTGAATTACGTATACAGCACTTATGAAATTCTCCCTAATTTCTAACTGCATGCGTATCATACATCACACTCTGCCGAGTATACCTGAGATATCTCTGTGCCCGAGGCTGTGTGGCCTGTAGAGATATGTCCTTGACAAAACCATTACATCAATCTGTTTTGAAAGACCACAATGTAGGATTTTAAAAAAACAGGCAGATCCAAATTCATGTGGGCATACCATACGAAACAGTGGGGATTGAATGCCCGGCAGTGACAGAAGTTTTGTATCAGGATGATGTTTATTCTTAGAGTTTATCTGAATATTGATAATTCTATGAAGGGTTTGGATGGGATATAAACGTCATAGTCAGATCCAAGAGGCTTTCAACGAAGGATGTTGCTTTTCCCACTGTTTTGTTGGTGTAGCCCACCTTAGCTTTGGATCTGATTGATTTTTGGAATCATGTCCTTTTGTGGTCCTCTAAAGCAGATGGACGGAGTAGATTTATCACGGAAATATCTATGGATCCCACACAGCCCTGAGCCTAGAGATATTTCTGTGCCCGGGGTCACACGCAATCCGCTCCCGTAACTTGAGCGTGAAGCTTTCCTTTTCCTTCCCGCCAAAATTACAAAAGCTACTTCAGTACCAAATATACTGGCTCGCATGATATATACAACGCTTAGCGGTCCAATTTTCAAAATGATATACATTTGAGTGACCTAAGCCATTGATTAGGTGAGTGACACTACATGTATCATCCATCACAAGGTCAACGTTAAAAAATAATAATAATAATAATCAGTACGACCTACTTAATGAATGGCTTGGATCAACTCCACTATCAGAATCAAATGGACATTTACACCCACTCCGTTAGAGAGTTAGACCCTTTCCCTTATCTAGGGGTGTACACGAACCAAGCTTGCTCGGTTAGCTCGCTCAACTCGGCCTGAAAAAGCTCGATTCGACCCGAATCGAAACTGAGTTCGATTCGAGTCGGGCCGTTTTTTACAGCTCGAAAATGAGTTCGATCTGACCCCGGCTCGACTCAAATCGGATCGATACTTGGCTCGACTCGGTGAATTAGGGTTTATACTATATATACATTTTAAAAAATTAAAAAAACCATAACTCCAGTTGCTCGTTCCCTTTCACCCAAAAAAAAAAAAAAAACTCTCGTTCCCTTTCCTTCTTCCTAGCCGCACGACCCTTTCTCCCCATTACCTTCTTTCCTAAAAAACTCTTTGTGACGCCCTGTCACTGTGGTCACATGTGGGCGGGCCCCAAGGTGGCTGGCAGGCTACTGTGTGCACACAGTAAAGGAACTTTGTCCCACATCGGAAGTGTCGTCTGAAATTGTGGTGGTTATATGTGGAATTGTCACCTTATACTATATGAGGCCTTTTGGGGGCAACCCCAAAAACAAAACCGTGCGTCCTGTGCCCAGAGCGGACAATATCATACAATGTAGGTGCGGACTGTTACACCCTTTCTCCCCATCCTATTCTTAGCAACACGACCCCATTCCCATACCTCATTACCTTCTTCCCTCTCTCTCTCTCTCAAGCCCTTGCCCTGCACGGTGCCCGCCACAGCTCCGCATCCCTACCCTACCCGGTGCCCCTGCCCACTGTCGTAGGCCCAAAGCTCGTCTTTGCCTTGCCCGGTGCCCATCCCCCTGCCGGCTGCCGCAGCTCATCACTGCCCTGCCGGCTGCCGCAGCTCATCACTGCCCTGCCTGGTGCCCTACCACCCGCCGCAACTCATCCGTGCCCCGCCCGGTGCTCCTCCACCTGCCGCAACTCGTCGATAAGTGGATCTGTATTATGCATTATTTCTTTTTTCTTTTGCATCTACCTCCCCTCTGCAGATTTACTAATCTCCTATTTCTTAATTTTGTGGAGACGGGCCACGTGAGTTTCTCTTCACATCTGACCCTGCATTCTCTCTCTCTCTCTCTCTCTCTCTCTCTCTCTCTCTCTCTCTTGTGCTCGAACTCGGCTTGAAAGCTCGAAGCTCGAAACTAGCTTAAACTCACCTCGAACTGGTCTGATTGTTGACCGAGCTGAGCTCGAGCGGGAGATGTTGGCTCGATCACCGAGCTAAGCTGAGTTCGAGTTGGATGTGCCTAGTGACCGTGTCGAGCCGAGATGAGGCCAGCTCGACTCGATTCGGCTCGATGTACACCCCTACGCTTATCTACTTCCGAAGTGTCTTTTCTTTAAAGTACTCCAAAATTGATTTGCCACTAGTAAAGATTGGTTAGATTGATATATCCTGACTATCCAATAAATGGACCTTTTCTTACTGCATATGAGCCATTTTGACTTTTTTCTTTTAATTGTCACTTACATGCCACTAAATGAAGGGTTAGGATTGGATAGACAATTTTTAAAAAATCATGGTCCATTTAATATTTAGCTTGTAAATTGAACGGTTTAGATCTCCTGAAGTATGTATACGTTCAAGAATTACATGAAGCAACGGTCTCATTCATGCTCCCGGTGGGACCTTGCGTGGTGTACCAAGTGGGCTTTCCTTGATGCATGCATTGTATATGTCAGGTTGTCCACCTGATTTTTTGTAAGGGCCTGTTTTGCGAGGGATTGTTCTTGTTACCATGGGATAAGCTTAATTCCCTGCTTTGTTTGCAATACGGTGGTACGATGAAAGGATATACCCACCATAATTCGAAACTATTGAGAATAACACACGTGTTATATCTAATCCGTTCATTTGTTTTGTAACCTCATTTTATGGCATAAGTCTGAAAATGAGGTAGATCCAAAACTAGAGGTGCACACGGTTCGGATCCGGTTCCAAAAGGGATGAGAACTAAAGGTGGCCCCCTTCACATTAACGGTCCATATCGACAACTGGCAGGACCAATTCATCTACATCCTTGGCCATTCGGTTCCAGTTTCAAAACCGAAACCAAACCGTGTGCACCCGTATCCAAAACTTATGTGGCCCCAAAGAAGTTTTCAACTGTAAGTATTCAATCCCCGTTGCTTTCTATGGTGGGGTCCACTTGAGCTTTAGATCTATCTGATTTTTTGTCCCATGTTCTAAAATGATCTCGAAAAATGGGTGGACGGTGTGAATATAGCCCACACATCATGGTGAGACCTACACAACTTGCTAACATTGAGTGAAATTAGCACAGGACCAGAACGATTTCATCTAACCTACTTCCAAGCTTTTCCACTCTTCCCAAATATGGAGTGGAATTGACACAGTACCGGATGCCATTCCATCCCACCTAAGCCCATCTAATCCAGCCGGCCAAACAGGATGTTAGTTCATTTGAGGGCATTGTCTCGAATACCAAGGACATCCAAATCTCGTGCGGACCATACCACATAAAATGGTTATGGTAGACTCACAAGAGTTTAAACATGAGGTCTTGCATTCGAGTAACCATTGTGGTTGACCATTAGAAACTTAGCTTGGGTTATAAAAGTTAAGATGATATTTATGGTGGGCCCTTGGTAGTATTTTATGGTTGGCGTTAAATTACCACTGTTGCCTAAGGTGTGCTCCATCTGAAATTTGGATCTGCTTCATTTTTTCAGTCAAGCTCTAAAATGACCTGGAAAAACGGATGGATGGCGTGGATATATATAATACATACATCAAAGTAGGCCCCACGGTAAAGGCCTCAAGTATTGGGTGACGCCGGTGCTCACGCAATCCTCTCCCGACGCATACAACGTTAGGAAGAGAAGCTCCACTCTTTAGGTTTCCTGTTCTAGAAGGATTCTTTTTTGAAGAGAAAAAACTACCCGCTTGTTTAATGAGAAAAGCCTGATGCATTGAAGGAGCATGAGGTTAATATACATGCTATTCTCTTTTAACGCAAATTAAACGGTCCAAATGGTAGAAAATACTTCATAACCGTAAATCACATATACATAATATAATTTTATTTTTTATTTTTTTTACACACAAGCGCACACCCCCACACACTCAGACTAGTGGAATTTCACCACCTATGGGTACTCGAACCCTAATTGGAGTAGAAACTCCTGAGAGTCTACCACCCAAGCAAGAATAAGGACCTTTAATATCTAATAGATTATTGCTCCACAAATTGCAGTTCTAACATTTGAGCATTATATGGCCTTTTAGAGACTTTATTATAAACTTGTCGCATATTTTTGTAACCACTCAATGTCTCTTTAATGAAATGATTGCATTATGATCGGCCACTCAATCAAGCTCCTTGGATGACTATTAATCATTGGATCGACTTCCTAAATAATTATCAACCACTTTTTGAATAACTATCTGCCGTGTAGATGAGTATCAACTGCTTAATCAACCACCTAAATCACTATCAGTTGATTAATTGGTTACTTGGTTTGCTTTTAAATTCCAATGGAATAACTCCTATTTTATTAAATTTTTAGTTGCGATCTTATAAAAGATGATTCAATTGGGTTTTCCCAAAAAGGTTAAGAATCTGGTTGAATATAAATAAACATAAAATGTACATACAAAATAAATCCATTAAACGGTCCAAATCCATAACAAATGAATGCATGAGAATATGCAAAGAAGATCTTTAAACGAATCACGATCTTTATCCATGTCCACTCTACAGAAATTTATATGGTTTAGACTGTTTGATTGAGTAATTTGTATATAAAATATACAAAACTTCTGATTACATGTATATGAGTTACCATACTTTTCAAGAGTATTTAATAATTCCTGTCTTTTATTTGGAAGCGGTTCGGTACTCACCCTTGCACTGCCCAGTGGTCGGTGCTACGGGTCCCGATATGATGTATGTGTCTCATCCATGCCGTCCATCCATATAAATTTATAGTATGAACTCAAAACTGAAGAGATCAAAATCTTAAGTGGGCCACACGATGTTGATTGAACTCTTTACATTAAAAAATTTTTGCGACTATAAAAGTTTTGGATCAAGATGAAATTTGTTATTTACTTTCATCCAGGTCTACATGACCTAATTTACAGGTATGACCCAAACTACAAGTTGAATGGCAAATAAACATTACAGTGGGGTACTAGGAGGTTTTTAAGGGTAGACATTCCATCACTACTGGTTTTGTGTGGTCCACGTGAGATTTTGATCCGACTCATTTATTGGAATAGAGTATAAAAATGGATAGACGGTGTGGATAGTACACATAGATCATGATGGGGCCCACAGAGCAACGACCACTAGCCAAACCGCGTCGTTGTATTTTACATATGGGAGGAAGAGAGCGAGGGAGAGAAAGCGAGAGAGAGCGAGAGAGAAATCCCACCATCGTTCTTTCCAGAAACCCTTCGTCTTCTCTTTCTGATTCAAACTTCAATGGCTGCCGTCCCTGAGAGGACTCGGTCCCTCCACAACTTCTCTTTCCCCAAATGGGGAATCCAAAAAAACCTCAGGCTCAGGTGCATCAAAACCAATCCAAACGGAGACATCTCATCTCCCTTTCGATCATCAATACCAGAATGCGACGGTCCAAACCGCTCCAGAACCTACCTCCAGCCCCTCCTTCAATCCCCTCCTCCTTCTTCTACCCCTCCCTCAAGCCCGAAATTACAAAACGCGCCATCGGTCCGGAGAAAGGACGGCGACTTGAAGCTCCGGATCTATTGCCGCAAGTCAAGGACAGAGAAGGAAGGAGAGTCGAATCAGCTTCCGTCCGTTGATCGGCGGACCGAAATCTGCGCTGCCGTGGAAGTGGAGAAAGAGGCGGAACTGCCGAGGAAGAAGCCGTGGAATCTGAGAGAGAAGATATCCTGTCCCAATGCGCGGAATAGTATTGGGAATTCTTCTGCTCTGATTCCGCCGCCAGCAGGGAATAAGTTGAAATCTCAGCGGTTGAGGGCGTTGGCTGCCGCAGCCTGCAGCGGAGAGAATGGCAAGAAGGAGAAGTTGGAGTTCTCGATCTCTCTGTCCAGGAAAGAGATAGAAGAGGATTTCATGGCGATTACAGGATCGAAGCCTCCTCGGCGGCCAAAGAAGAGACCAAAGAATATACAGAAGATATTGGATGTAAGGAATTTCTCTGCTTATGATATTCATTTGCATTGTGGTTCCTGGGTTTTTATGGAGTGAGTGATCCAGTCCATTCATCTCGTGGGCTCCACTTTGTGCAGGCAATAGATTAGAGATCTCTTGGATCAAACATCTGCAACCATCTGATTTGTGGGAATTCTTGCCCATGTTGGATATGGCTCATGCGGCCCACTTGTGGATAATTGGATGATTTGGACTTCATTTTGAATGTGGAATTTAAACATGGAGGGATGAAATCTGATGCATTATATTTCTTTGTTTTTGGATGATTTTTGCAGGCGAATTTCCCTGGTTTATTGTTATCTGAGATTACTCCTGATTCATACGGAATTCCTGATGTTCATATATCTACAAAGGTAAAATATCTTTAGTTTTTGCAATTCATTCGAATTTTCTGCATTGATTTTCTGATAGTTGAATCTCTAAAAATCTTAATCTTGTGATTTTTGCAGAGGTAGATAGATACAATCCTAACAGGTGTTGTACTCTCTACTGATTTTTTAGTCAGCGAATCGCTGCTGCATTGAGGCCCCTTCAATCCAAGGTATATCACACCAGGAATCTGTATATATGAGAAACAAAAAGAATGAAAAAAATGACATAATGTTCAGTTTTTGCCTTTTGTTTGATGTGATCCCAGGATTAGTTACTATAAATATCTCACTAATATTATCAATTCAAATGATTCTTCTTTTCATGTTTTGGAGTTTATCTAGTCATGGAATTGCTTTGTTTTATTTTATTTAGAATTGAAGTCTTTTTCGTATGTTAAACCTATTGAGAATTGAAATGGTTTCTATATGTAGAGATATGTGGACCTTTAAACTCTACTATACGTAATGAGAGTTTTAGGGGCATAAATTTTCATGCAATTGCTAAGGAGCCGTTTGGACACGCTTCCTAAAACGGGGGTTTCAAGCTAGACTTTTCGACTCGGCAAAAACCAATTGGAGTGGTTTTACCCGAGTCGGCACTTTAGTGCCTGTTTTGTCGAGCGGGAGGTGAGATGGGGGTTTCCAAAGTGCATCCAAATGCCCTTTTTTTTTATTTTTTATTCAAAATGGTGTTTATAGGCAACAAACCTTCCTTTGAAGGGTGTGTCCAAATGGGCCCTAAAACTCTGCATATTCAAAGGACATTGGAAGGGTTTTAAACCAAAATAAATCACATTTGGGTAATTTAGAAGATGAAACTGTCTACTAAGTGGGGCTATCCAGCAAGGATTGGCTTTTTATGATCTCTCATCTCAACCATGTCTTGCAAACCACTTTCACTCTTTCCGTGTGCATTGAACGTGCTACTAAAAATAATTGCTATGATTCGGTATGAATTCTTTGTACCTGATTATGGTGCAAATTCCTATGTGGGGCCTACGTGGGCCCACCTATGATAAACGAAGACTGTTGGATAAGAGGAATCAACTCAGACTATGACCTGAAAATAACCATGATTGGATAATCAAATCCATACAAAGTTGTTGGTGAGAGTAATAGTCTTACTATCCATTTTTCAGGGCCGTTGAATGGCTGTAAATTGTAAAAATGTTATCGTGATGATATAAGGGCTATGTGTGATCGATAGTGGTTCCTTCCCATCCATTGATCCTGTGTGATCTTAAGTTCTCACCATAATAAGTTATGAAGAATTCACACTGCATCATAACTGAAAATAACATGTTTTTTTTATCCAAGTATATATTTGGTAGAGTGTGATGGCTCATATGCATGCCGTCAGAAGTGCAGTCAGGCATGCATGGAAATTAAATTAAATGGTCCAATTATCAGCCCACTTATACTGAGCTGATGGCCTGAATGGCTGATTGCTGGCCATGTAAAGAACAAGTAAAAAAAGGGGTAAAAAAAGGCCATCTATCTGAACTCAACCAACAAATGCCGTTAACCTGAGGCCTAAGGTCATTCAATTAAATACCTTTCCAAAAAGACTAATTTGTGCTATATAAAGCCTCATGTTGCTTTTTGAGTCCATGTGTTTGAACCATCACTAATTTGTGCTATATAAAGCCTCGTGTTTGAACTATCACACTCTGCCAGAGTCTCAAATAACTCCACGGTTAGCATTATTTCCAAATGAAAGATTCAGCTTTTGCTATAGGAAAGTTTTATAAAATTGGGTTGTTAATGCTTTCATGTTTGATTACAAAGGCTGCTATTACCACTGGTAAGACTTCCTATGTACCTGATTGTCTTTATCTTTAGAACAAGAAGCTAAGGTGCACAACTATAATTACAAAAAGATGTGGAAGTTTCTGGTAATGGCTTTGAATTCTGTTTTCATTTGCTGCATTTTTCACTTGGTTCTCAATGGATTCAAGAGTTTGGAACTTTTCTGTTGATGTGAGTTCAACCAAACTCTCAATGTAGAATGGGGTTGGAATTAGTATGAAAATGTTATTTGTCTAAAGAACCTTAGATTCATCTGGTGTTGCATTTGGGTGCACCATTGAATTGAATTACCATTGCGAATCTAACAAAGTTGAGACAACCACCTTGTAAATCCATTCTGCTGCTTTCATATCGATGGTCCGGGCTCGGATTCAAGTTGTCAAGGATACTAGGAAATATCCTTTACTTTTTGCCATGTCTTCTTGTGTAAACTGTGTTTGCAATTCATCTCATTTGTGAATCCAAGCAGAGCCTCAGCTAGAAGGTAAGCTGAGCATGCATCACTCACTAGTCACCCATTCACGCAATGGCAGTGATTGACATTCCGGTCTCTATATGCCAAAAAATTGAAACGATATATGCTGACTTCTTGTGGGGAGAGGAAGATCACAAGAAAAAGGGTTATTGGATTAGCTGGGGAAGGTTATGCTACCCAAAGAATGAAGGTGGGCTGGGAATTAGGAGAATCCAAGAGGTGATGGCAAGCTTTTAAGTGAAAATGTGTCTCTCCATCAAATTGTAGGCCCACCCAGCTAGTTGTTAGGCCTAACAACAGAAGCTGATGTTTTGTTGCATCAAACATCATAGACTTACCTCTAATCATATCATTTTCAACAAAAAATCAAACTAGCTGCAAAAAATAATTAAATAAAGGAAAAACACCCACCTTTCCAGACTCATGAGTTTCTTCCAACTGGAGAAAGTCGCTTGAGAGAAATTGTAAAAAATGCATCAATTTCATACTAAGGGCCCGTTTGGATACCACCAAATAAGTTACTTTTTCTACTTACCGCAGTAGATAAGTGGCTCATTTCAGATAAGTAAGTTTGGTTTATTATTAGTTATAAGTAAAATTTTTACTTAAAAGTACTTAATCACTTCAGTTATTATTATTATTTTTTTAAAGCTTTTCTACTTTTCATTAGTTGCTAAAGAGAGGTAGTATGAGAGGAGAGAGAGGAGAAGCTGATAAGTATGTTGTTTACCAAACGTACTTGTCTTCTTAATAAGTAGAAACTAAGATAAGCTACTTGTGTAATAAGTAGCTTATCTTTAGCAACTTATGATCCAAACGCCCCCTAAAAATCAAGAAACAGAATCAAGCATGCTTTTTTTTTTTTTTTTTGTCACAACCAGCAACAGCGGAGGCGAGGTGCACTATTTCAATGGTGATCTTACTGTTCATCCAGTAGGCCACATCACGGATGGACCCCATAGCCGTCATCCCCTCTATCAGATTGATGATCTCAACTGTCCTGCAGATGAATGGTTTCTGCAATGGACAGTAATACACCAACCGTGCAGCAAGGATTCTGTCGAGGGAGATTCTAAAGACACTGCCCGTCCACTAATTCGATGATCAGGCCCAACAATGAACCATCCCGCTAGATTGCAGGCCTCACTAGTAAATTTGCAATCCAAGAAAGCAGAAAAAGAATACAAAGAAAATGAGAATTGCTTTTATTTATTGAGAATGGAAGTTGGTATTTTAATCAAGAAACCCGACATAGGAAAAGCTCCTAAAATCAGCTACATTTGGATTGATTTATCTGCTGTTGATTTAATTCTTTGAATTGGTGTGTAGTAAGGTATTCTGTAACTGTGGTGGTCATCATGGCCCACTGTTACCTTTATGATTCCAGGTGTAACTGCTGTTACGGCCTCATAGTGGCTGTTCTAGCCTCTTAAAAAAAAAAAAAAAAACTGAAAAACCCGTATCAGTTTTGTAATGAACTGATACGGGACAATTAGTCTTTATGAGGATGTGACAGACTGTTATACGAGTTGTAACGGTCTTTACAAGTCATTTTTACTGTAACGGCCTTTACAATTCCACCAGTAGTAGATGATTACAAGTACTCTTTCCCCTCCACAATATTATGGGCGTGTTTGGATGGCAAGTCTAAATATAATTTGTTTAGCACCCAAACACCATCAAAGTCATTTCAAGTCCAACTGAAAAAGTAGGATAGAATACAAAAGCCTTGCGCATTATTTATTCTTTTTTACAGTGGTGTTTATGTAGTTGGTTCTGTTTTGAATATTCTGTGTCACTAGAATCAATACATTTCAATGCACTCAGCTCGCTCTTAGTTTCTTGTGTAAGGGGATGAGAAAATACAGATATTGGTTAAAAGTAAAATGAGGCAGATCCGAATCTCAAGTGGACACGGTGGTCGTTGAATGCCCACCGTTGAAAATTTTCTAAGGGCTATTGTAATGTTTATTTGCCATCCAATCTGGATAAAAGGAAAATACAAATATCAATTTTGATATATAAAAAAAATTGTGCCCCTAAGAAGCTTTTAATGGTGGGCATTCAATTCCCATTGTGGGTCTACTTGAGATTTGGATTGTTACTGTCAAAATTTGGATGAGTGGGATGTAATTGGTTGTAAAAGCGAGTCAATGAACTTGCAAAGATAAGACGAAGCAGATAATAGGAGTGCCGATAACGGTTATGGACCCTCCAATGCGTAAGTGAAGGGCATAAACTAGGGGTGCCCATAACGGCTATGGACCCTCCCTTGCCTAAGTCAAGGACATAGACTTGGGTTAAAAAGGCTTAGCTTGGGTTTTTGTTAGGTTGAATCATATGGGGGGATATTCTCTCAAATCCTTGCCCTACCTCGATGGCAATCGACCTGCTCAGCTTAGGAAATGGCTTTGGCAACTGAGCTCGATCTTTGAGAAGCTCATCTCGGAGTCAACTGAGGGTCAATCTCTCTGTCAAGAAGGTCATTAACCACATCTTCCGAGCTTTGTGCCTTATTAGTTCAGGAAGCTCATCCTGGTATTCATTCCGCGGTCGATTACACTTTCCATGTGGTAGACTAGTTCGATTATCCCCACAACATAAATCTGCTTCAATTTTTTAGACCGTGCCTTAAATATGCTGGGAAAATTGATGGACAGGGTGAATATGTTACACATGCATCAAGGTGGGCTGACGGTCACGGGCTGTCACCCAGTAAGCTGTTACCCGGGCCTTACGTAATCCGCTCCAATGTCATTCATTTCATTTTCGTGTTCACTAAGCTATTAAAAAAAGAAAAAGAAAAAAAGACTTGTTTCTATTTTATAAACGTAAAGAAAAGAAAGAGTCCGCTTCATTTACAAGTATTGTAGAATAAGTTGGTTTACAAGGCCTGCAAGTGGGGCCCACCAGCTTGTGTATGTATGGCATCCTATCTGTCTAAAATTAGGCTGTTCTTGTAACAATCATGTGGGCAACACGTGAGGTTTTCGGATGTCGTTCATTTTTTCCTGGGCCGGATTCATTGGTGACAAGCTAGCTGGTGGAAAAGCTGTGTGGCCCCACCATGATGTATGTGTTTTATCCAAGCCGTCCATCCATTTTACCAGCTCGTTTTAGGGTATGAGCCTAAAAATGAGGAAGATCCAAAGCTCAAGTGGACCACATAACAGGAAACAGTGAGGATTGAACGTCTACCATTGAAAACTTCTCGGGGCTCACAGAAGATTTGGAGCTGATATTTGTGTTTTTCCTTCATCCAGGGTTAGATGACTTTATGAACTGGTTGGAGGTGGGCCCCAAGAAGTTTTCAACGGTAGGTGTTCAATCCCCACTATTTCCTGGCATGTGGTCCACTTCAGATTTGGACCATCTTCATTTTTAGACTGATAAACTGACAAAATGGATGGACAGCATGGATAAGATACATACATCATTGTGGGCCCACAGATCTTTTCCACCAACCAGCTGGCTGATGTAGGGGTCACCAGCCAATCCGTCCTTTATTTTTTCCATGGCGTGGCCCACCTATGATTGAATTGGCGTGAACTTTAGAAAACAATTCAGGATGGTTGGATAGGGTACGGCTGGTTTTTGGGAGTCCAACTTGCCCACCATTGTCGTATATGTAAAATCGAATCCGTCCATCTGGTGAGAAACCTTATCTTCACCGTACAAACAAAAGATCAGCGGACGAAAAGTTCGAATGGGTTACACCAATGGGAACCATTTAAAATTGCGGTTAAACCTCTAAGCTCACACGGTATGGTCCGATTGATTTTTAGACCAGATGTCCGTATTTCCCCTTCATCCTGGTGGCTCACATCCGATGAACGGTTTTGATGAATCCTACGCACCATGGTAACCCCACAAATAAACCTACGGTTGGCATTAGCTCCCATTGTTCCTGGTGGCGTGTCCCATTCAGGGTTGGATCTGGTTGATTTTTTGGCCCCAGGGCTTATCATCGTTTATCTATACCAATAATTTAAGCATTACATTTTCAATTTTCCACTCTGATATGCTTTTGGCCCTTCGTCAGTGAAGAGGTACCTACCCGATGAACGGCCCAGATACTTCAGACTTTTGATGGAGCGCTTGCTAGCAGGAGATAGCAGACGCGCGTCTGCCGTTCCTTTTTAGAAGGGTGGTGGTTCAATTGTACGGAAGGGTACGTAGGGGAAGTATTAGGACACGGATATTGCTGTGCCCCTGTTGTCGGAAGCTGTGTGGAGCCCACAGATTTTTCCGTGAGAAATCTATTCCGTCCATCAGGTTTTTAAGGCTACAATAGTACAGAAATATAAAAATAAGATTTACCCAAAACCTATATGGGCCACACCAAACGAGACATTGGGAACGGAAATGTCCACCGTTGAAACTTTCCTGGAGCTGACCATGATGTTTATATGCCATCCAAACCGTTCATATGGTTATTTCGACTCAGATAAAATCTAGGTATAAATATTATCTTAATAAAAAACTTCTGTGGCCCCCAAAAATTTTCCAATTGTGGGCGTTCAATCCATGCTGTTTCGTGTGGTATGGCACAAATGAATTCTGGATCTGCCTGATTGAATCCTGTTATATCGTGGTTTTCAAAACTGATGGACGGAGTGGATTTGTCACGCCCATCTCTTTGACCCCCACACAGCTTCCAACAAGTCACAGGCAATCAGCGGCTGGTAAACAGAGACTTATTTGATACTCTGGTGGGAGGGTTTATTCGATACTCTGGTAGGTTTTGTTTCTGATATTGTACAAGTGTCATGCATGAATTCAAGATAAATAGTCAGAAGTGTGGGGCCAGCTTTTGATTTATTATACTTATATAACCTCTGATTAATGGCCATTTTCTTGTTGAATTAAGGCCATTGACTATTCTCCATTTTGACCGTCCCTTATATGTCCATCAATCAGAAAGTTGAAAAGTCAAATCCGTTTACCATCACGTTTAAACTCTATCTAAACTGGAACCCACGATTTAGACCGTCGATACAGGGGTATTTTGCAAATCCGGCTTGCGTAACCTGGTGTAGCAGGGTTAGTTGGCTAAAGTAGCTCGTTTTACCCCAAAATCATATATTTTATTTCCAATAACTCATTCCGGATTGTGAGATACGCCTGATCTAAAGTCTGACGGTCCGGATCACTTCTATCATCAACCGGCCCTTTTCTGATCCATCTTGGCCATGAAACTGTCCGCGACCCCTTCCACATCACGTTCGGATCGTCATGTCATGGTCAAAATAGCTTGATCCAGGAATGAAATCTATTCAACGGCTTTGATTATATGGTAAAGTAGTCAATCGGGCGGTATGGATTGCTTTTCACATGAAAACTCGAACTACTCTCCCTTACCAGTTTGTATAAGTCATTATAAATTCCTCGTATATCACTTCTAATCCTACATGGACTTGCCTAAAGTCTGATCTATGACATCAAAACTTCAAAATGAAGTGAGATTGGTCATTTAATGGCAGTGAAAATCCTTCTTAATAAAGTAACAGCAGAAATTTAATTTTCATTAGTATATTCATAACCAATAATCAATTAGTCAAGCATATAAGTATTTGGTCAAATATTATAAATGGATAGCCAAAAATAGTAGAAATTAGATTTCTACTTTTAATGATGATCCAATTATAGCAATATTTCATTAGTTTTCAGAATTTCCTTTCATTTCCTCATATTATAAGCCATTTTCAATATTTATCATAAAAAGAATTTTACAAAATAATACCTCATTAATATGAAATTTACATCCCAATATTGTTTCAATTAAGCATTAATTAAGTTACCTCATTAATTAAGTTGTTGTCAAATGAGCATCTTCCATTAGTTTTCTCTAACCTCTGTCGATTTAAAAAATGAGTTTTTCTAAAATGATGAAAATGCCCCCAATTAATGAGGTTGCTTAATTATAATAATTAAATAGGTACTTAGCCTATTAATGAAGTGTTATTGTTAAAAAAATTCAAAAAAAGAGGGGCAAAAACATCTACCGACACTTGACTACATAGTAATAGGGACGTGGCTGCCTGTTGGTGCTCTATGAGATCCACCATGATGAGTCCACATTGTCCATCCATTTTTCTTTATCATTTTAGGACATAAGCTGAAAAATGAGGCAGAGCCAAATCACAGGTGGACCACACCATAGGAAACAGTGGTAATTGAATGGACACCGTTAAAAATTCCTAGGGCACACCTTAATGCCTGCCATAATGTTTATTTTACATCCAACTCGTTGATTAGGTCACGTAGATGAAGGGAAAAGGAAAATATCAACTTGATTCAAAATTTATGTAGCCCGCAAGAAGTTTTTAATGGTGGGCATTCATCACCACTTTGTGGTCCACATGAGATTTGGATCTTCCTTATTTTTGGGCTCATACCCTAAAATGATATGAAAGATTGGATGGACAGTGTCGATTAAACACATACATCATAGCGGGGCAAAAAGTGCACCATATGCAATCATCATCAGGTTAAAGGCTCCAAGGTGGGGGGCATTTCGTGATTTTTGTGGAAAAAAATTTATATTTTAAGTGGACAACATTAAATAATAATAATAATAATAATAATAATAATAAAAAAAAAAAACTAAGTACCTTCTTTGACAATAACATGATTAATGAGGTAGTTTAATGAAAACTTAATTAAAAAGGGAGGGTACCAAAATGTAAATATATTATTTTGTAAAATTCTCCATTATAAAAAAATTCCTTAAAATAAAATCACTTTTTATCTTTAACCTTAGGCCTTGCCCAAATTACCAACCCAACTATACCCTAGCCATTCAATAAAAAGATATCATGTGTCTAAAAACTATGCCCAAATGTCATAGAGAAAAGAGTGATATGTTCCCTTATCCGTAAGACTAACCGCCCCTAGGTTTTGTATGACAAGTTCCTATGAGTAAGGTGCAGATTGAAAAGCTCCGTCCATCTTCTTTAATTAAGGATTGTTGTTGTTTTTCTTCTCCACTTATATCTCCAACTAGGGCCAGTCGTCTTGTGATATCAAAAAAATTGTAGAGTTGAAGATCTAAAAGCTCCGAGAGGCGTATTGAAGTTCTTCCCCATCACTCACATCTCTAGGTTATCAGTTAATCTAAGCGATTCATTTACTGCTTTAAATTTAATGTGTTGCTGCATTTATTTTTTTTCTCATACACTAATATGTAGTTTTCCTTCAGTTTTTTCACTGTTCATTTATTTATTCTAAAGTAATTAGCTAGAGCTAAAGTTCTTAATAATTCCAAGCTATGTAAAGTAGAGACTATGCATTCGTACCGGTGGATTTCTCATAATTGAGGCTCTTACCCAAAGTTTATAAACATTAACCATGTGGAGTTGTTCAAATCCAACCACACATGATCATGACGCTTTGTCATTATGGTTTTGTGTCGAGCCAATCTTTGATTCCAAGATTTTAACTAATGGTGACTCCATAAATATTATCACCTTCTCCTGCCACATCCTTCCCACTTTCGGTGAGTTTCGCCAGTCTATTTAATTTATATCTAGGATAGAATGAGATCGAATGAAACGGCCTGAGTCACCAAGTCAAAAGCCTACCATATATTGCTCTCACACATTCTATACTTTAACTAGATGGAAACCATTAATTTGACGAGTCGAATATTAAATGAAAAATAATATTAAGAAATAACACTAAGGGCCGCTTTGATACCACCAAATAAGTTACTTTTTAACTTATGTTAATTAATTAGTTGCTTTTCACTTAAGATAGTTTCTTAAGCATTATTATAAAAGTAACTTATGTGTTAACAACTACTTTGCTTACTAAGTAAATTTTTTCTATTTTTTTTTTAGCTTTTTTAACCTATGCCTTTTTCACTTCTCTTTCTCACTGTCCATTTTAAGGGCCTGTTTGTTTTTTCAAAACCATGAGATTTACATGGTAAATAATTATTATTACGATTTCACCGTGTTTGAAAATTCATAGGAATGTGTGCCTCTCAAATGGGTTCAAAAGAGATAATTTTAATTTTTGAACGGTAAGGTAATGCATATGATATATCTATTCCGTTCATCTGTTTTATTACAATATTTTAGAGCATGAGACAAAAAAATGAAGCAAATCTAACACTCAAGTGGCCCACGCCAAAAGAAACGGTGGCCCTACAAAGTTTTTAACGGTAAGTACTTGATTCCCTTTTTTGTATGACGTGGTCCACTTAAGTATTGGATATGCCTGAATTTTTTACTCATGCTATGAATTCAACTGGAATAATAGATGAACGGTGTGGATAAGCAAAATTCATCACAATGGGACCCACAAATATTTTGTAATATTCTTAATTTTCGTGTCAAAAAGTAAGCAGTCAAATCAGGTGTGTTTTAAATGCATACTCTTGCTCGGTGGTAGGGAGTTTCCCAGTCAAGGGTTCGAGTACCCATAGGTGGTGAAATTCCACTAGCGTGAGTGTGTGGGGGTGTGTTTAAAAAAAAAAAAAGTAAGCTAACAAATCAGGTATGTTGTAATTAGGCCCTCATATGGTGGATTGTCCACATTGAAGGTGGGGCTCACATGGTTGACAATTAATATACATAAAAGGTGAGTCTCATATGATGGATGATCCCATATTGATGTGGCCCACATATGGAAGTCCGCATATTAATACTGAATTAGCACATGGCACATCTGAAATGCTTAGAGATGAATAGTGCACATGTGGCATATACAACACATGTGAGCACTTGAAGATGAATTGTGGCATGTGTAGTACATGTAAAGTGCTTGAAGTTGTAAGGGTAAATGTAGCAAAAGACATGCATTGACGTATTTGACATGTGGACACTAAAACTAGATGAAAGTATTTGTGCACATTAGCACCATTTGTATGGCATATCTTAGGATCGAAGATGGACAATGGCATGTTTGGCACATTAGCACATGTGGGGTGTTTTGCAAATGTGAGATATATGTAAGATGAATGGTAGTGCATGCAGAAGAATATCACATTTAAGGTGCAAGAGAAGATGGACGGTGAAACACATGACACATTAACACATGTGAGGTTTTTTACACAAGCGAAGATGAATAGTAACATATGTGGTATAGTGGGATGTTTGCATGATGACTGAATATGGACAACTTATTTGGCACATTGTTACATATGAGGCGGTTGAGCATGAATAACTTGAGAAATTCTTTTGTCTTCTATAATAAAATTATATATATATATATATATATATATATATATATATATATATATATATATATATATATATATATATATATAGTCATCGAAAAAAAAAAAAAAAAAAAAAAAAATACAATATATCCTTTCTGAATAAGGAGGGCGACCTTGCTAAATCATGTTTAAAACTTCTAAAATCATATGGTGTGGCCCACTGGAGTTTTGAAATGGTTTAATTTAGGTGTATCCATTCATCCCAGTGCGGCCCACCTTCCAAATGGATTTGACAGTGAAAAACGTGTAGGCCCCACACACGGTTTGCAAGGTTTTCCCACAGGAAACGGATTGGCTACTCCCCCTGCCACTTATCGGTGCTCTGTGGGCCCCACCATGATGTATGTGTTTCATCCATGCCGGCCATATTTTTTCTAAATCATTTTATGGTATGTTGCCAAAAATAAGGTATGTCCCAATCTCAAGTGGACCACATTACAGGAAACAGTGTTGAATGAACTTCAATCATTAAAAACTTTTTGGGGGCATAAAAGTTTTGGATCAAGCTCATCTTTGTTTTTTTCCCCTTAATCTGGATCTATATGACCTGATCAACAGATTAGATTTCAAATAAACAGTATAGTGGGCCTTAGGAGGATTTTAATGGTGGATATCCATTCACTATTATTTTCCTGTCCCTCTCATTTTTGCGATCAAGCCCTAAAATGATCCGTACAAATGGATGAAACACATACATCATGGTGGGGCCCACAGAGCACAGACCATCAGCCACCGACAACGAGAACCTTAGGGAACACGCCTGATGCACGGACAGGATGTCATCATGGCCCCACACAATTTAATCTATGAAGCTTTGGAGTAGACACTGTAATTCCTAAAACATTTCCCATCACTGTCTAATCAAAATTCGACAGGATAGCTACTCCATGTTAATCAATGCAAGCACTACCTCGACTGCACTTGCGTCACACATGGAAATGGGGGAACACGTGTCACGTGATGGTGGGAATGTGGATGCCATGACGTCTAAAGAACATGGCCCCTGGAATCATTAGTTTCGCCACACCTGGACGAAACAATGTATGGTTAAGACAAGTTGAAGATGGTCTAATATTCCAAGTACGGCTGAGATTAATTGCCATTGTGCTCATTGGCACATTTGACACATTGGATGATTCAAACCACTCATCAGGTGGGCCACATCACACAGATTCTAGAGCAGCATGGTTCAATAATTAGGTGGGATGTATTTAGATGCGTTACGTACACTAGTTACGCACATTTCAATTATAAACGGCCTCCAATTTGCACAAAAATGGATCGTTAGGCTTGGATTATGAGCGGCCCGATTGACCTAAATCAACAAAACAATGTTTAATTTTGTTGAATTCTTTTTAAACTTCTTCTTGTGATAGGAATGTGCTTGATTCACATCTTACATTAGATTCCTTCCACTTTGAAAAAAATAATAATATCCCTGAGTTATATCCTTCGATATCAATTCATGATACTTGTACAGATCCACTACATTAAATGTGCATGAGATCTCTATGTGTCTGGAAAGATCAACGATGTAGGCATTGCCATTGATTTTATGGAGTATAGGATCACAGAGATGTCTGAATGTTATTCAACTTGGTTGTAAATTGCCCAACCATCAAGCCAACATGAGGATACCCCATAGTTGGATTTGATTGTATCACATGTTGCTATCCGATACGAGTATAATCGAACAACTTTCAAACATGTTTTGCATGGGTTCTATCTCTACCAAGAACTCATGTTGCTATCCGATATGGATATAATCGAACAACTTTCAAACATGTTTTGCAGAGTTCTATCTCTACCAAGAACTCATGGCCTAATCAAATCCCATCATGTTTGGTCATCAGGGATACCGAACACCAAGCAATCTCGCGTCCTTCATATTATATACCAAATACGCCCTTATCAATTAATGTTTTAGGATTCCTCCAAAATCTGAACGTGTATTGTGTCCTACCCTCGCTTGGACGGTAGTCCATCTGGGCAAGGCTATGTGGTGACCATCCTGATGTAAGTGTTTTATCCACACTGTTTATATTTTCTCTCAGATCATTTTAAGGTATGATCTAAAAAATGAAGTAAGTTTACAGCTCATGTGAACCACACCAAAGGAAGCTGCGGTGATAATGACACTCACCGTTGAATCCTTTTTAAGGGCCACCGTGATGTTTTCGTACCATCCAACCTATTTATAAGGTCATATAGACGTTTAAATGAAGCGAAAAAAAAAAAAGAAGAAAAAAAGAGTCAACTTGATCCGAAACTTCTTAAGCTTCCAAGAAGTTTTTAATGTTGGACGTTCAATCCCAAATTTGTGGTCCACTTGAGACTTTTTTCTACCTGGTTTTTCTACATATGCTTTAAAATGATTCGAGAAAAATGATGAACGGCGTGGATAAAACATGTACATCACGGTGGGCCCCACAGAGCCTTGCACGGATGGATTACCATCCGGGCCGGGTAGGATGCAATCTGCGTCCCCAAAATCTAACCTTAACCGACCAGGATTGCTTGGTGAGTCACCGGATACACCTTATGGCCAGCATGACTGTGGTTGGGATCCTTGTCTATGGGGCCCACCATAATGTATGTGCCTTACATCCATGCCATCTGTCTGTTTTGAAAGCTTATTTTAGGACATGATCTCAAAAATGAAGTAGATCCAAATCTTAAGTGGATCATACCATAAGAAAGAGTGATGATTAAATAACTGCCATTAAAAGCTTCTTGGCAGCCACCAAATGTTTATTTTACATCCAAATTATTGATAAGGTCACAAATACTTGGGTGAAGGGATTAAACAAATATAAGCTTGATCCAAAACTATTGTGGCCCCAAGAAGTTTTTAATGGTCAATCACCACTCTTTTTTATGTGCAGTCCACCTGATATTTGGATCTGATTCATTTTTTTCATCATCATGGATGTGAGGCACATCTATCATGGTGGGCCATATAGTTGGGAATCCACGTAAGGTTATTCCCATTTGTCTAAACTATAAGATTTGATTGGGTCACGTGTTGTTGATAGAGATAGGTCAGTCTTCCATCGAATAATTTTCAACCTTACATTGTATGGGCTCATTTCTTATAACAGCACGTAACCCAATCAAATCCCACCCAGCAGAATATATCTAGCCACTTAGTTACAAGGCAATTGTCATTTCTCACAATGGCACGTGGCCCAGTCAAATCTTACTAAAACAAATATATCTAGTCACTCGGCTCCAAGCAATCCAGAGTCGCTTCAACCATAGTTAGGTAAGACACTAAAGTGAAGAATGAGGACAAATTTTTGGATGGAATGTGGGGTCCAATGTTTATATGTAAAAAGGGATGCATGAAAAATTAGTTCATTTCAAAACTTCTCAGGGCTCCCAATAATGTTTATTTGTCATCTAACTTATTGATTAGATCACATAAACTTAGATAAAGGGAAAACAAAAATATCAGATTGATTCAAAACTTTTGTGGCCCTCGAGAAGTTTTAAATGGTAAGTATTCAATCACCACGGTTTATGTGGTGTGGTCCACCTCAGATTTCAATCTGTTTTAATTTTGGGCTTGTGCCCTTAAATGAGGTGGCAAAGTTGATGGACAGCGTGGATAAAACATATACATCATGGTGGGCCCAATGGACAGACCAGTACGGAGGTCGTACTGGAGAGGTTACTTGGAATCCGAGTCCCAGTAGGACTCGCGTAAGACGATTATCGGATGAGAAATTTGGGACTGTGGACCCTACCTTTTATCCAGCTGTTTTTAACGAAACACTACAAACTTAGACCTACTCGTACGGACAGCGAATTTGTGGAAGAAACTACCCCTCCTTTCACTGAAACGGATTGGGTACTCCCCTGCCACCAGCCAATGGCGGATGGTCGGTGGTCTGTGGGCCCTACCATGATGTATACCTTTCATCCATGCCGTCCATATATTTTTCCACATCATTTTATAACATGAGACGAAAAATGAGGTATATCCAAATCTCAAGTGTACCACATTACAGGAAACAGTGTTGAATGAGCATCAACCATTAGAAACCTTTAGGGGGCCCACTGTGATGTTTGTGAGAAATCCACCCAGTCTAAGTTCATTTATAGGGTCACAAAGACCTAGATGAAGAGGTAAAACAAATTTCATAATGATCCAAAACTTTTGTAAACCCTAAAAGGGTTTCAATGGTAGAAGTTCAATTTCCCACTGCCTTTTACAGTGTGGTCCACTTGATAGTTATATCTACCTTATTTTTTGTCTCAAGCCTTAATATGAGCTCTCCAAATATATGGATGGTTTAGATATAATACAGACCTCATGATGGGACCTACAAAAGCAACACAACAAAAAAAAAACCGTGTAGTCTGTTACGGTTATGGCTACGGTTATAATCCGTAGCTGTAGTGTATCAAAAATGCAGTATTTTTTAGGCAAACTCGTTGGATAGTTTCTTGACTTTTTCGATAATATTGAAAGATCTTCTATATATCGATGATACGGTTATAGCTACGGTTATATTCCATAGTTATAGGGTCCCATTGACCCTAACTCATTGGTTTATTTTATTTTTATTTTTTTTCATTCCCCATGGCATTTTGTGGGTCCCATTATGAGATATGTGTTATATCCAAACCATCCATCTATTTGGCGAGCTCATATTAAGGCTTAAGACGAAAAATAAGACAGATCTAGCAATCAAGTGGACCACACGGTAAAAGGCAGTGGAGGATTGAACATCTACTATTGAAACCCTTTTAGGGGTCATAGAAGTTTTGGATCATTATGAAATTTGTTTTTCCTCTTCATCCAGGTCTTTGTGAGCTTATGAATAGATTGGATGGAAAATATATGTTATGGTGGGGCCTACAAAAAATTTAACGATGAAAATCAATTTTCCCGCTGCTCTATGGTGTGATCCGGTTGATCTTTAGATACGATTCTTTTTTCTTTTTCTTTTTTTTTTTTTTTAAAAATATATAATAATGCTCCCAAATGATCTCGAAATATGGATGAACGTTGTGGATATAATAAATACATAACGGTGGGGCCCATATAACTTTGATCTCCTTTGAGCGGGGCGAACATGAAAATTGAGCAAGGCGAATTAGAAATTGAGCGGGGCAAACACGAAATTGAGCAGGACAAACTGAAAATTGAACAGGGCAAACATGAAATTGAGTGAGGCAAACTAGAAATTGAGAGGGGCAAACATGAAATTGAGAGGGGCAAACATGAAATTGAGCGGGGCAAACTGAAAATTGAGTAGGCAAACTAGAAATTGAGTGGGGGCAAACATGAAATTGAGCGGGGCAAACTAGAAATTGAGCGGGGCAAACTGAAAATTGAGTGGGGCAAACTAGAAATTGAGCGGGGGGCAAACATGAAATTAAGCAGGGCAAACTAAAAATTGAGTGGGGCAAACTAAAAATTGAGCGGGGGGGCAAACATGAAATTGAGCAGGGCAAACTAGAAAATGAGCGGGGCAAACTGAAAATTGAGCGGGGCAAACTAGAAATTGAGCGGGGCAAACGTGAAATCGAGCGGGGCAAATATGAATTTCAATGGGGCAAACATGAAATTGATCGGGGCAAACACAAAATTGAGCGGGGCAAACTAGAAATTCAGCAGAGCAAACTAGAAATTCAGCGAGGCAAACATGAAATTCAGTGGGGTAAACATGAAATTCAGCGGGGCAAACGGTGGGAAACAAAATATATCATGAGCTTGTTTCCTAAGGTGTGGTCCACTTGAGCTTTTGATTTTCTTAATTTTTGAAACAAAATATATCATGATGTTTGACTTTTATCCATTTTGTCCATTCATTTTTCCACGTCATTTTAATTTGTGAGCCCAAAATACACTAGATCCAAGGCTCAATTGGACCACAAAATGGACATTAAATTTCTACCCTTAAAAAATTCTTGTAGATCATAGAGGTTTTGGATCAAAATGATATTTGTGTTTTCCCTTCATTAATGTTTAAGGGACCTTATGAACCAGTTAGATGGCAAATAAACATGTTAGGCCTAGGAGCACTGGTCTATTTGGAGCTCAAAACTGGCAGGGCAGTATCTAATCCACCGTTAGGCTTTCTTAATATGTCAACGCCTCAAATGATCGTGTGTTGTGCCGGAGAGGGAAGCTGATTGGCTGGTGTACAGCCGTTGTAGGTACATGTTGTTGGAAGAGGAGCACTGACGCTCCTCGATCTCCAAGTTGTACGAACAGTTCAAAGGAGATTCAAGTTACATAACCACATAGTGATGTATTTATTATATCTAGATTATTTTAGAGCATTATCTAAAAACTGAATCATATCCGAAGATCTCTTGACCACACCATAAATAGTAGCAGCAAAAATGATTTTCACCGTTAAATAACTTGTAGGGCCCATCGTAATGTTTATTTTACATCCAATCTTTTCATAAGGTCACAAACACCTGAATGAAGAGTAAAAACAAATTTCATATTGATCCAAAACTTCTGTGACCCCAAAAAGGGTTTCAATGGTAGATGTTCAATCCTCTACTGATTTTTGCAGTGTGGTCCACTTGATAATTGGATTTGTCCTATTTTTCATCTCAAGCCTTAAGACAAGTTCCCCAAATGGATGTACGATCCGGATATAACACATACCCCATGATAAGACCCACAGAACTCTCTCCCATAGCCACTCCCCTATATAAAATGCATTCAGTCCCTAACACAGACCTCGTGTTTGCCCCGCTGAATTTTTAGTTTGCCCCGCTCAATTTCATGTTTGCCCTACTGAATTTCTAGTTTGCCCCGCTCAATTTCTAGTTTGCCCCGCTCAATTTCATGTATGCCTCGTTGAATTTCTATTTTGCCCCGCTCAATTTCACGTTTGCCTCGCTGAATTTCTAATTTGCCCCGCTCAATTTCATGTTTGCCTCGCTAAATTTTTATTTTGCCCCGCTCAATTTCTAGTTTGACCTGCTCAATTTCATGTTTGCCCCGCTCAATTTCTAGTTTGCCCCGCTCAATTTCATGTTTGCCCAGCTGGATTTCTAGTTTGCCCCAGTCAATTTCATGTTTGTCCCGTTGAATTTCTAGTTTACCCCGTTCAATTTCATATTTGCCCTGCTGAATTTCTAGTTTGCCCCGCTCAATTTTATGTTTGCCCCACTCAATTTCATGTTTGCCCCGCTGAATTTCATGTTTGACCCGCTCAATTTCATGTTTTCCCCGCTCAATTTCATGTTTGCCCCACTGAATTTCTAGTTTGCCCCGCTCAATTTCATTTTTACCCCGCTCGATTTCCAAATTGACTACGAAGTGATTGAAACTGACCACGAAGTGAATGAAATAGATTTTCGACCATCGACCCAATGGAATCTTGGAAAATAACTAGGTTTGTTGGCTAAATTAGCTTCTCCTACCCCAAAATTATATGCGGTACGTTAAGTAAATCATTCTATTTTAGGAGATATGCTTGTTGAATAAATAGACAAAGAAATGAATTAAAAGAGAGAAAAAAAATTTATATGCTTATATATACATATTTATACAAGGAAGTATTAGAGAAAAATGTAGGTAGAATAAAGTTCTCCATATAAAAATTTCTTTTAAAAAAACAATTTTTTTAAATGCACAAATTGCAATGGACTATAGCTATGGCTACGGTTATAATCCGTAGCTATTGAAAATTGCAAGATTTTTTAGAGTAACTAGCTCGACGGTTCTAGACCTTTTTCGATATATCGAAGGACAAATCGAAAAACATGGGCTACGGTTATAATTATAATTCGTAGCAATAGAAAATACCGTAGCTATAGATTTCCAGTTTTAATTTTTTTTTTTTTTTTTTTTTGGTTGTTGTAATCCGCACAAAATTTTTTTTCCCTCTTTATCCAGGCCTTTGTGACCTTATGAATAGATTGGATGGAAAATAAATGTTATGGTGGGCCCTACAAAAATTTTAACAGTGAAAATCAGTTTTCCCGCTATTCTTTGTGGTGTGGTCCAGTTGATCTTTGGATTTGATTTTTTTTTTTTTTTGGATAATGCTCCAAAATGATCTCGAAATATGGATGAACGTTGTGGATATAATAAAAACATAGCTGTGGGGCCATGTAACTTTGACCTCTTTTGAGCCATTCGTACGACTCTCGGTTGGAGGAGCGTCTGCGCTCGTCTTCGAAAGGAAGGGAGGGGCATTTTCGTCTGAAATTCGGTCTCCGCACGTGCAGGTCCACGCTGCAAAAAAAAGTTTGTATTGTTTCGTAAAATCAGCTGGATAAAAGGTGGGGTCCACAGCCCCAAATTTATCTTTTCGGATCATTGACCATATTGGTAACGGTATGCTTGCATATGATCCGTTAATCGCAGTGAATTGACTGTCCCAAATTGTGGCTCCTTTTCGTTTTCAAACTGTCCATTCGCACACCTTTGATACAACGGCCGAGATCGTCCAATGGTCTCTGAAAGTTGACCAATACCACATATTTGTCATGGCGCATCAGATGAACGGTTTCGATTCACGCAGACATTTAACACGTGTATAAGTAGAGATGCGAGTGTCGGCGAAGCAAAAGCAAGTGCAACCAGACGTGGATTTCCTGCTAAATATTCCACAGGAAATTCCTGCGCTGGGAACTTAGGTACGCCCCACCGTGATGTTTGTTAGAAATCCAACCCGTCCATCAGTTTTATCAGCTTATTTTAATGCATGATTCAAGAAATGAGCAGTATCCAATACTTAAATGGGCTGAAAACGTGAAGATTGGACGTTTGCAGTTGAAATATTCATGTCGCCGCATAAGTTTTGAATCAGCCTAATATTTGTGTTTTTAATTCATCCCAGTAGTAATGACGTTAATGAATGTAAACATCAACGGCGACCCCAAGGAGGTTTCAATGTTAGGAATTTCACTACCCACCTTTTCCTTCAGTGCGGCCCACTTGAGCCTTGGATCCTGATCTCTTTTGGTCTCAAGTCCTAAAATAATCTCACAAAACTAATGAACGGTGTAGATTTCTCACAAACATCACAGTATGCCCCACCTAAGTTTATAGCACAGGAACTTCCTGCAGAAGACTTTTGCGGAAATCCGCCTCCCAACCAACCATAACGTGAGCCGTTCTAACAAGTTTCACGTAAGAAGTATCCACGTTACTGATCACATGTGTATATCCATCCATTTGTTTCCTCCCAGCGTATCTTGTACAGAATATACGATCATCCGTACAAAAGGTCGTACTGGAGAGGTTAATCCCGAATCCTAGTCCCAGCAGGACTCGCGTAAGATGATTTTCGGATCATTTACTAGATTGGTAACAGTATGCTTGCATATGATCCGTTAATCACAGTGAATTGACTGTCCCAAATCGTAGCTCCTTTTTTGTTTTCAAACTGTCTATTTTCATACCTTTGATGCAACGGCCAAGATCGTCCAAAAGTTTACCTATGCAGCATCTTTCTCATGACGCATCAGATAAACGGTTTCGATTGCAACCAAACCCGGACATGGATTTCCTGCGAAGGATCCTGCCAAATCCTTCATAGGAAATTCCTGCGCTGGGAACCTAGGTGGGACCCACTGTGATGTTTGTGAGAAATCCATCCCGTCCATCAGTTTTATGAACTAATTTTAGGGCATAAGTCAAGAAATGAGCTGGATCCAATACTCAAGTGGGCTGAAAAAGTGAGGATTGAACGTCCACCGTTGAAATATTAGTGGGGCACAAAAATTTTGAATCATGCCAATATTTGTGTTTTCAATTCATCCTAGTAAGAATGACGTTATGTTAGGAGTTTTCCTACCCACCTTTTCCTTTAGTACGGCCCACTTGAGTCTTGGATCCTAATCTCTTTTAATCTCAAGTCCTAAAATAATCTCACAAAACTGATGGACGGTGTGGATTTCTCACAAACATCATCGTAGCTCCCACCTAAGTTTACAGTGCAGAAACTTCCAGGGAAAAGACTTTTGCGGAAAATCGGCCTCCCAACCAACCCTAACGTGAGCCGTCCTAACAAGCTTCGCGTAAGAATTATCCACGTTACTGATCACGGACGCGGATTGCGTCCTACCCCCGCGGGAACGGTAATCCGTCCGGGCAGGTCTCTGTGAGGCTCACCGTGATGTAAGTATGTTATCCACACCATTAATAATTTTTATACGGTCATTTTAAGATATAATACAAAAAATTAAGTAGTCAACCAGCTCCATTGGACCACATCAAAGGAAGATGCAATGATAATGAAACCCACTGTTGAAACCTTTCCAAGGGCCACCGTGATTTTTTTTTACCACCCAACCTATTAATAAGGTCATGCAGACTTGGATGAAGTGAAAACACAAATTTCAGCTTGACCGGACACTTCTCCAGATCCCAAGAAGCTTTTAATGGTGGATGTTCAATCCTCACTTTGGGGTCCACTTAAGCTCTGAAAATACCTCTATTGTTGGGTGATACCTTAAAATGACCATATAAAAATTATTAACAGTGTGGATAATATACTTACATCACAGTGGGCCCCACAAAGCCCTGCCCGAACGGATTACCGTCCGAGGGGGTAGGACGCAACCCACGTCCACTGATCACATGTTCTTATGGACGCGGATTGCGTCCTGCCCGTCTGTCTCTATCTCCGGACAGGCAGTTCTATGGGCGGGCCCCACCGTGATTTATCTGTTTATCCATGCCGTTAATCCCTTTTCTCATATCATTTTAAGACATGAACACAAAAATGAGGCAGATCCAACGCTCAAATGGACCACACAACATATCACTCTTGCATTTAATGCTTTGTGCATTTAATGCAACCAAGCTTATTATTTGGTATGGTTCACTTGAGCGTTGGATCCATGTGATTTTTGTGTTCATGCGTTAAAATGATCATAGAAAAGGGATGAACGGCTTCGATAAATAGATACATCAGGGTGGGCCCACCCACAGAACTACCCGTTCGGGGCTAGAGACGGGCATGAGTAGGACGCAATCCGCGTCCCATGTTTAAATCGATCCATTTGTTTCCTCCCAGAGTATCCTTGTAAAGAATATACGGTCATCCGTACGAAACTTGGGCCCCCATTAATATGATCACATTACCTGAGAATCAGTGCCGTCCACGTATTCGGTGGTCCCCACCAGGGCACTGAATCATAGAATCAGTTGTCTATTGATTATGTTGAGTCTGGGCCAATGAACGGGTTGTTCTGACATTTTCATAGTTTATCATGACGGTGTGCCCCACTTTTGAATAGGCCGAATTATCTACACGCTTTAGACTGGGCAGGAAAGCTTTAGACTGGGCAGGAAAGAAGTGAATGAATGTTAAAGTTCAGATACAGCCTCTGTATCTAATTGGCTAATTATCTCTATTTTGGGTTATTAACTGAAATGTTATACCCCATGAATTCAATCTATATATTTTTTAGCTTTTTGTTACTGCAGACTAGGGTCACTTCTCATTCACTTCTTGTCCGATATGATCTGTTCACTTTAATCGGACAAGTGCGAACTCACGATAGGATAATTTGAATCCTTACTCTTGCTCCAGTGGTAGACTCTTAGGAGTTTCAACACCCGGTCAAGGGTTTGAGTATCCATAGGTGGTAAAATCCCACAATTGTGTGAGTCTATGGGTCCCTGTGCATGTGTAAAAAAAATAAAAAGAAATTAAAAAAATTAAAAGAAAAAAAAATCATTTTAAAAATTTTAGATTTGCTTGTAGCCTACAATTGCATTAACATTGTAAGCTAATTCTGAATTATTTCATCCGGTGTAGTCCATCTGTAATGAATCTTTCCCTTAAACTTAGGTAGATGGCATAAAATTAAAATTCATTTCTTGTGAACGACTTGAATATGCTATAAGATGAGTCAATAGGTGTAATAGCCCTGTATGATATTGTTCGCTCTAGGCACAGTTCGCACAGTTTTATTTTTGGGTCGCCTCCAAAAGGCCTCATACAGTATAGGGTGGTAACTCCACATATAACCACCACAACTTTAGACGACACTTCCGATGTGGGACAAAGTTTCATCTTCACTGTATGCACAGTAGCCTGCCAACCATACAGTAGCCTGCCAGCCATCTTGGGGCCCGCCCACATGTGCTCCCACCCACGTGTGCCCGCCCACATGTGACTACAGTGACGGGGCGTCACAATAGGCCTCACACAAGATGTCAGATAGGTTCAATTGGTGGGTCGTCCCTTGCTCGGAAGGTTATTTATCTTTTTCTTTCTTTTTATTTCATGCATTCGGTATCATTCCCTACATTGTAGCAAGCTTCTAATATTTTTTTAAAGATGTTCGACCACACTCTCCGATGTAGAAGCTATGACAACTAAAGATAGGTTTAGGTTAAAATAATAATAACTTTGTGTGGTTTTTTCGTGAGTATTAATGATGAGAGTTTGTAAAAGAGAGGAGAGTATGGTGGTTCCCTTTATAAAAAAATTTATGGTTATAAATGAAAAGAGTTTGTAAAATTGATGAATTTTGTAATGGAAAAATATTGTAATTAATGAATTTTGAAATGGAAGAATGTTGTAATAGATAAATGTGATGAATCTTGAAATGAATAAATGATGTAATGGATGAATGCTGTAGTAGAAGAATGTTGAAATGGATGAATCGTCATAAATGTCATAAAGAGAGAGTGATGAATGTTTTTATTGGATCGACGATCCACAATGCGTATCGACGATTCACAATTTTTTATGAATTTTGGATCCACTTTTGAGTAATCAAATGTTGTCCAAATGAGATGATTATAAAGACATTTGAAAATTCATTAAAATATCCTTTTAACGATTACAAGATCACCCAAATTAAAATGTAATAAGAGAGTTATAACGGTTTTCATTGGATCGATGATCCACAATGCGTATTAGCGATCTATAGTGTCTATCAACGATCTATAGTGAATATCGATGGTCTACAGTTAATATCGACGATCCACAATTAATATTAGCAATCATTAATGAATATTGTTGATCCATAATGAATAACGATCTATAATGAATATTGGTAATTCATAATTAATATCGGGGATTCATAGTTAATATTGGCGATCCTTACTGAATATCGGCGATCCACAGTGATTATCAGTGATCCATAGTGAATATTTGCGATCCACTATACAACATTCATCCATTTGAACATTCATCACATTCATCTATTATAATATTCTCTCATTTCAAAATTCATCCATTACAACATTCTTCCATTACAAAACTCACTTGTTTCACAAACTCTCACCATTCATGTAAAAAAAAATAATTATAAAAGGAACTACCACACCCTCTTTCCTTTTACAAACTCTTACTATTAATACCTATTAAAAAAATACATAAAAGTCATTATTATCCTAATCTAAATTTACTTTTGGCCATCATAGCTTTTATGTCAAAGAGTGGTGAGAAATCATTTTAAAAAATATATATATATACTCAAAAGCTCCCTAGAATAGAGGGAATAATGCAGATGAATGCTAGAGGCTCACCCGAGTTACTGCAATAGAGATGGCAATGATCCTAACGGATAAAATGGTCCTCCCCATGAAAAATAAAATGAAGAAAAAAGAGAAAGAAAATGGTAATGACCTTCCCGCGCAAGGGACCCATCTCACATCTTACGTGTAGCCCACTGGATCATCTTATAACATATCCGAGCCATTAACATGAAAAGGGTTTTAATTTCATGCAATTTGTTCAAGTTGGAGAGAAAAACTCATCATAAATGGATCACACCGGAGGAAATAATTCAAAGTTAACTCACAACGTTAATGCAATTGTGGCCACATATACCTCTAAATTTATTTTTATTTCTTTAAATAATTCTACTATGAGTTCATGACTATCCAATTAACATGAACAGATTAAATCGACCGAGATATGAACCCAATCATTGATTTAGTAGAGCTCGCACCTTTAATCTCAAAATGCCCTCTCAACTTCTACGGAAAACTACCGTGGTACAAGAAGATGGCTATGATAGGGGTATTTTCTTCGGGGAAAAAACAAAAAAAACTTAG
Source organism: Magnolia changhungtana (assembly GCA_030180095.1). Lineage (NCBI taxonomy): Eukaryota > Viridiplantae > Streptophyta > Magnoliopsida > Magnoliales > Magnoliaceae > Magnolia > Magnolia changhungtana. Next base: position 12,993,146 of record JASAUF010000471.1, on the reverse strand, counting down.
ATGGTTAAAATAGATATGGCTTGAAATTTTAATATCAATACCAATATTATGTCATAATTTAGAGATATTTTAATTAACCCCCCCATTTTTCTTTAAAATGAAGGGATTAGGTGCGACCATAGCTGTGGGGCCCACCTTAATGTATATGTAATGTATCCATGCCATCCATCCATTTTTTCAGATCATTTTAGGGCATGGTAACAAAAATGAAACAGATACAAATCTTAATTGGACAACAATGGAGATTGATCGCTCACCGTTAAAAGCTTCCTTAGGCCCACTGTAATATTTATTTTCCATCCAACCCGTTTATATGGTCAAATATATCAGGATGAAGTAAAAACAAAATAAAACTTTAATGGTCAATCACCACTGTTTCCTGGAATGCGGTCCACTTGAGATTTGGATTTGCTTTTTTTTTTTTTGTCTCATGTCCTAAAATGATCTGAAAAAACAGATAAAAGGTGTAGATATACTACACATACATCAAGGTGAGCCCTACGGACGGTGCCCAACGTGTTAGAAAAAGCTGCTAAAGTCTTCAATCAACATAAATTCATCCATCAATAAATGGTTAGGATTGCAGTTTTGAACTGTGGCCCACGATCGGTGAACTATGAATGGTTTGGATTCATTGACGGTGGGGGCCACATGTATGGTGTATACAATTTCGAGTGCAATGGCAGTCCAGGTCATTCAAACCCTGTCAACTGTCTGGCTTTTGTAAAAGCCAAAAGGTATAAAGTGTCAACTGCCTGGCATTCGTTACATTCAAAAATCAAAATCTTAGCCGTCTAATTGTTAGCTGTAGATGGGGAGCGGAATAGGTGTTTCGTGGGTAACACGTTACCAGGTGTTATTACACTTACCGTGTGGCCCACCTTGATGATTTTTTTGTATATCCACTCCGTTCGTCCATTTTTTCCAGCCCAATTTAAGACAAGACCTGACGAATTAAGAAAATAAAGTCTCAAGTGGACCACACCATGGAAAATGGTAGTGATTGAATGCCCCACCATGAAAAACTTCCTAGGGCCCATCGTATGATTTTCATAATGTTTATTTGCCATCCAAACTGTTGATAAGGTCAACAAGAACTGAATGACGGTAAAATACAAAGATCAGCTCGATGCAGAAACCTTTGTGGCCCATAAAAAGTTTTTAATGGTCATTCACCAATGTTTCCAATGGTGTGGTCCACTTGAGATTTTAATATTTTATAGGTTTGGCATAGCTTCCTAAATTGTGATGAGAAAACAGATGGACGGCATGGATATACCAAACATTCATCAGGGTGGGCCTCTACCATGGTGTTACTTGGGTAACACCTAATACGCTCCCTGCAAATGGGGAGATGATTGCCTGTGACCTCTCTGCCCGGGGCTGTGTGGGGTCCACAAAGATGTTCATGACAAATACCCTCCCTCCATCTGTTTTGAAAGAGAAGACTAAGATAGGATTAAAAAAATCAGGCGGATCCAAAACTCAAGTGGGCCACACCAACAAAGCACTGGGAATAGCAACGTCTACTGTTCAAACCTTTCTGGAGCTGACCATGATGTTTATATGCCATCCAAACCGTTCATAGAATTATTACCACTCAGATAAACTGTAGAAACAAATACCGTCCGGATACAAAACTTCTGTCACCGTCGGTTCGTTCAATTCCCACTGTTTCGTGTGGTATGAGTATGACCCACATGAGCTCTTTATCTACCTGATTTTTAAAATCTTCTTTATCGTGGTTTTTCAAAACAGATAGATGAAGTGAATTTGTCATGGACATCTCTGTGGGCTCATGCAGCCCCGGCCACAAAGATATGGGTCCAAGGCAATCAGCTCCCTATAAATGGACGGTTGATTCAGAATAAAATGAAGCAATGGCTTGGATATGTTGAAATTTTTTTATTTTATTTTATTTTTTTTTTATGCCACACCCACACACACCACAATTAGAGCTGGCCATTGAGTCGAGTTGGACCGAGTTAGGGCTAACTCGACTGGATCCGGTTTTGAAATAGGCCTCACTCAAACTTGATTCAACTCATTACTGAGTCTAACATGCTTGATTCAATCCGAGTCCGGTCTGGACTGATCCGGACCAAGTCCGATCCGGTCAAAAGTACTAAGCCGGATTGAGATATGAGGGACGGAGAGATCGAGTGAGTGGAGAGGAGAGAGAGGAGGAGGAGGGTGATAGTGGTGGGTAGTTGCCGGGCTCGGAAGATGAGGAGGATGAGGGAGAAAGAGAAGCCGGGCTTGGAAGATGAGGAAAATGAAGGAGGGAGAGAGAGACTGGGATCAGGTCAGGGTAGGATTCGGCAAGTAGGATTAGAGATGATAGAAATTAGGTTTTTATTATTATTTTTTTTATATATCCAAACCCGAGTCGAGTCAAGTTTAACTGGATCAAGTTTTGGGTCGAGGCGGGTCAAGTTACTAAGTAAGTTGAACATAACTCCGTTTGATTTTGGATTGGGTGAAGCGTACTCAGTTCGGATCGGCTCATCCATTCGGTTTAGTCAAGTCAGATTTGAATGAGCCGTACGAGTCGAGTTAGCCGGATGGAATTGTCCCATGCCCACCTCTAACCACAATGGTCACTCCATCACATTAGTGTTGAAACTCTTGTGAGTTTATCACTTATTGAAATGATTAATCCAACTTGTATGATTGTTAAATGTAAACATGGAACTGCATACTTCTTTTAGGGTCCCACCAGATGAACGGTCCTGATCACCATTCAGGAACGGGTCAGATAAAGTGTTAATCCATCTAAGTCAACATTGGCGTGTCAGGTGTTAAGTCGCTAATCCCAGTCTGGTATGCGTACGACGCACCACCGCGTGTTCTAGAACTCCGACACAATATCCACGGAAGGTCTTGATTATGCTGCGAGTCCGCAACAAACATATCAGTGGTTTCATTCTGGATATTAGAGTGACCACATAACATTGATGGGACTATCCAAGTCGTTCAAGAGGAATTATAGGGTCTCGATCATTTGATGTAACTGATTATTTACAGGGTCTTGATTATTTGATCTAAATTATTATAAACTTAGTTGGGTCCAATGTGATGTTTGTGAGAAATCCATCTCATTCATCTATTTTTTCAAATCATACTAGGACATGAGCACAAAAATGAGAAAATACAAAACTCAAGTGGGCCCACACTATAAGAAAAGGTGGGTAGGAAAATGCTGCCATTGAAACCTCATTGGTCCACGAATGTTTCAATGGTGGATGTTTAATCGTCATTGTTTCGTATAATGTGGGGCACTTGAGTTTTGGATCTACCTTATTTTTGAGCTCATAGCCACACATGATCGGGCATGGATAGAGCTCGAGAACATCATATTAGGCCCACCTAGCTTCTTACTGCAAAAACCTCCTCCCACTGGGAGCCAATTATCCAGGGTGCGTTGGACGGCTGACTGTTGGGCTGACAGTGATGTATGTGCCTTAAATCCACACCGTTCAACTATTTTGAAAAGTCATTTTAGGCATGTTGCCAAAAATGAAGTTGACTCAAACCTTACGTGGACCACACCATAAGAAACAGTCATAATTGAATCCCCACCATTAAAAGCTTCACAGATTCTATGGGAATGTTTATTTGCCATCCAGCTTGGTGATAAGGTCACAAACACCTAAATGAATAGACCACACAAATATTATCTTGATCCAAAGCTATTGTGGCCCATGGGAAGTTTTTAATTGTCATGCACAACTGTTTTCCTGTACTAAATGGACCATTTGGGTTATATAACTGCTTCATTTTTTGGATCATGCATTGAAATGAGTTTTCAATACGTATGGGTGGCGTAAATGTAGTCACATACATCACAATGGGCACAATAGTCAAAGGTCCCACTCACCTTGGTTAGGATTGTACATTGAGTTGAGTCGAGGTGGGCCAAGCTTGGCTTGACTCCTCCATGCTCTCCTCGTGTTCAATCTCACCCTTGAGCTTATCATCAGAGCTTTGCTTGACTTGTCCCTGCATCCTTTGATCTTGAGCTCACCCTTGAGCTTACCAGTTGAGCTCCTAGTCCCAACTAAACTCTAACCTGACTTTCAAACCTTTCAATTTGCAAATCATAAATTCAAAATGCCAAATCTTAATTTTAGAATTTGAAAATTTTATATTTTTAAACAATTACATTAAAAAAGTAAAAATAAATTTAGAGGTACCTTACTTTTGAGAGAGTGTAAGTGAGTCTAGTCGGTGTGACCGTGCGGTTGAGACATTGAGTCAAGCTAGGGCAAGAGAGAGAAAGAGAGAGCTTAGGCGGGGCATGATAGATTGAGTTTGTAAAGAGAAATGTAAAGGAAAGAACTAGTAGGGTATGGCCTTTAGGGTTGCAGCCAAATCATGCTCTCTGAATTTGTAGTGTATAACAAAAGCAGATTAGGTGCTGACTGGCCTCACCCAAGATGATGTAGCCATTACTGTGGGGCCCACCTTAATGTATGTATTCTAAGATGTCATTCTCCATTTCTCCATATCATTTTATGCACGAGCAAAAAAATGATGCTGATTCAAATCGTAAGTGGACCATATTATAGGAAATAGTGGTGATTGAACACCACATTATTAAAAACTTCTTAGGGCCCACAATGATGTTTATTTTCTATTTAACCTATTGATAAGGTCACACAAACCTGCATGAAGGGGGAAAAGATATATTAGCTTGATCTAATAATTTTGTGGCCTATAAGAAGTTTTCAACAGTCAATCACACTTATTTCTTAGGGTATGGTCCTCCGATTTGGATCCACTTTATTTTTTGGCTCATACCATAGAATGATATGAAAAAATGGATGGGTAGCATAGATGCCTAATACATGCATCAAGGGTGGGCCCCACAGAAAGGACTACACCTAATCCACTTTGTATACATGGCAAAGCTTCATGGGTTTCAGCATGATGTGTGTTTCATCTTCATTGTCCATCCACTTTGGTAAATAATTTTAAAGCAAGAGGAAAAACATCATGTAAATTCAAAGCTCAAGTAGACCACACCAAGCAAGTTAGTCACGGGACATTGATGCCCACTACTAAAACCTTCTTAGGGCTCACCATGATGCTTATTTGCCATCCAACTAGCTCAAAAGGTCCCACAAACGCGGATGAAGGAAAAACACATATATCGACTTGATCCAAAAAATTTATAGCCCCATAAAGTTTTTAATGGTAGGCATTCACTCCCCATTTTTTCATGTGGTGTGGCCCGCTTAAGCTTTGAATCTTTCTCAATTTTGGGCTATTGCCCTAAAATGAATCAGAAAAAAAAAAAAGATAAACAATAAAACACATATATCAAGGTAGGGCTCATAGAGCTTCGTTATCATGGTAGGTGTTGTGTTCCACACCACCCAATTCAATTCTCCATCTGTTTTTTCCAGCACATTTTAAGCCATCAGCTCAAAATTGAGGTGGATCCAAAACTCAAGTGGACCACCAAACAAGAAAGAGCAGAGAGGGAGATGCCTACAATTAAAACCTTCTTAAGGTCCACCTTGATGTTTTTGTGCCATCCCAACTGTTCATCCTAAGGTAATTCTCCGCCCCCCCCCCCCCCCCAAAAAAAAAAGGGCCTAATACAAAACTTCCATAGCTTGTGAATGTTTCAAGGTTAGGCGTTTAATCCCACTTTTTCCTATTACGTGGCCCACTCAAGTTTTTTCATTTTTGGTATTCTGTGCTAACATGAGCTACCAAAATGTATGGACATGGCAGATTTCTCACAAACATCACCATGGCCCCCACCTAGCTTCCCGACTGCAGGAACTTCTCTTACACTCCAAGGTCACATTCACAGGCAATCCACGTCCTCCATCTTGAAATGTTTCAACTAGCAATCTATTTTATTTATTTTCATGGTCCATTGATTGAAAGGTTAGGATCTTCCAATACTGGGCATTTTAAAGACGACCCTAAGCAGCTTGGGGCCAACTGCTTGGATCACCCATCCATCCCATCACGTACTCTCTCCTAATTGAAGCACTTAAAATTGAAATAGACGTTTAAGATCTTCTGCTTATTTTAGTTCCAGGTCTATATTCCGTTTAGGGGCCATGATCTTTATACGGTCCAGATTGCGTTAGGTCGATTACATCAAGTTCATTTTCTTTTTAAACTGTGAAAAACGCTCACAGTAGTCTATTCTATATAAAACACTCAAAATCACAGGCGAACGTTAAAAGAGCATAAAGAAATTCAATATTTACTCGCTCGAGTAAGTAAGAATAAAACTCACGACATAAGTACAATCATCTCTCACCTATGAAAGATCTCATCCGTTGATCAATAAATTACCTCAGTTTCCATAAGGATAAACACACAATAATCTGATATTATTGAAATATAAGCCATATTTTCACTACTAACATTTTTCTTTAATCAATATTTCATAACCGTCCTTTTACTTTAATCATGTTTAATCCCTAATAAAAATAAAACATGTAAATTAATTATATCAGGTACTTAAACTACATGTCCCACGAGATGAACGGACCCGATCGTATTTAAAATTGTTCCATATACCGACGCGCGTCCGCGAATACGATTCATACACTACAAGCGAGAGTAGAACTTGCCCGCTTAACCGCTTATATGCTGAAGCGGAGTACGTACTGCCTCGTCTGGACAGAAATCGGTCCAGCCAGAGGCTCTGTGGGTCCCACATTGATGTGAAACTTTCATCCAATCCGTTAATAATATTTTAAAAATATATTAAATCTTCAGTATCTAAAATTATATGGATAAAAGCTTTATCTGAATCACACCAAAGGAAATATCAGTTTTAATGGCATCCACCGTTGGGAGCCTAATAGAGCTCACTGTGAATTTTATTTTCCATCCAACCTGTTAATAAGTTCAAAAAACTATGGATTAAGGGAAATAATAAATTTCATCTTCATCAAGAACTTCTATGGGCCCCATGAATTTTTAATGGTACTAGTTCATTTCCCACTGTGTGGTCCACTTGAATTTTGGATATATAAATTTTTTTTATCATATCTTAAAATTATCTGGAAAAATTATGAACGGTGTAGATAAAATTAATACATCAAGGAGGGTCCCACAGATCCCTGCCTCTACCAAATCTGTCCAGCGGGAGCAGGACGCAACCGCTTCCCTTATATTCCCCTCCCTCCTCTCTCCCAACATTTCCCGGCGATTTCAGAAATAGGGAGCGAGCGAGAGAGAGAGAGAGAGAGAGAGAGAGAGAGAGAGAGAAGGAAAAAGCTTTTTTTCCTACACTCCGACACGCCCAATCCGATACATCCGATCCGGCACGCCGAAACGTTGTTCTCCCTTACATGGGATTTTCGGCCATGTCCGAAACAGAAACGGCACCGTTACAATCCATGCCTTCAAAACCCCACCCACCTCTCCACAACTTCTCTCTTCCATTTCTAAAGTGGGGCGGCCAACGCCTTCTCCGCTGTATGAAACCCGATCAGGCCGTCGATCGTAGATCTCCTCCTTTCGAGTCCGAATCCAACGGCCCCGGCGCTTCCCCCATCAGAACTGTGGCCGCCCAACCTAAAACCTTCCGCAAACCTTCTACCCCTACTTCCTTCGAGAAATTACGGAGTATGCCACGGATCGGAGCTTCGAAGTCTGAAGGAGAAGCGGACGATGATGGAATTGAAGAGATTCGAGAGAGGCTCTTGGATCATCTCCGCTCAGCGGCGGATAAGATGAGTTTTCGGGTCCCGGAAGACGAGGAATCGACGGCGATGCCGTGGAATCTCAGGACGAGGAGAGCGGCTTGTAAGGCTCCGACGGAGATCGGCGGGATGCCTCTTCACTCGCCAGCTCCCCTGCCACCCCCGCCGCCATCAGTGCAGGAGAATCAGATGAGGTCGATGCGGTCAAGAGCGGCGGCCGCTGCCGCGGCGGCAGCAGCAGCGCAGGGCGGAGATAAGATGAAGGAGAAAAGGAAGTTTTCGGTCGCGCTGTTGAGGGAGGAGATTGAGGAGGATTTCTACGCGTTGACGGGATCGAAGCCAGCTCGGAGGCCGAAGAAGCGATTGGGGAAGGTGCAGCGGCAATTGGACGTAAGGAATTTCATTCTCTGTTTTCTTTTTCTCCTTTCTTGAATTGTAAATTTACTGCCGGCAGGGCCCGCTTTCTAGCGTTGGGGATCATTCATCGGTGGACCTGATCATGGAATTAGTGGACAGGCGGTGCCTCGAGAATCTCCCTCGTTGGAAAATCCCTGCTGCATAGTTGGAGTATTGCTTTCCATTGCAGAAACTATTCATTTGCAGAACAGATCATCCATCTGATAGAGGGGATGATGGTTGTGGGGTCCATCCGTGATGTGGCCTACTGGATGAACAGTCAGATCACCACCGGAAGAGTGCACCCGGCTTCTGCTGTTGCTGGCTGTGCTAAAAAGGCATGCGTGATTCTGTTTCTTGATTTTTAGCATGAAATTGATGCATTTTTAACGATTTCTCTCAGGCGACTTTCCCTGGTTTATGGCTGTCCGACATAACGCCCGATTCATACAACGTTCCTGAAGTTCATGAGTCTCGAAAGGTAACTCCTTTTCCTTTTTTTTTTTTTTTTTTTTTTTTTAAAAAAAAAATTTTTTGATTTTTGATTTTCATTTTCATTTTTGCAGCTAGTTTGATTTTTTGTTGAAAATGATATGATTAGAGGTAGTCTATGATGTTTGATGCAACAAAACATCAGCTTCTGTTGTTGGGCCTGACAACTAGCTGGGTGGGCCTACAATTTGATGATCCCTCCTATTCATCATGCTACAAAAATATCTTCCATTGGATTGATGATCTTAACCATCCGGTTGGTGAGCTGGAAATAGACAGTATAGTCAATAGTTTGAATTTTATGAGAAAAATGAAATCTAACAATGCATGGTTACTTTCTGATTAGGGAGTTTTTTTGGGGCATGGCCTATTTAGATTACGGCTCACCAGATGAATGGTTGGGATTCAAGAAATGCATTAGACGGGCCCACCTGTAGAGTTGCCTGTTGAACAACAAATGTTGAGCAGTATATATTTCCTTGTGTATGATTGTTCTGTTGGTGGAACTAATGATCTTGATTTTGGTTTATGCAGAGATAAATGCAATTGCAACTTGGATCTCTTGAAGCTACATCATTTTTCGCAGGCTAACTAATACCTACCTCTATGCTGTGACCTCAATTGGAGAGGTACTATACTATGTTGATTTGTAAAATGGAAATGGAAATAAAAGTGTTGTAGTACATGCTAACTTAATGTTGAAGTTAGTTGCTTTAATTGCTAATTTGATTTGTTAATGTGATTCCGCTGTCGCTTTGTTTGTTAGATTTCTTGTGTGGGGTCAGGGGTGGATTGGTTTGTTGCATGGAAGGTTTTTAAAAAAACAGAAAAAAAAAGAAAAGAAAAAAAAGATTCGATTTGAGATGGGTTATCTGGAAATTTTCATATGAATTCAATTTGGTGTAAATGCATGCAGCAGGCATTGAGAATGGTAAAGACAAGCAGGGGAATGAATAGAATTTAGAGGCTTGTGTTTGTTCGTTGTGATGAACTGGCCTTGATACATTTCCACAGACCATTGTATGTGTTGGCTGTATGGTTGGTTAATCCAGATCATCCACTTAGTCGGTCCTACTGTGAATGACCCGCAATGGGAAACCACACTGACCAAGCACTCGTAACTGTATGATCTATGGCTTTCTAATCAACTGGAAAAAGGGGAAAGAAGGCCAATGATCCGTGGCAATGACCAATACCAAGGAAATCAGAAAGCCTGTCTAACATGTGGATTATTCATCTGTGAAATTTTTGTTTTTTGTATCAAACAAGAGAAAACATTGCATTAAGAGCCTTGCATTTATGTCCAGAAGCATTTTACTGTTGAATAATTTCAGATTTTTAGCTGTTTGGTTTATTCATGTTGTTTAGAAAAAAGTGGGAATGTGGTCATAGCTTTTTTAGATGCAATCTCTGAATTTAGGCACACTTCGTTCTCTTAATAACCATCAATGAACGGTTTATTAAAATGAAGAGAAGCCAAAAAGAAAAATTCTGGTTTCTTCGGTTAGGATGTTGACATTGACCAAATGTCCAGTGTTGTACGCTGCAGTGGCATATGTTCACTATAGAATTTCCAGGCAAAACAGGGGATGATATTTTAGAGAAGATCCTAGATGATATTATAGATTTGTGAGTTTATATATTCATTAGGATAAAAGCCATAGGAAAAAGAAAACTGCCTTTGATTTTGCAAGCTGCAGATGAGTTTTATGTTCTTTTTTGTAGTAACAAAGAAAAAAACAGTAAATGGGAGACTCTTTTAGAAATTCAGCTTAAGTTCTCTTTCAGTCCTTTCTCTGTTTGTTTCCCGTCTGACCCCACACCCGACAATCAAGGTTTATTTGTCAAAGATAATTGTTTCAGTTTTCAAATATCTTTTACAGTACCATAAGAGCCCCATTAGATTTGTCTGAAGCTATCGTAGTAGATAATCATCGATCCAACTTTTAAACATCTTTTACGGTACCTAGATACCCATTTGCTCCATTTTCATTTACCCATGATAGATGAAGACATTGACAGATATATGAAGACATGACAGATTAATGTATATGAAGACATGGAGCATATGAAGATATGGACACATTTCTTTCTTGTAAGAAAAGGAAAAGCTTCTTTAATGGCTTTGATTATTCAGTTTTATTTGCAGAATGTCTTCTGGTCTGTAAATTCTCATTTAGGAGTTTTTATAGAAGAAATGTCACTTTCAAAGAATGTAATTGGAGGTTTGCCAATCTCACATCCCCTGCCTAACCAAACAGCAGCACATGTGAGCTTTCATTACATTAGGTGGGCCAAAGTGGGTAGATCTTGTGGCTCAAAATCCATGCTGGCTAACTCATCAGGTTGGCCACAGTGAATGAAACTAATGGAAGGCTAAAACATTTGCTTTTTAATCCTTACCAACAATTCTCTTCACTGTGACCAACCTGATGATCTGGCCCACTTGATCGTTGGACCCGAACATCTATACAGTGTGACCCTCCTGATGAAGTGCTCTGATCTTTCACATGAATGTTCGAATTGGCACATGTGGAATAGCAAACCTCTGTAGTTAAATGGAAGCTTGAAGCCTTTTTTCTCATTTTGGCATTTCAGGGGCACTTCATCAGAAGCGAAATGTAAGAGGGTGTTTTAGTTGCCTTGCCAAAACAGTTACTTGCAAGTCATCGATGCTTTTGGTGCTTCATACCATTTCAGCTCCCCACTCCCAAGCAACGATCAGATGCAATGCCATGTAGGCCGTGGCGGTGCTGGATAAATCCATCCGTTGGATCTAGAGTCGAGCAATGTTACACATTCGATGCCCAAATATTCACTGATCGGTTGGATAGAACTGTGTTGGTGGATTGAAATGTGGGCCATGGGCAATCCAATGTAGGCCCCACTAGATAGACGGTCCAGATTTATGATTGTGATTGGAATCTGCATCCATGATACATGCCTTGTTGCATGATGATGCCCAGTTGTTGTCTGCTGGCATTCCTTACCGTTTTTTACACGTGCACCTGCCTTTCTTTTCGGTGCTTAAGATACGTGCGTCATTTCACTGTTCTGCCTAAGCCAGGGTTCCAATTTTCACTGTTCCAGATTTTTATCTAGTGGACCCCACTTCCAAGCGCGATCAATCAAACGTGCACAGGACCGTTGGATGTTGGTACCTTTTGCCGCATCGACCATCCAGACTAGGGCCTACCAGATGGGTGGTCTGGATCAGATGAAAACGGGAAATAAGGCGGCTGCTTTTTTAGGTTACAGTCGAACTAGCTTTCCAACGACGGGACACGGCTTATGTGGGGACTCGGTTGGGGAGGCGGTTTGGCTGGTGACCGTACACCACCAGCTAGCTGATGGAAAAGCTCCGTGGGCTCACCATGATGTATGTGTTTTATCCACGCTATCCATCCATTTTACCAAAGCATTTTAGGGTATTCGCCCGAAACCGAGGCAGATGCAAAGCTCAAATGGACCACACCACAGTAATCAATGGGAAGTGAACGCTTATCGTTGAAAACTTCTTGGGGACCACAGAAGTTTTGGATCAAGCTGATCTATGTGTTTTCCCTTCGTCGAGGGTTATGTGTGTGTCTTTATGAACTGGTTGGATGGCAAATAAACATTGCAGTGGGCCCTCAAAAATTTTTCAATGGTAAGTTTTTAATCTCCACTGTTTCCTTTAATAGGTCCAAATCTCATCGGCAAAGTGAAAGGAAGCCGTAGATAAAACACATACATCATGGTGAGTTCCACGGCTTTTTCACTAGCTACCTGCATGGTGTAGAGGTCACCAGCCAAACCTCTTGGACTTGTGTAGACAGATATCACAATGGCCCCACCATTCATTTATTTTGTTGGATCATTTTAGGGCATGAACTAAAAATAGGGCTGTTCACTAGTCAAGCTAGCTCGAAAAGCTCGCTCGACTCGGCTCGAGTCAACTCGTATTGACTCGGCTTGAATGGTCGATTCAAGCCAAACCAAGCTAATTATTTGAAGCTCGAGTTGAGTTTAAGCCAAGTTCGACTAGGGGACATTTCAACTCGACTCGAACTCGATTCGACTCGAAGCTCGAACTCGAGCGAGCTCGATTCGGCTCGATTAATAAATATATTAAATATATTATATTATATATATATATTATATTATATTAATATAAGTTTTAAGTTTAAACTTAAAAATAAAAAAATAAAAAACAAACCCTAGAATCTCTATCCAACTGTACGCACCCCCTTCTCTTTTCCTTTCTTCTCTTTCTTTGTCCACTGCTAGCCGCACGCCCGCCCCGACCACTACCACCAGTTTTCATTTCAGTTCCACAATAGTATAATTTCAATCTCTTGAGATCTACTTCTTAAGCAAGAAACCCAAGAAATTCGAGATGGGTTCTTCTCAGATTTGTTAGAGTTTCAAGGAAATCCAATGATTTGATTGGCTAGAGCTCTTTACTTAGATTTCTGATCTATGTTTTGCTCTGTTTCTTTTCTAGTACTTGAATTTCTGTTGGTGGAAGAAGATCAAGAACAGATCAGTTCTTACAGGTTTCCTCATCCGATTCGAAGCTTTGTTTGTTTTTTTCATCGGCTTTTGCTTTGATTCTCTTAAGATTTTTGAATTTTTCATCAATGGAGGATGATCAAGAACAGAATCCATTACTCTCTCACCCAACAAGCTCGAGCTCGACTCGAGGTAAACTCGACTCGACTCGAACCACTAGCTCAACTCGAACTCGACTCGACAGCTTTGACAAACAAGCCAAGCTTCAATGTTGAGCTCGAGGCCAAGCTCAAGCTCGAGTACATCATGGACAAGCCAAGCCAAGTTTGGCCTACCTCGACTCGACTTGGCTCGGCTCAATGCCCACCTCAAGTTAAAAATAAGGAGAGCCAAACCTCAGGTGGTAGACTGAGTGAAAGATACTTCGTTTCAATGCTAAGGTTTTGGCATTGATTCCCTAGTGGGGGTGGCTAACAGTGTAGTGTGATTTGACCATGGAATAAATAAATTAAAAAAAAAAAAAAAAAAAAAAAAATGGAGAGAAAAAGTTCAAGTCGACCACATTGCATGAAGCGTTGGGAATAACGGCGCTCACCATTAAAACCTTTCCAAGGCCATTATAATATTTATTAACTATCCATTATCCAACCCCTTTGTAAGGTCATAAATATCAGATTGACATGAGACTCCTGTGGCCCCAAAAAGCTTTCAATGGTAATCCAACTGTTTCATGTGGAGTGGCCCACTTAGCTTTGGATCTGTCTCATCCCTGGGCTCGTGCCTAAAATGATCCGAAAAAAATAGATGGATGGCGTGGATATAACACATCGGTGGGGCCGACAGAGTATTGACAGGTATTCACAGTACCCACGTGTGCTGTGTTCTGCACAGCACAATCCCAGTCGTCGGACCCATCAATATTTCTATTGTATATATGCAGCATGAATTACCGATTGAGGACCGTACGTTCCATGTAGTTCCTAATCCTAGCCATCCGATCAATGGCCTTCAAAGTCAACGGTGGACACCACGTGTAACGTGTACAGACGGCTCTACCATATTCTCTCTATGCAATCATCTTCCACCCAACATTGTCAACAAACCACTTAAAATTTAAAAATACCGAGAGCTCAAAAGTACATCCAAAGAGACACTATCCACTTCATCATGCAATCAAGGTATCGGTTCATGTGATACACTTGTAGAAGATCTGACCTTTCATCTCTTCCACCCTACTATGTATTGTGAATTCTCCTTAAATCATCCAGATTCACGACATCCTAACCACTAATGATTATAAATGGGCCGTCAGTATCTATGATCATCGGACTGGTGGTGTGATTTTGGGCTATGGCATATCCGCGGTGGGGCACACTAGATGAAGGGTTCAGATCTCGTGCTCGTGTGCCAGATATGCGTGCATGATAACTATATGATAGCAATTGGCATAAGATAATCTCTCCTATTAAATGGGGCACGGTGCTTTTCAGTCCGGTGAGATGAGAGCGGATTCGGTGAGACCCCGGACCCACCCAAGACGGTGCGGCCCTTACTGTGGGGCCCACCTTGATATATGTATTCTGTATCCACGCCGTCCATCCATGTTTTCAGATCATTTTAGGGCATTATCCCAAAAATGAAACAGATCCAATTATCAGGTGGACCATACTATAGGAAACAGTGGTGATTGCAAGCTCTACCATTAAAAATTTCTTAGGGTGCACCATAATATTTCCATAGTGTTTATTTGACCGTGCCCCATTTAATAGAAGAGAGTATATGAGCTGGTGTTGAATGGACGGGGTTGATAAACCAATACATCACGGTGGGCCCCTCGGAGAGCAACCTGTTCCGAGCTCGGTAATTGCGCGGTAGTCCCTAATCCGTGTCCGTTTTAACAGGCAGCCCAGATAATTTCGGTTGGAGGATCCTGACCATACATCTAGTTGTTTCAGCAGTAGATGGTCTATGGTATAAAACCGAACACAAAATGCCAGCCACCCGATTTTTACCTTCACAACGAGTAAAATAGAAATAAGTCCACGGTCAAAAAAAGAGAGAGGAGAAAACCATATTAAACTGATGGCTAGGATTCTAATCAGAAGAAAGACCAATGGGCGGACGGTCTGGATTCATCATCTCGACAGCCACGTGAACCAAGATCTGTTGATTCCGCAACCAGCCTGAAATGCACATTTTCACATGATGGCCCCACTTTAGACAGGGCATACCCGAAAAATGAGCTTGATTTGAAAACCTAATCTCCAGCCCTTGGAAATTCGTTTCTTGAATTTAGACCATTCACTAATTTTCATTTAAACCGTCCATTTGATGGCTCCTGGTTGGATTTTTAGTATTATATGTAAACTGCCGTGCCCAAGGTTTGGATGGTTAGGATTGAGGTTGCCAGTTGCACAATGTCTGTGTGGACGGTGCCAGATAAGTTAGGTCGATGGTCCAGTGATCCAGATCAATTGTCTGCTTGGGTCCACTGTAGATGGACCATCAACAAGCATCTCCGCGATGGAAGAATTCTACCCTGTCAGATAGATAACAGGATCCACGTTCATCAAAAGAAAGGCCCACGACTGATGGCTAGGATCTTCAGATTTGGGACATTCAAACCTTATTCCATTGAGAAATACGCCCACCAATATTTCTTTATGGTCCAGATCATGTTCATAGTGTGAACTACATTATGAATGGCCCGGATCTCATACACGTGTGCTCTCCGATGGAGATAGCCATGTCGCGCATGGTAGATGTCATTCTAGGCCCACATTTTATCAAAAGATTACTTTTTTTAAAAAAAAATTTTAAAAAAATTATTTTTACACACGCACACACACCACCACATACTCACGCCGTGGTGGAATTTCACCACCTATGGGTACTCAAACCCTCCACCAGGTGTTGAAACTCCTGAGAGTCTACCACTGGAGTAAGAGCTAGGACCCTTTCTGAAACTCCTTCTCCCTTTTTGTTCGTACGCGCGGTCCATTTAAATAAGCGGTCATTTGGTACCATGGATCTTTCGGATATTTTCTATTAATGGAAATTTTAATAACTGATGATATTCGATTTGAATGATTTTTAGTTCCTTGAAAAGACAAATTGACAAACTTTCAAGAATCAAAACAATTGAATGTCTTAAATCTCCTCTTTGAAAGGGTTTGAAATCCAAGATAAAAGTTACGATTACATCCAAAATCTTTTCATGAGTGGCATGTATTGCCAATGGGTTACTAATCTATTGAGCATATGGCCAAGTGATGATATCGAAAAATAATAGCTTATCTATTGCATTACCAAAATTATTTTAATAGAATGATTTGTGCCATCCAAACATTATTTATCCAAATCAATGGTTATTGGTTAATCAATGTAAATCAACATTAAAATTATTGGTTAATCTCTTGAATGTGATATGTTGAAGCAGAAATTTGTTCAGCCTTCCCTGGCTTGTGAACCTGCACAAAGAGCAAAGAGAGAAGACCCTTACTCATATGTTAGGGACTCTCTGATGCCAAAGTCAGAAATCTAGGTCTAGTGAAGTGTAGAAAGGTTAGGGCTAGAGATTATGCGTACCTCTCGACTCTGGGGATTATCTTATTTATAAGCAGAAAGAGGCGGTGGCGTAGGGTGTGACCGTCCCTGTTTTGGCAGGGACAGAATTCTACTAGGATTCTGAGTTTATGCGCAGAGGGGATCCTTCTGGATCTTCAACAAGGAAGACCGTGTTGGATATAGTTTTTGTGATCTCCGACGCAGATTGCGGGCCGACTGGATGTCGGTTAGTTTGAGCTCAGGCTGATATTGGGGTTGAGCTCGGCCAAACATTGGGGTCAGGTTCAGCCCGCTGCTAGGGGACCGAGCTCCTCAGCCGGGTTTGGCCCGATGCTAAGGGATCAAGCTTCTTAGTTGGGCTCTGTCCAACTGAGATTGGGCTCAGCCTGGAGACGAAAATGAGCTTCCTTCCTGGTTGGTCAGGAGGTGAGTGATAGATCACTGTGTCATACCTCTTGCTGTTAGTGTTCAACCTGGCTTGTCGATAGTAGGTCAGCGTATTTTCCTCGTAACATGATCTTATACATATTGCCCATATGAGAGACTTGGAATTTCATCATTTTTAGCTAAAATATATATTCCAACCGGTCTATTATAATCATTATGTCAGACATTACATATCTACACTAATGAGATATGTTAAAATTAATTTAGTAATTAAATTCAAACTATTATACATACTTTAGTGGATGTTACCCTCACTGTGGGCCTACTTTAATGATATGTTATTTAGCCATGCTGTCCATCTTTTTTTCCATCCTAGCTGAGGGTATTATCTTAAATAACTTTGAGAATTTTTCTAAACAGCTATCTTCATTTTTCTAAACAGCATGGATTGAAAGAAAGAAAATTCTTATACATCGGGATGCAATTAAAGAGAATAATAAGTATTGAATCAATCATAAGAATAGAAAGATGAAAACCATCCATCAAAGATTTCAATTCCCAAAGTAAGAAAAAAAAAAAAATGAGACTCTAAACAAGACGACCCGTAGCAATTCAAGAAAGGCTTGGCCGCCAAACAAAGCACAAAGGATCTCTTTCTCGCTCTCCAATGAACAGATCGAAGAGGATTTCTTGGATATGACGGGATCGAAACTGCTTAATTAAGAAGCCCAACAAAAGATCTAATGTCATAGAGAAGGAAATGTATGTAAGGAATTTCAAATACTATCTTATTTTTCTTCTATCCTTTTTTTTATTGGATTAATTATGTTTTGCTTTTCCAAACTTTAATTACTCTTTCCTGGTTTTGGTTTTCAGTAGACGATTCTTGCAGTTTCCTACAAAGTGCTTCTCTGATGAGAATTCTTCAATTAGAAGGAACAATAGAGTTTTACTTTCCATAAAAAAAAATTATTAGTTTAATAGAAGACTTCACTATTGTGTATAGAATTTGTAAGTGTGGGGCCATGGCGTGGCTAGCTATCAAGTTGAACTGATGGTAGCATCACAGATATTTGACAATACTAATCTTTTGACTAGGCTAACAGTCCACGTTCAATGAAAAAGAGCCAAAGATCGAATGGATGGTATGAAAGGTATTTCAAACACTATGATAGTTTCATTAAAAAAAGAAAATAAAAAATGTTTGTTATACCCTTAGTGAAAATTTTTAATCCCTCATCATATAAAAAGAAAGATGTGAAGTGGGTTATAATCCTTTACTCACATAATTTGATTGATAACTCTTTAAATTGTTATAAATGCGAATCATTTGTTTGCCACAAGCAGGAAATGACATTGGCAGCACTAATGCTCCATTAAATGGAGCAAGTAGAGTTTTTCTACTTGTGGCAAGCAGAAGATCCGGATTCAATTGTTATTCAATACAAATAACCGGGGATGCTTGTGAGAGCCTTCGGCTAGAGAGTGATTCTACATGTGGTCTGGCACAAGGGGTAGTAGATTAGGTGTAGCCGGGCCTCATCCAAGATGGTGAGACCCTTACTGTGGGGTTATCCTTGATGTATGTATTCTATATCTAATCCATTTATTTTTATTTTTATTTTTCATATCGTTTTAAGTCATGAGTCCAAAAATGAAGTAGATCCAACTCTTAGGCAGACCATATGATTTTAGGGCCGGTTTGGTTTTTCATTTACAGTAGTGAATGATGGTAAATGGGAAATGATTTTTCACTCTTGTAGTTGTATTGTGATATCACTTATATTAATTTGACTTTGTTTTGTTTCACACGGAAATAACAATAAAAAGTGACAGTTTTATAATATATAAATGTAATTACTATAATTTACTTTATCCACTTCCTTTATGAGTATATTGATTTTTGAGCCAAAATTTCTGTTCAAAGTACATGCAAATCAAAATACATGTAAAAAAAAACCTATCGATCCTAAAAAGGAACTATATAGATGAAGTGGACCAATTCATTGCCATGCTTCTTGCACTATGGACAGATGGCTCTACCATGTCGTGGCTCCACGTATCACCTTCTTTATTTGAGGAGGTAATCTTAGGTAGTGGATTAGGCGATGCTGATATTTACTTGGACCCCGTGTTGTTGTTAGAGATGGACCTGACAAAGCATGTGTGAAAGGGGCTCCTTTGGTGGATCCCTAATTATGGGGCCCACTGTGATGTATGTGCCTTATATCCACATTGCCCGTTCATTTTGCCAAATCATTTGAGGGTATGAGCCCATAAAATGGGCATATTAAAACTCAGGTGGACCACACCAAAAGAAACATTGATGATTGACCATTAAAAACTTATCAGGGCAACAAAAGTTTTGGATCAAGCTGATATTTGTATAGTTATTTCATCCAAATCTTCATAATCTTATCAATAGGTTGGATGGCAAATAAACATTCTAGTGCCAAGAAGCTTTCAATCGTGTGCATTCAATCACCACTACTTCTTATAGTGCGGTCCACCTGAGATTTGTACCTACTGCATTTTCAAGCTCATACTAAAAAAATGATTTAGTCAAACGGATTAATGACATGGACCGGATTAATGACATGGATATAAGACACATATGTCACGATGGGTCCAATAATCAAGGATCCACTGACTCATACCAAGCTCAATAAAACATTAACATAGTGAAATTTGATTGGACCACATGCTGCTATCATCACGTGATGAATATGCAACTCATGTTTAAGAGTAGTTGGGTGTTCAACCAACATCGCACGTGTGATGGATGAGTGAGAGCCCTCTATGTCGGGGGCTCACCGAACTTTGGTACTCGGCCTCATGAAATCTGGTTCTGCAAGGGGAACCGTTGCATTAAGTAGGTTCGTGTCCACGTGGTATAGCTGCATGGCAATCTTAATCGTCCAAATGGATGTAAAACGAGGATAGCACGGAATGGCACTGATGGATGATAGCGACCGTCTGAGTTTCCATGTTGAATTTGGACCACTCATTATTATACCTTTAACCATCTAGTGACTGGTCAGGATGATAGATTGGGTCATCCCCATGCATAGCTGAATGGACGGTCTGGATCACTGGACCCTCTGATTGTACAGGCTGGGCACACATCCTAGCGATCAAGACCATCCATCTGATGAAACGCCAGCATGGATAAGGGATGCCCCGATTGTTTCGGGATTGGAAGATCCAAGCCATTCATCCAATTTTTAGCCTCTTTCTTCCTTTCTTTCCGGTTAGTGTCCCTCGCATTAGGTACCTCGTGCACCAAGAGCGAATCGGGTGGAACTTTCATGAGATCAAATCCGTCCATCAGGTATGGGGCCTCATCATATCTCAGGTAGGCCACACCGTAGGAAAAAGTTTAGATAATATCCACCGTTAGTTGCTTAGAGCCCACCACGGTGTTTATACGCTCTCCAATCCATACATCTGACATGCCTCACCAGTGAGAAGCAACGGCCCGGATTAGGTGTTACCAGGGTGACAGCTTAGTGGGTGTTATCCTTACAAAAGGCCCACCTTGATGATATTTTATATATCCACTCAGTCCCATTCATTTTTTCAGCACATTGTAGGATATGTTGCCAAAAATTAAGCACGTCCAAATTACAGGTGGACCACACCACAAGAAGCAGTTATGATTGAACATTCACCATTAAAAACTTCCCAATGTGCGTTTTAAGAAAATCCATAATATTTATTTGACATCAAGGTGATGCAGACATCACTTTGCATCTAGAGTTAGGTCATCACATATTCCTATATTACAAGATGAACCAAAAATTAATGAAGGGAAAAGATAAAGATTAGCTTGATCCGAAACTTTTGAAGACTATAAATAGCTTTTAGTGGTTATTCATCACTTTTTTCCGGTGGTGTGGTCCACCAGAGTTTTGGATATACTTAAATTTTGGGATAACATTCTTAAATAAGTTTAGAAAATGGATAGACAACATGGATATGAAATAAATTCATCAAGGTGGGCCCCAGATGATAAGTGTAACACCCACTAAGCTGTTACCTGGGTAACAACTAATCCTCTCTTAGAAACAAGTACCCAAAAAGCACAACACTAAAAGGTTTTGTGAGTGTGCCATGTGAATTTAGGGGTTTTTGGGAGGATAATTCCATAAGTGGCCAAGCTCGGCATTGAATCATCCTAATTTTTAGGTAAGACTGAACAGATCTCAGCCTATAGACGGTTTGGATTTAATTCATGTTAGGCCATTTGCAACAAGTCATCAACCTATGGACAGGCTGGATTTAATTTATGTAAGGCCATTTGCAACAAGTCATCAACCTACACCCGTTGGAGAGTAACCCACGAGGTATGTATGACGGGTATGCAACAGCTTTCCTTTTTTTTTTAGTATGCCACATCCATGCATACAGGGCTGTCAACTGTAGGCTAGGATTTTGATTTGTTTTGGGGCTGAGCGTATCTAAATTTTGATTTTTCAAGCCCAAACCTAAACCTAAGCCCGATCATTAAATAAAGAAAAATTTTCCTAAGTAAACTTCATTTTTAACTGAGCAACTTATCCAAACTTCCAAAACTTTATTTTTGATTTTTAAATATTGGAGTTTTTTTTTTATATATACAAATACTCTTATTATACTAAAAACCAATCTTTTTGTTTTTGTATTTCTTCTTGAAATTATCTTGTCTCTTCGTATTTATTCCTCAAATCATCTCTTTACTTTTCTTCATGAAATCTTTACTTTTTCTTCATTGCATCAAGCCGGTTATGTTGAAGAGAGATTTGATTCAAAATTTGAAGATGGATATAAAGGGATAAAAGATGAAGAAGATGGTGCCTCCGTCCAAGAAGCCACATATTATAGGTAGGGCTATACACGAGCAGAGTTAGCTCAGTAACTCGTTTGACTTGACTCGAAAAAGCTCGATTCGACTCAGTTCGAAATTGAGTTCGAGTTGAGTTGAGCTGATTTCTTTAGCTTGAAAAAATTATGAACTGAGTTCGAGCTTGCTTGAGCTCGACTGGACTTGGATCGAACCCAACTCGAATCGAACTTGGATCGATTTAGTTCAGTGACTTGGTTACTTTGATATTGCTGTTGCTCACCAAGTGTTTGATGAAATGACTCAATGAAGTGTGGCTGGTGGCAAGGAAGGTACGTATATGAAACAAATACGATTTTTTTTTTCTTGATTTTTATGTTGTTTACAAGGTATTTGATGAAATACCTGTAAATCCATTGTTGTTGTTTTACATACTGTAAGATTTTGAAAGTGCAATTCATATGTTTGTGAAAATACTGCACAGATGAACTTGGCTAGATCTTTAGCTTGAACTCAACTCGAACTGGCCCGAGCTACTGACAGAACCAAGCTGAGCTGGCCAGTCAGGCTCGAGGACCGAGTCGAGCCGAGTCCGAGCTAAGGTCAACAAGTGGTCGAGCCGAATCAAGCTGTGCCAAGCTTGACTCGGATCAACTCGTGTACACCTCTAATTATAGGTATAATTGTTTTGGAGAATTTCACTTCGATGAATTTTCACTTATACTCGGTGAATTTTCACATATACTTGGTCAATTTTCACCCGTGAAAAAATGACAGTTGAAAATCGACTCAATACCTGAACTCAGTGAATTTATTATCGTTAAAAACTGTTTTAGCACCTGATCGACGAATTTTTACATGTACTCGGTCAATTTTCACTTGTATTCGGTGAATTTACGACAGTTGAAAACTGTCTTAACACCAGTACTCGGTGAGTTTTCACTTACACTTAGTCAATTTTCACCTATTTCTACACCTGTACTTGGTGAATTTTCACCTATAATCGATCAAATTTCATGTAGTTGGTGAATTTTTAGCTACGAAAAAACGACAGTTAAAAACCGTTTCAACACCTTTACTCGATGAATTTACGACGGTTGAAAACCATCTCAAGACCTGTATTCAATGAATTTTCACATACCGGTGAATTTTCACCTGTATCAGTACCTGTACTCAGTAAATTTTCACTCATGCTTGGTCAATTTTTATATACTTTGTGAATATTTACCTGTGAAAGAACGAC
Source organism: Magnolia changhungtana (assembly GCA_030180095.1). Lineage (NCBI taxonomy): Eukaryota > Viridiplantae > Streptophyta > Magnoliopsida > Magnoliales > Magnoliaceae > Magnolia > Magnolia changhungtana. Next base: position 12,970,060 of record JASAUF010000471.1, on the reverse strand, counting down.
GATTGAAAATCATCTCAAATCTGAATTACCGACAATTTTTACCTATACCATGGAATTCATTTGTACTTGGTCGATTTTCTTCAATAAATTTTTACCTGTACTCGGTCAATTTCTCTGTACTCAGTCAAAGCCTCTATACTTAGTCAAATCCTCTGTACTTAGTCAATTTCACCGAGACACTAATATTTAAAGAGAAAAAAAAAAAAAAAAACTTGGTTAATTTCACTGTAAGAAAACACATTCATTCTTCATTCTTATCTCCCACAACCATCATTCCTGTGAAATATGAATTCAAGAAGAAAAAAAAAAGAGTGTGATGAAGTGAAACACGATTTCAAAATAGAAAATCCTTATGGATAAAACCCGGAAGATTCTAAGTTTATCAATGTGACCGATTTGAAGTAATGAACAGAACCCTAAGAAAGATTGTAGATGTATAATGACAATAATTGGATATTTCAGGAAGAAAAATGAAGAGATGAATATGGTTTTTGGGTTTTTGGGTATAGCTAAATGAAATGAATATAATCCAAAAAATAAGGGTATTTTCATTCAAAAAAAGCTAGTCCATATAACATAAGTATAAAAATAAAAATTAAAGTTTTAGAGGATTATTTAGGTTGGCCAGTCAAAAAAAATTTACAAAGAGAATTTTCTCTTATTAAATTAAGTACCCCGGCAAGCATTTTGTGTGCACCATCGGGTGTGTTGACATCACTAAGTTCTGTAAGGCCAACTATAATGTATGTGTTATATCCCAACCGTCGGTCCATTTGGCAAGATCGTTTCAGGGCTTCGGCCCAAAAATAGAAACATCCAAAGCTCAATTGGACAAGTAGCGAGGAGTTAACGTTTACCATTGAAAACTTCCTGAGGGTCACAAAAATATTGGATAAATCTGATTTTTTCCCTTCATTCAGGTCCGTGTGACCTCATGAACAAGTTGGATGACAAACAAACATTATTGTGGACCTTAGGAATGTTTCAATAGTAAGAATCATTGTCCCTACTACTTTCTAGGGTGTGCTACCCTTTAATCTTTGGATCTGTCTATTTTTGGGCTCAAGCTATAAAATGATCTCGTCAGATAAATAGACGGTTTGGATATAACACACATATCATGTCAACACACCACCAAGGCCATTGGTGTGTGGTACATCACAAAGTCGGTGGTGTGTGGCAAACCACGCAATCAGCTTCCCCAACTAGTGTGATACACGATGTACTGTCTAATACACTACACTATTGTGATTCACCTACCATTAGGGGTGTCAGTGGGCCGGTTAGGCGCATTCCGGCCTGTCCTGCTTTAGACAGGCAATGGCTAGGAGTATCAGGTCTGGTTTGGGGTAAAATTTCATGTCTGATTACAAATGGGCCAATCTTGGACTAAGAAGTCTAAAATGATAAAATAATTACAGAATCCCACCTGCCATCGTAATGAGAAATCTCATTTCGGACAATTTCTCTTCTTCTTCGAAATTTCATACTAATCAAGTGAACCTTGGTGCCTGACCTTGACCGTCAAAGTAAGTATGCAAAGGTTATTATGTAATAGAACTAGGATCGGAAAGTCAGGATTATCTGCTCTGTGAAATTTTGAAGTAGAGTCGGGCACCGAACAACTCGATTCGTCTAACTCATTCAAACCCGACTCGACCGTAACCGAATGAGTGAGTTGGTCCAAACCAAGTAGGCTTCACCCAATCTGAACTCAAACCGAGTTGAGTTCGAGTTACCTAGTAACTCGACCTGACTCGACCAGAAACTCGATCCGATCAGACCTGACTCGATCTGAAACCAACTCGACTCGGATTTGGGTGTGTGTGTGTGTGTGTGTGTATATATATATATATATATATATATATATATATATATATATATACAATGCGCTAGAGTTGATTTTAACGTCCCATGAGGTCGAGCTGTGTGGGCCCCACCGTGATGCGTTTCGAACATCTACCCCATCAGTCAGATGCACCATTCCATCGTTGGCCTAGATCTCAAAAATCAAGTCAATCCGTGACTTGTGTGGGCCACACCACATACAAAAGTTGAGAGGGGCCGTGCACCATTAAAACATTCATAATCATTTTTTGGGCCCACCGAGATGTAGTTTGCAAATCCAGCCTATCCATTATGTGTGTCCCACTTGGATGAGGGTTCAGACCAAGTTTTAGCTGCATTCAAAACTCAGGTGGGCCCCGCCAAGTGATTTTATATGTTTTTGGCATGTCTTCACATGATTTTTAAATGGTATGGCCCACCTGAGTTCCGTTGTGTGTGTGTATATATATATATATATATATATATATATATATATATATATATATATATATATATATATATATATATATATATATATAACGAATCCTAATTTCTAAGTATTTTTAACCCTATGCGCTAACTCCAAACCCACCTTGACCCGATCCCAATCTCTCCCTCCCTCATCCTCCTCTTCCAAGCTCGGCAACCACCCACCCTCCTCCTCCTCCTCCTCCTCCTCCTCCTCTCTCTCTCTCTCTCTCTCCTCTCCACTCCCTCCCTCCTCCGGACGCGGATTGCGTCCTACCCCCGCCCGGACGGTAATCCATCCGGGCAGGGCTCTCTGGGGCCCACTGTGATGTAAGTTTTTTTTATCCACGCCATTAATCTTTTCTCCCAGATCATTTTAAGGTATGAGATAAAAAATGAAATAAGTTCATAGCTCCAGTAGACCACACCAAAGGAAGCTGCAATGATATGACACTCACCGTTGAAACATTTCTAAGGGCCACCGTGATGTTTTTTTTTACTATACAACCTATTCATAAAGACAAGTAGATGTGGATGAAGCGAAAACATAAATATCAGCTTGATCCGAAACTTCTCTAGCTCCTAAGAAGTTTTTAATGGTAAACGTTTAATCCCCAATTTGTTGCCCATTTAAGACTTTCACGTGACTATTTTTTTGGGTTATACCTTAAAATGATCTGAAAGAAAAGATTAACGGTGTGGATAAAAAACTTACATCACGGTGGGTCCCAGAGAGCCCTGCCCGGATGGATTACCATTCGGGCGGGGGTTGGACGCAATCCGCGTCCCCCTCCTTCCCTCTCTCCAAACTCTCTCTCACTCTCTCTCTCTCTCTCTCTCCTCTCTCTCTCCTCTCCTCATCTCTCGATCCGAATTGGTGACAACTCAAGCCAATTCGGTACTTTTGACCGAGTTAGACTCGGTCTGGATTAGTCCATGCTAGATCCAGACTTGGATTGGTTCGGGCATGCTGGACTTGGTACCGAGTCGAGTCGAGTTTGGGTTAGGCCTATTTCAAAACCGGATCAAGTTGGGCCAGCCCCAACTCGGTCCAACTTGACTCGATGCCCAACTATAATTTTAAGTAGGGGTGTCAATGGGCCAGGTTCAGTTCGGGCCAACCTCTATTGAAGCCCGGCCCACAATTTTCTACATAAATCCAAACTCGGTCCAGACCTATGACTAGCCAAAAAAATTCAGCCCAAGCGCGGCCCTACATGCTTACGTTAGCCGAGCCCTTTGAGAGAGAGAATTTTAGTTGCTAATGGGTGGAGTTTTTCAAATTTCAGAATTTTCTAACCTAAATGGGCGGGTCGGGCGGATTCGAGTTGGATTTATGTGCTGTTATACTTGGCAGGAGCCTAACCTATTTTAAAACATGCTTCACATTATGCCCTAGCCCGTCCCATGGGTCTAATTAGGGGTGTACACGGGTCAGGCCGAGTCGAACTAGCCTCAGCCTATCCAGGCCCGTTCAACAGCCACACATGGCCCGAACCCGACCGAGCCTGGTCACCGGGCCAACATCTCCAGCCCGAACCGGGCCCGACGCGAGTTCGGGCCAGTTTCGAACCTTCGAGTTCAGGCCAGTTTCGATCCTGAGTTTGGGCTAGTTTCGAACCTTACAGTAAGTTCATGGGAAGGACTTTGGCAGGTAATTCGCGTCCCATTACAAGGCCCTCGATCAACGGTTTAGATAGTTGAACTATAGACTCCACAAAATATCTAACTAGTCAGGACATTTACATACATTTGACAAAGCATAAAATAAAACATTTTATACAAATTAAATACAGTCATACACGGGTCGGGCCGGGGCGAGTCGGATTTCGGACTGAGTCGAGCCGAACTGGGAGGTATCCAAACTCGGCCTAAACTCACTTTTGGGCCTAGAAAATTGGCCTGTCCTGACCCGAACTCAGTTCCGGGTCAGGCCGAGTCGGGCTTTTTCGGGCCGGGTCGAGTGAGCTAACTGGGCTAGCCCAGTTTGTGTACACCCTTAGGTCTAATATTGCAGTCCAAGATTGACCTGCCCATTGACAGCCCTAATTTTCAGATGTACCATACACCCAAATGTAAACATCCTTGATGGGACCTCTCTTTGTTGAACAATCTTGTACGGACCTTTTCCATGCCACTTAAAGTGATATGGACCACTTCATCAGGGTGACTTTCCAGAGGAAGCATACCAAGGATGGGCTAGATATAGTTGGTGGTCTAAATTGATAATATTGACGCAATAAGTCCAAATGCAAAAATGTGAAAGGAAAAGGGCCTAACCCACAACTGGACCCAACCCGAAATTTGAGCCCAAGTTGCCTAACACAAACAAACCCCTAGTCCTCTATACTTGACCTAACCCGACTTGACCCAGCTTGGCCCAACTCCACATAAATACATGTTATTATCCCAACCTACTTAACACATCTGGAATCTACTTGACCTGAACCCAACCCAAGTACCTTGACAAACCAGCTCAGCCAAAGATGGACTGGGTTAATCAAGTATAAAAATCACATTAATCAATAAAAGAATTTAAGAAATCTTCATCTCTCACTCATTCTTCATTGCATCCTTAAACTACCCCTCGAGATCAAAGACAACAAATATTCACTGCTGATGTTACCCAACAAACTGACCAATTGGAACTAATATCAAACAGTTCAATGAGTTTCATGAACTTTTCTAAATGGCTTGCTTCATCTTCTTCTCTTTCTTCTTCTTTTGCCCCTCCTCAACAGAAACTAAAGAAATTAGCATTGGCTGAAAAGAAGTTAAACACCCAAAATTCTATGATCCATTTTGATGCAACTAAAGAGAAAAAAGAAACATAGAATCAATCAAAGATTTCAGTTCCCAGAAATAAGAAGAAGAAAACTACTTGCAAGACTCCGAATAAGATGATCAGTAGTAATTCAAGAAACATAGAGAGGATGGGCATTCCCTTGTTTTTCCTACCACCTGAGAATCAGCTGAAATCATTCCATCCGAATGACTTGGCCGCCAAACAAAGCACAAAGGAGAAGATTCCTAATCTCTCTTTCTTGCTATCCAAGGAAGAGACTGAAGAGGATTTCTTGGCTATGACGGGATCAAAGCCGCCTAAGAAGCCCAAGAAAAGATCCATTGTTGTAAAGGAGCTGGATGTAAGGACTTTCAACAACTTTCTTATTTTTCTTCTATCCTCTTCCTTTTAGATTAATATTTAATAATTTTATTGGATTTAATGTTTTACTTTTTCACACTTTTGCAGATCCTCTTTCCTGGTCTCAGTTTTCGGTTGATGATTCTTGCAATTTCTACTGGATTTTCAGTTCTCCGAAAAGGTACCATGCGCTTGAGCTGATGGGAACGTCCCATGAGGTCGAGCTGTGTGGGCCCCACCGTGATGCATTTCGAACATCTACCCCCATCAGTCAGATGCACCATTCCATCGTGAACCTAGGTCTCAAAAATCAAGTCAATACGTTACTTTTGTGCGCCACACCATATACAGAAGTTGAGAGGGACCGTGCACCATTAAAACATTTATAATCATTTTTTGGGTCCACTGAGATGTGGTTTGTAAATCCATCCCATCCATTATGTGTGTCCCACTTGGATGAGGGTTCAGACCAAGTTTCAGCAGCATTCAAAACTCAGGTGGGCCCCACCAAATGCTTTTATATGTTTTTGGCATGTCTTCACATGATTTTGGATGGTATGGCCCACCTGAGTTCCGTATACGGCAGATTTTTGGCATATCCCATAATTTCAAACCATCCACCGACCCATCAAATGCACGGTCTTGATGATCAACACCATCACCGTAAAAGGGGGACCCACACAATGCACCGACCCCTCATGGGAATTTATATGTGAGCACATCCTTTTTTTTTTTTTTTTTTTTTTTTTTTTTGGGCCGTCATTGCCCACCATACACACGCACACACACACACCCCACCTCACGGACGACCGCTTTACTCACGCATATAGTACCTTTTCCATATATATATATATATATATATATATATATATATGCGCTCGAGCTCATGGGAACGTCCCATGAGGTGGGCGAAAGAGAAATTCAAATCTAGGGAAGACCCATTTTTCCGTGATGTGTGTTTCATGAACATCTACCCCATCAGACTCATAGGATGAGTTCTCAAAAGTTCGTATGTATTACGTACCATGAGCATTTCCTGTGTCCATCGTGGGCCTAGGTCTCAAAATGTGTCAAGTCCATCCGTGACTTCCATTGTGTGGGTCCACACCACATATAGACTTGTGTGGGCCACACCACATACGAAGTTGAGAGGGGCCGTGCACCATTAAAATATTCATAATCATTTTTGGGCCCACCGAGATGTGGTTTGTAAATCCAACCCATCCATTATGTGTGTCCCACTTGGATGAGGGTTCGACCAAGTTTCAAAGAAGATTCAAAACTCGGTGGGCCCCACCAAGTGCTTTTATATGTTTTGGCATGTCTTCACATGATTTTAGATGATATAGCCCCCCTGTTTCAGATATACTGGCTGATTTTTGGGATATCCCATAATTTAAAGGGGACCTGTCAAATGCACAATATTGATGGTCAACACGCATCACGATGGGGCCCACACAACTCGACCTCATGGGATATCATGAGCTCAAGTGCATAGTACCTTTTCCCACATATATATATATATGTGTGTGTGTGTGTGTGTGTGGGAAAAGGTACTATGCGCTCGAGCTGATTTTAACGCCCCATAAGGTCGAGTTGTGTGGGCCCCACCGTGATGTGTTTCGAACATCTACTCCATTAGTCAGATGCACCATTCCATCGTGGGCTTAGGTCTCAAAAATCAAGTCAATCCGTAACGTTTGTGGGCGACACCACATACAGAAGTGGAGAGGGGTTGTGCACCATTAAAACATTTATAACCATTTTTGAGGGCCCACCGAGCTGTGGTTTGAAAATCTAACCCATCCATTATGTGTGTCCCACTTGAATGAGGGTTCAGACCAAGTTTCAGGAGCATGCAAAACTCAGGTGGGCCCCATCATGTGATTTTATATGTTTTAATGGTGTCTTCACATAATTTTAGATGGTATGGTCCCACTTGAGTTCCGTATACGACTGATTTTTGGGTCATCCCATAATTTAAAGGGGACCCATCAAATGCATGGTGTTGATGGTCGAAACACATCACGGTGGGGCCCACACAGCTCGACCTCATGGGAGCTTATCGTCAGCTCGAGCGCATTGTACATTTTCCCTATATATATATATATATATATATATATATATATATATAGGGAGAGAGAGAGAGAGAGAGAGAGAGAGAGAGAGAGAGAGAGAGAGAGAGAGTAACAGTAACAGTAACGCTCTCGAAAACCAGTTCTTTAGGGAACTTCGTGAAAGTTTTTGACATATGACATAGGCATAGAATCCAGTCCATTAAATGAGTCAGCTCATACACTTTATGCTAACTTTTTAGTCTTATCCAAACATATGATAGGCCATTTACTTTACAATTGTCGGGAACCGCGGAAGCACACAGAGATGAATCAAGTGGAGTAGTCCAATTGCACCAAGCAAGCACAATGCAAACACAACATATTTAGCATGGAAAAACCCTTTGCGGGGAAAAACCACGGCACAGAGCGACTGTAAGCACTATGAAACTAGAAAATTAATGAAGAGAAAAGAGATTACTTTATCCAAACAACCGCGAATCAATCCCCAAGCTATACACTTAAAAGTTAAAACCCTTAGAACGAATTTGAAAGCCCTAGATACCTCCTAATCCCGATTACACCAAAATATATAGCCTTTGCAAGAATCACAATCGAAATTGAAAACAAATTTCGCAAATTCGCAAATCCGTGCATATGTTCGATGGATCTTCAATGTCACCGAACTTAACTTTCGATGGCATCGAACCCACTTCGATGTCATCGAAATAACATCAAAATTGTCCAGAGACAACATGGAATTCTAAAAATTCTTAATTGCATCGAATCATCTTCGATGACATCGAACTTGACATTTGATGTCATCAAACACTCCTCGATGTCATCATAATGACACCCAATATATCCAGCAACCAACTAAAGGGAAATCTAAAAAATCTCAATGGCATCGAAGCCTGCTTGATGACATTGAACCTGTCGTCAACGGACTGTTGAATTTATAGATTTATGACATTTATTTAGCAATCTCCACCATGTCTTCAATCATCAACCGTGTAGCTTTTTGCCATCTTTTCTCATATTTGCCTTGCATCATAATTCCACCATTGCTTCTCGTACACACTCCGTCCTCCTTTTACGCCATCGTCAAGCCCAGCGAGTCGCATAAAACTTGAACTTCTCTGCAGAAACCACCTTGGTAAGCATGTTTGTCGGATTCACGCTAGTGTGAATCTTTTCCAGAGTCATGCCTCCTTCCTCAAGCACTTGTTGGATAAAATGGTGACGAACATTAATGTGTTTAGTACGTGAATGATAAACAGAGTTTTTAGCCAAATTTATAATGCTCTCGTTGTCACAATTAACCGGCACAGCCTTATGATGAAGCCCTAACTGATTTGTCATGCCTCTCAATCAAACGCCTTCTTTGAAAGCCTTTGTCTCCGCCATGTATTTAGCTTCTGTTATGGAAAGTGTCACCACTAACTGAAGCTTTGACATCCAACTGATCTCTCCACCTGCTGGCACAAATGAGTAACCTGAAGTTAACTTTCTGAAATCTATATTGCCTACATAACATGAATCCACATACCCAACTAACTTTGCCACTATATTTTCAAAAGTTAAGACGTAGTCTTTTGTACCTCGAATGTGTCGAAGTAGCCATTTCACCGCTTCCTAGTGTTACTTACCGGGGTTTGACATGTATCTGCTCACAACACCAACTGCCTGTGAAATATTTGGTATTGTGCAGAATATGACATACATTAAACTGCCCACAACATTCGAATAAGGCACACAAGACATATCTTGCTTTTCCTTATTTGATTTAGAACATTGTTATGAAGAAAGCTTGAAGTGAGCTGCGTGAAGAACGCTAATTGTTCATCCCATATATGATCAACACATTCTCAATGTATTTTTTTGAGATAACCAAAGCCTACCCCTCTTTCTGTCTCTACGAATAACTATGCCGAGAGCCCTCTTTGAAGACCCCGGATCTTTCATATCGAATGTCCCTGATAACTGAGTGTTCAGTACATCAATTTCAGACATGCTATGACTGGCGATCAACATGTCATCAACATACAATACTAAGATGATGAACTTGCCATCACTCAGTGTCTTGTAATAGACACAATGATTGTATTCACTCCTAGTAAATTTCTGACTTAACATGAAAGAATTAAACTTTTTTGTACCACTACCTAAGCGATTATTTCAAGCCGTATAACGACCTCTTTAACCTGTAAACCTTGTTCACTATCACTTTAACTTCGTAACTTTCTAGTTGCTTCATGTAAATACGCTCTTCCAATTCTCTATGCATGAATGCAGTTTTCATGTCTATCTGTTTCAGCTTAAGATCGTATTGGGCAACGTGCACCAATACGAATATGATAGATACTTATTTTACAACCGGCATAAATATTTATGTGAAGTCGATTCCTTTTCTCTGAGCATAACTCTTCACAACCAACCTTATTTTGTATCTATTCTGTTTCTTCGTGAAGATCCACTTGCACCCGATCGCTTTTCGGCTCATTGGAAGCTCCACCAGCTCCTATGTCTCATTCTTGTACAAGGAGTCCATCTCATCGTTCATTGCTGCATTCCATTTTTCTGCATTAGGCTCATCAAGAGCCTCTTGAAGAGTAGAATGATCCCCCTCATCTGTAATAAGGGCATATGCGATATTAGAGTAGTCCATATATCTCGCCGGTAACCTGCGATTCCACAGTGGATTTCTTCTCATAGGTGACTGTTCCACCTACTCCTGTACCTCTGTCTACACATATGTCTCAGCCTGAGTGTCACCTGTGTCAACCTGAACATCCATGACCAACCTTTCTTGTTCCTTTTGCTTCTCCTGATCATTCTTACGAAATAGGGAGCCTTCGTCGAATTTGACATCCCTGCTAATGATCATCTCCGTGTGACCCAGTTGTACAACATGTAGCCTTTCACACCACCACTATAACTAACAAAGATGTATTTTTTTGCTCTTTGGACTAGCTTATCTCTCTCAAATGACGGTACATGAGATTAAACTTCACAACTAAATATATGCAAATTTGAGTAGTCAACCTTATGACAATTTCATACTTTGGAATCTTGCAATCAATCGTCGTAGAAGAGGACCAATTCACCAAATAGTAATCCGTGTTAATGGCCTCAGTCCATGGGTCATTGCCCAACCCAACATTATTAATCATGCATCGGGCCCTCTTTAAGAGAGCCTGATTCATTCGCTCAGCCACACAATTTTGCTTAGGCGTGTGGCGCACCGTATTGTGCCTTATGATCCCTTCATCCTTACAAAATTGATTAAATTCAGTGAAGGTAAATTTACCACCATTATCAATCCTTAATACTTTTACCCTTCACCTTGTCTTTTTTTCCATCACGGCCTTTCGTTGTTTGAAATATGTGAAAACCTCGGATTTATGTTTTATAAAATAAACCCAAACTTTCTGAGAGTAGTCGTCAATAAATGTGATAAACCATGATGACCTTCCAGCGGAAGCCATGGGTGACGGCTGCCATACGTTAAAATGCACATAATCAAGCACTCATTTACATACATATTTTTCATATTTAAAAGATAACTTAGATTATTTATCATATATACAATGCTGGCATATATCTAAATCAAGACTTTTAAATTTTGAAATTAAGCATTGGTCAAAAAATACCTTCATGCCCCATTCACTCATGTGGCCTAAATGTGTATGCCACATATGTACAGACGTGGAATTTGCTACCACAGTTGCAGCTCCACCTGTTGAAGTGCTTCCAATCAATCTGTAAATATTACCGTGCCTCTGTGCTTTCATAACCACAAGTGCCCCCTTTAAAATCTTAGGGACATCGTTGAAATTGGTAAATCTACATCTAATCGCCTCGAATGCGCCAAGAGATATCAAACTTTTCTTCATATCAGGAATGTGTCTCACCTCAGTCAAGGTACGCTCCATCCCATCAAACATCTTGATGCGGGTAATACCAAAATCAACAGCATTACAGGCATTGTCATTGCCCGTAAATACCTGGCCACCATCGCACTCCGTATAGCTAGTGAACCAACTCCGATGAGGAGTCATGTGATATAAAACCTTGGTGTCTAAAATTCACTCATCCCTATGATCATCGCACTTCCTTATTGTCTTTAAAGGACTCATACAAAGCTAGGAGTGATTTCAATGAGATACATGCCTGATCTTCATCATCGACCACTACCTTCACATCCAACAATTTGCAGATCATCTTGTTAAATTTGCTAATGTAGGCCTCAACATCTCCTCCCTTAACCATCTTAAAGTTGAACAACTGCAACTTCAAGTGTAAGCGATTTTCAAGGGACTTCTTCGTATAGATGTCCCCCAACTTTGCCCACAAACTTGCTGTAGTTTTCTCTCTCATGATATTGTGGAGAACCTCATCCGTTAAGCATAATTGGATGAAGGTTTTGGCTTTCTTATCCAATTTCTTCCATTTATCATCTTCCATAGTTTCAGGTCGCTTCTCAAGGACCTCATTTAATCCTTGTTGTACCAATAGGCCAATCATCTTGACCTTCCATAATTCAAAATTAATTTTTTTGGAGTACTTCTCGACATCGAACTTAGGATTGGTAGCCATTGATACTCACTTTCAGATTCAAGCTTGTGCCCCAACGATAGCTCTGATACCACTAGTTGGGGGACCGTAAAAGCATATAGAGGTGAATTAAGTGGAGTAATCCAATCGCACTAAGCAAGCACAATGCAAACACAGTGAATTTAATGTGGAAAAACTCTAGCGGAAAAAAATCATGGCACAAAACGATAGTAAGTGTTATGAAAGCAGAAAATTACAAGAGAAAAGAGATTACCATATCCGAACAACCTCGAATCAATCCCCACGTTACACCCTTAAAATTTTTAGAATGAATTTAAAAGCCCTAAATACCTCCCAATCCCGATTACACCCAAATATATAGCCTTTAGAAGAATCACAATCGAAATCGGAAACAAATCCCACAAATTTGTAAATCTGCGCATACATTCGATGATACCTTTGATGGGTCTTTGATGTCATCGAACTTAACATTCGATGGCGTTGAACCCACTTTGATGTCATCTAAAATAACATCAAAACTGTTCAGAGACAGAACATGGAATTTTGGAAATTCTCGATTGCATCAAACCATCTTTGATGGCATCGAACATGACATTCGATGTCATCGAACACTCAATTTTATTATAATGACACCCAATATATCCAGCAACCAACTAAAGAAAATCCGAAAAATCTTGACGACATCAAAGCCTGCTCAATGACATCGAACTTGTCATTGACAGACTGTTGAATTTATAGATTTAAGACATCTATTCAACAACAATGACTCATCAAATTTTTGAAATTGGACAAAAAGTTAGTTCAAAAGATTTCATGAGATGACTCATCTAGTGGACTGTCTAAATTTTATGTCCATATATATATAAAGTTCTTACCAAGTTCTCATGAAAATTGGTTATAAGAGAGCATTTTGTGTGTTATATTCATTAATTTCTAATAAAAAACTTCACTATTGTGTATGAAATTTTGCAAGGGTAGGGCCATGATTTGGTTATCAAGTTGAATTGATGGCACCATTCCTAACCTTTCGGTATCGACACACAATAAAAAAAAAAAAAAAAAAAAAGGGCTAAAGATTGAATGGGTATTATTAAAGATAGTAAAGTGGGTTATAAATCTTTTCTCATTGAGGGGAAATACCCATGAGAATATTTTGACCAGAGATTAATTCTACACATGCTTCTCGATTCTCATATTAAAACCTGGTGGTGTTGTAGCTCGGTGTTTTTTAATTTGTTTGACCAATGGGGCAATGGCAAGGATTTTGATTTCTTTATACTATAGTAACCTTGTAACAGAAACCTCTGTGGAGCTCGTGCAATGGATGGACAAAATGAATATATTCCAATCCGTGTTGTTTATATTCTAGTCCAACTCCTTGTGAAGGTGGTCTCTGTCAAGATGAAGGGAAAGCACATTTATTGGTCAAATAGAAAACCTTAGTGGACCCATGAAAGTTTTAATGGCGGGCAAATTTCTCACCCTAATTTAAAACTTTGGTGAGCCATAATTAGGGCTGTACATGAACTGAGTTAGCTTGGTTAACTCGCTTGTCTCGACTTAAAAAAGCTCGATTCAACTCGGTTCGAAACTGAGTTTGAGCCAAGTCGAGCTGATTTTTTGGGCTCGAAAAAATTTCAAACCGAGTTCGAGCTTGCTTGAGCTCGACTCGACTTGGCTCAGATGGAACCCTAACTTGAATCGAACTTGGTTTGAACCAGTTTGGTGATTTGGTTACTTTGATATTGATGTTGTTCACCAAGTGTTTGTTGAAATGACTCAATGAAGTGTCGACTGGTGGCAAGGATGGTATGTATATGAAACAAATACCATTTTTTTTCTTGATTTTGATATTACCTATAAGGTGTTTGATGAAATACTTGTAAATAGTTGTTGTTGTTTTATTTACAGAAAGAAATTGAAAGTGTACTCCATGTGTTTGTGAAAATGTCGCACAGGCTCGATCTTAGCTCGAACTTGGCTCAAACTGGTGACCGAGCCGAGCCAAGCTAGGCAATCAAGCTCGAAGATCGAGCCGAGATGAGTTTGAGTAGGTCAGCTAGTAGCCGAGCCGAGTCGAGCTGGTGTACACCTCTAGCCATGATACGATATATGCAAATCAAGGAGGAAACTGTTTTCTTTTTCTAGATCCAAGGAAGTTTTGGATAATGGTAAAAGTTGAGTCGGAGGGGTTTCATGGACGGTGTTGACAAGACACGTACAGTACATTTTATATGGTGCGTTCCAAAGAGTTTACTCAATACGTTATCTGTGTATCACGATGTGTGTCAGATCCAAGCCGCACATCGGGTAAGGCTATTATGCTAAACACCCCGGCCCAAAAATCAGGCTCGAATATTGACTAATTTCACACACTTCAGAAACATGTGCGGCCCATCAAATGGGCAGACTAGTCTAAAATTGGGCATCTACACGGCGAGTCCCACGTGGTCAACAGCTTGCATCTCTCGTACGTGTTCCAAATTTACACGTGTGGCCATGAGTGCCGCTCCTCCTCATTTCTGTTTTGTAATGCACGAAATAACTTCCTTCTATCCGTCCGCCAACGACAAAAACTAGAGCATTCGCACGTGGATAGATTAAAGAAGCAAATTTGGGCATGCATGCCAACTTTGCATGCATGTACGAAATCCGAGCCATGTATCAAGTGGTACTCCATGCTGGACCATTGATCATGTATACTAACACTCAATATGCTTGCGCCGAGAAATTTTACACGCATCATAGGCCAGTTAAATCAGATTGATTAAGTAGGAGACAGATTGCCTGCAACGCTCGGCCGCTGGAAGATTATTATAGCATTAAGCTCTTGGGGCCACACTGACGTATGTGTATAATGCCCCTTCATCATTCTGTGGAGTCTAAATCTTTTGTATGCCACAAATAGAGGTGGGTGGGCACGGGACAATCCGATCAGGCTAACTCGACTCGTCCAACTCGGTCTGATCTGACTTGACCCGAATCGAATGGGTGAGTCAGTCCGAAGCCCGTAAGCTTTGTCCAATCCGAACTCAAACCGGGTCAAGTTCAAGTTACCCAGTAATTCGACCCGAAACTCGATCCGATTAGACTCAACTTGATCCCAAACCCGACTCTCTAACCCTACCCCGACCCGATCCCAACATCTCTCTCTCCCTCCCTCATCCTTCTCCTCTTCCAAGCCTAGCAACCACCCACCATCATCACCCTCCTCCTCCTCCTCCTCTCTCTTCCTCTCCTCTCCACTCCCTCCCTCTCTCCCTCTCTCATATCTTCTTCTTCCTCTTCCAAGTCCGGCAACCACCCACCACCATCACCCTCCTCCTCCTCCTCCTCCTCCTCTCTCCTCTCTCCTCTCCACTCCCTCCCTCTCTCATCTCTCAATCCGACTCAGTGCCAACTCGACCCGACTCAATACTTCTGACCAGATCGGACTCGGTCTGGATCAGTCCAGGCTAAACCGAACTCGGATCGAGTCAAGCATGTTGGACTCGGTATCAAGTCGGATCGAGTTCGGATCAGGCCTATTTCAAAACCGGATCGAGTCGAGTCAACCCTAACTTGGTCTGACTCGACTCAATGCCCAGCTCTAGCTACAAACAAAAAGTTCTGGTTTGTTTTCAATTCAACTAGTTCTTTTTATTATTATTATTTTTTTAAGTGAGGTAGATATAAATCTCAGTGATTGGGATATTAACACTCACCTTTCAAACCTTACTAAGGCCCACTGCGATGTTTATTTGCCATTTCGTAAAGGTTACTCGGCTTATACAAAGGGACAACAGAAATATCAACTTAATCTAACACTTTGGAAGGTTTCAAGAGTTTCTCAACGGTAAGTATTTAATTCTCAATATTTCATGTGATGTGGTTAACTTGAGTTATAGATATAACACATACATTACAATGGTCCTACACAGCTTAGGGCTGCTGGAATCCATGCAGCCCCAGGTGCAGGCAATAGGTGTCCTTGACCAGGGAGATGATACGGTACAGATGGAAGAACTGTGATATGGCAGATCATCTCACCTGCTACACGTGGCAAGTTCACCCATCAACTGGGTCCACCCATAGCAGCAGGACAGATGGCTGACGTTTTAATATAAAACAACGACGCAATCCTACCAAATCATTTTTAATTTTTGATATACTTTATTCCACTGCATATTTTTGCGGTTAATTGTATCTATGTTTTGACCGTTGCTTTGGCTACAGATTAGACGGATGAACTTATCCAGTAGATGTGCTTTCTGAAAAACGGGGCCCACCTTAATGTATGTATTGCATAACCATTTTGCTAGGCCATTACATTGAATGAGCTAGAGCTGTACACGAACCGAGTTAGCTCGACTCGACTCAACTCAAGAAAACTCATTCGAAATTGAGTTCGAGCTGATTTTTTGAGCTCGAAAAAAATTTCGAACCGAGTTCGAGCTTGCGTGAGCTCGACTCAACTCGGATTGAACCCCAACTCTAATCGAATTCAGATTAAACTAGTTCGATAAGTCGATTATTTTGATATTGCTCACTAAGTGCTTAATGAAATGACTCAAGTGTCGGCTGGTGGTAGGGAAGGTATAGATATGAAACAAATACCTTTGTATTTTGATTTTGATGTTGCCTACTGAGTGTTTGATGAAATACCTATAAACTGCTGTTGCTGTTTTACATACCGTGAGAAATTGAAGGTGCACTCCCTGTGTTTGTGAAAATGCCGCACAGGCTTGATCTTAGCTCAAACTTGGCTCGAACTGGACGAGTTGTTGACTAAATCGAGCCGAGCCAATCAGGCTCGAGGACTGAGCCAAGACGAATTCAAGCCGAGGTCAACTAGTGGCCAAGCAAAGTCGGGCTATGCCAAGCTCGACTCGTGTACAACTCTAGAATGAGCCAAAAAAATGAAGCTAATCCAAAATCAAGTGAACTATATTACAAAAACAATGATGATAAAATGCCCTATAATTAAAATTTTCATATAGCCTATTATAATATCTCTACCACGTAAGGTCACACAAATTAAATTAAGAAAAAAACAGATATCAACTTAATCCAAAAAATAATCACTTTTTCCTATGATATAGTCCACTTAAGACTGGGATCTACTTCATTTTTTAAAAATCGTACCATAAAATGATTTTACATTGTTTTGGGTGAGGCACGGCACACCTAATTTGGGCATCACCCAAAAAGGTACAACCTTAATTGTGAGGTCCATCTTGACATATATAATTATGTTCACATCATTCATCCATTTTGCCAAATTATTTTAGCATATGTATTTTAGCATATGTGTCCAAATTCTAGTCTCAAGTGCACCTTATAGTGGTGATTGAATGTCCCAATATTAAAAATATCACAAGGCCCACTGTAATATTCCAATAATGTTTATTTTCCATCTAATTTATTTATTTATTTATTTGTTTAACACGGACCCTTACACCAAATTGTGACCTAAGCTGAGATACATCATACATCACTTGGACGGTTTAACTGGAGCTACTTTACTCCACGTATGGAATTCATAAATAAATAAAATAATAAGCGACTGAGCATCATCCATCGCACTCTGCCAGAGTATTATCATTCATCAATCCGTCTTCCAGCATACTTTGAAAGGTTTTTCAAACCTGTAATGGTTTGATTAGATCGCTTGTCGTATTTAAAAAAAATCAAACCATCCATTTTTTTCTGACATGAGGGTGGCCCACACAATGAACGGATTGGTCTGATTTATGGTCCAGGGCATTCGCACGGTCATCCTCACCTAATGATGGGCTCGGATTTCGTCCACGTCGCATCTGCATTCTGCTGTCGGCTCTCGATTCACCTCTCCTGTCTCTCCTCGTGCGAAGCGCTATAGTGTGACGAACAGCCTCGTGAGTCTCGATTCCTCTCTCTCTCTCTCTCTCTCTCTCTCTCTCTCTCTCTAGTTTCCGCCATTATCGAAGCTCCGACCCTTATTAAATTAGGGTTAGGGTTTTCTTATTTTTTGGTTCTTCGAGGATCTCTAAAAAAAAATGTGATCCTTCTCCTCCTCCTGAAACAGAAAAGAAAGGAACAAAGCCCCGCAAAAGATGAGATCTTCTTCTTCTTCGGGAGCGATCAGCATCGCTGCCAGCACGCAGAAGCTCGATGTCGACAATCGGATATCTCTTCGTTACTACTATCGCATCGCTGACAATCTTCTCAAACAGGTCTTTTTTTTTTTTCTTCTCTCTCTCTCTCTCTCTCTCTCTCTTTCTTTTGTCGAATTTTGCAGTCGATTCTGTTCTTAGTTCGATTTTTTTGCATATCGACTGAATTCCATTTTGTTGGAATTGGATGTGTTTATTGAATTTATCAGCACCAGTTTTTTGTTGGATTTTTTTTTTTTTTTGGAGATTTTGATTTTGGATTGATTTGGAATGTGAAATTTGAGTGGAACTCAGGCTATTTATGTAGGATCTCATTTATAATCTGGTAACTTTAGATTGCTGTTTGGATGACGTCGAAATCAGGATCTGGGGGAAAGAAAAGCTGTTTGGGTGGCTTATATTTTCTTCAATTTGAAATTCCACCCCAAATAATTTAGCTCATTACTTGCACGGAAAACATCTCTTTTGCTCGAGATGTGTTCGTTTGTTGGGCAATGAAACAAGTCATGAACTGAAACTGTTTGAAATGGAACGAGTCAGGGTTAGTTGTACAGCTTTTTATCTCTAGGTGACCTGCATTCCAAAACCACTTCTTGATCTATTCCTGTACCAGAATATTCATAAAAGTTTTTTTTTTTTTTTTTTTTTTTGTTTGAAAGATAGAATATTTATAATAGATAAAGAAATACAATTTGCAAAGATCAAACAAGGAAAAATAATTGCACTTGAAATATTTAAAGACCAACCCGCCAAGCAATTGCATGCCTTGGACACTTCACCTCAGTCTACAAGTTTTACTGTCAAGTGAAAACGATCATTCCCATCATGATAGGATTGGTGAATCTAGACATATGTTGTCAATCCCTTATTTGGAGCATGTAGGTATTAGGCTTGATATGCTTTCAGAATGCTTGTTTCCACTCTTGCTCTGGAAAAATTTATATACTTTAATAGGAAATGTATGCATATATGGGTCATAGGTGAAGTAGGCCTATAGCAGGTTGTAGCCTATAGGTGGTGTTTTAAATATCAACGAGATCGGCCGATATTCTCAGTATATATCTTGTATCCCACCTGTGCGATACGAAACATACAAGTAGTGGGATATATCCCACGTCCGGTGAACATATATATATATATATATATATATATATATATATATATATATTTTTTTTTTTTTTTATTCCCTTCTATAAATCATTTTAAATCAGTGTCAAATTGTTACAAATCCATGATTTTTCATGTTTTTCCTGGCATGAAAAATCATGGATTGGGAACTTCGATTTCGAGATTTGGAGGAGAAGGACCGAGTTGCGGAAAATTGGAAAAAAAAAAAATCAAAATTAAACATGTATGTAACATAATCTAGTGATTCTTCTTTTGCTTTTGAATGTATTGTCTGTGTTTTCACATGTCTTCTTACATTTATAAATTATATGAATAGACTTTGAATATACTTGCATCAATTCAGTTAGACAACGCATAGATTAGGACCCCATACAAAGAAAACTCATTTTGTACACTTGTTTTTTGTAATGTTTTGATTTGTAAGTGTGTATCGATGTCTTTTTTAACAATCACTGAAATTTCGTTGAAAAATTTGACCAATTTCCAATGTTTCCCCATGTTTCCAACAACAACGAATTATTACGCGATACAACCAATATATCCCATGCAATAACTGATACATATCTGTATCCCAAGGGTGCGATACGTAACTCGATACTGATATTTCGAACATTGCCTATAGGTGATCAGTCCTTTTGTTTTTTATTAGTAAAACATGAATATTCATTTTCTAGGATATGGACTGAAAACATGTATACAAGTTGATGAACTTCAAACCACATCCATTCAACTTAAAAACAAGCGAGCCCATTAAAACAGCATATGGAATAACAGTAACTAACCAACCTTTGTGCTTTGGAGTTTGCAGAAAGCAGCGTGCCATGATAGTAAAATAAAGCCAGGTAAACAAATCTGCCCCTTCTCCAGCCATGCTTCTTGCCCTTTCTAAATGCTTCGCATTGTCCTACACTCACGGCTTCCTTACCGATCTGGTCGAAAGTGTCCTATCATCAGAAAAGTATACAAAAAAATGTTGCTTGAAAGGAAAGAAGCACCAACTCCAAAAATTGGCTGCTCATTGGTTTAGAACTCCATAATGCTAGGCATTGCATTTGCTGGCCTTGATGTACAATAACCATAGAGATGCCTTTTTCTTAGCATACATCTTGCTGCCTCACATGCTCAGGTGTCAGCTTGTTGATAAGCTCTGGTGAAGCATAGGCTCATTCTTGTTTAAAGTTAAAGCGGGGTAAAAGGCGGCCGTTTGGATAAGCTCTGGGTTTCCCATATGGATGGGTTTATTGTCAATCGTTCCTTTCTAGATGCCTATTTGGTTCTGCTATCTCAGCAGCTCCTTATCTGTTGTTTTTCTTCTCCCCCTTTAATTCAATTATCTTTCAAAAAAGAAAAAGAAAAAGGCGGCCATTTGGTAGGCGAGCATTGGGCTCTTGGAGTTTTTCAAAGAAGGGATGCGCACATGCCTCTAGTGAAGTGCAGCAAAGACTAGGCGATTGATGGAGAGGTTGTGAAATAAGATTTATCACTTTTGGAGGCATTTGTTTATGGAAAACCTTAAAGCCAAGGATCTTTCTAAAAAAAAGAAGGGAAAACCTTAAGCCAAGGATGAGGTTTTATCATAGGAAACCTAAAGTCAATATAATTAGGATTTATACAATGAATTTCTTCCCAAGCTGGAGTACCAAGAACCTTGATGATCTCAACCAGCTGGTCCACTGGACTTTCTCCAGGAAATAACGGCTAGCAAGAAGCAGCTCAGCAAGAATGACCATATATTAATTGAGTTTGTATATTCCGTCGAACCAAATCTAAGCCATAGAGCCTGGTGGTAATGAGAGCATATGTATGGCATGTTTGCTTCTCCCTTTCACTAGAATTTTCGCACTTCCATAATAAAAAAAAGCTTGACTAGGTGTCACTGTCAGCTTGTTGATAAGCTAGGCCCCAAAAATTTAGTATCTATAAAGTTCACAAGGATAAGTGGCATCTGCTTGGTAGTGCTTCCGAACCCAAGACAGTTTCTGGGACATGTTCCATGACCAAGCTGAGGAAAAGCTCTTCCTTGCTTGGTCGAGAAGAAACAATGTGTCAAAGAGACCACGTTCGGGTGATCCATTGATTGTAATTCCTGGTCTTTACACCATATGTCCTATAAGACCTTTTTCCGTAGATGTAGTCTCTCCAGTCTCCAAGCATTTAGACTAAAAGACTATTCTAAATGACCCGTACCTTGCATTTAACTAATGGTCCAATTGCGTTCACCATTCTTTCTTCTGAATGTAGTGGAAATGATGTGGCACCAGTGACCAGATCATTCCCCTCTGGCAGCAGATGCCGATATTTTGTAGTTGTCTCCCGTGTTTAGCAGGCGAGACGTGATCTTCACTTCCTCATTCTTTGGTGGACAAGGCCCTAGAAAAGGTATTATTGTGCATTCTAGGATTGATGGATCCTCCCCCATACTTCCCTCACCTGCTCTCCCCAGTGCTGATCGACACCCCCATTTGGTCTCCAACGGTTGTTTGGCTACTGTTCGACTGTCTACATATGTACCATTTCCCCCCTTTTTTGTTGTTTGTTTTGCTTCTAACATAGGTGAGCTTAGTTTTCTCTTTCTTATAGACTTGTCAACCAGACAAGAGATTTGTAAATTTCAAGATTTGTGATTCATAGTTTAGGATGCCAACCAAGCAAAAGATTTGGTCAATGTAGGAATCACCTATCCAGATCAACCAATCCCAGCATTCGTAATTTCCCTAGTATTGGGAAATATCACCATCCTAGCGGTAGTGGCGGCTGTAACAGCCACCACTGTTACCTTTACGATACGGGCCGTAATGGCCATTACAGCTCCCATAATGGCCGTCATGGTCTCTTTTTTGTATTGAATAAAAAACTTGTATTGGCCCCATCGTGGACCGTTATGGCCTTTACGGGGTGTAATGGGTGTTACGAGGGCTGTAACAGCCTTCATGGTTATTTTTTCCATAACGGCCTTTATGACCTTGTAATGTGTAACGGCTACCACTGTTAACGGCCTCGTAACGGCCATTAAGGCACACCATGGTAGAGAGAACTGCCTCTTGACCAAAGTATTTCTCATGAGGAGTACGAGCATTGGAACTCCTTGAGCTTGTTTGCTTATAAATTGTGCCTTAAAGAATAGAAGTTTCCTCCCTGGCGAGCCTTCATATAAGATAGAACTCAACTCATCAATATCAATATCCTCTTCTCCAACCCGAAGTAGCCCAATCCTGCCTTCAACTCCTAGATCCTTGCCTATCCTGTCTTCATTGTAGCTGTTGGCAGATTCACTTGGCATTGGTAAGTTAAACTTTGACTGAGAAGTAAAGGAAACAACCACGGTAATCTGGATTGCATGTTGCTCTGGTACATTCTACGAGAATGTATATGCAGTACGCTACTTCCTCTAATATATGGTATGCTAGGGGTAGGATCATATAGGTGGTTTAGGAATAGTTATATATCAAAATTGATATTTGTGATGTATATATGAAATGATGAATGCTATTATTATAAATCTTGCATGCCTAGTATTATATTATATATGCCTGATATTACAAAAGTCAAAGAATTAATCTCTACATTATAAAATTATAAATAAAAATGTAAATAGTGACTTAATAAACAATAGCTATCTTGATTTTGGGTCAGTAATAATAACTATCCAGATCGTGAATGACCCATAATCCGGATTTGGGATTTAGAACGGAAATCATTGGGGGTCGGCAATCTAGGTTGCATGGGAAGCAACATTACTTTGTTCATTTGATATTGGTGGATTTGCTTTGAGGACTACATTGATTTCTCCTCCTTAATAAATTATCCACCCTTAATTAATGGGGGACTTGGTGGCTGTTATTTTGGGGTTAAGAATTCTTGGACGGTTGCATACGTTCTCTTAAAGGTTTTTATTATCCTTCATCAGTATTCATCTTCAGCTGCCCATATTCATAGAGAGGGTAATGCAGTTGCTGATGATTT
Source organism: Magnolia changhungtana (assembly GCA_030180095.1). Classification (NCBI taxonomy): domain Eukaryota; kingdom Viridiplantae; phylum Streptophyta; class Magnoliopsida; order Magnoliales; family Magnoliaceae; genus Magnolia; species Magnolia changhungtana. The sequence goes on along the minus strand of JASAUF010000471.1, from coordinate 12,946,763 downwards.
AGCCAATTGAGTATCATTTGGATTTTTTAGACTTGAATTCACACCTATTGGTGTTTGGATCAGTGTGGTGCTTCGATTTTCTTGGTGTTATGTTTCCCTTAGAAGGTTAAAGGGTCACATGATCCTGTATGTTGGCTTGTGTGTATTCAACTGAGTTCTTCATAATTTTTGATGGCTTATTGAAAAGATTAGGTGTTGTTCAACAAGGTGATCAAGGTATTTAACCGTTAGCATTAAGATAGGGGCCATAATGGCTGTTATGCCTTTTTTTTTTAAATTATTATTAATTTGAAAAAGAAACCTGTAAAAACTCGCAAAGCGAGAAAAGAATACAGAGAAAAAAAAAAGCGCGAGAGGATAAATTTTTGTTCTCTCGAAAAAAGAAAAAGAAAAGAAAAAAAAAAAACAGAAGAAGAAAAAGGGAAAAAGAAACCTGTATCGATCCCGTAATGGACCGTTATGGGTCATTTCTCCTGTAACAGTCGTTATGGCCGTTACAGAACCATTTTTTAGTATCTTGAAGGTGATGCATTCTCACCCTTCAATTTCATTTTGTGTGGGAGATTGTTAGTGGATTGGTTGGGAGGGCATTTGTCTTGGGTTCATTGGAGGGTTCAATGGTGGTTACTTCAGGTCCAGTGGTATCATACCTTTAGTTCGCCGATAGGCACCCTTATGCTGTTGGATATCAGTTTGTAAGGATATCTAGTTCCCAAATGCTTTAATACCAAATATTAAGGCCATAGACTAAAAATCTCAGTTTCAAGTAGTTCAGGCAAACAACATTCTTACCAAAGAATGTTCTGATGCATCATTGAATACATGTCAAGAACACAAACAAAAAGATAGATTTGTGGGTTTTACCTTTTTCCTGACATTTTTGTCATTTTCTTCTTTGCCAAGAAAAAGTAACCCCCCTGACAACAACAACAAAAAAAAAAAAAAAAAAAAAAAAAAAAAAAACCATATTCAAAACCTTGCTTGCTGGCCAATAAGAATAACAGAATCATTTGAAACTCAAATGATGCCAATTCAACCGTAAGGTAAGCCAAAGAAATGCAAACACCTAGGCGACTATAAGGAAATGTTCTACGGGAACATTTGGGTAATAGAGGAACAAGAAGCAGGATTTATTGATCATGTGAATGCCCACTGCTGCCCACCCCGACACTGACCACCATTCCACCACGCACTATGCTATGGACTTAGATCGGTTTCAACGAGTAGGTAGCCTTTCTTTTCCTACTCATTTTTTTTGTCCCCTCTTCAAGTTCCTTTGGAACTTAGGATGCTGGACTACATACTCATCTCTAGAACTATTCATTCGTCAATCAGTTGCCTCTCTATTTAGTGCAATCCTGACAGCCCAAGAATTAAAAAAGTAATAAAAAGAAGAAGCTGCAGGAACCTCCGATCACACAAAACATCATTCATAACTAGACCTTGTTCCCAACCCTACTCCTAATCCCCTTCTTAAACTTTACATTCACCATGCAGATCCCTCTCAATTTTCACAAGCTATTTCCCCTTAACAGGTCTAGGCTGTCGATGCTCCTCCCTCCTGAAATTACAACGGATCGGGCCTCCATTGGTTTGGGCCTGGATTTGAACTGGTTAGCTAGGGTGGGTCTATTCAGAATGTTCACTGTGCTTGGCCTGAGCTGCTCAGTTGACAGCCCCATTGTATTGTGCCTCTAGAGACCTCGATGGGTCTCATAAAATTTCCAATGCTTCTATCCACCACTGCCTTATGCATGTTAAAGACTCCTAATTCTGGAATCCTCTTCCTCCTTTGGACTAAAGATTTACTTGGTTCCTTCCACCTAAATGGAATTTATTCCCCTCACACTATCCTTACACATGAAATCCCCCTAATTCCACTCTATCTTTAACTGTCCCAACAGGGCAGGAACTCTTTTATTATTATTATTTTATTTGATAGAGCAAGAACTTTAAATATTGACATGATGCATATTGGTATGCTTTCCAAGATTCTACGATATGGGAAATCTTACCTCCTAACACTTGACAAGGGCGTTTTCAAGAGGAGACTCGCATCACCATACGATAGGATCCCAAAGTTCCCTTTCAGGCTTTCTGGTATAAATAGGAAGTCTTTAGCAGCACCAGTTTCCTAACAGCCCAAACATCTAGCTAGTCCATTCAAGTGCCTCTCCTCTAATGCCACTCCCATGAGAAAGCTTTTAATAAAGTTTTATGCTCTGAATAAACACCGCCTCCAAACATCTAAAAGAAGTCCTCAAAGAAGAGGGTTGAGCTGGAAAGGAATCTTATGTTGGGTTTTGATCTTCAATACAGGCTGCCTTGCTTGATTCATTGAATCAGGCTTAAATCCCGTGTTTTAATCTCTAAAATAGGACTAAATGTTATGGAAATGATTTTCTACCCTTCCTCTATGCTATGGATGAAGAAAATAGGTTAAAAATAGAGAGACTGAAAAAAAATAAATTGTAGAAGAGGCTTTTTATATGGATTTTGCAGGTCGACAATTCACCCCATTGCTCAGATTAGCCTCAGCTGATACAGTTCCGATTCGATGCTGTTTTCTGAATCCATGCCTGTCATGTCCCAAACCTACTTCTGTTTGCATGTTTGCCTGTGTCTTCTTTCATTGTTCTATTTTTTTCTCTTTTTATTTTATTTTAGTTTTCCCTCTTGGGGTGGTGCTGATTATTATGATATTTGTAGTAAGAAATATTCTGCTTTCACTATTAACCTTGTAGAACTTTGATTTCCCATATTAAGGGTTGTGATTCCTGTGGGCTGAAAATGTTGACTCTGTGCAGGCTGACATCTATCGAGACGAGAAGAATATAATAGATCTGTATATTATGCTTCTTCGCTTTTCAAGGTCAGAAATGAACCTGACCAGCTTAAGTTGTTTTCTACTTTAACTGGGATTGGTCATCATTGTTTTGGCTTTTGGAAACTATTATCTTGAATATTAATCATCTGAAGAATGGGAGTTCATTATTTCATCAATCTTTTTCCCTTTCTTTGTTTCTTCACTATGAGGGCCCAAAGTTGTACTTATTATCTTTCTTTCTACCAATGCTACAACAACCAATATATTTATTGTTATTTAATCTCATAAGCTGTGGTCATGTTTTTCTGTAGTCCAAAATCCAAATAGTATCTGACTAGTTGACTTTTATCTTCTACAGTTTGATCACAGAAACTATACCATGCCATCATGACTACCAGGTGTCTTTAAAAAAAGAAAGGCTTTATTTTAAGAAGGTATTTTATTCATGCATTTTGGTTTTGTTCATTTAAAAATCTCACATGTGATTATGCCTGGTGCAATTTAATTTTTGAAATTCTTCATGTAGAGATTATTGAATGCCCTAAGTGAGCTGGAGACACTGAAGCCTGTTGTTCAAAGCCGCATTGAGGAATTGAACAGAAAGCATATAAATCAAGTAGACGGACATGACCAGGTTCACCAAAATTTTGCCACCAATTCTTCCTTGGAATGGCCTCCTATTAAAAAGCGAACTCCAACAAATTATGGAGTCAAACAGGTAAAAAGTCAAGGTCTTCAATGTACCACTGGAAATGTGATATTGCACTGATGCTATTACATTGCAAATAAGAATTTTACACTTTTAAAAAAAATATATTTTATTTGAATATGAAGAATTTTGCACTTCCCAGAATCCATTTACTTTTGAAAGGCCCCAATTGGATGCTCGCACCCAATGTTTTTAACCCCGATCAAAGGTCAACCAATTTTCATGGACAGTACAGTCCAATTGGTCCAACTGGGTTGACCCATGAAGAAGAAGAGGAAGAAGAAAAGAAAAGGAGAAGAAAAATAAAGAGAAAGAGCTATTTGATACTGTGGTAGAGTATGCTGGTTGAAACGCAAACACTCAGAAATTGTATATGTGGCATACATTTAACTCAAAATGAACTGTCTAAATTGCAGGACCTAACATGTCTCAAAATTAGATTGATTGAGCAATCCTTACGTCTGATGATGGACATTTATTCATTGAATTCAGACCATTTAATACTTTAGCTTTCAACTGTCAAATCAGTATTACTGTTGGCTTGTGACCTACCTAAATACGGGTCCATGACTTGGAGGGTTTAATTTGAGACTATTGAGTTGCTTGTATTCCATGTGTGCAATGGTCACTGTGCCTGCATATCAACCATGACACTCTTCCAGTGTCAAGACTTTGAGGAATTATTTTGTAGTTGAGCAGAGTATGATGGTTGATACACAGGCACTCATAAATTGTTCAAGTGGCATGTAGTAACTCAAAGTAAACCATACAAATTCTGGGACCTACCATGTATAATTGGTACATCAAAATCAGATCAACTGACCAACTTTATCCTCTGATCGATGGGCATCGATTTGTTGAATTCAGACAATTGAGTGATTTACACTTCAACTGTTCATTGAATTTCCACCAATCTCCTAATTTGAAAATTACGTTAGTCTGACTTTTGGTTTATGGTCTATCTAAATAGGGGCCCATGATTTGGTGGTTTAGTTTGTGTTACTTGTATGCCACGTGTACAATTTCTTAGTGCCTCTCTATCACAATCACACTCTTCCAAAGTATGAACATTTTTCTCATTAAGTGTTTGAAATATCGGTATCGCGTTACATATTGCATCCTTGGGATACAAATATGTATTGGTTACCGCACAGGATATATCGTCTGTATTGGGTAATTTATCACACTTTTTGGGAAACATTGGGAAAATGATTGAATTTTTCAATGAAACTTGAAGGATTGTTAAAAAAGACTTTAATACACACTTTTAAATCATAACATCTGAAAAGAAGTGCACATAATAGGTTTCCTTTGTATAGGGTCCTAAGCTCTGCGCTGTTTAACTGAACTAATGCAATTATATTCAAATTGAATGCATAACATTTAGAGTGTATGTGATGATCATTTCATCAAACACTCCTAAATACTTTGAAGTTGGTTGAAGGGAAATCTAAAAATAAAAAAATCAATACAATTTTTTATATTAATTTTTAATTAAAAATGATTTTTATTTTTCAAAAATTGACAAGGACATAACAAAATTGACAAGTACATGAAGGCAATGAACAAGGCCCTTCTCGGTAAGTGGACCTGGAGACTGGGTTCAGAACCGGAAGCTTTGTGGAACCGTGTCATAAAAGGGAAATATGGGACCTCCCCGGGTGGTTGGTGGACTAGGGACTCTTTGGCTTATAGAGCTTCGTTTATTTGGAAAGGAATCCTTCGTTGTAAAAATCCGGTGATGGAAAACATATCTTTTCATTTGGGAGATGGAGTGGCTATTCGGTTTTGGGAAGACCATTGGATTGGGGATAGGTGTTTGAAAGACCGCTTTCCCTCTATTTATCGTCTAGCTACTTTGAAGGACAAGCCCATCAACAGTTTTTTCTCTCGGTCTGACAATGGAATAGTCTGGGACATCAATTGCCGCAGAATCTTCATGACTGGGAGGTCTCCCACTTCGCTGATCTTCTGGACTGTTTATCCAGGGCCTTCCCTTCCTTCACTGATACGGATCATATAATCTGGACCAAGGATAAATCATCTCAATTTTCTGTGAAATCCCTATACTCTATTCTCCTCCGACCCCGACCCTCTACTGCATTGGTCTCTTCGTTTATTTGGAATTACCCCGCCCCTCCCAAATATATCTGCTTCACATGGCTGGCTTCTAGGAATCGAATTTTAACTGTTGACAATCTTATGAAGAGGGGAATGCAACTCGCCAACATTTGCCTTTGTTGTATGGCCAGTGATGAATTGGTCGACCATCTCCTAGTTCACTGCCTTTAGTTTCTCAGATTCACTCGGACTTTTTCTCAAGATTCAGCGTTAGTGGCTGTGTGCCTGTTTCTGCGCCCTCCCTCCTTGCTTATTGGCACGGTTTCAAGATGGGCAAATCTAAATCCAAGGTTTGGAAAATGGCTATCATGGCAATCTGGTGGGCGGTTTGGAGGCAGTGAAACGACAGGTGCTTCAACAATGTGCAGGCTTCGCCTCAAACTGTTGGATCGAGAGCTAAGCAGTTGCTTATTGAATGGGCCTCTGTTGTACCTTCTCTAAAAGATTTTAATTTTCTCTTTTTAGGTTTGTAGTTTGTTTCTGTTCACTCTTTCTGCTGCTGCTATCTCAGCAGCCCCTCGTCTTTTGTCCTTCTCCTTTTTAATACAATCTTGTTGCTTTAAAAAAAAAAAAAAACAAATCAATAGATGATCCCTTGTACATGCTTGATTTCATGTTTGGGGTGCAACATTGTAATCAATTTGGAAGAAATTGGGGAAATTTTAAAAATTTCCCAATTTTCCCCAAATTGGACCACCTACACTCAAATTTTGAAATTAGAGTTTATGTGATGATCATTTCATCAAATACTCCTAAATACTTCGAAATTAGTCTCAATTGATAGCTAGTTGAAGGAAAATTTTGAAAAAAAACATTGGAGAACATGAAGAACTAATGGATATTGAAATCAAAGCTCCAACTCTATGATTTTTCATGCAAAACATGACGAACCAATAGATTTATAAATAGTGAAAAATAACTTGTAGTGTAAGGTACAAAGCATATAGCGTAGGCTACATGCAACTTAAGCTATTTTCACAAGCCACGTAGCATTAAGGCTAAGCTATACTACATAGTGTGAGTATTTAAAACAGTGGGCGTAACTAATTTTGTGATTAGTTGCTCAAGGTTCCAACGAAACCTACACCCAAATAACTACCCACCATCCACAAGAAAATGTCCAAAATATCCTGAGGATTCGTGCCAAATTTTGAATTCAAACTGAACAAGTGCTAGACACGTGCAGCCCTGCAGTGTCGCCTGCCTTAATGGATCCCAGCCTTCCATATAGGTCAGGCCCATGTGCACTGCATCGGTATTCTATTTTATGCTTCTATCTTTATGCATATTATGGTATGTTTCTCTTACAGGTACACCAATTTGTTGGACAAGATGGTACATCCCAGGGTCCATGGATTCAGCGAGATAAGCCGTCACAGTTGCCAGCGGCAGAGGACCAATTTCGCAAGTTGTAAGCGTCCTATTATATAGTCTGCATTACAAAACTCCATTCAACTTATGTGATTGTGTATGCTATCTACAGCCTTTAATTATAAAAATGGGGATTATCAAATCTGGAAACCGCAGCAAGAAGTTGCAAAATCTTGAATATGTATTGAAAAAGGTTTAGGGTAAGAAAGATAAGATATATAAGAAAATGATAAAATGAAAAGAGGAACTGATGCTTATTGTAGAAAACGACATAGAACATGCAGCTTGTCTTATTCAAGGTATTCAATAACAGTAATGGTGGCAGTAACGAATAACGATACAGGCCATAACAGCCGTTACGGCCTTGTAATGGTCAAAAAGTTATTTTAATGGAAGAAATTGTATCAGCCCCGTATCAGACTGCTATGGGCCTTTTTTTTTTTCTTTTTCCCAGAACGGCCTTTACAGACCCATACCACATAATGGTTCCCACTGTTACCATTATGGGTATTACATAACCATTTTTGAATACTGTGATCTTTTTACATTAATAACTACCATACATCATTCATTATATGTTCAACAACTTTAGAGTAAGATATCCACTTTGATCAGAAATTTCTTCAAAAACTAACTATGGTATGCTATAGATTTGTGAAATTAAAGTTCAGGCAGAAAGAAATGAAGTATGCTTGAAAAGGTAATTAACATGCTGGAGTAGAGATGAACAAGTAATGTTTCCATAGTCCCACACAGAGCTTGACACAAAGTCAAAATTCCCTTAAATTACAGTTTATTATTGCGCAAACTCAATTATAATGCCATTAATGCTGAATGTCTTGTAGTTGGGGTGAATCCTTCCATATTGAAAATTGAATTAACACAATGCTTACAGAATTTAGTCTCGAAGTCATCTTGACCAAAAGCTTTGAGCCAATATGGGAGGCAAAATGTGCCCTTTGGCAGAGCAATCAATAGTTCCACCCATAACTGTTATTCTGTGCTATTGTTCTCTCTGAAAAGAACAAAGGAGAAAGATCATTTTCTAAATCTGATAAAAGTAATTATACTTAATATGGAAAATATTTTGTTCATTGTTAACCAGATTCTGGTTATCTGGTGTGTTTTCTGGGGTTCAATATTGATTTCCGATGTTTATTTTTGGTTCTATTTTCCTTTATGCCGAATTCCTAATGAGTAAACTTGGAAAATAAATATAAAGTTGGTTTGTTTGTGATGTTATACTACATCTTATTTAAGCTTCATTCATTCAAATTTGGTTGTGTTCTGCCTGATATTCTACAGATCCCTAAGTATCCTGCCTCCGAAGGAGGAGACATTATCGAGACACTCTATTTTAGGTCCAAATGGGCTTCGAGGGCAGTGGAAACCGCCTACTATCGATAGAGGGGTAAAGTCTAATCCATCCGCTACTTTTTGTTCAGCTGCACTCATAAACAATGCTGACATGTCACCTGTGGATGTAGGTCCAATATCCACGCAATTTAGACTTAACTCCAATAGAGATTCCAAGGTTCGCTTTTTTAATTTTTATTTATTTATTTTATATTTGGTGTATTTCACAAACATCATCATTTCAACATTTTAATTTAGGCTTATGGCTAAAGAAGGGCAATGCCTCTTTGCTCACTCTTTTGACATTGTTCTTAAGTCTTTCAGTTATGGTGATGAATCTAGTTCACCTTTGATTTTACATGACAAACAGCTTGGTTCAACCTGCCGAAGATGGAGCTGAGGTTCTAAAAGCTGGTGAAAAATCAGAGCCCGAAAGATCTACAATTGAATCCGTCCTTTCCCTGGATGATGGTAGATGGTCTGTCCATGCTGAGCAACCTTCTTCAATGGCTACCTCAAACATTCTAGAATCTCCTCTTCAGATGGATATTATCAGACAGCCTGTTCCTCCACCTGTACTAGCAGATATACAAAATTTGGTCCCTGTTACTTCATCTGAAGCTTTCGATTCAATAAATGGACCAGCAAAATCCTTTCAGGATGAGCTTATCCACTCTGAATCGCCTCTGCAGTTGCACGTTGTGAGATTCTGTAGCCTCTTTTGATCCAGTGCTGCATGCAGTTGCTTCTGTTTACCTATTGCATTTTATCCAGAAAGATTTAATTGTAGATGATGAGCTTCTTTCTTTTCGTACTGTGGAGTTTCTTATATGCTTCTTTATAGGTTTTCCTGGGTTTTTACCATACCAATTATTCTTGTATTATCTTTGCAGTCAACTCAAATGATGGACAACTTTATGAGGCTGGCTAGGTCAAACACCGAAAGGAATTTAGAAACCTGTGGCGTTCTTGCAGGCTCACTTGTAAGTTCAAAAAGAAAAAAGAAGAAGAAAAAAAGCTGTGTTTAATTGCATCCTCTCTGAAAAAATATCAATTTAACTGCCATTTACTTTTCAGAAAAACAGAAAATTTAATGTGACGGCTCTCATCATCCCAAAGCAGGAGTCAACATCTGATTCAGTAGGATGCTGTCATTCCTTTTATTTATTTATTTTGGGGGTGGGGGGGAATGTGACCTTAGTTCTCTTATTAATGATATTGTTGCCTTTTCAGTGTCAAACCATGAACGAAGAGGAAATTTTTGATGTCCAGGATAAGCAATCTCTTTTCCCCCTAGGGTGGATTCATGTAAGTGTTTTCTGTTGTGGCCATGACTTTGCCCTTACTGTTTTTTTTTTTTTTTTTTGTTTTTTTTTATTAAATTTAATTTTTTTACAGAGGTTATTTTCTAATAGTTTAAAAATGAGTTCAGAAGACATTCCAGACAAAATGATGATAAATAAATGAAATGTGCAATTCTCTATTACAGGTTCCATATAAGTATCTACTAACTTATCCATAAAGAATAGGAAAGAGATTTAAACTTCTACATTTGTGCTAACTTTATAAATTCATCTGCTTGTCTCATTGCACACATAAGATTGGGTTTGAGCTCACAACCTAAAGTTTGTGAAGCAGTGAGCAATTGAGTCTGGGATTGTCAGTTGTGCTGTATGTGTGCTTGTTCTTTTAAACCAGTTGGTCAAAGGTGTTTTGGATTACACTGAATGCGACCACTTAATAATGAGTATGTGTCCTGACGTGGCCAGGTGTTTGTCACCTCAGACGTGTTGTCCTGCAGGTTGGGTATCACAGTGGTTTCAGAGGTCTAAAAGGTGTTGGGGGCGCTGGACCACTCCTTGCTTCACCCTTTCTTGCCTGCAGGTGGGTACCATGTTTGCAACAGGGTATTCGGGCTGGTAGTGGTTGTTCCACAAGGTGGTTTTAGACATAAGGGGTCAGCATTTGTGGGTATAGGTAAAAGGTCTAAGGTTCTATGTAGCCTGGCAAATGATGCTATGGCTGGCCTCTGGAAGTTTGCTTTCCATGGCTGTGGACTTTTGAGTCTAGTATCTTCCACTCACCTGTATCCTGTATCCTCCATTATCACCATTACTAAAGGTTTATATTCTTTCCTGGGGGTAACAGTCCTTTCACTCGGCCACAGAGTTTCAAGGCCTCAGGAAGGACATCATTGTTCTTCTGTAATTCATCAGTTCCCTTGCATTCTTGAAACTTATCAGACATTAGTTGCAGGATCCTTCTACCTAGGTGCCGCTTCCGCTTCAAATCTGCTCTTCAGAATCCCACTCCTCTTCCTGGTTCCACTTCCAACCTACTTGTTTACATTTTGAAAGAGACGATTCCCTATCTCTGCACCCAAATTTGTTGCCTCTTTGCTTTACGCTTCGTGCAACTATATAGCAGGCATGTCGCATTGTGCTCTTCCTCTTGAATTGGCAGTGTATTGTGCAGATGTTTATGTTCCCATGCTTCTATTTGTTCCTGTCTGGAATGTCAAATTGGTACTTGTTTTTAGTATCTATGGCCACACCTTATTTCTAGTGGCTAGAACCTTTCCATTCCTTTGATGGCTCTTAAACTCTAGACATGGTAACAGTGTTGCATATGCGATTGCATAAGCAATTATGCCATTGCATATGCCATTTTGGACTAGTGGACTGCATATGCCATGGTGGCATGGTTATTGTACCATTTGGGCTTATGTAGTCGCATAGAGAAGTATGCAACCGCCTAAGCCATAGTTATATGGTTATGCCATCACTTTCCGATGGCATCACCTCCCAATGGTTAGATTTCTGAATTTTGGGACACTTTTTTTTTTTTTTAAATAATAAAAAATAAATAATTTTGCTTCATTTTCTCTCACTTTTTACCTATAGATAGACACTCCCACCCTCCTATTTTCACAACTCTCTCTAATACTCCCATCTCTTAATCTGTCAAGTCTCTTACTCTCTCTCACACTCTATTACTCACATTCTCTCTTAATATGAGATCAATAAAATTTATACATTGTTTTTTCACTTATTTTTAGTATATGCATTCATTTGAGTAGTTTGTTGACTCGTTATAATCTAATAGTCTAATAAAACTTTAAAAAAAAGGAAAAAAAAAAATCCCTACACGTAGTATTTTTACATAAATTTTCTTATATATATATATATCAGTGTTTTCAGTAGCATGGATAGCGTTAAGCTACCTAAAATCTCATGTTTTAAGTGTTTTTTCTATGTTAGTTTAACACCTATTTTAAAATGATGATGACTTATACCCATGACATATGGCACTACATTAAATTGATTCGGACCATCCAAATTTTGGTCCATATCATAGATAAAGCACTTGGATCAATCTGGACCATCCAAATTGTTGTCTATATCATGAATTTGTGATGTTTCAATAAATAATTAAAAAAAAGTTGTACTTAGAGATGTCTAAAGGCAGAGAGAGAGAGAGAGAGAGAGAGAGAGAGAGAGAGAGAGAGAGAGAGAGAGAGAGAGAGAGAGAGAGAGAGAGAGAGAGAGAGAGAGAGAGAGAGAGAGAGAGAGAGAGAGAGAGAGAGAGAGAGAGAGAGAGAGAGATTTTGCATGGAAATAAGTGGTTGATGATCCAGATTCGCAGTCAAGAACTCATAAAAATTATGCATTTTGTAAATTTTATTATATTTTCTATTATTTTAATTAAAAATATTAAGAATTGTGTAGCTTTTGCTATACGCTATAGAGGGCCAAACGCCACGCTATTTAAAACACTGATGTGTGTGTGTGTGTGTGTATTCATTTTTCCTGGAATTTTCACTTTTTTTCTTAAATTTTTTTTTTCAAAAAGAAAATTTGTTTGGGGGATTGCATCAAAGGCCATTGTTTAGTTTCCGGATGGTTGGCTAGAGTTGTAATTCTCTGTTTTTCCCTCTTTTTTTTTTTTTTTTTTTTTTTTTTTTTTTTTTTTTGTTTGGGTCTTTGTATTCATTTGGCTGCAGCCTCTAATTAATAAAATTGTCAATGTTCAAAAAAGAAAAAAATTGTTTGGGAGTTGTTTCATTGCATTAGCACACAACCCCTTCGTGCAAGATCACTTATGCCATTTGACAACATTGCATGGTAACCATATTTATACTTTCCGCACTTTCCAAACCTTTTCTAGATGCCAGCATACTTTTCAATTAATTTATTTTTTAATTATCTTTTGGAGGTGTTATTGGTTTCCTTTCTTCGATCTTCTTCTTTTCACATGTCACTCGCTCAATAATTCAAATAGGATACTTATTTTGTTTCAGCGAAACACCCCCTCTTCTCCATAAATTCTTTTCTTATTGTATCTTTTCTTTGTTTGTCTTAGATCTAACTAGCCAATTGGTTTTTTCAGCCTCAGATGCTCCTTTTTCTCTACAAATTCTTTTCTTAACGTCTCTTATTTTTTGTCGGCATAGATATATCCTAGATGCCATATAAAGCATGCTTGTTGGAGTTACTGTCCACGGAGAAAACAACTCTGTGATGTCTTAGATTTATATGAGATGCAAATAGGGAACATACTTGTTCAAGAGAACTTCCAAAGAATAAAACCTCACTAATGAGAAAGGTTTAGCACTTGAAACTTGATTTTGAGGATAGTTGCTAAATTGAGACATGGTTTATTGGATCTTTGAAGGACTTGAACGCTTTAAAGATGGTCTTAGTTGAGTCATAAAAACCTGAATTTGAATTGTTAAGGATACTAGCTGAACTGTGACATGGTCTACTGAATCCTTTTGAGGGCTTTAAATAAAGGTTGGCTTTAAAGATGGATTCAGGCAAGTCATAAAGATTCATATTACCTAAACATTCACAGGTATAGAAAAAATCAAATTACACTTATATCTCAGTCCAGATCGAGAAATCTTACCAGTATCGTCTACCATTCAATTAACTTCATGAACCCTCACATTTATTCACAGACTAGGCTATGTATTTGTGCACTACCACATAAACATTGGGCTTGTTTGACTTTGTTCATGTTTCACACTTCTGCCCGGTACATGGCAAGGAATAAGTATAATGTTTATCAAATGGATTCACTGGACTAACATGGTCTGTTGCTCATCGATCACATGTATAAAAGTTAGTCTAATATCCCTTCACTCTCCTTTGAGTTGGAGAAGAAGTTAACATAGCTCTGTTTTATGCATGGAAATTACTTTTCATAATGTGTGAATGACCGTAAGGGGAAGAAATTTTTTTTTTTTTTTGACAAGTATTCGTTGCTCTGTTCATGCATATTAGCATGATATGAAAATGGGAAAAGTGATACTCTGGCAGAGCATGATGGTCCAAATTGTGGGCCCCACTTTAGATGGGTCATAAACCAAAAATTACTCTGTTGTTTTGACTGGCCAATTGGCAGACATCTAATGGATGGTCAAAATGAAAAATAGTCAACAGGCCAAATTCAACAAACAAATGTCCAGTAATCAGAGGTTAGGGATCATCCAATCAATCTGATTTCGATTCATGACCTATCTATAGTGGTGGCCTACAACATGGATGGTTTGAGTTGCATGTATATGCCACATCTGCTATTGCGGAGTGCATGTGCATGGCTGTCCTTTGAACTTGTGTATCAAGTAACTCTCATATATAAATCCCATCTGCATCTCCGATTCACTGTCTGATTATTTTCATGCTTCTGAATTCCATTGAACCAATTTAATAATATTCTTACATTCCATGTTCAGACGCATCCTTCACAGTCTTGTTTCATGTCATCAATTGATCTACACACCCATTACTCCTATCAGGTATGCTCTTTATGGTATCACACTCGTTGCTTCTACAGTCATTCTCAATCTGATGTTTATGATTTTCCTCTTCCATTACTGTTTTCAGCCCAAACACCTAAACTTTCATTTTCACTTGAGGCCTTTTATCCATTTTTTATTTTTTTTCAGGTCTAGAGTGTTAGAAGCATATATATTAGTTTGTTATCAAGCACTGTACCTCTCTACATGTAGATGTACAATATCTGGACCATTGATTTGCTGGCCCTAGTGTTAAGAGGCCATGAGCCAAAGATCAGTGGTCAGATGATCCTAGCCAACCATTGGGGGACTTACTGCCTTGATTGTCTGCCATGGGCTGGGCATTTTTCCAACTGCCCTTCTGTAATAATCGAATTCCTCCCATTGGTGGTTAGGATAATCCAACTAGCATGATTTTTGGTGTGTACCATTGATGACAGGGCCAGCCAATTAGCAGTGTGAATTGCATGTGTTTTCCATATGCTTGATAACTGACTTGAACTATATATATATATATATATATATATTTGTCTCTCTCATTTTCTTTATTTCCTTATATGCCATTTATCTCATTTAAGTCCTCTTGCTGATTGTCATAGATCATGTTGCCAGAAGCCATTGCGATTGTTATGGCACCAAAAGATGCATCAAGGTAGAGAGACGTGCTCTTATCCATACTGGAATTCAGTTTCGTCTACCTTTTGTAATAGGGCATTTCTGACAGTTCTCCACATGCAGAACGCATGGCATTTTCCGACTAACGACTCCAGGCGGCATGTCGATCATAAGGAATTGCCAGCAACGTGGTTTCCATCCTCATGACGAGCCACCCGATGGCGAGCCTATCTATCACCACTGCTCTGATGTTTATATGAATCCCGGTCTCAAGTTTGATATCATTGATCTTCGATGAGAATGGTTCTCGTTCTATGGGTAATGCTCTCTCGTTTTATTCACTAAATCATGTATGATGACGGGACTCTAATACATATATATTCAGTCATTAGCACATGATATGATTTGTTTTGTAAAAGAAACTCAAATATCAGTTTTGTGAGTATCTGTACATAGAGATTGCCCATATAAACTGGAACTGCTGACAGCCTACCGGCTGTTCAAAAAGATGTAATCACAAATCAATAAAATGACACTGTTTTTGCTCCATGTTTCCTTCTCTGCGAAATCTAGTGACATCGCTTGTATTGAAGTTTATCAATAACTTCCATCAGGGCACACTTGTGGACCATTGATCTGGCCATGCTCTGTGATGGATGGTTGTGCGCCCATTGCTGAATGGAGGACTTGTGTTTTATTACATATGGATTGGTAAAAAAGTCCTCCATGTGGTGGCTTGGCTTATCTGACTTGTGATTTGTTGGGGCATATGGCCAATACACAATCAGTCCTGCCCCAATAGAGCGACATCCCAGATCTCGTACATGTGTGCCATGTATACCAAGATAAGAGTGCTTGGTAACTTAGATACAAGCATTTAGTAAAAAGGTCCTCCATGTGGTGGGTTGGCTTATCTGACTCGTGAGTTGTTGGGGTATATGGCCAATACACCATCAGTCCTGCCCAACAGACCGACATCCCAGATTGCTTACATGTGTGCCATGTATACTAAGATAAGAGTGCTTGGTGACTTAGATACAAGCATTTAGTAAAAAGGTCCTCCACGTGGTGGCTTGGCTTATCTGACTTGTGATTTGTTGGGGTATATGGCCAATACACCATCAGTCCTGCCCAACCGACCGACATCCCAGATCTCTTACATGTGTGCCATGTATACCAAGATAAGAGTGCTTGGTAACTTAGATACAAGCATTTAGCAGTGGATACTTCATCTTTTTATTTAACACTTTGAATTTATTTATTTTAACCTCAAGTTATTATGTATATTGGAGAAAACCATCCTCGACTACGGCTGGCTAGTTATGGAATTGCAGGATTTTTTGTGACCAATACCTGGTATTCTATTAGGCAGAATGACCATTGGAGATGAAAATACTAGGATGGTTGGCTTCTTGGGACTGGTGGGAGATTCATCCATAGTCAAGCAAGTGAATTGACAGAATTGGGACGGATTATACCTTTTTTTTAAAAATTAAAAAAATATATTATTATTATTATTATACATGCACTCACACCACAGTAGAATTTCACCACAATGGGTACTCGAACCCAAGACCTCATGTCGAAACTTTTGTGAGCCTACCACTGAGCCATGAGTAAGGACCCAACAGGGATATATACCTTGCTTGCTGGAATGGCCAGCATTCTCTTATATGTAGGGACCGACTTTTGATGGTCCAGTTCATTCATATGCCATCATGGATTTGAGGACGAAATCTCCCACCATCAAATAATCGTGGCCCTCTTGTTGGTGACCTCTCCATTTGCAGACTAATAATTGAATGGACAAAGATTGCCCAATTGTGATTTTTATTTTACCTTTTTGTAATAATTCCTATTGACAGGGCCCACTGGATGAAGAGTATCTATGCAAGCTGCTCTCCATCTGTGAGGAATGCTGATTGAACGGAAAATGCTAATTCAGTCCCAAAATTGGATGGACTGGCTTGTTTGTTCTTGAGTTTGAGCTGTGCTCGATGAGTTTGCAGTGACTTGACTGAGTCAGGGCAACTCGCCCCCTTCTCGAAATATATTAAATTGAATTTTTTAAAATAAAAATGATGCTTAGGCTTCATTGCGCACCATGGATTTGAAATACGCTGGATTTGGAATCCTCCGGTTGTGTTTGGCACTTGGATTCAGAATTTCTGTGATCCAAAAGGAGCTATACATAGTATATTTACAATTGTTTGAATTTAATTACTAAATCAACTTTAATATCCCTTATTAGTGTAAGTATGTAATGTTCGACACAATGGTTGCAATAAGCCTGGTGAAATATATACTTTGGCCGAAAAAGATGAAATTCTTAGTATTGGATGGGCCACAAGCATACGATCACATTTGAGCGACTTACCAACGATTTTTAACTGTTGATTTATATGGACAATGTTTGGACTGCATAGATTATCCTATTGAAGTAATTTTGGTGATGCAGTTGATAATACGATTGTTTTGGGATATCATCAATTAGCCATGTGCCCAATAAATTAGTAGCTTAGTGAACTTCCTACGACAGGAAGTTAGGTGGGCCCACCGCGATGTTTATGGGAAATCCACCACGTCCATCAGTTTTGAAAGATCATTTTAGTTGATGGTCCAAAAAATGATCTAAATCCAAAACTCAAGTGAGCTGTACACCAGGAAAACGTACGAACCGTTGAAACCATACTGGGTCTACCACGTTGTTTATATACCATTCATACAATTCATAAGGTCATTCCTACTGGGATGAACTGAAAACATAAAAATTACCATGATTCAAACTTTTGTGGCCCCACACGTGTTTCAACGGTGGACGTTCAATCCTCTGTTGTGTGGCCCATCTGAGTTTTGGATTTTCATTAGTTCTGGGTCCATGTCTTAACATGATCTTGCAAAACTTATGGACATGGTGGATTCCATAAACATCACGGCGGGCCTCATCTAACTTTCAATCGCTGAAAGTTGTTGTCAAAGGCTTTTGCAGGAAATCCATATCCCTCCTTGACAGGATTTGAAATGCCCCATTACTTTACGGTGCCAAGCATACAGGATTTGAAATCCCCCTTAATACTAATTTTTAGGTAAGATCTAGTTATTATGTGACTTGAAAAATATAATAAATATCAATTTGTTGGGTTGAAATGTTGAAGGGTTTGAAATTGATTTTTAATAAAATTAATAAATTTTTAGTAAAATATTTTTACTGAAGTCATTAATTTGTGAGGGGCTCCTAATCATCAATAGAGACTTCAGTGATGTTTTTGACATGGGCCCATCTATCCATCTCTCATATTTTTATGGCTTACTTTGAGATCCCTTGGGCCACTCGATATCCTGACCATCCATTAGGGTTGTCCTGGAATGATTAATACATGTTTCAAAATCACATGGATCAAATGGTTCCAGGCCTCTGAAGACTTTTGGCCGCTGGATGTGAGCAACTTCATATTTACTGTGTTTTACTTTCAGTTGGTTAATTGCTGATCAGATGGATAGGGCTGGTTGCTCAGTGTGATTTTCTAGCCATGGTCTTTCATGCAGCCCCTTCCTGATGAACGGTCCTGATTTTGTCAAGAAGTGCTAGGTACATTATTTTTTGGGTGTTGGACATAACATTACTGTCTTTCTAGGACTTACACACACCGTGCGAACATCAACACCGTGCATTTGATGGGTTCCTTTAGGTAATGAGATATGCCAAAAATCAGCCATATATGGAATTTAGGTGAGCCATACCATCTAATACCATGTGAAGACATGCTAAAACATATAAAATCACTTGGTAGGGCCCATATGAGTTTTGGATGCAGCTCAAACTTGGTCAGACCCCTCATCCTAGTGGGACACACACAATGGATGTTGTGGATTTGTGAACCACATCTCGGTGGGCCCAATAAATGATTATGAATGTTTTAATGGGAGAATAACCCCTCTCAATTGTTGTATGTGGTGTGGCCCAACCAAGTCATGGATTGACTTGATTTTTAAGATCATGGACCACCATGGAATGCTGCATCTGACTGATGGGATAGATTTTCGACACACATCACTGTGGGGCCCACACAGCTCGACCTCTTGGAAAGCTCCCCTGAGGTCGACCTCATAGTACCATTTCCACACACACATATATGGCCCACCTCCCCTCCTCTGATCAGATTCTCTCTTTCTTTCATTTTCAAGAAACCGTCCGTCCCTCCCTTTTGGCTTGATTGGTACGTATGAAGGACAAAGAGGCCCACCTTGCCGCCACACTCTCTTGGCAAAGGGATTTTGCAAGAAAAGCTTCTTACACATCTAGTCCCTCCATCTCTGAGAAGTGGTCCTCATGATCCTGTAATCTGGACCATCCATCTCTTGCCTTTCACGATGGATGGACCATGCCTCAGAAACCTACTCGATAGGACCGTACTAACCTTTTGTTTACGTGCATGTGGTTAAGAAGAAAAACAAATCAATGGTCCACGTTCAATTAAAAATAAAGTCCGAAGATGGGTGGCTAGGATCTAAATTGTCAGGATGCAACGTACCGATTCCGGTCTGCGGGTCTAAATTGTCAGGAAAAAAAGAAAAGAAAAACACGTGATTAGTCTACCGCGTCCGAGGTCGAGGATCAATAATTCCTTAACAGAGATTCCTGTGATAGTTCATAGCTCGTTTTCAAAATGGTGGTGACTCGTTCACCATACATATGGCATATTTTTCTGGAAATCCATACCGTCCAATTTCTTATTAGAATGATACTGAGTAGATGATACGAAGAGACTGTTTTTAGGTATAAAATTTGGAAATATCTAAACTTTTACTTTGAACAATCCATTTGATATCCACTAAATGGAGAGCTAGGATTACTTTCTAAGTATAATTTTCATGTTATGTTGCATTCTAAATTTTCTCCACCATTTGAAAGGTGTAGATAACTGTGGCACATTTAAGGAATACGACTCACCATCATTTTGAAATTGATGGTCGACTATCACGGTAGCCGACTGCTGTGGTTCTTCCCATACCTGATATGGTACAACCATCTCTCAACAGTACTATCAATCTACTCCATTAATCTACTTGGCCTGTAGGTTAGAACACGAATGTTAGAAAATCAAACCGATAGGATAATCCTGTCTGTCAATCTTCTTCAATTTATCTGTCTTCGTTTCTATCCATCTATATGATAGGAAGCGATCAGATGGATATAATTCTCTAAAACAGGAGTGATATTTGATAGGTAAGCCATCCATGATAGTTACCAGTATATGAATGGACCTGATTATTATTTCACTGCCACGTGTACTATGGAAAAGGCAGCTTTACTATAGTTTCCTGAATATCTTACTATGAGGATAGAGTAGGGAAATAATAGGGCGAACGGAGGAGTCCGTGCAATGTCTTTAGTATTTTCACTGGCAGAAAGTTAGTATTGGAAAAGCGACTTTTTAGGGTGAGTCAGCTGCTATTTTTATGAAAATACCCTTGGATGGTTATGATAAGCAGATGTAGGAGGAGGGATATTTTAATCTTTTTAGATTCATCCGTACAACCCTAGGTTTAGTTTGCAAATTAAGGTTTCATTGCAGCGAATAAACTTTGTTGGCTAAAACCTGCGGTCTATATGCCTCAAGAACCCTATAGTAGGAAAAAATTAGCACCATAGACTCTTCCCTTATATGTCTTTTTATTTTTTATTTCTTTTATTTCAACACCTAAAAAAATTTATGTTATCAAAGTAGATTTTTAAGGTATGGAAAAGAGGATTTTGATAAAAAATACTCCTCATTTTTAGGTGAAAGTAGTTGACAAAAGTAAATGTATTTTTATCTTTTTGAATTCATCATTACGGATAAAGATCTAATTTGATAAGGTAAGTTTTGGGAGTTATTTGATACTGTGAGAGAGTATGACGCATGATAAGCAAGCATTCAAAATTTACACGTGTCATACACTAATTCAAAGTAAACCAAAATTTACACGTGTCATACACTAATTCAAAGTAAACCGACTAGATTGTGGAACACACGGTCCGTATTTAGATTTATGAAAATCCTAACCTCTTATTAGTGGACACTTCTTCGTTTAAATTTTAAACCGTTCAATAAATATCCACCAATCCAATGGCCTGATAATCGAGTAAGTATGAGAAGCGGATTAGGTGTTACCCAATTATGTTTTCTATATCTATGATGTCCATCCGTTCTTCGAAATCATTTTAGGGCATGATCCAAAATATGAAATAGTTTCAACTCTTAGGTGGACCACACCACAGAAAACAGTGCTGATTCACCGTTAAAACTTATTGTGGGCCAAAAATGTTTTTATCAAGCTGATATTTGATTTTTTTCCCCTTCATCCATGACTGTGTGACCTTATCAACGGGTTGCATGCCAAATAAACTTTACGGTGGGTCATAGGAATTTTTTAATGGTAGGCAATGCCCACTGTTTCCTGTAGGGTGGTCCACCTAAGAGTTGGGTCTACTTTTATTTTTATTTTTTTTAAAACACACGCACACCCCAACACACTCACGCTAGTGGAATTTCACCACCTATGGATACTCGGACCCTTCACCAGGTGTTGAAACTCCGGAGAGTTGAGTCTACTTCATTTTTCGGCTCATGCCCCAAAATGAGCTGGGTCCCACGGTCAGGGAAATACCCATTACGGTTTTACCCGCTAACACCTGATCCGCTCCCAAGACAGATTCAAATTCTAGGTGCTTGAGTATCAACCGTACATTTTGCCAGAGTATCAAAGTTTTTATCTATTTATCACACCTCTACCATAGCCATAGGACCACGAGGAGAAGCAGCCAAGTGGGTCCCACGCCAGTGTGTAAACTCTGAGTACGGCCAGAAGATCATACACTGCCAATGCAGAGGACGACACGACGGGAGCGAATTAGGTTTTACCCCGGGTAATAGGTTACCGGTTCTTACCCTGACCGTAGGGCTAACTTTGATAAATGCGTTCTATATCCACGCCGTCCATCTGTTTTCCTAGACTATTTTAACATTTTCCTTAAAAAATTAAGCAGATCCAAATCTCAGGTGGACCACACCACAGTAAACAGTGGTGATTGAATGTACACCGTTAAAAACTATCTAAGGGCCCACCTAGGACCCACTGTAATTTTTATTTTCCATCTAACCTGTTGATAAGGTAAAACATAACTGGATGAAGAGTAAATACAAATATTAGCTTGATCCAAAACTTTTATGGTCCATAATAACTTTTTAATGGCAAATCATCATATTTAGGATGTGGTGTGGTCAACCTAAGATATAGATCTGTTTATTTTTGGAGATAAAGTCATAAAATGATATGAAAAAACGTATGGACGGCGTGGATATATAACGTATTCATCAAGGTAGGCCCCATACGGTAAGGGTAACACCAACTAACATGTCGCCCGGGCAACACCTAAATCCCCTCCCCAACACGACAGGATGCTTACATGGGAGCTGCTATCAATCAACGGTCCACGTGGACGGTGTTGTACATCCAACGATTCTTAATTCGTGTCAGAGGTTATTCACATGGCAACAAATCATGCACTCTCTCTCTCCATCTCTCCCATGAAAACATTTTCTTTTTTATTTAATAAATATACAATAATTCGATAAATATATATTTTCTAATTCCACACGCGTGTGGGAGCGGCACACATACTCATGTGGGCTCGTGCGTAATAATGTGAAACGTGTGTGATATCTGAGCTTTCCATCAGGTGATATATACTGTTTGAATGTTCCTTTATATAATTTATTCCTTTTTAACCCTCATATGGGCCACATCTTATCTAAACAATGAATGGATAGAAAATATCTTAAGCATCAAGTTACTTTGTAATTTGTCGATCTCTTCAAGATTGAAATTATCTGATCTTTGAAATAGAAGATCTAAAGAATTATATTAACCTTATGGACAGATCAGATCTTGTACATATCTCTTATTTGTACGTTTAACTTCGTGTGGATGTATAGGAC
This sequence comes from Magnolia changhungtana, assembly GCA_030180095.1. Classification (NCBI taxonomy): domain Eukaryota; kingdom Viridiplantae; phylum Streptophyta; class Magnoliopsida; order Magnoliales; family Magnoliaceae; genus Magnolia; species Magnolia changhungtana. The sequence goes on along the minus strand of JASAUF010000471.1, from coordinate 12,923,982 downwards.
TCTAGACGCGTGAGGAATTAGCGGAACTCCATTAGAATATCTGGAATTGACATTTACACCCATACAGTTAGGTAATACACCTCTTTTCTACCTTCGGTAATGAGGAATACTTGTTGTTCGGTACCCGAATATTCAACAACGCCAGTTGTCCAAGAATGTTCAAAACCCAAGCTCAGAGATTATTTTGATACACGTGAGAAATCCACTCCGTTCATCAATAGCCACATCTTATTTTAGGACTTCATACAAAAAATTGGGCCAATGAAACTCTCAAGTGGGCCACACCACAGGTAATATGCGGGACGGGGACGCTTAACATAGAAACCTTCCTGAATCCATCAGGTTGTTTTATATTCCATCCAGCCCGTCCATCTATTGGATTTTGCTAGGATTAATATATATACAAGAATTCAGCCTTATCCAAAACATATGTGGGCCACTCTGTGTGAATGAAGAGGTTTTAGCCGTCATTTTACATTGCTACTGTTACTTAGCCAACATGAGTATTATTTATCAAAAATTTTAAGTTATTTACGGTGAAAATGAGGTGGTCCAACTTGTGAACAGAGTTGACGTAGAAAAAACATTATGATGGGCCCCACATTGCTCAGTTGTTGCACGGACTGCCCACAACAGGTTAGAGGGTTCCAGTCATTCTTTCAAGGCAGTCAGAGGGAGGAGGTAGGGCTGTAAGAGTCGAGGTCAAGCCCAGCTTGGCTTGTCCATGCTATACTTGAGCTTGAGCTCGAGCTCAACATGGAAGCTTGGCTTGTTTGCCAAAGCTTTCGGGTTAAGTTTGTGTCAAGCTAATGGTTTGAGCCAATAGGTTAAGAGAAAGAAAGAGAGGGAATGGAGATGAATAAGGTTGCGTAGAATATTTTAGTAAAATCATTTAAATTTTAACTTTTTACAAAAAAACTTAAATATAAGTATATATATATATATTATATTTAATATTAATATAATATATATTATTAAAATATATTACTCGAGCCATGTTGAGCTCGAGCGTGAGAGTTGAGTCGAGTTCCAATACAGCAAGGCCGAACTTAGCATGAGCTCAACTCGAGCATTAGTAAATAAGCTTGTCTCAGACTTTCAAGCCGAGTCAATCCAAGTTGAGTAGAGCTGAGTCGGCCGAGTTTTTGGAGCTAGCTTGACTTGTACAGCCTTTGACGGAGGGGACCTTTTAGCTTGTGTGCCGACTTTGACGCTGCCGACCAGCAGCTTTGGTGGGCCACGACGCAGGGAACAACACAAAATCATGCCTAAAATTTCAAATTCACGTTGTGAGGCCCACCTTTGTTTTTGAAGGCCTGATTTTTGTTCTGCACTTCATCCTTGTGGGGCCCATCCGATGAATGGATTAGATGGCATATACAGATACTCATCACGTTGGGCACAAACAGAGGAAAGTTTTATTGGTTGGGCGTCCCCTCCCAACCGTTCCTCTGTTGTGATCCACTGAGTTATCCTCTCGAACTGAATTTTGGCCCATGGCCAGTCCTCAAAGGACACATCTAACGGACAGGGCGGATCTATGCACAGTTTCTGTGGCCCCCACAGCAGCCCGGTACCACCACAAGCTCTGACGGTACCGGTACTATATGAGCACCCCTCTTTTCCTTATACAAGCATGGCACGTTTGACAAGTGGATGGGTCAGATTCTTACATCTCACCGTACCAGATGAATGGCTCGGATCTTGGTTGGCCCATCGCAAAGTCTCTCGACCATCTGTTGCTGCGTAGAATACTTCATACGCGGGCACTTAGAAATGAAATCGGATTGCGTACTGGGTAACCCAGCACGTTTATCGTACCGAGTAAACTCTGTTGGGCCACCATGAATGTGTGTGGCTTATCCATACCGTTCATCCCTTTTTTCAGCTCATTTTAGGTTCTGAGCCCAAAATTGAAGAGTAGCCAAAGCTCAAGTGGACCCATCACAGGAAACAGTGGGGATAATGATGTCCACGGTCAAAACCTACCTAAGGCCTACAGTAATGTTTATTTGTCATCCAACCTGTTAATAATGTCACATAGACATGGATGAAGGGAAAACATAGATATCATCTTGATCCAAAAACCTATGACCCTGTTAAGATTTCAATGGTAGGTGTTCAATTCAGGCGGTCTCTAGTGGTGTGGTCCACTTGAGCTTTGCGTGTGCTTACCCTAAAATAAGCTGGTAAAACAGATGGATAGGATGTGGATAAGACTCATAAAATAAGATGAGTTATCCAGTACCCAATCCGATTTCCTTAGAGTGCGGCCATGACAGTGGGGCCTACTTTGATGTATGTGTAGTATATCCATGCCGTCCATCCATTTTTTTGGATTATTCTAGGTTATGAACACAAAAATGAAGCAATACATATCTCCAGTGAACCACACTACCGGGAATAGTGGTGATGGAATGCCCATCATTAAAAGCTTTCTAGGTCCCACGGTAATGTTTATCTTACATCTAGTCTGTTGACAAGGTTGCACGGACTTGAATGAAGGTCAAAAATAAATATCAGCCTGATATAAAACTTTTGTGGCTCACAAAAAAAAAAAGGTGGACCACCACTATTTCCTATAGTGTGTGGTCCATGAGATTCGGATCTGCTTCAATTTTTTTCTCACGCGCTAAAATGATATGTAAAAACGGATGGACTGGCGGCGATGTACTACAAATACATCAGGGTGGGCCCCATGGTCAGGGCCGCACCTTGTTGGGTGAGGCTGGGCCACACCTAATCCGGTCCCCTTAGAAATGGCACATGTGGCAAGTTTAACTCAGATAATCTGCTGTTCCTAAATTTCAAATAAAAAATCAGATTGGTTGGACCATTCTGACCTCCAAGTAGCGGGTAGGGCCGTACATGAACCGAGTTAGCTCGGTTAGCTTGCTCGGCTCGGAAAGCCCAGCTCGAAAAATTTTTGAACTGAGTTTGAGCTTGCCTCAACTCGACTCGACTCGGATCAAACCCAACTTGAATCGAACTCAGATTGAACCAGTTCAGTGACTCAGTTGCTTTGATATTGATGTTGCTCACCAAGTGTTTGATGAAATGACTCAACGAATTGTTAGTTGGTGGTAAGAAAGGTATGTTTCATCAAGCAAATACTATTTTTTTCTTCATTTTGATGTTGCCTTCAAAATGTTTGATGAAATACCTGTAAAACTGCTGTTGGTATTTTACATACAATAAGAATTTGAAGGTGCAATCCATATGGGCGAAATTGGCTCAATCTTGGCTCGAACTGGCCCGAGCTGCTAACCGAATCAAGCTGAGCTGGCCAGTCAAGCTCGAGGATCGAGCCGAGTCAAGTTCGAGCTGAGGTAATCTAGTGGCTGAGCTAAGTTGACCTGTGCCAAGCTCGACTCAGTTCGACTCATGTACACCTCTAGTAGTGGGCACTTATTTGTTGAAATAAGATTATTTAGATATTTTTCATTATCAACCATTCAATAATTGTCCACAGTTTAATTTTAATTAATTGTAAGCCACGTGTGTGATTTCTAAGTATCAGCTAATTGTTCGTCGATTCTCAATAAAGTATCAATGTTTTATATATTCTTGTCTATACAATTAGAGCTGCAAACAAGTTGAACCGAATTTAGCTTGGCTTAGCTCGGCTCGACTCAGCCAACAGGCTACCTCAGCTCTTGAACTTGGCTCGATCCAGTCCTCAATTCTGACTGGCCAGCTCGGTTTGGCTCAATCAACAACATGAGCCAACTTGAGCCGAGTTAGAATTCGAGCCTACAATCTAAGTTCGAGTCTAGATTTTAAGATTTTTAATATATATAATATATAATTTATTTAAATATAAATATTTACAAAATATTTATATTAAGTGAATCAAATCCAAGTCAAGTTCGAGTCAAGTTCTTAGATCAAAATTTTTTCCAACTCAAAAAATTAGATTTCAAGCTGAGTCAAATCGAACTTTTCTGAGTCAAGTCAAGCAAATTAAACAAGCTAACTCATTTCGTGTACAACTTTATATACCGTGTACAACTATCCAGCGTATGTTACCGAAGTACAATAAGGTGCAACTATTGCATAGAAATCTAACAATACAAAGTCTTGACTGGCCCCACCAATGTCCCTATAAAAATAAACTCCATCCATTAGTTTTGAAAGCTCACCTTAATTACAGTCCAAGACTCATGTGGAACACACCAGAAAGTTTTGGATCAGGCTGATATTTGTTTTTTTTGTTTTTTGTTTTTTTTTCCATGAATCACCTTATAAATGGATTATATGGAATATACACATCACTGTGAGTCCCAAGAATGTTCAATGGTTGGAATTTTCATCTTCACTGTCTCTTCTGGTGTGGCCCACTTGATTATAGGTGTTTACACCTGATCGGTTGCAATCAAATTGAATGGTTGAGAAGTTGCTGCGTGTTAGCATGGTCATATATATGGAATATTTGAACAAAATATTCGCATATTAGTAGGAGATCACAAGGATTGAGAGATGTTTTCATTAAGGACAAGCATTACACTTCAAGTAGGTCAAGACACCATGAATCCTCCTATGACTGGGAGAATGTATGCACGACTAAAATATTAGAAGTGGTCGTTCTTTCAGAGACACATGGCTGAAGGGAATTAGGCCATGCATACAGAAAACTTCTAGAAGAATGTGTAGACCAGCGGAACGTTAAGACGATGATAACTTATATTAATATGTGGTAAGCATGAAGGGTTGAAAATGTTTGGAAGATAATTTGCTATGCTAAAAGAAATAAAAGTCATTTTGAATTAGAAATACAATCCGTCGCGATTGGAAAAAGGTTAACCAACTTCTTGAAGGACCATAAGACTTGATCCCCAATTGAAATCATAGAAGGCTAGGCTAGTAATTGATTGGCCGATTAATCCCTTAAGTCAATGGTATCATACACAAAATCATTGTCTATCCAAACTTATAAAAACAAAAGCTAATGAAGAGCTCCTAGCTGTCACTAATTCAAATACACACCTCTTTTTTGGAACAATGCGGCTTATATTTTTTAATTCTCATAAACACTTATTCTAGTTTAGTTTAGTTTAGCATCTTCACTTTTGTCCAACATAATTTTACAACAAGTTTGGATTAATTAGTATAATTTTAGTCTATTTTAATTAATTTCCATCAACTTTTGCCCACTATATATCGCTACGATAAATTTAGATTAATTTAATTCTTTTTCCACGATCTCATCGTCAGAAAACAAATCTCTAAGTTTTCAATTAGCGATTTCATTAGGCCACGACTAATTTGTCAAATCATGACCATCTTATGACCACCAAAATTTAATCAACAACTATGTTGGCTCGGACTATCATTAGTAATCTTTCTTTTCTCTACTTTTTTATTTACTTGCCTATCATATCATATTCTTCATCAATTCAATAAAGTCAACACTTATCTTCATTTCTTATTTTTAGAGTACATTGTATTATTGTTAAACGATAAAAATTAATCACTTCCTTCACAAATTATTAAAATTCTTATAATTGGTGGTTGGGTAAATATCTATCTTCTGAATCCTATCTTTATATCTTTCTTTAAATCTAGGGTTACAAGGCCGCACAGCATTGGCCAACACCTATACGTGAAGACGTGTGTTGAAATTGAAAATAATAATTGATGTTGATGCAGAAATCTGGCTCACCCCCTCCCAGCTCCAGTAAGCGTTATTGAGGATGCTCGACACATGATGGGTCTGGAGGTTGACTGGAGCTCCATCCATGAATGGTAAGATTCCATGTGCTCGGTAAGATTCTCGGAGCCCAAGTAGGGAGTGATAGGAGGCATTCGGAACCTTGGAAGCATCACTGCGTTCATGATTTCGCTAGTGAACGGGGGTTCAGTTTCCTCCATCATTGTGTCCACGGTAGTCGGAACTTGAGTTTGATATGTCCGACGCATTGTGTCGATCTGGCCTCGTAGCTCTTCGAGCTAAGTCTCCTAGGGATCTTTGTTCTCAACTACTGCTCGAGAGTCCTTTCGTGTCTTCTCCGTTCCAATTCGTGGTGAAGGTCGGTCGAGGCCAGTGCTGATGTCTCCGAGACATGCGTTGGGGCTTGATTCAGTGGCTCTCGTGGCCGTATCGAGACTCGAGTAGATGCTCCTCGCGAGGCGTCTCGAGACACTACAGGGGCTTGACGCTCTACAGCTGTCAGAGAATTTACCTCTTGGTCTAGAGGTGGATGCTCCATGTTCATTTGCTGCCTCATTTGGCTGACCTCATTGACCAGCATCTCCATCTGGTGCAGTAATGCTTGGTATCTGCCTCTTCGATTCCTGGATCGCTGAGTAAGCTCCATTGGTGCAGATTCTATCTGTAGTCTAGAAGTTGAGTTCCGCGCCCTGGATGACCGGGGATCAACAAGGACAATTGGTGTATGCATTTTTTTCTTTCCTCTTGCCATTTTCTCTTAGTGAAGTAAGAGTGGTTTTTTGTTCAAGTTTCCACAGAGGACGCCAATATGTTAACGCAAAATCTCTCACCCAAACCCCCATCTACACCACTTAGACCCAAATTCCTAGCTTGACTTTGGCATCGGAGCGTCTTCTACTCTAGTCAGGGTCTCTTTTGTCTTTCTCCTGTGTGCACGCATATAGGATCTGCGCAAGTGCTTGGAGCTTGAAGGGGCGTGAGCCAGATTTCTGCATCAACAATTGAATCTGCCAATTTATAGTTTCTGATCGTAACATGAGCTGTTGAAAGGGATGGACGGAATGGATTTTACATGGAGATGTCGGTGGGCTCCATGAGGCTTCGTGTTTCATCAGAACTTGTTAAGGAAACTCGCGCCGTCTCAAGTAGGCATATGTCATGACGTGCAACTGACATAGAGCAAAGCTAGCGATGATCCGCAGACAACTAGAACTAGATCATTCGTTGGACGGTTAGGATGCTCCTATCAAGGCTACTTTGTTTCGCAGCCAATCAATGATACACGTCTCAGATATTTTACAAGTATGATGGGTTGGCACGTGTGGCTGCTATCGAGGTGCTGCGGGGTTAAAGGCCTAAAGCAACGCTAAAAGGAGCCAAGCAATGTATGCTCACGGGAACGGATTAGGTATTACCCAGGTGGACCACACCACTGGAAACTATCGTGATTGACCGTTAAAAACTTATTGCAGGCTATAAAAGTTTTGGATCAAGCCGATCTTTGTACTTTCCCATCATCCAGGTCTGTGTGACCTTACCAACGGTTTGGATGTCAAATAAACACTATGGTCGGCCATAGGTGAGCTCAGGTAGTTTTTAATGGTGAGCATTCAATCATCACTGTTTCCTGTGGTGTGATCCACATGAGATTTGGATCTGCTTAAGTTTTGGGATCATGTCCTAAAATGATTTGGAAAAACGGATGGATGGTGTGGATATATAATACATTCATCAAGGTGGGGCCCATGGTCAGGGTACACCTAATCCGCTCGCTATCCTCACATTGTACTTAAATGCATGCTATTCGCGCGAATAGAGCTTGAATAGGTTAACAGCAGCACGTGTGCACACTTGGTGCACGTGTTTGAGATCCAGTCGTTGCATAAGGTGGGGACGATCGTGAACATGCCCCTGGATAGTAAATCATTCGCAATTCATTTATTATGTGGGCCACACTTGTATGGTAAATCTTGATGGCCGTAAAGAAATTAATTAACGGTCCACCTTGAACGTATATGAGTGGCACATCTGATGGATGGACCATCCACAAGGGATTCTCATTTTGATTCTCACCTGGTGAACGGCCTGGATCTCCTCAATCTCTCCTCGCTTCAGTCGAATCTTGAATTTCTCTGTTCTATGGGTACGAGCCTTTCAATCTCTGCCGTTTAAGTGGATTCCATGTCACAAGGGGTGGGCCCGTTTTGTCTATCAACCATTCAAACCCTTTAGAAACTCAAACTACATATAATACAATGAGATGCACGAGTGTCTAAAATATTGTATAACCGTATAAAGACACTCGGTATGTGTATGAAAGATGTGTGGTCCGCATACATCCAATCTCCACCGTCCCTGTAAACAAGTGAGGTACGATCCACACCGTTCATTCAGTGGGACCACGTTCAATCACAAAAAATGCAAACTATGTTAAGTGATACTGTTTGGTTGATAGATGCTTGCAATCAGAAAGGATAAGATTTAATGAGCGAAAGTCCAATGATGGGACATGTGTCGTCCACACATGTCCATGCCTCTCTGTACCTACAAACACGTGCAATGATCGGGACTGATCGTTCAGTGGGCCACTTTAAATCCCAAAAGAGTATTAAAAGGACCCTTATATAGTGAACATGTGCGGTCCACGAATGTCCATTCTCCACTGAGTGCCTACATTTCTAAATGATCCTGACTCTTCATTCGGTGGGCCCACCTTCAATTGCCAAAATTGCAAACAGTGCTGGGTGATAGATAGGGGTGTACACGAACCGAGCTAGCTCGGTTAGCTCGCACGACTCAACTCGAAAAATATGGAATCAACTCAGTTTTGAGTTTGAGTTTCAAACCGAGTTTGAGCTTGCTCGCCCGACTCGGATCGAACCCAACTTGAATCGAACTTAGATCGAACTAGTTCTGACTGGGTTACTTTGACATTGATGTTGCTCACCAAGTGTTTGGTGAAATGATTCAACCAAGTGTGGCTGGTGGCAAGGAAGGTATGTTTTTGAAACAAATACCTTTTTTTTTTTTCTTGATTTTTATGTTACTTAGAAGGTGTTTGATGGAATACTTGTAAAATCATTGCTACTGTTTTACCTATGGTGAGATTTTGAAAGTGCAATATATATATTTGTGAAAATGCTGCATAGGCGAACTTGGCTTAATCTTCGCTTGAACTCGGCTCGAACTAGCCCGAGCTGCTGACCGAATCAAGCCAAGCTGGCTAGTCAGGCTCGAGGACCAAGCCGAGCCAAGTTTGAGCTGGGGTCGGCTAGTGGCCGAGCCGAGTTGAGTTAAGGCCCTCCACTGGTTCAACCCGGTGTACACCCCTAGTCTTGCAAAAAGAAGATTAGATCAAAAAGGGCAATGATAATGATTTGTCGATGAATTCCACGTAAGTGGTCCACCTCTTTTTTTTTTTGCATAGGGAAGCGGGCTCAAACAGGTCCACACGTACACTCTCTACCGTACCATGAACATGTATGATATGATATGGACCATTCATTCGGTTGGCCCACCTTCTCGAAAATGCAAACCATATGGTAGCTGATAATATATGCTTGATGGATGGTTGGTGCCAAGAAAGCTAAAACAGGTCTCATCACAAGAAGTGGTGCATGGCATTTTCAGACCATATGCATGAACGGTGTGTTAGTACTTTGCAATAATAAGGGATTTTTCTAAGTCATGGTCCACCGTCGAGAGGATGGAGATGTCTTAATCTTCTTGAAACCCTTCACTAAGTGGGCCCATGTTCCATCTCGAAAAAATGGTAATAGTATTAGTTGATACCGTTTAACTAATGGATGGTATATAAACAAAAGGCTAAAACAAAAGAAAATTAATCAGCTACAGGAACCTGCACTACAAAGATGGTTACATGACAATTTTTAGCCCCTAGACCCTAGGTGCATTTTAACGAGGCAAATGTCATGCTAGTGGCGACAAGAGGTTTTTTCAAGGTCATGTTCAACTATCTAATGCCACCGGATTGACACTATGATCGATGAACTCATCTCATAGGTATGTGTGTGTGTGTATATATATATATATATATATATATATATATATATATATATATAGATATATATATATATATATAGAGAGAGAGAGAGAGAGGGAATGCTCACTTGCGCACCTTCTTACGCCAGCACCTTTGCACACATGTCATGGGTATAGAATGTGAACAGTCCATGTGATACGGCACCTCTTGAAACTTTATGGGCTCAATTTTCAGCCCGATCCAAAACTCTGGTGGGCCATATCAAAGAGAAATACAAATCAAGGGAAGAAACTGTTTCCTTTTGTCATGGCCCACCAGAGTTTTGTATTGGGCTGAAAATTGGGCTTAGAAAGTTTCAGGGGGTGTCGCATCATGTGGACCGTTTAGATTTTGTGCCCATCATACGTGTGCAAAGGTGCACACAGGTGCTCATGTAAGAAGGTGCAACAATGAGCATTCTTGTGTGTGTGTGTGTGCGCGTGGTAATGCTTTTTTTTTTTTTTGCTTCTTGGTTTCAATTTCGATCACCTAGTTTGTGCAGGCGTGCTAGAATTGAACGTGCGGCTCAATTCAAACCGAACAAGTAAGATCCTAAGCAGTAAGATAGACAAATATGTCGAAATCGACAGTATATGATTGAGATCGAATGAAATCGATCGCCTATTCAGCCACTTGCACAACGTTCTTTAAGATAATCAAGCGATTATCAAATAGTGGGGTTTGTCATCTGAAAATGGGTTGCACCTTTGCCTTCCGTATGAAAGAATTTTTTCAATATAGTAAACAAAAAGAAAATCCTCATAGTTGGCTGCAAAGAACAACTGTCAAGCACCTTTTTGAACAGAACTTGCTTGATATTTGAACTAATTTTAATGTGTGTAGACCCGAATTACAACTAAAGTTGATGGTTAATTGATTATTGTTATTGATTACACTAAGGAACTTAAACAACTGATGATGCTAAAGAGTATAAAGTAAATAAAAGATAGATTTAATTTGATTTGGTTGGTATAAGACTAATTCTCTTGCGAATTAGCCTTAAACTGAACATCTAGATGCTTCCCATGTTCTGATGGTTATCATAACTGTTTCAACATTACTGACCTTTTAAGACTTCCTTTCAAGCCTACCACCTATCTTAGTAACTACTCCAAACTTTCTCATCGACTTGACCACGTTCCGTTCGGCCACCCTTCCCTTGTGGATAATGTGGTGCCGTTTGATAGACACCAGATGCATTACCGCATAATCCTCTTCAGATATCTCTGTAGATCTCGCATACACCACGCGACTCTTGTAAAATTACGTATGTCGTTTTCTGATTGGCTTTCCAAGGAATGGGCAGAAATAGGATAGAACAATGCTCACATGCAACTAGTTGGATGTCCACCTAGTTAGTATGTTAGGCCCACCATAGTGTTTGTATGATATCTTGCCCATTTAGTATGGTTGTCCCACCATGAAAATGAGATGCTCCAAAAATCTTATCAATTCAACTATTAAGTGGGGCACATTATAGAAAACTTTAAGCAACAACTCAAAAAATTATATTCATGTGGGATGCTTGTAATGGTTAGATCGACCTAATTTTTAAGGCATAATGGGACAACCATACTAGATTGGTAAGATGTCATACAAACACCACGGTGGACCCCACATGCCAACTAGTTGTGTGTGAGCATTTCTCATACATGTGTGTATGTGGGAAATGCTACCATGAGGTCAAGCTCTGTAGTCCCCAGCATGATCTATATCGGATATCCACACCATGCATTTAGTGGGTCCCCTCTAAGTTACGGGACATATTCTAAAAATCAACTATATTCATAACACAAGGGCCCTACTATTTGAAACTGTTTGAAATCATGCCTAAAATATCTAAAAGCACCTAGTGTGACCCACATGAGTTTTGCATGTGGTTGAAACTTGGTATGACCTCTCATCCAACTAGGACACACACAACAATGGATGGTTTGGATGTCTACCACATCTCAATGGGCCCTGCAAACAATTATGAAGGTTTCAATGGGTAGATATCTACTCTCAAATGTTATATGTGATGTGGCCCACCTAAGTCATGGATTGGCCCAATTTTAGGCCCAAGGCCTACCACGGAAGGGTGCATCTAATTAATGGGTTGGATATCCATCAAACATCACGATGCGGCCCACAGAGCTCAACCTCATAGTACATTTTTCCATCTCTACACCACTCTCTCTCTCTCTCTCTCTCTCTCTCTCTCTCTCTCTCTCTCTCTCTCTCTCACACACACAAAAATATATATAAAGGCTTCCACCTATGTAGGCTTGGTCGCCTCTTTTGCTTAGTGTACAGATGGGGTGTGAAATTGACTTAGATATAGAAAATGTGTTTGATTTTTGACGTTGCCATTAACTAAATGAAGCTTAAAATTTACGACTGGCTAGAAATCACAGAATCGCTTACGGGTGAGAGAATCATAAAAATTTTCAACTAAACTAACTCCTACAGTTTATCTGCAACTGTCAATACTAAGTAAGAATCTCAGTGATAGGAGAGGAAGGGGTTAGACACTTTCTTCTACCTGCACAATGTGCGATCTCTAGCCATGATTCGTATAACGCATGAGAGGCCGAGCAGACCAAAATAAAAAATAAAAAATCTAATCACAATTTGCAGAGTCAAATGACTCAGAGTAGGCAAATGCAATAAAGAAAAAAGTAAAAGTGAAAGTTGAGGATGTAGATATGTTAGGAATGTGTGGAGCAAAATGCGATCTGAACTTGATTAATATATGAGAAAGAAAAGGGGAGACCATACACCCTTTCTATGTAAAAGAGCTGGTCAGATATTCCCGATTCCAAGCATATTCTTTGACTTTACTGTTTCCTTTGGGAGAATTCCTTTTGGAGGCTGACTTTTAGAGTTAGCAGGGCGTCAGCGTCAAAAATCTCTCACCCCACCTCTCTCACTAACTCTCTCTTAGTTTCTTTGTCACTCGTTCCCTCGTAAAGGCAAATGTTACATTGTATTTATAGATCCAGACTATTGGCTCGTGATGAGCCGATGATCGACACTTGTCCCTATTTTGCAATTTCGGTGTTTGTAGGATCCGAATTTAGGTTTTTGTAATGTAAAAGCATGCCAAGTGGACGTTGATATGTGGCGAGCCGACGGTCCACTTGGCACTATTTTGTATGTCAAAATAAGTTCATTGATACATGTGGGAGTGAAAAACAGAAGTAGGGATGATGACATTACTGTCAGCTTGCTTTGAACCTACGGTTTTATTTTCTTAATATGGTCCGTTGGTTACTTCCGAGAACTTAATATGCGATCCATTTGGATATGCGATGTTTTAGGGGTTGGATAGAGACAACTTTAATGCATTAAACAAGGTTTTTCAAGGGTTTGGATACTCGGCTAGGATTTGATTTATTACGTTTCAGATATGTCAATCAGGTTTATCGGTTGTTCTCGAGATGTGCCAATGATCTTGTCATTTTGATCAATTAGATTTTCAATGGTTCTCGAGTTGTCTAAGAATAATTTTATCGAATCTCCAATAAAGTCTGAAGAGTAGATTGATCTTGTTTTAGGTGTGGAGTTTAATATATATATATATATATATATATATATATATATATATATATATATATGGAAATGGTACTATGAGGTCGACCTCATGAGAACTTCTCCTGAGGTCGAGCTGTTAGGGCCCCACCATGATGTCTATCAACATCAACACCATACATTTGATGGGTCCCTTTTAGGTTATGGGATATGCCAAACATGTCGTATATGAAACTCAGGTGGGACATACCATCTAAAACCGTGTGAAGTCATGTCTAAAACATATAAAATCATTTGGGGGACCCACCTATTTTTTGGATGCGGCTGAAACTTGGTCTGGTCCCTCATCCAAGTGGGACACACAATGAATGGGCTGGATCTATGAACCACATCTCAGTGGGCCCAATAAATGATTATGAATGTTTTAATGGGAGGGTAACCCCTCTTAACTGTTGTATGTGGTGTGGCCCACCCAAGTCATGGATTGACTTGATTTTTAAGCCCATGGCCACCATGGAATGGTGGGTCTAATTGAACGGGTAGATGTTCGACGCACGTCACGGTGGGGCCACACAGCTCGACCTCATGGGATGTTCCCATGAGGTGTTCCGACGAGGTCAACCTCATAGTACCATTTCCCATATAGTCCTACTCGCCTACGCACCTTCTTTGGTGAGCAGCACACGTGTCATGGGCACAAAATTTGAATGGTCCATGTGATGATAAAGGCAAATCAAGGGAGGAATTGTTTCGGTTTTCCATGGGCCACAAGAGTTCTGAATTAGGCCAAAAGTTGGTCCCAAGGGGTTAAGGGGTGGTGCATCACATGGACCATTGAGATTTTATGCACTGCAAAGGTGCGCGGGTGAGCATATATATATATATATATATATATATATATATATATATACCTGCGCACCTTCTTAGGTGAACAACACTCGTGTACTGGGCAGAAAATCTGAACAATCCATGCTATGCAGCATCCCTTGAAACCTCCTGGGACCAACTTTCGGGCTAATTCAAAACTCTAGTGGGCCATAATAAAGATAGAGACAAATCAAGAGAGGAAACTGTTTTATTTGCCATGGCTGTGAACACTGGAAATCGACACCCACGCTAATTTATGTTTGTTTCTAGCGTGATGTGTGGGCTGATTTGGATTGTTGATGTAGTAGACTTGGAGTCGCCACTATCCAATTAACTCAAAATCCCATAGTCAGCTAGAACCTACAGAATATGTAAAAGCCAGAGAATCCAGAGACTCCCTTTCTTTAAGTTGACTCTTGATCTGTGACCTGGGATTCCAAATAAGGGACCTCGGTTACAAAGAGGGAAGGTGTTAGGCACCCTCTCCGCTCGTACATGTGTATGGTCTTTACTTCGTATCGTAAGCTGATCTTAGGGGATAAAATGATAGGATATGAAGTACTAAAAATAGACTAGGCAAACTCGAATTTCTAATATGACATGGTCCGGAACTCCGGCAAGCCGCAGAGCATACGTCCAGAGAATGTCTAGAAGAGAAATGGGGTTAAGAGTAGATGTGATGATGCTAGAATGTTATGTAAGAGGACTAGGCTACCATAAGTTTCTGATGTGACAAGATCCGGAGTTTCAGCAAGTCACAGAGCATACGTTCAATGGCAATCTAGAGAAGTAGGGGGGTTGAGAAGGGAAGTTTTGATGCGATTGATAAAATATGAATGCTAGTGATAATTGCAAGATCTTTAGCTTGTACTTGAAATGACTTAGATGTTTGGGTGCACCATGGTTGGGAATGATTGGCCTAAGTAGGACTGGGAGGAGATTACTGGAGGGGGCTAGAGGGGGGCTAAAAAGATGGAAGCTTGAGAACTCAAGCACACTCTCTCACTCTCACTCACTTTCTCTCTCTTACTCTTGGTTTTTTTGGTGGTTGTTGTTGTAAAATGAGGAGAAGTGAAGGATATTTATAGCCTTTGTGATGGTCTTTGGGTAATTCTAGAGATTTTGAAGGGTAAATGATGATGTGTCGGTTTGGAATTGGTGGAGAAAAGGGGGATGCAACATGGCACTTCCTTATAGGTTTAAAGGGTTTGGTAAAATGGTAAATATATAGGAGGAATTCTGGGGTCAAATAGGTCAACATAGTTGACTTTTGAGAGGAGCAACAGCTGTAGCTCGGGGGGTACATCTGTCGAGGTCCGGCAGTAATCCGATTACCGCCTCCTCATGGTTGCTTTCGAAGTTTAGCTAATGAGCTTTTTTCGGGCCTAGAGAGTGACCCAAAACCCGTTTTTAAATATTTGGCTAAAAAATTGCTCAAAACTAGCTCGACTATGACCCAAAAACGGTTCAAACAATGGATTGATTTTGGGTAAAGGTTTAGGCATGCTTTAGCTTAGGATTTAGGGGAATGGAATGGCTCCAGTTTGGCTAGGGTTTGGATCAGGTTTGGAAAATGACTGCAGTTTTAGGTAGAGTGTGGGGTTTGGGTTCAATTCATAAGAATTATCCATGCCTTATCAAATTGCTAGCCTGGGTGAGGTGTCTACAATGGCCTATCAGAATTTTGAATCAGGTTGAAAGTTAGTCCTAAGAGGTTTCAAGGGGTGTTGTATCACATGGACCGTTCAGATTTTGTGCCCAAGACACATTTGCGAATATATGAAGGTGCGCAGGTGTGTGGGTGAACACACACACACACACACACACACACACACACATATATATATATATATATATATATATATATATATATATATATATATAGCCAAGGGCCTCTTTAATCGATGCCTAAAAATGAATTCATATTGTAATTGGTTATAATTATGTATTGTAGATGATATTTTTCATTTGGTAAGGATTAAAAGAACTAGCATCGCACGTATGATTTAACTTGCAATTTTCTATTCTTCTTCTTTTTCCTCCTCTTACATTATCTTTTTAATGCCTTAAAATTTCATCCAAATCTTGATCTGTTAAAATAATTTTGATAAGTAATGGTCTTGATCTCCAATACATAATCTTTGTTATCCATAAAGAGAGGAGAACATAAGGCAATAAGGTAAAATCTCGATCGATACTACTAAAAGAATATAAATTAACCATGTTTTATCAACAAGCATATGAAAGATATTAAACTAATAGAAAAAATATTTAGGTAATTTAATATTATCTCCCACATCCTTCAGCTTTGCACCGGCTTCCCATGTTGTGAAGTAATCACATGGGTCAGAATGCATAGTAAATATTACTTAACATTCGAATAGTGCAATGCCCATCCATGATGCGTACATGCATAAGATTCAAACCAATAATTTGTTTTCACTCTTCATGTTTACAATATGTTAAAAAAAGGGCTTGATAAAAACAAGTTAGTGGGACACACTACAACGATCAATATATAATGACGACCGTTAAATTCTAATATTCACGATAGCTTGGTCCACCTATCTTTATTAATAACTTGAAGTCCCTTCATCCTAGTGAGTTTTTCTCGATGAGGTTAATATGTACACAACATGGTGGACCGCACATTCCAATATGTTTTAATATAGTTTTTTGTAGGGCAGAATCCAATTCTACCATATTCAAAGAAGTGTCCAAGTTCAACGGATCAAATTATCAATTGTAGAGATTGAAGATGAACATAGTTTTGATGAAAGAAGGTTATATGATTGCAAAAGCAAAAAAATAAATAAATAAATAAATAAATCACAAAGGCTAAGTATTCGAGGAGAAAAAACAATTAGATATAACGGGCCTTCTTCATGCAAAGGATGATTTTTTCCTTGAGGCTTCATGACTCAATGATAGACAGATTGTTTTTTTAACATGGAGATCATGGATCAGTGACCATGTGGTGTGGATAGGTGTGTGAGTGTGTGAGAAAAAAAAAGAAAAAAAGAAGATGATTTGGTTTTTTCCATCTATCCTATCAAACCATTGCCAAAGGCTTAGGAGAAAATTTGTAGAACTTTGTATAAACTAAATTAATGGCAAGTAAGATTTTTTTTTTTTTTTTCTTTTCTTTTCTTTTCTTTTCTAACTATTAACTGTAAAACTTGAAAATAAAGAAACTGTCCTTTTTTCAAAAACACTTAAATGAGTTTAATGTTCTGATCAGCATATTAGCAACAGCCAATTTGAAAATATTTCCACATCTCAGTGAGTGGCAGCTAAGGCTGTCAATGTTACACCTGAAGATCTGGAAATCACTCTTAGATGCACTAGCTCAAAAATCAAACATGACATGATCATTAGTCATGTCATATCAATCTCACACGTTTATTATATTGGCACGTGTGATCAGATAATTGGAGAAAAACAAGTGGGTGCACCGACGGAGAGGATCTCACGAATCGGACAGGGGATTGGTTGCACTGAGATGCAAAAACTAGTACCTAACTTGCATGTACATCCAAACAGGCCTAAAGTAAAAGGCCAGCAAGCAAAATTCAAGGAAAATCCGTGGTATGGTAGAATACACCCCCACGTATTGCTATAGGATACATCGAGGCTATAGCCCTTGTATGTGGGGCTGTATTCAGTGATCTAAACCGTTGGTCTGATAAAATACCATGATGAAGGTACCTGTCCTAAAAATATTCTAGATTGGAAGCACAAACCGATGCTTGAGGAGATGGTCCACTCTGTATTCAATAAGAAAAAAAGTTAAATAATCAATTTGCTAAATTAATACTGTTGTTGATGAAAAAACTGGTAAGTCTTCCTTCGATCTATCACCTGCACAGGAATGAAACAAAGGAGACCCTGGCTAGAGCCGGGGACGCTCCGATGCTTAAGTCAGTGATAGGAACGAGCAGGAAGGTTTTGGAGAAGGGTTTTCTGCGTACCTTTCAACGTGAAGTTTTCCTGTATTTATAGGAATATGAGGGTCCCGCCGTGCAGGGATTCTCTTCCTGATATGTCGGGGATTTGGTTTTGATCTGTTTCTGAATGATTCCCAAACCCGGGATTTTTGGGATCGGAAATCCTTTCACAAGATCTTCGGAACGATATTTTCATTTACACCGTCTTTTCCTTGCTCGGCCCAGTCCTGACTGATTCTGATGATAAGTTAGTCTCGGCTAGCTTTTAAGGATCAAATTGCTTGCCATCTGTCGGAAGAAATGGAGCCGATCCATAATCGATGTCTTTCTTAATCTGATAGCCGACTATGTAACCGAACTAATTTGCGTCGGTTTTATGGTCGGTCAGGTGGCTTCCGAGCTTCGGGCCTTAACTGGCCTTTTAGATGCTGCTGCCTCGTCTTCCGAGTCAACTTCGTACATCTTATATGCTTCGCCTATAGCTCATAACTTTGTGAGTCTCAGTCGAGGTTCATCCCCTGCAATCCGAGCTAAGTCTCTCCTTTAAGCGTTTAGTTCTTTTACCTTGATCAGGCTTATGGCCTCGGAATTCCGGGCCATATCAATAGAGTTGGTCCATTTTATAACCAGATCTTCGGACTTGTCATATTTTTCCCCAACAGTAAGCCCCCTTACTCCTTGTGTCAATCTGTTGATGCTAAGGAGTAAAGAGTTTTGGGTCGGCTTAGACCGGAGACTGATATTATGATGAAGCATTTAATATTCGTGTGTCGGCCTGAACATGTGTCAATTCGTTAGTTGAGGCTGCACGTGCAAGAAGCCGTCAGAGCGCTTCTTCGGTTAATGAGCTTTCGACGCGTGGCAGGAGCGGCGTCTCTGTCACTCGGTGTGCGCCACGTGTCGGGCGGGGGAGTCAAAACGTCTGTCGATACGACTTCTTCTTAAGTGCCCTTGCCACGTGGCCGGGCTATATAAGGAGCGGGATGCCTTTAAAAAAAAAAAAATCGTTCACGCTCCCTTCTTCCCTCACTTTCGTTTTCTCTGCATTTTCCGCCATTTTTACCTTTCCTCTCTGATTTTCGTCCACGTTGCATCCTTTACGCCATCTCCGGTGAGTTCTAGTTCTCTCCCTCCCTTTCGTTTTTAATTCTTATAATAATGCAAGGTTCCCAAAGTCCCCGAGAGGGAGTTTCTGGCGATGAGGGTGAAGCGAGACCTTTCTGGAATGTCTCGGAATCGCCCTCGTTGCTGGTGGAGATGGCTGTTGATGCCAACGCTGCCTTCCAGTACTTGGAGAGGGTAATTGGGTCTTCGGCCGAGTGCTTTGCTTCTGTGGGTCCCTCTTGCGGAGGGGCGTCTCTGGCGACTGCCCCTGATAGACCTAATCTTCCTAGGGAGGAAATGGAGGAAGAGGATGAGGAGATTGAAGGGGCCAGTGAATCGATTCCGACCCGGAGATCGGCGAGAACTGCTGAGTCGGTGGCCGAGGGGGGAAAGGCAGGAGATGAGCAGAAGGGTCCGGTTCCCTCGGTTTTAACAGAGGCAGACTTGGGTAGAATCAGGGCCGGGTACCATGTCCTGGACTCGGTCATCCTTCGTCTTCCCCTGCCGAGTGAATTGCCCGACCATCCTCCTGCTGGGATGGTCGCAATTTTTCAGGTCGCTTTACAATGCGGCTTGCGTCTTGTAAGACCCGTATCTTAGTTCGTACTATTCCGATGAATCCTCGATCCTTTCCGTCGAAGTCCGGCAATCCGCGACTGATAATCGACGTTGCGCACGACCGTAAGTCGTATCCTTTAGATTCAAGTCGGTTTAATCCGAGACCTATATCATTGCGACCGCACTATCGCCGCAGTTCCAATGCCGCGACTCACGCACCGATCCGATACCCTGACCAGAAGATGTGAGCCGGCGTTTATTTCGAAGAAACACCGCGCTTTCTCAATCCCAAGAGAATCTCTACGCAATGTCAAATCAATCCCATCAATCAATCAATCACATCAATCAATCAATCACTTCAATGTCAAGTACAAAGTAACCCATGCTTTCTCTCTCCAAAGTCAACTCTCTTTTACCCTCTCTCTTACACCACCATACATATCAAGTACACATCACACATTACTCACGCTTTCACCCATCACACCCATCCCTCATCTCTCTTACAACTCTCTCTCTCTTTCTCATTTCTCAACATTCCCAAGCCAAGCAAGAGTACCACACGTCCATGGTTTCCAAGTGAGAAAAGTGATTTTTGTGGCCCACTTTCCCCATCCCAAGATCTCCCATCCTAGCCATCAATTTCCCATCTCCACCATCAAAGAGGAGCACAAGGAGGGTGGCGTTCCAACGGACCGTAGAGATCAACCGGTGGGTGCTTTGATAGGGTAGTTTTCATGCTTTCTTAGATGGGCCAAGTGAGGCCTACCGATCAATGGTATGGATCTCACTTGGGACCCTAAGATATGGCCAATGGCCCACTATGATTTTCTTTTGATGTATGATAGAATGCAAGGGAGGGCTCATAGTGTCGGGGTCCCTCCATCACACATGTGTCCCACCTTTCTCTCTCTCTCTCTCTCTCTCTCTCTCTTTTTCATTTCTCTTCTCTTGTGATGATGTGATGGTGTGGCCCACTAGAATGGACCCCACCTTAATGTATGTTTTTTTTTACATGCCATTCATCCATTTGGTGGCCCACCTAAGCAGGGCCCACCTTGTATAGCCGTTGCCTAAAACCGTCCAGCGTCCAGGGACGCTGGACGTCGGCTGAACAAAAAGAAAGAAAAAGGGGATTTTTTTTGAGTTTTGGGGCGGACTGCTCATGCAGCCCCACCTTGATGTATGTATTCAATCCAAGCCGTCCATCCTTTTCCTCAACTCACTTTACCCATTGAGCTGAAAAACGAATCTGATCCGAGTAACTGGTGGGCCATACTTTAGAAAACAATGATTTTCACCGTTTAAACGCACTTAAAGTTATTTTCATTTCGAAAGATGCCCAATATTGGGCTTGACGGAATGCTTATGGAGTATAGAGTCCATTGGGTGGGACGGATGCTTCCGACGCCGGCCCCACACGCGAAAAACATTGGAAAAATGAGATCTTCAAAAAAAAAAGGGGTGCAGCGCCTGCTGCTGCTGTGCAGCAGACGCTGCTTGCGTCAGCGTGAAACGGACAGCAACCCACGGCTCCAGCCGTGGGCCCCACCATGATGTATATTTTGTATCCACACCGTCCATGAGGTGGACCACCCCCTGAGGTGGGTCCCCTCCAAGTTTCAGGCCTATCCAGATCTCAGGTGGCCCACACCATAAGAAACAGCGATGATTGAACTCTACCATTGAAATCCTTTTTGGGCCCACGGAAGTTTTGAATCAATCTGATATTTGTTTTTCCTATTCATCCTGGTATTTGTGACCTTATCAACGGGTTAGATGGAAAGTAAACGTTATGGTGGGCCCCACGTGGGACCCAAAGTGATGTATGTGTTGCATGCCCACCATCCAGACGGATGGTGGGGCCTACTTGATGTATGTGTTCGTCCGCACCGTCCTCCCTGGACGATGGGACCCCCCCTGTTGTGAGTGGGTGTGCGTGAGTGTGTGCGTGTGTGAGTGCATACGTGTGTGTGCATGCGTGTGTGAGTGTGCACGTGTGTATGCATGTGTGTGTGCGTGTGTGAGTGCATACGTGTGTGTGCATGCGTGTGTGAGTGTGCACGTGTGTATGCATGTGTGTGTGCGTGTGTGAGTGCATGTGTGAGCGTGTGTGCTTGTGTGGGGTGGTTGTGTGTGTGTGTGTGTATCTATATATACCTATATATATACATTGTATATATTATATATATATATACTCTATATATATATATTATATTTTATACCTGTTAGTGAGCCTCTATGGGCCTCACCATGATGCTTGTATTGCATCCAAACCGTCCACCCATTTTTGTTACTTCCGATTAAGCTAATGTTTGTTCCACTTCATGTATCCCTATGTTAACTTAGGTACAGGTTGGATGGGAAATATATGTTATGGTGGGCCTTAGGAATGTTAAATGATGGAAATCATTATTACCACTTATGTAAGGCCCATGTTATGGGGCCCATTCGATGTATTTGTGGCCGTTACTGAGGCCCACCTTGATGTGTATTTGTGGTCGTTATTGAGGCCCACCTTGATGTGTATTTGTGGCCGTTATTGAGGCCCACCGTCATGTGTATGAGGCCCGTTGTTGAGGCCACCTTGACATATATGAGAACCACGTTATAAGGCCCATTTTGATGTATCCTAGGGCCCATGGGTTGAGGCCCATTGTGATGTATTAGGGCCCATGGGTTGAGGCCCATTGTGATGTTTTCAAATGCCCATGGGATATGACCCATTACAATGTACATAAGGCCCATTGGTGTGGCCCATTTGATATGCATATGGCCCATGTGGTGAGGCCCATGTTGATGTACTTGTGACTATCCGTTGAGGCCCACCTTGGTATATACATATGGCCCATGCGATGTGGTCTACTTATCATATTTATGCCCCTTGTTTAGGCCCACCTTGATATACATGAGGCCTATGTTGTGAGGCCCATTTGATGTATTGAGGCCCATGGGTTGAGGCCCAATAGGGTATACATAAGGCCCATTGAATGTGATTCCACCGTGTTTTATGTGTTGACCTATATGGCAGGCTATGCCTTGGGAGCAATGTTGGTTTGACGTCCATATTGTAAGTATAATGTTGGTTAAATGTCCACATTACGACTCTCCCTAGGACCATTGGTAGGCCCATACTTGTTGTGTGTAGGCCGTCTAGGCCCATCTGCGTTGTAAGGATAGTTCATCACCTTATAACATGCTTAGTGTAGCTCCATGATTCATGCCCATACGCATCATATATATGCTTGATATGAGGAATGTTGGTTATAACATGAGTCGTTGGGCTGAGACATTTACGGGACTCCATATGAGACAGAGTACCCGACATGAGCGCATAGTACGCGCGAGATTGCTACATGTTTGTACGGTGTGATTCATGCATTTCGCATACATGTTACTTGATTACTGTACGCCCTAGCGACATCAGGGCCGTAGCCTCCACAGGCATATTGTGGATGGCCAGACGGAACACCGAAAATATTTGGTTCTAGCATACGGGCGCCATAGATGTCCCTGGGTGAAAATCCCTGAACCTCCGTGGCCAGGAGACGCCCCAATGTCGAGGCCGAGTGGATATATATGAGCGCGTGAGGGCCGTATTTCAGTAGGCCGCGTCTCCCACTATGTTGTGGTCGGTTGGGAGGGGGTGTGACCTTACCCACCTGAGTGAGGGGGCAATATCTAGGTTGAGTTTGACTAGCTTGAGGAATGGGTCCGCTATCGATGAGCCGGGCCCGATATTGGCAGGCGGATAGTGGGGTCTCTTCCACTTACCTAGTTGTGCGCTCGGATAGGGGCGACAAGCTAGCGTAAAGTGTAATAGACCCCGGTGATAATCCCAGAGAGGAACCATACTGATACGTGGACTTATTGAGCAGGAATTGCATACCCATTCATTCACTATCCACTCGGGCTGGTGGTGCGTAACTATTTGTTACGTGTAACTTTACATGGCCACGATTTCGGTTGGGTGCGCGACTAACCTGAGATCAGGAGTTTACCACATTGTGTCTGACTATCCAAATTTAGGTATGGGACTGGTTTGGATAGAAGTTCCTTGTGATGAACCTCATAGCCTGTGATACTTCGTACTATCATCCCGACTTCACATTCTATCATGGTCATTTCATTCGCACCATATATCACTTTGCGTCTGCAGTACTTAGCATTTTGGGTTACTATATTTTTGCACTTATATGACCTAGATGAGGTTGATGGTATTCATGGCTCGTCAGGATTTGCATATTGCATTGCATCCTCAACATCCGTTATTGTCTTGTTATGTTTTGCATCGCATAGCCTTGGTACGGCTGATAGCATTCATGGACTTACCAGTACACTTCTGCTTACTCTGATGTCATATGTTTCATGATCTTATTAGTATTTCTGTTTATCCCAATGATGTATGATTTATATACTTTATTGATACTTAGCACTTACCTTACACATACTTCCACCACCCTCTAAGCTTTTGTAAGCTTATGCACAATAGATGCGTGCAAGTGGTGTTAGGTTTTCAAGTCATTGAGCTTGGAGCATGCAAATGTCCTCCTGAGCTTTTGGAGTTTTGATTTCGATATATGTATTTCCTTTCAAGAAGTGTATTCAAATGATTATATTAGTGGATATGTGATGATAATGTTGCCTTTATGATTTGGGTATACTTGTGGTTATGCTCTAGTAAAAAAAAATAATTATACTGAAAATTCTCCTTGTAGGATCCCAGGATCGAAATCTGGCGTATAGGCACTGGGAGCCTAGAATGGGGTACTATGGAGGCTGTCAGCGTCGAATTCGGCGATCGAGAATTTTGTGAGCCCGGTTTTCGAGTTTGGGGCACGACACATCTGCCCCTCCAAAGCATTGCTCGAGATCTGCTTTCCCGACTTTAGATAGCACCCGGGCAGATAGTTTCGAACGGGTGGAGAAACTTGTTCGGATGCTCAGTGTTATGGGCTGAGACAGAGCAGCCCCCACTGATTGTCGACGAGTTTCTCCATCTTTTCCCTTCGTTCTACCGGTACTTTTTGTGTGCTTAGCAGAACAAGGGCGGGCCTTTGATAACTAACCCTCCTACCTCCAACAAGCACTGGAGAGATAGATGGTTCTGGACGTGTGGCCGTTGGGAGACTGTCGAGCCAGGACTTTTTGAACCTAGCATTCCTAGGACATTCTCCTAAGCAGGTGACTCGGCATGCACTTTTTCGCTATTGTATCTTCTGAATCTGACTGAATGCGTTTTGCAGATATCCCTACAGGTAGGCCGAAACTTGGAGCCGGCACCCTAATGCGGATCAAGGATATGAAGGCGTTGGATCCAGAGGAGCGGTCTTAGAAGACACTTCTTCGGCCGGAGCATCTTCTTCTCTCGGGTTTAGACTCAGCCGTAACAGGTAACTTCTGGATGTCTGGTTACGATTCCTTCGAAGTTTACTTGACTTGTCCTGCTTTTCCTGATGCAGATATGGCTGAGGCAAGGCCTATTCTTCGTCCGACTTCCAAGATGAAGGCCCGTCCGCAGTTAGAGACTCGGTCCAAAACTCGTCCTCCGAAGAGGCCGAAGACGGTCTTGAAAGCTAAAGGGCAAGCCATATTGGCTGTTCCGACCGTGATCCCGACCATGATAATCCCCGACTTGGAGGAAGGGGCGGATGCGGTGGCTCCCGAGCCCTAGGTGGCCCCTGAGGCAGGACCTGTTGTAGAGCGGGTCTTGGAACAGAGGGAGGAGCAGAGGGGAGAGCCCTCAAGAGGGGAGATGCCTCAACAGGTGGTGTTCTTTCAACGGGCTGTGTAGGACATGGTCCCTTAGGCGCTTTCCCATGGGAGCGGGAATGAGTTCGCTGCCCTCTTTGAAACTCCCCAGAGGTGGACTCTCTCTCATGCTGCCAAGATTCTCCTTGAGGTAAGACTTGGACTTCTCACTTGTCTTGTTGATCCCTTCGATTTCAATTTGACTTTGCCTTTTTGCAGTTCGCTCCTTGTCTGCTCAGGGCTAGCGGGGATCTAGCCAAGGCTCAGAGTCCAGCGACGGATGCTAAAGCGGCTCGGAAATGGGTAGCGGAGGCGGAAGCACAACTTAAAGCCACAATGGCTCGGGTCGGCTTATTGTCTGGCGAATTAGGGCTTGCCCAGAAGGCCACCGAGGATGTCAAGGGCGAGTGCACTCATGTGGCCTCACTAATGAAAGAGGCCCAGGAGGAGAGTCGTCGAGTTCGTCAGGCTCATGCCTCTTCAGAGGACAAGTTGGCTCGGCTCAAGGCTGAGACCTGAGCTGTCATTGAGAAAGCCAAAGAAGAGGCCAGGGACCAGGTCGTAAAGGCCTTTCTTGAATCCTAAGAGTATTTAAAGGAATGGGATTACTTGTATCAGGACGACTACACCAAGTGTGTCGGACTGATGAAGGAACCTTTCCCTAACCTTGATCTCTCGAGATTTGACGAAGGTGTCTCCTGGTCCAAAGGTCCGGAGGCCGACCCAGCTGGGTCTGCTGATGTTGAGGCTAGTATTGCGGTCGATTCTGAGGCTGCTCCTGAGGTGGTGCCAGAGGTTGGTCCGAGTGGTGACAATATTTAAGTCCGAGCCACCTCCTTGGAGCTTCATTTTGGGTGTTAAACACTTTAAACACACCAAACTTTAAACACTTTAAGCACACCAAGCTTCAAGGCGAGCTCGAGAGCATCTGCAACCGAGAGAGGACATTGCGCATCGTGGCCGACTCCTTTTTGCCTCTATCTTTGTTTTCCATCAATGTAATGCTGAAGCAAAATCTAATGTAACCTGATGTAACACTTGTACCGAATGAATATACTCGGTTTTCTCCTATTCATTTGACTCAGTTTACATGTTTTTCATTCTCTAATTAATTGAATCTTCCCGAACACTCAATCGGTCAATCCTAAGGATAATAGATCTTCAGGTGCTCGGCATTTCAAGGATGGGGTAGTAATCGCCCGGTGAGATCTTTCAACCGATATGTCTCAGGTCGGATGGTGCTTGAGACAACATAGGGGCCTTCCCAATCGGGTCCCGGTGTGCCCGCACCAACTTCCTTAGTGTTTAGGAATGTTTTTCGAAGGACCATGTCTCCCACTTGGAAGCGCCTAACCTTGACTCGGGCATTAAAGAACCGAGCTACTTGGAGTTACCAAGCCATCATCCGTAGCTGAGCTTTTTCCCTTCGTTCTTCCACGAGATCGAGTCCGAGAGCTAGCAATTCGTCATTCTCTTGCTTGTTAAACGAGCTGACTCTGGCTGATAGCAACCCAATTTCAACCGGAGTAATAACTTTTGACCCATATGCAAGGGAGAAGGGAGTTTCTCCCGTGGCAGTTCGAACGGTTGTTCGATATGCATACAGTATTTTAGGGAGTTCCTCGGCCCACGCTCCTTTAGCTCAGTCGAGTTTGGTTCGGAGATGTTGTTTAATGATCTTGTTGACTGCGTCGACTTGTTCATTCGTCTAAGGATGATGGGGGGATGAGTAAACATTTCTAATTTTGAAATTATCACACATCTCTCGGTACTGTCTGTTGTCGAACTGCTTCCCATTGTTAGTGATAATGGTCCGAGGTATCCCAAATCGACAGATGATGTTTTTCCATACAAAGTTCGTAATCTTGTGTTCGGTTATCCTAGCCAATGGCTCGGCCTCGGCCCATTTTGTGAAGTAGTTTATCGCAACGATAGCGAACTTGATCTGGCCTTTCCCCAAAGGAAGTGGTTCGATGATGTCGATTCCCCACTGTGCAAAGGGCCAAGGGCTAGCTATCGGGGTTAGTTCCTCAGGAGGTTGTCTAAGAATGGCGGCAAACCATTGACATTTATCACAGCTTTGGACGTACTTACGCGTGTCATGCTGAATCGTCGGCCAATAGTGCCTTTGCTATAGGATTTTATGTGCTAATGATCGTCCTCCCGAATGATTTCCGCAGATCCCTTCATGGATCTCTCGTAGTACATAATTGGCCTTATTGAGACTTAGGTACCGTAGCAAAGGAGCGAAGAATCCTTTCTTGAACAATACCCCGTTAAGTATGGTGTAACGAGAGGCTCGAATCTTCAATCGTCGGTCCTCGGCACGATCCTCAGGCAGCTTTCCACCGCCGAGATATTGGACGATCGGGTCAAGCCAAGTGGGTTCCGAATCGATTAAATGTACAGTCGAGCTAACCATGTTGTCGATGCTCGGCTTAGCAACATACTCGATTGGAACGGACCTGGGTAAGTCGTCTTCATCGGCAGAGGTAAGTTTTGCCAGTAGATCGGCCTTAGCATTTTTTGTTCGAGGGATCCCAGTCACAATATATAGTTGAAAACCATTGATCAATTCTTTGGCTTTCTTCAGTATGCTTTTAGTTGTTCTTTTCGTGTCTGATATACGTTGGTGACTTGGTTGACGACTAACTGTGAGTCACTGAATACGTTAAGATGAGTAACTCCTAGACTGACTGCTCGTCGGAGACCGAGTAATAAGGCTTCATATTCTGTTGTATTGTTCGAGGCTTGAAATCCAAGTCTTAAGGCATACTTTATGTAGGTTTGATTGGGAGTTTCCAAGATGACTCCTGCCCCGCTCGGATTAGTGTTGGATGAGCCATCGACAACAAGCTTCTAGGGGATTGGGTCGAGCAATGACTCGGGAGAAGCTGCTATTGTTGATCGATCGGTTGATCCATCTCCAAGCCTAGTAAGTGAATCAGTTTGTGGTATTACTTCAGCTATGAAGTTGGCCACAGCCTGTCCTTTAATGGTAACTCTCGGCTTGTATTGAATGTCAAATTTGCTAAGCTCGATCGCCCATTTCGTTAGTCGGTCAGAAGCTTCTGGTTTTTTAAGGATCTGACGCAGTGGGAGGTCGGTCATAATGATAATAATGTGAGCTTGAAAGTATGATCTTAGTTGTTGAGCGGAGACAACTAGGACCAGGGCCACCTTCTCAAGAAGCGGATATCTTGTTTCTATTGGTAATAACGCTTTGCTCATGTAATATACCGGCAATTGCTTTCCTTCATGCTCGCGTATCAGGGCTGAACTTACGCCTGCGTCAGAAACCACCAGGTACAATAGCAAGGCTTCTCTAGGCTCAGGTTTCGATAAGACAGGTGTGGATCTGAGGTACGACTTTAACTGCTGGAACGCCGCTTCACACTCTTTCGTCCATTCTACAGTTTGTCGGCTCTTAAGTTGTTTGAAGAACGGGAGGCACTTATCAGTAGCTCGGGAGAGGAAGCGGTTAAGTGCAGCTACTCATCCAGTCAGCCTCTGTATATCCTTGATTGTTTTTGGGAATTCCATGTCGAGTAATGCTTTAATTTTCTCTAGGTTTGCCTCAATTCCTCGCTGGCTGACCAAAATTTTGAGAAATTTACCCGACCCGACCCTGAAGGCACACTTGCTCGGATTTAGCTTCATCTGATATTTGCGAAGAATGAGAAACATCTCCTCTAGGTCACCAATATGATTGGCCGCGTGTATACTTTTGACGAGCGTGTCATCAATGTATACTTCCATGGTTTGACCGATCTGCCAAGCGAACATTTTATGCACTAATCATTGGTACGTTGCTCTTACATTCTTTAGACCAAATGACATCACACGGTAACAATAAAGTCCTTTGTCGGTAACAAAGGTAGTCTTAGATTTATCGGATTGAT
This sequence comes from Magnolia changhungtana, assembly GCA_030180095.1. NCBI lineage: Eukaryota > Viridiplantae > Streptophyta > Magnoliopsida > Magnoliales > Magnoliaceae > Magnolia > Magnolia changhungtana. Next base: position 12,894,630 of record JASAUF010000471.1, on the reverse strand, counting down.
GCATTACAATTTGATTGTATCCAAAATAAGCATCCATAAAACTAAGAAGTTCATGTCCAGCCGTGCTATCCACTAGCTGATCGATCCTTGGAAGAGGGAAGTTATCCTTTGAGCGGGCTTTGTTTAAGTTGGTATAGTCAATACAGATTCGCCACTTCCCATTGGCTTTCTTAACGAGTACGACATTAGTTATCTATTCCGGGTAGTATATCTCCTCCATAAACTTAGCCTTGAGGAGCTTGCTAACATCTTCTTCAATGATGGTGTACCTTTCGACCAAATCGATGTTGAGTCGGTGAGTCATTACCGAGGGATCGATCCCTGACATGTCTTCATGACTCAATGCAAATAAATCTGCGTATCGTCGAAGTAGTAATATCAACTTGTCTTTAACAGGCGACTGTAGAGATGAGCCAATCTGTACTATTTTGGACTTGTCTGTCTCGACCAAGGGTACTGGGATAAGGTCCTTTACTGGTTGTCCTCGCTCGTATGTCTCGACCCAAGGTTCCAGTGACTCAATCGTGATTACTTCGGTTGGAGCCTTTACGGCCGTCACATAACAGCGCCGTGAGTCCTGTTGATCGCCCTTCACGACTCTTACTCTTGACTCAATCGGAAATTTCATGGAGAGATGGTAGGTTGATACCCAGCTTGGAGAAGACTCAGAGAGGGTAGGCCGAGTATAGTGTTGTAGACTGATGGTTGGTTAACTATCAAGAAGTCGACCATCACTGTCGTCTGGTGCGGAGAGTTACTAGCAGTGAGTGGCAATGAGATGAGTCATTCAGGGAGAGTTCGTCCACCGGAGAATCCGATTAATGGGATGTGAACTGGCCGTAAAACCGATCCTTTGACACCCATTTTATCAAATACTTGTGTGAACAATACATCTGTGAACGACCCTGTATCTACCAGAATGTGGAATACCTTACGGTTCACTATAGTGAGGGTGACGACCAATGCGTCATCGTGCGGAAGATAAATACCCCGAGTGTCTTCATCGGTGAACGATATGCAGTATTTTTCTCTTTTCTTCTCCTTCGGGGGTCGAGCCAAGATTAGGATTTCGGACTCAAGTCGACTAATGCTCCTGACATGGTTTTTCTGAGTATTATTTGAGTCACCCCCGCCTCGGGGACCACCGACTATGGTCTGAATTTCCTCCGTAGATCGGTTGTCACCGGGGTGTTCTTCTGTTGTCCCGGTTCTCGCAACATGCTCTTTGAGATGTCCTTCTTGGATGAGTCACTCGATCTCCTCTTTCAGGTGGTAGCAGTCACTCGTATTATGCCCATGATCACGATGGTAATGACAGTACTTCTTTTTGCTCCGTCAGTTCGGGTTGCTTCGGAGCCTATCTGGCTAGTTAACGAATCTTTCGCCTTTAATTTCCATCAAAACCTGCTCTTGCAACTTATTGAGAGGGATATACGTCGAAAACTTGCGGTCTAGCCGTCAACTTCTTTTTTGGCTGACTCTTTGGCTGGGGCTTTTGCGTTCTGAGCGACTTCGCGCAGGTTCTGAGTTTCTTCGGCATCTGCATACTTGTTTGACCAGGCCATGAATTCTACCAGAGTCATAGGTGGGTTTTTATCCAGGGACACCAGAAACGGTTTGTCTCTAACGCCTTGCATGATCGAATTGAGGGTTGTTTTGTCTTAATGTTTCCAGAATTGGAGTGACTTAAAGTTGAAACGCTTCAAATAATCTTTCAGCAATTCTCCCTCTTTTTAAACTATATTATTCAAGTGTGCGGGTGGCTTCAACTTTTTCTTCCCACCAATGAAATTCGTGAGGAAATCATCGCTAAGCTCTTTGAACGAGCTAATGAACTTCAGTTTTAACTATTTGAACCAAAGCCGAGCTACATCGGCTAAAGTGAGGGAGAAGGCTCGGCACGTCACTGCGTCCGAGACATCGTGCAGTTCCATATACATTCAGAAAGACTCGAAATGCTCTGTTAGATCGGTTTTGCCGGTGAAGGGCGTAATCTGCTGAAGACGGAACTGTTCCGGTAACCGAGCCTGCATAATCTCCTCTATGAACGGAGAAGTTTTTGTCTGGGGCCTTATTGGATGTGCATTGCGGCCTTGCTTCATGTCAGCGATTTCTTCCCGTACTTCCCTCATGAAGTTTAGGAGGTCGGCTTTTCAAGGCTCGTCACTGTCAGCCATACCCTCAACTGGAGGCCTGCAACGCCTTCTCCGATCTATTTTGTGTCGTAGATTTGAGGCTGGTAGCGGGGCAGTCACGGAATGAGTGGGCGTAGGCTCAGTAGGACCCTGGTACCGACTCAGCTGAGGGATAGGTCGCGGAGTGGCAGGCTGAAGGTCGAAAAATTGTTGTGGAACGTTTGGTCAGCCACTGTCATATTGAGGTGGAACTTGCTGGCGATGGATCTGCTCAAGCATATGCTTCATATAGTTCAAATCGGTCCTGAGCTCCTAGACTTCCTTATCTAACCGACCATTTCCTCGGTTTCGCTGATTGTGCCTGGTTGAAACGGAGGTTGCTGGACGGGAGGAAGAACCCTGTCGATTATCGGGTTGGTTCTAAGCCCCTTGGGCCCCGTTGGTACCCGGCCTTCCAGTGCTGGTGGTCCAGTAACAACGACCTTAGTTGGCTCGTTTTGAGCAGTCCTCCTGGTTCTTGCCATTGAAACTCGCTCGAAGCTTATCGATAGAGCCTGGAAAATGACTTTTTATATCGTTTCCCACAGATGGCGCCAATCTGTTGATGTAAAAAACTGGTAAGTCTTCCATCGATCTATCACCTGCACAGGAATGAAACAAAAGAGACCCTGGCTAAAGCCAGGGACCCTCCGATGCTTAAGTCAGTGATAAGAACGCGTATGAAGGTTTTTGAGAAGGGTTTTCTGCGTACCTTTCAACGTGAAGTTTTCCTGTATTTATAGGAATATGAGGGTCCCACCGTGCAGGGATTCTCTTCCTGATATGTTGGGGATTTGGTTTTGATTCGTTTCTAGATGATTCCCGATCTTGGGATTTTCGGGATCGGAAATCCTTTCACAAGATCTTCGGGACGGTATTTTCATTTACACTGGCTTTTCCTTGCTCGGCCCAGTCTTGACTGACTCTGATGATAAGTTAGTCTCGACCAACTTTTAAGGATCAAATTGCTCGCCATCTGTCGGAAGAAATGGAGCCAATCCATAATCGATGTCCTTTCTTAATCCGATAGCCGCTATGTAACCGAACTAATTTGGGTCAGTTTTATGGTCGGTCAGGTGGCTTCCGAGCTTCGGGCCTTAACCGGCCTTTCAGATGCTGCTGCCTCGTCTTCCGAGTCAACTTCATGCATCTTATATGCTTCGCCTATGGCTCATGACTTTATGAGTCTCGATCGAGGTTCATCCCCTGCAATCTGAGCTAAGTCTCTCCTTTAAGCGTTTAGTTCTTTTGCCTCAGTCAGGCTTATGGCCTCGGAATTTCGGGCCATATCAATAGAGTTGGTCCATTCTATAACTGGGTCTTCGGACTTGTCATATTTTTCCCCAACAACTGTAATATGAGAGTTTCATCGTTATCATTTGTGGACGGTGAGGCCCATCTTCTAACCGGTTTAGAATTAGATTAGCAAACATGACCCCATAGGCTATGATCCAAAGAATCTCATTGCCATACCCCAGGAATGCAGTCTAGCAAACCTACTCTTTAAATTTAGAACCATGATAGAGCTGGACACGAGTCCAACTGAGTCACGCTTGGCACAGCTCAACACAGTTTAGCCAATAGCCAACCCCGACTTGAACTTAGCTTGGCTTAGTCCTCGAGCCTAATTGTTCGGCTCATCCCAATTCAGTTAGTAGCTTAGGCCAGCTCTAGTCGAGTTCGAGCTTGAGCTTTCGGTCGGATTGTCATGGATAGTGGCTGACCAAACAATCGTATACACATAAAGAGAGTACTGATCGGACACAGGGAAGTCAGGCGTGATCCGCTTAGACATAGGGCTCGGGTTCTGTGCTTGTCGACTCAGAGGGAATGGCTGAGAGGGGTGAGGGGCTGAGGGCAAGCGTTCAGACAAAGTAAAAGAGGGTTAGGGTTAGGGCCAGGGGGTACTGGGGTGTCAAGTGGGTTGGTTTTTTTAAAAATAAAAAATTAAAATTTTAAAAATTAAAGTTGGAATAAGGTGCGCTCGACCGAATATTTATATTATACCTGGTCAATTCAAGTCAATCTGATTTGAACTGTGTCGGGTTCAAGTTGTGGACCAAGCCGAGTTCGGTTCAGCTTAGACTCGGCTTGAATTTTTTTGAACTCCCATAAAATAACTCGAACCATATTTTAAGCCGAAGCAAGTCGAGTTTTTTGGAGTCGAGTCAAAGAAGTTAATCAAGCTAACTCGGTTCTAGTCTACCTCTAACCATGCTTGCTTGACCACTGATGGGGCATCCATAAGATCCATGACATGTTCACATCAGAAATAAAAAATGGGTTCTGTTCAAAACTCAGGTATAACTCACCATGAGGAATGGTTGGGATGTGACATGCCATTAGACTCACAAGAGTTTTAAGTGAAGGTCATGAGTTCGAGTAACTATTGTAGTGAAATCCAATGTGGTGTGTGAAAGTCAATGACTGGTGTGACTGGTGTGTAGAAGTGGGAACCATAGACTTTGCCCAATCCGAACTCAAACTCGATTACTTAGTAACTAACCCGACTTGACCGACTCGACTCGACTCGACTCGAAACGACTCTCTAACTCTACCTGCCGCTAGGGGTGTACACGGGTTGGGCCCGGGCCGAGACTCGGCCGGACTCCCGAATGGGTGAGTTGGTCCGATCTCTAGCCCGAACCGGCCGGCGTGAGTTCGGGCCGAGTTCGAGACTTCGAACGCCCAATCCGAACTTCATGGGAAGGGCTTTGGCGGTGTAATCCGCCCCATTACAAGTCTAGTTCTATAGTTAACTAGTCGGGACATTTAGTACATATATTTGACAAAGCAATACCGACTTGGAGGCAGGCAGTCGGATTTCGACCGAGTCGAGCAACTGGAGGTATCCTCGGCTTGAACTCACTTTCAAGCCTAGACTCTCTAACTCTCGGCCGACCTTTTTCGGTCGAGTCGAGTCGAGCGAGCTAGGAACCGGCTGCCCGCACCCCCCACTCCGCACCCTACTCCGAGCCGATCCCAAAATCTCTCCCTCCCTCCCTCATCCTCCTCATCTTCCAAACCCAACACCTCTCTCTCTCTCTCTCTCTCTCTCTCCTCTCTCTCTCTCTCTCACTCTCTTTCCCTCCCTCATCCTCCTCATCTTCCAAGCCCGGCAACCACCCACCACCATCACCCTCCTCCTCCTCCTCCTTTCTCCCCTCTCCACTCTCTCCGTCTCTCCCTCCCTCATTTCTCAATCCAACTCGATCCCAACTCGACCTGACTGGATCAAACTCGGTTCGGATCAGTTTAGCCCATACAGGACTCGGATCGAGTCTGCTTGACTCGGTATAAGTCGTATGGACTTCGGGTCAGGCCTATTTCAAAACCGGATGGTAAGTCGGTCTGACTCACTGGATGCCCAGCTCTACTGGTGGGAGTACGTGGGTCTCTCTGGGGGTGTGAGTGCTTGTTTAAATAAAAAGTTATGATGGATCACCGTGGTTTACATATGCCATCTAATCCATTCATGACTCTTCTCGCCGATATGGTGGCACTATCTAAAAAACACGCTATCATGTGGACCACACCACGTGCATTTAGAGTTTTTAAGCAAAATATATACTGTTTCCTGTGGTGAGGCCCACCTGAGATTTCGATCAGTGTGATGTTCTGGATCAACGACTAACATGGGGTGTTGCACCTGATGGACGGGTTGGATCTCACACGTATATCTGGAATCCTAAAATGTGTGACTGATATGCTATGTCCTCGGGTTTCTCGTGAGGGGGGCTTATCGCCTTTTGAGGATGTCACTCGCAGACAAATGCATGGATGATCCCGTGAATAGCTCACCGTCCTCTTGAAAATGGTGCGACTCATTCTCCTCGCATGACGCACTCATGTAAGAAAGTCTAGGCCATCCAAAATGTGGGGCACGTTGTAAATGGACCATATTTTAAAAATCACACAGATCAAGCAATCTCAACCATCAAATCGTTGCCTTTTGAATGGATGATTAAAAGTAAAATATTGAGTGGTCTAAATTCCAAGGAGGAAAATCAGATGGTCACCACCATCTTCTGTGTAATTTTTTTGGTACGCTCCATCCAGTCGGGTCAGCGATTTGGATGCTCTGGATTGCCTTACAACTATGCCACGTGTACGGTCCAAGAGTCGCCAACTTTCAGAGGTGTCTAACGCGTGTCTACATACTTTAAGGGCAAAACTGGAATTAAGCAATTTTAAATGCACCAAAGAAAGGGTCTTGTCATCGGTCCACGATGGCCGGAGTCCTGCAATCAAGATCGTTGGTATGGGCCCATCGTGGATGGACTATTCTGTCCACCTCCCCGATTCGAAGATCAAATTCATCTTGTTTTTGGCATTTTCTGTTGAATGTGGACCGTTGATTACTTTTTCTTAACCATGTACTTCCAGACCACCGCGACGAACCTTCCGGAGACTAGACTAGAGGATGCCGATTGCCTGCGACTGACAACCTGGGTGAGACCCGTTATGTTTGTGACGAATCCACTCCGTCCATCCGTTTTTTTTCGCTCATATTAGGGTATGAATCCATAGATGAGGTAGATTCAAGACTCAAGTGAATCACACGATAGAAAACAGTAAGGATTGAATGCCTATTTGTGTTTCAGTTCATCTAAGTGGGAATGACCTTATAAACGGTTTGGATGGCATTTAAACATCAAGGCAGATCTCATGAATGTTTCAACGGTAGGAAACTCTTTCCTATGCTTTCCTTCTCGTATGACGGCCTTGAGTTTTGGATCCTCCTGATTTTTAGTCTCATGTCCTAAAATGATCTAGAAAAACGGATCTACGGATAGATTTCACACAAACATCACGGTGGGCCCCACCTAGCATCCCACCGCAGGAACTTTCTGTGAAAGGCTTTCGCAGGAATCCGCGTCCGTCCTCTTGCATATGCCTCTTTCTCTCTCGCTCTTAATATGTATGGTACGCTAGAATTAGAATTAGGTGCACGTGGGACCCAGGACTGGGAGCAGGTAGGCCAGACCACGTTGAGGGTACGGATGCGATAGTCGTGAGTGGGGCCCACCGTCTTTTTATATTCCATCCATCCATTCATATGACGTGCCTCATCAGGATGAAGAAATGCGCCAAAATTCATGTTAGTTCAAAACTCAGGTGGGCCATAACACACTAATTTAGTGTTTTAAGGCACGATTTTACTCTTTCTTACGATGTGCCCCACCTGAATTTTGGATCCTCCAGATTTTTTTGATCAACGTCAAAAGCGAAGTTTCGAGCATGATGGACGGTATAGATCGCATTTACAGGAAGTCGTTCCGTAATTTAGTGGTAGGTACGTGCCCTGGGTACCTGCGCATACGTTTTGCCTCTGTCGCGAGTCAGAAACCAGCATGTGCCGCCACCCACTGGATCCCACATGCTCAGAAGGTCCAACGATTTGAACTGTCCACATTCTAGATACAATAATTGAAAACCCCTTGGTTCTTTATATGATTTTATTGATCATCTCAACCATTTAATTTTAGAGTTGAATCTGATTCACTGAATTTTCTTTTCATTATCTAATATTCATCCATCAGATAGTGATGATCGCAACCATTCGTTCAATCAACGCTTCTTACAGATTCCTTAACAAGAACGGTTCAGATCATCCAAACACTCAGAAAATGGCCCACAATGGTCCACGACACACGCTGCGTAGTACATCGCAACAGACACAAAATGAACTTTTTTTTTTCATTTGTAAAAGAGGACATTAGGATCCGTTCAAAATGGCCAGTAAGTGATCAATGGCTCAGCATCTTCCAACTTGGAACTTTTTCAATCATCCACCATCCATCTCAGGAACCATCATATCAACGGTTCCAATTTCCCAAACATGACCCCATTTTCACTAGCTGGCCCATCAGTAGACTATCCACATACACAAAGCATCACAACCTCATAATTTCCATCCAACAAATCAAAACAATTCCAATCAACCATCTGATCATTAGAAAGAGAAATTTTCAAATGGCCCACTAATCATGCATTCCTTTTGATGATTTTCCCTACAAACCAACTCATTAGATACAAACACCCTCTCTTTCAAACTCCTAATTTCAAATGGCCCACTAATCATGCATTCAAACTGATTATTGTACAAACATAAAATTTAAAATGGCCCACTAATCATGCATACCTTTTGATTCTTTTCCCCTAGCTCGAAGTATAAGAAACAAAGGAAATAAGTAGATTCCAGAACAGCCATGAAATCAGACAGCCATGAATGAGGTACCTCTGTTCTTCTGTCTCCCAAAACAACGACATTTCGATAACATTCCGGAAAAAATCACCGGAATCTCATCATTTTCCGACCGTAAACTTCTAATTACATTTACCACCTTCATCTCCGCCTTTGATTCCCATGGCGTTGTGCTGAAAGAGAGATATAATTCGCCGCTTTCCAAATGCCTACTCGCAGTAGAATTCACTAAAATGAAGAAAGGATACAATACGAAAGAACCCCATTTCGCGATTTTTCGAATTTCTATTCGGAGTAGAAATTTCTATTGGAATTTACTACAATTCCTGTGGAGCGGGCGATTTTTTTTTGTTTCTAGTATCCTTTCCACTGCAGAAGAAATAACCGAAGCAGAAGATATCTGTCGCTCCTTTAGGAATGTAAGGTGGGATGTTCAAAACAGGACTGATCCGGACGGTGTTTGGGTAAGATCTGATTTGGGTTTTCCCGGCGGTGTTGGTTTTCTTCGATGGCGTCTTACGCAAGGAAGATGAAGTCGATGGAATGGATGGTTTTGGATTTGGGTTTGATAAGGATTTCTGAAAGGACTTGTAATTCAACTTCGATGATGGAGGGCGTCTCGCATTTGTATTAATCGAACCTGTTGAATTGCTTCTTGAAAGAAGCGGTAAAGAACAGATCAAGCTCACCTTGTAGCCGTTGCCGAAATTTAGACTGCTGCTGCGGTTGAATCGCCAGAAGGATTTGGAAGTGGTGGGTTTTTCTTCTGCGTCGGAGACCGCCATTATCTTTCTCAAGCTCTCTTTTTTATGATCTTTAGGTGGCAGACGAGACCAATTTGAAGAAGAGAGTTTAGGGAGATGGGGAGTTTCTGTATTTGAATTGCGGGGAACAGGGACGGAGTCTTTGAATCGGAGAGGTAGGATCTTACCTTCGGAGAAGAGCTCATCGGCAGACGATGATTCTTGCTCGGACTGAATGCAGAAGTCGAAATCAGAGTCTAGAACAGGCTGATCCAGTCCACGACGGTCGATTGGAACGCTACCGTCGGATTGGGAGAGATCGTGAGAGAATGAGATTCGGGGACTCATTACGGCAACCCACCCAGGAGTCTCTGAGAAGAGTTCGATAGCCATTGATGTTGAAATCTGATTAAAGAACGGCAATCTCTCTCAATAGATATATAGCTTTCTATCTCTATCTATATCTATCTATTCATTTGCTATATGAGGATTTGGAATGGAAACAGGAAAGTTTCCAACTGGGAACTGGTTTCTGAGATGGAAGAAAAGAATTCGCGTGGATTTGAGTTTCTAGATTTTGAAGTTGGGAATAATTCAAAATTTCAAAGGGTCAAAGGTTTTGAGAGAGAGAGAGAGAGAGAGAGAGAGAGAGAGAGAGAGAGAGAGAGAGAGAGATTTGAAAGTTTGAAAAGATTCCAAGGAAAGATGTAAGAAATGGGAAGAAGAAATATAAAGAGGTGTGTTTACAAAACGATGAATGGAAAGTTCAGACATGGATCAGAGAGGGGGACGAGGTATTATATAACTTACACGCGGGCGCGGATTCAGTCAGGTCGAGCAACTAACCGAGTTCGGTCAGGTCGTGACCTTGGGGCCCACCTTGATGTATTTTTTGTATATCCCCTCCGTTCATCACTTTTTATAGCTCATTTCATGGCATGAGACAAAAACTTAGGCAGATTTAACTCTAATGTGGACCACACCACATGAAAGATTAGTAATTGAATTCTGACCATTAAAACTTCCTAGGAACCGTTGTAATGTTTTTTTGCCATCCAACCCGTTGATAAGGTCACACGGAGGTGGATGAAGGGAAAATATAAATATCAGCTTGATCCAAAATTATTTTGGTCCACAAATATTTTTAATGGTCAATAACCACTGTTTCCCACGGCTTGGTCCACTTATGATTTGAATCTGCTTCATTTTCCTGACCATGACCTAAAATTATCGGGAATGGATGCACGGCGTGGATATACAACACATACGTCGAGGTGGGCCCACATGAAAGACCTGACGTAACTTGGTCAGGTCCTGACCTGACTGAATCTGCGTTTCGAGAAGTGGGCCCATCATTGGGTAATCCAGACCATTGGGTTGTTGGGTCCCACACTCAGCTGTACGTGGACCGTTGCTGTATTTCTCTTTTAACTTTTTATTTGTGGGCCACAAATTGAAAGGCAGAGATGAACTTATCGAGGAGATCTTTTGAGTAATCCATCAATTTTGGGACACAGCATATAAGCGGTCTGGATTATGGAACATGGACCCACTAGTCAGAACTGAAAATATACTGTCCGTGGACCGTGGATGAGGACAAATACCGAGAGTAGAAAAGGCGTTATACAAGAGAGGTAAAAACGCTCGCGAGACTCTCGGATGAATACGGGGGCGTTACTTTCGCTGACGTGGACGGAAGGCCTTCATGTGGATCAGATCTACCCCGTCCATCAGGTCCGCTACCGTGTTTTTGAACGGTGGCCCAAAAATCACGCTGATTCAACGCTCAGGTGAGTTACACACTGGAAAGGATTGAAATGGAAAGTCCTTACCATTGAAATCATCCAGATTGGGTGTGGGGTCCATCTTCGTATATATGTGCCATCCAATCCACTCATCCGACGTATCACATCAGGATGAATACGTTCTCCGAATGTCAACCACACGAAATGAATTTGGATTTTGTGGCATGACTGTTTTTACACCGTTCCATGTGGTTTGGCCCACATAACTCTTGGATTTGAGTAATTTTTAGGATCTATTTTGGAAATACAGCGGTGCACCTAATTGACGGTGTGGATCTGATGCCTGTTTATAACATATAGCGATCTGTTAGCGCAAATCAGGCTAGCTTACAGTACTGTGCATGTTTCACCAAAGCTCAGTAAATCCGATCCGTTAAAACGGTTGTCCCTGTCAAGAATGGAAACGGATTGGCTACTCCCCGCCACTAGCCCGGAGGCTGGTGGTCGGTGCTCTGTGAGCCCTACCATAATGTATATGTTTCATCTATGCCGTTCATCCATTTTTACATATCATTTTAGGACTTGAGAGGTATATAAATCTCAGGTGAAGCACACCAAAGAAAAACAATAGTGATTAGATATCCACCATTAAAATCCTCCTAAGGCCGATTGTACTGTTTATTTGACATCCAATCCTTTGATTAGGTCATACAGACCTAGACGAAGGGGAAAAACAAAGATTAGCTTGATCCAAAACTTTTATGGCCCAAGAAAGTTTTTAATGGTCGATGTTCATTCAACACTGTTTTAATGTTGTCCACTTGATACTGGGATATACCTCAATTTTTTGTCTCAAACTATAGAATGGTCTAGAAAAATATACGGACAACGTGGATGAAACACATACATCATTATATGGCCCACAGAGCACCGACCATCAATCATTAGCTAGTGGCAGGGGATAGGAGTGTACACGGGTCGGGCCGAGTCGAACTGGCCTCAGTCCGTCCAGGCCCGTTCAACAACCACACAAGGCCCGAACCAGACCGGGCCTAGTCACCGGGCCAACATTTGCAGCCCGAAGCGGGCCCGGCGCGAGTTCGGGCCAGTTTCGAACCTTCGAGTTCGATCTAGTTTCGAACCTGAGTTCGGGCCAGTTTCTAACCTTACAACAAGTTTATGGGAAGGGCTTTGGCAGGTAATCCGCGTCCCATTACAAGACCCTCGATCAACGGTTTAGATAGTTGAACTATAGACTCCACAAAAAATCTAACTAGTTAGGACATTTACATACATTTGACAAAGCATAAAATAAAACATTTTATACAAATTAAATACAGTCATACACGGGTCGGGCCGGGCCGGGTCGGGTCGAGCCGGGCCGAGTCGGATTTCGAACCGAGTCGGGCCGAACTGGAAGGTATCCGAACTCGGCCTAAACTCACTTTTGGCCCTAGAAATTTGGCCCGTCCTGACCCGAACTCAGTTCCGGATCAGGCCGAATTGGGCTTTTTCGGTCCTGGTCGAGCGAGCTAACCGGGCTAGCCCGGTTTGTATACACCCCTAGCAGGGGAGTAGCCAATCCGTTAACGTCATAATAAGGCTGAACCATTCACGATGCAGGCTAAAAACGTATATATTGTGGATTAGATCATCAGTTGTTCTTGTTTTTTTATTATCAAGTTGATCCAGAACTTTTTTTGACCTATAAAATGTTTTTTTATTATCATTCATGACTATTTCTAATGGTATTATCTACCTTTGATTTTTGGCTTCCTACGGCTTGGGATCACATACTAAAATGAGATGAAAAAACAGATGTATGGTGTGGATATAAAATAAATACATCAAAGTGGGTCCCACATAGTTAGGGTAATACCTTCTGAGGTCTTCATCACATATCTTCAAGCCTGTGGCGGATTATGACAGGAAGACTCATGTCGTTGCTTTTGACGGAAATCAAAGTGGCAGCCCAACCGCAGCCTATTCACCTCTAGTTCCCTACACAGCTTTTGGTACCAGAATCCCATGCGAGGGAAGGATTACGTGTGGCCTTGACCGTAGGTAAAATATTGATATATGGGTAGTATATCTACGCCGTCCATCCATTTCTATAGATCATTTTAAGGCAAGAGATCAAAAGTGAAGATTATCCAAATCTCAGGTGGGCCACACTAAAGGAAACAGTTCCAAATGACTACTAAAAACCTCTCGTGGGCCAAAAAAGTATTGGATAAATATAATATTTATCTTTTACTTTCATCAAGGTCCGTGTGACCTTATTAACAGGTTGGATGGCAAATAAAAGATACGGTGAGCCCTATAAAGTTTTTAACTGTGGCATTCAATCCCTACGGTTTCCTATAGTGTGGTAAACCTGGGAGTATTATTTGCTTAATTTTTAGTATCATGCATTAAAATGAGCAATAAAAATGGATGGACGGTGTGGATATACTACACCTACATCAAGGTGGCGCCCACGGTCAGGGCCGTACCGTAGCAAGTGACGCCGGGGCCGCACCTAATCCACTGCCCTTTATGAAACACTTGTTTTCCGCATCGCGTCAAAACACCCAAGATCTGTGGGGCCCACCATTTTGAATAGGTGAAATTCACTCCATCCATCTGGCGCGCTTCTCTATCATAGTCCCAAGTTTCAAAATAAACCATACCTAAAACTCGAGTCGGACTGACTACAATGAACAATAGAGATGGAATGCCAACCATAGGTTCGTACGGACGGTATTTATCTTTCATCAGATCCGTTCATCTGGTGTGACTCATAGTCTGCCTAATACAAAACTCAGGTGGACCACAGATTAAACTTAAAGGTTTTAACTGTACTTTTACGTTGTTATCACTGGTGGGCCACATCTGAGTATTTAATCAGGATGATCTTTTGAATATACGGTGGAAATAGAGATTCTAACTTGATAGACGGATTGGATTCACATATACAACGTGATGTGCACACTGAGATGGGTGTCCGACACACTGCGTAAAACAGGGATTCGGATGGCGAAGTGTAGAAGACATCAGGGACTTGGAATGCGTAGCTTAGCATGCAGCGCCGACCTATAGTAGAAAAGTTGTGTGTCCGATGCATGTATTTTAGGGGGATTTTGCGTCGTATAGACTCAACGTACTACCCACGTTTTGTCATTGGACGCGAGCGAAACCTTTAATTAACAAAATTAGATTGTAGTCGTATGAACGAATTCAGAAAGGTAAAAGTACCTCTACTTTTACCCTATAAGGCAACAGTACTTTTGTAAAAAAACCAATGTCTGTACCATAACATCTTTTTGTCATATAAGTTTCCTGTCAGTGATCAAAATAAGAGCGTTGTACGGACTCATTCACCGTGCAACTTTTACTATTTTAAGACATGAAATAATAGGGTGAAGGGATGAGTCCTCGTGACACCTTTAGTATTTTCGCTATTGAAAAGTTAGTATTGGAAAAGCGACTTTTTAGGGTGATTTAGCTGCTATTTTTATGAAAATATCTTTAGGTGGTTTGGGTAAGTAGTTGGAGGAGGAGCGGTATTTTGATTTTTTTAGGTTCATCCGTACAACCCTAAGTCTAGTTTATAAATTAAGGTTTCGTTGCGGCGAATAAACTTGCTGGCTGAAACCTGCGGCCTATACGCCTCAAGAACCCTTAAGACATCAACTTAAAAATGAGGTATATCTAAATCTTAGGTGGATCATATCACAGGAAACAATAAACTACCGTTAAAACTTAATGTAGACCAGGTCTCATAGAACTGGATGAAGGGAAAACGAAATTATCAGCTTGCTCCAAAACTTTTGTAGCCCTCAAGAAACTTTTAATAGTAGGCCATCAATCACCGGTGTTTCTTATGGTGTGGCCAACCTGAGACTTTGATCTGTCTCATTTTTGGGATCATAGCATAAAATGAGATAAAAAAAATGGATGAACGGCATGGACAGAAGACACACTATGGTGGGGTCTGTAGAACTTTTCTAGCAGCCCACAGCACGGACATTCGTACTGTGTGCTACACACTGCTTATTCCAAGTCCCGAAAACACGGGCACGGATTAGGTGAGGCAGGGTTGTAGGTTAGGCCCTGATTGTGGGCCCACCTAGATGTATTTGTTGTATATCCACGCAATCCATCCGTTTTTCCTGATCATTTTAAGGCTTGCCCTGAAAAATTGGGCAAATCCAAATCTAAGGTGGGCCATATAGAAGGGATTGAATTCCCACCGTTAAAAACTTTTTGGGACCACAAAACTTTTGGGTCAAGATGCTGTTTGTGTTTTCCCTTCATCTAGGTCTTTGTGAGCTTATCAACCGTTTGGATGGCAAATAAACGCTACAATGGGCACTCCGAAGTTTTTAATGGTGGGTATTCAACCATCACTTTTTTTCTAAGGTGTGATGCACCTGATAATTGGATCTACCTCATTTTTGGGATTATTCTCTAAAATCTTCTGTAAAAATAGCTGAACGGCATGGATATAAAACACATTTATCGAGGTGGGCCACGGTCATTGACATTGTTGTGCGATATGGTGTCCTCTCACAGGACGGACGGTCCATAAAATGGACATTTCTATAATTCTTATAGGAAATCAAATAAAGGGTCCAACATGATCAACGATCCAAACTGAACTTATGCATAGTTTATACATAGCTATTGATCAAATTGTTAGAATTGTCCTACCAAGGTGATTACCGATTCTGAGTAATGTAAAATGGGACCCACTTAATGGAGAGCTAGATTGAAATTTTAAATATTTGCCAAATTACTTAATTTATTATTTATATTTGTGTCATGCATGTAAGAAAGTTTATAAACCTTTAAAAAAAAGTCTATTTCTAACCAAGGTGGGACTAAACAAAAAATTATTTTTTACACTTTTTCAAAATGATTTGAAGGGAATGAATTTTTCAAATAAAATTCAAATTGATTTTCATACACATTATATAATTTAACCAAATATAAAATTCTCAACATGACTTTGAACCTATTTAGTTTCTTTGGCATCCAACTCATGAAATAGGTTGGCCCCCACCATGAGGGTTGTCCCCTGCAAAAATCAACTACACCTACCGTGGGCTACACTAGAAAAAACAATATTTAGCTAATGACAAATAACAAAATGTGTAGTCCACTCTGGGAGTGCATGTGGCTGATTTTTGCACAAGGTAATCTCATTGATTGGGCCGTCCATTTAGACTGGTTGGACACGGCAAGTACAAGAAAGCTTGAGTTATTTGTTGGGTGGACCATAAGTTATATATGATCAACGGATTGGACTTGATACCACTTGTTTCAATCCTTGTTGGGTGAACTCTAAATTATGGTCTAAAAAAGATTTCAGATTGGATGACACTATAGTTTTTATTGCACACTGTTTTTCTTTCTTACCATTTTTTGGCTACTTATCCAAGGGTTATAATCACCTGCCTTAAAAAAAAAAAAAAAATTTTAAATATTATATGTCGGAGTGTTAAGTCACTTGATATACATTGATACACCATCCTCTTAATACTATATGTTAGAGTGTGAAGTCCTTTGATATACATTGATACACCATCCTCTTAATACTATATGCTAGAGTGTGAAGTCTTTTTGTTACGGAAAAATCTAAGCCGAACCCAATAAAGGCCGACTTGTAGAAATTGATGAGCAGAGCTTCGGCATAATAGCACTACATTCAAGTTGACTACGCTTCTGAATTACGATTCCAAAACTAGGGTTGTGGAAGAGGTAGATTGGATCACACCAACGTTTGTAACTCTCATTTGAAGAACTACGGCCCTGGATAACGCATCTGAGCCTTGACTCCAACCTAGAACTTGGGAGAAACCAAACTGCGCCCGACCCGTCGACTTTGATCTGTAACTCAGAGAATCGTGAGCAAGGACTTGCCGATGGGAATATAGCGGTATATCTCCGACCCATAGGCAAGAGTCAGAGATCTAATACTCGGTGCCGGCATAAGTCATCCGAAGTCTGACCAAGACTAACTTACTCATGGACTCAGAGGGCCCATGGCCTGAGGTTAGCTCGGATGCGCACGTGGCCAAGGATCACGCTAAGGGATCAATCTTGATGAGGCATGTTGGAGAGTTGTTTGGTGCACGATCTAAGGATAACGGCCGACATCAGTGCATATGCAACTCCCGCTTAATGGAAGAGATCGTGTTGAGATTGACGGCCACGTTTCCTTTGATCCACGGGTATAAACATGAGATGAGTCCATTGGAACAGGTACGCAAGATTTGGCACTCTAAACCCCCAGCTACAACTTAGACCCAGATTCCTAGCCTGACTTTGGCATTAGAGGGTCTCATGCTCTAGCCAGAGTCTCTTTTGTCCTTCTTTTGTGCAGACTCATAAGGCTCGGAGCTAACCATTAAGGCTCAGAGCTAGTCGTCAGGGCATAGTTGGAGAAGCCAGATTCTTGCATCAACACCCTTAATATCCATTGATACAACATCCTCTTAATATATGTTGGAGTGTTAAGTCCCTTGATATACATTGATACACCATCCTCTAATGGCTCCATCTCTTAGATAAAGTTGTTAACTTTTAAAGAAATGAGTGATTAGACATGGTATTAGAGTGAATAGTAATCAAGTATTCGAATCTTGGGACAAGCAAATATGCCTCCATTAATATATTATCTCACGGGGGCTCTTCCTCTACCCCGCCTGTCTATGGTGTGAGTTAAGTATTCCTCTACCCTTGTACAAAATGTTCCCATGCAAAGTTCCACCCGCACATACGCTTAGAGCTTTTAGAACAAGTGGTGATTTGACACTGTATGTCAATTTTGATGTACGTTGGTCAAGGGGTCCGATCTCCAAGCCAAGGACTCAACTCCAAAAATGTCACATATAGAAAGATCCTGGCCTTCCAGAAGAAGTCTGACCCTCTTTAGTTGACAATGGACTTTCGTTGTATTTCTTTTTTAGTCCCTTATTTTTAGGTCCAAATCGAATGGTCAAAATCGCTAGATTAAGGAGATTTTTCTTTATGATGGTGTTGACATAGAGCTTTACACTTTCTTAACAAAGGCCCTCATGCATGCCATGGCATCATTGCACTTATCCACTTCATCCTCATTTGCCGTGCACTAAAAAGTTAGTTTCTGGTTCATTCACTATAAGGATAGATCGTTCAACACTAAACTATCACTAAAGCTATGATCTATAGTTTTTTATGCATTTCATCAAACAATCACAAGGCATCATATGTCCACTACCTCTCAAGTAAGAAATTCAAACCCGTGGGCCTATAAATACCCCTTCAACTAATTTTGAGTGAACCTCATTGAGATTGAGTTTAGAAGCTTCCGACTTAACTTGGACTTCCAGACCTTAGCCACAAATGCTCATCAAGGTAAGTCTCTGTTACATAAACACTCTCATTATCACTAGAAGGGCCCAACACCATGTGCTTCGTCTCACGGGGGAAGTCATGGCATCATGGTTTCATGCACCAAGCTTTCTATATATCGATAGGGCACTTAATTTCCACTATGCATCTATGCCAAAGTGTGGAGTACTTCCTAAGCCCATATTGTTCAAGGATTGAGGATGCAATAACTTAAGATCAATCTCTCAGTTGACCAGATTCTTAATGCCATAGCGCAAACTTACTACAACATCTATGCTTAATTGGTTCTATCACAGGATGACTTGAGTTAGGGAACCAATCTCTACCTCATATTTGGCATATAAGACCCATGGGCTTTGTTGGACTAATCACTCTTGTATCCTTTGAGGATCTGAACATTGTGAAATGGAGGATCGTAGATTAGGGTTTTATGCTTTTCCACACCATGGTAATTTTTACTCTAATTTTACGTTTTAATCAAGTATTTTCTTGAGAGAGACATAATCAAGAGCTTGCATTAGTTCATGGCTTGGAATGTACTTTGTTCCCACTCGGCATGACATGTTTTTTATGTATATCTTACATATGTTATGTATCCTTGCAAATGGCATTGTAATTACTAATGTGGCCCTAATTTCATACTCCAACAAAAACAAAAAACAAAAAAATCTAATTGTGGTGGGCCCCATCAAGTTAGTTGAATGGGATGTACTAGTTGGCCAACAATATGCACTTGTGAAGGATATGGGTACCATGAAAACTCACCTAGCAAGAAAATCAGGCCCAAACAGTTATCAGGTGGGCAATACTACTAATAAATGGACAACCGGCATCTGATTCAATATACAGTTGTAGCCTGTTGTTGATGTCTTAAATCTGTAAGCAACAGAGTCTATTGATGCCATTGACATACAACTCAATGTTATTGACGGATGCTTGATGCCATTGAAAAAATCTGGAAAATCCATCCACCTGATGAATAGATCACCATGATTTCAGTGAGGGGTGATCTCCATGGGTGCCACTAATTTTCTTAGAAGTCTTGTGGCACGAGTAGCTAGGTGTTAAGGTCTCAAATCTTCATTAGTGACAAAATATTTCTATTTTCTAATTATGAGGCTTTAGGTTAAGTTACTCTACAGCTGATAATAGGTAATCTGCTGTCCATGCCAGATCATTTAATTCGCTTTTGCTCACATGCCCTTCCTACTATGTTTTTTAGCTTTTGGGTGCACTCAAATGCAATCAAGACTTCATTATTCTTCGATGAGAAAAAGAGTTCATTACCATTGGATCAACCAACGGACGGCCACAAATCAGGTCAGTCATCAGGTAGGGTACACCTTGAAAATAACATGGACAAAAAATAATGCTGATCCACTGATCAGGAAGATCAAATTTGCAGAAGAAAAATGGGCCGATGGACCAAAAAGCATAGGTGTGGCTGATTTAATGAATATACTACCATGATGTTTTTGCATAGGGCATGTTTCAATGGGGCACTGCCTAATGGATGGTCAGGATCACTGACACGTGTTCCATTTGACCTGGGAAATTGCCCTGCATGGGAGTTTTCATGAAGGACCCGCATTCTACCAAACCCTTTTTATATCAATCCAATCCAGTGTCTGCGTCTCGGGTGGGGGGCGTTTTTTTATAGTCTGATCTATCGAAATAATATGAAGTTTGGGCATCTTGTGGAGGATATTTTGGAAGTTTGTTTTCAACCTTGAGTATGATGTTGAGGTACGTTTGGGTAATTGCCAATTTTACCAAATCAATGACTCTGATTGATTGGAATGATGGCCCCATGAAGTACATGTTTGGGTTCCATCCGTAGCGGGTGTTTGGCGCATGGTATTGCAAAGGATTTGGTGGGATGGGATTCAAAAAATGTAATTATTAATTATGACATGGATTATCCCTTGTTCCCATGGGATAAGCCTATTTCCATGCCATGTTTATAATAACTTGTGATTCACTCTTTGGTATGTTGTACATTGAATAGATATACCCACCATCATTTAAAACTATTCAGAACAACACATATATGTTATATCTAAACATTCATCTATTTTGTTACCTTATTTTATGGCATGGGCCTAAAAATGACGCAGATCCAAAACTTATAGGGCCCCATGGAAGTTTTCAACGGTAGGTGTTCAATCCCTAATGCTTTCTGTCGTGGGGTTCATTTGAGCTTTAGATCCACTTGAATTTTTGGCCCATGCTCTAAAATGATCTCAAAAAATCGATGGACGGTGTGGATATAGCCCACACATCATGGTGGGACTTACACAACTTGCTAACATTAAGTGAAATTGGCACGGACCAAATGCAATTCCATCTAATCTAATTCCAAACTTTTCCATTCTTCCTAAACATTAAGTGAAATTGGCACGAAACCAAATGCAATTCCATCTCACCTAATCCCATCTAATACCATGCACCAAATGCCCCCTTATGGTTCAATGGGGAGTTGGGTTTGGTCTTGCTATCTCTACTCATTGAAGCTGGGCATTAGATGGAGGAAGTGGATTGGCTAGTGTACCACACACCAGCTACGTGGCTGGTGGGTTGGCATCACCAAGTTTCATGGGCCCTACTACGAAGTACATGTTATATCTAAACTGTTCATTCATTTTTTGAAATCATTGATCTAATGGTTAAACCCAAAAATAAGACAGATCCAAAGATTAAGTGGACCACAAGTGTAAAAAATAATTTAAATAATAGTTGCCCAAGTGTCACTAATTGCTAAAAAAAAAAAAAAAAAATCTTGCACGAAAAATCTCATTGCAATGTGTTTTGTGGCATATTCGCTATGTTGTTCGAGTGAATCTTTTGCAAGGAGATCTCTCAATCTACATTTATGTCACGAGCAGAGTGATATTGTATATCATTGTGATTAGTCTAAGTAGGAAATATTGTAAGATTTTTATTCAAGTATAATGCGCTCTCACTATCACTATTAATCATTGTAACTTTCTATTTGAATTTTAATTATTTTGATAACTTCTTCGAACAAATATATTGTTTGTATGCATGTATAACTTACATCTATTCTACTTGCATATACATGTTCAACCAACTTTAAATTTTAGTCACTATAACAAATAGAGACTTTGGAAGTACCATTCATATTATGAATTATGCACTTCATAATAATCTAATAATCTCTACTCAAGTTTTCCATATTTTACGTATTGCTTGCATTGTTGGTGCAATGCTTGGTCTTATACACAGTGATAAACATAAGTTTATCTTCTCCACTTTTACAAAGACAATGATACAAAGACAATTTACAATCAATAGATAATAAAATACTAACTGAATTAAAATTTTGTATACGTAAGTAATGGAAAACTCTTTTAACATAATTCTTTTGAGTTATCTAGACTTTTTAATTTATGTCTCTAAGTATAGTCATCATAATAATGTAATTATCGATACCAAATTTCTTTATATCAAAATCTCTAGTTAAATGACTAGTAATTTTGTGACAAAGAACTTCTCAACCCTTTAACTCCACTACCAATTGTTACAAGAAAACACCCACATGTAATCAATGCAAGCAAAATAAAATCATTAAAAAAGAAAAATAAAAATAAATCAAAGACCATAAGTTAAAGAAAAACACAAAAGATAAAAGACAAATATTTAGGGACAATTTACTTGTGTTTGTACGAACAACAACAGAAAAGCTTTTCTCTCTAGCAAAATAATAGGAAACAAGACTCCAAAGCTTATTTTTCTCTCTTCCACTCTTCCACTATATAGGAAATCTCTCTCTCCAACTCTTCTACTATACTATACGAGGATTCTTAGACTAAAGAATCTAAAAACATATATCTTTATTTACCCACATTTCTCCTAGCCCACACACCTATATAACGAGGGTTTACTTAAAAGCTAAGAACTCAAGGCTTCACAAAAATGGATTGGCTACTCCCCCTGCCACTAGCTCGGTGGCTGGTGGTTGGTGCTCTGTGAGCCCCCACCATGATGTATGTGTTTCATCCTATGTTGTTCATCCATTTTTACGGATCATTTTATGGCTTACTCCCAAAAATGAGAGGAATATAAATCTCAGGTGGACCATAAAATTACGCCAGATGGGCCGCAATGTGTGTAAGTGCGGAATATGGCGGAGCTAAATAATGTACACTAAGTCTAGAGGGGAGTGATTAGGACCAATTAAAAATTATGCCAATTTAAAATTTTAATTGCCTAACTTAAATTAATTTGTAATTAAACTAACCAAAGCAATCTAACTCTAAGGCTTCTAAGCCAATAGAGGGTCCAATCACATAGGCTATACTAGATATGCAAGTTAAGCAACTAGCCTATATAAGATAGTGTATACGAATGTGTGGGATGTAATTCCTATCAATCCTAAACATTCATCTAATCATGCATCATATTTAAACATTCACGACACATAAGATAGCAATCTCAAACACGATCATATATAATGCTTCAACTACGTGCTTACTTCACTCTCGGTGGACGTACTCCACCCATGAGTGTATCGGATTTCACTATTGGAGGTATTAAATCAGGTTAACCTCTAACCTGTACAGATCTACACAAGGACTCTAAAGTTTATGCCCTACACATGAGTAATGGTCCTACACGAGCACCCAAGTTTATGTCCTACACAAAGACAATGGTCCTAATCCCGAACTCGATAATTTAAGTCATACAGGCCAAAGTCCTACACAAAAACCTGACAGTTCATGCCCTACACAAGAGCAAGGATCCTACACAAGAACCTAAGGATTTAGGCCACATAGGCTAAGGTCCTAATCTCGAACATAAGTTTATGTCCTACATAAGGACAAAGGTCCTACACAAGAACCATGGATTTAGGCCCTACGAAAGAGTTAAGGTCCTATACAAGAACCTAGTCGAGTTTGTAGATAGCAAACTCTTAGCATCAATCCTACACAAGGAATGAGGCTAACTTATGGACTCCTAATAATGACACTTATTTGTCGGATTGAGTTCCTTTTTATAGCTCCTTCTGGGTTGTTTGATCTCCGCTCTCTCATGCTTCAATCAACTCCCCGATGCTCCCCCGATCATGTTGTCGTTGCTTCGTCAAGGCTTTAGTTTCACGATTAATCTCCTTACATTTGGTATGTCTTCAAGATGACCAATGTAATGGGAGTGGGTCAAATCTCCTACAACTAGTGCGTAGCTGTTTATCATAGGGGATTCAACTAGATGAGTCTCCTAGAAGAGTTGGTTAATGATTTACCAAGAATGCTTAAGTCCAATCTTTAAGAAATTGAGAAGTTTAAGCATATCTCAATATTGAGGTTGGAATCCTCATTAGAGTTGTAATCTCAAAAAAGATAGCTTATAACTCAATGGAATAGATATAAGGAATGAGCAATATACATATGGAAACACCTTATCTTCTATTGATCCAAAAATTCATAAAAATGCCTAAGAACCGACTGTCTTTTATAAAAAAGTTCGAACTCCAATGGTAAAAAAATAAGCAGAAAATGGTCATGTCGATGCCATTGAGAAAATCAGAAGAAATTTCAAGAACCTTGTTGGACAAATCTGGATCTTAAATCGATATCATCGAAGGGTCTTCAATGCCATCGAAACTTAAGTTTTGATGTCATCGAAGGGACCTCAATGCCATTGAGAATTCCAGGTAAATTTTCAGATTAATTGCTGGACTTTCTTGTTTCTCAATCAATGCCATCGACCAGGTTTCAATGTCATCGAAGACTGTTCGATGGCAGCTCGATGTCATCGAATAAGCCATCGAATCTGTTGTTTTCAGCTATCTTTTATACAGTAGATCCGTACCTCTTCTAGCCTTCTTTACCATGTTTTTCTTAGTTTTCTAAGGTTAAGGGATGATCAAATTAATATTCTTATTAAGTCAAGATCATCTAGAGGCTATATGATTGTTTTCGGTTAAGAGTTAGGATCACCAAGGCATCTCTTTTACATGTATATGCTCCTTAATACTTCTACTCCGCTTGTGTCTTCAGTGTTCACTTTCCAAAGGCTCAACCAACTACGTGACACAACAGCTCACGTGATCAACAAACCAAGGTGTAAAAATGAGTGCACTAACAAACTACACCATTGAAAAACAATAATGATTGGATATCCACTATTAAAATCCTCATAAGGCCCTATTTGACATCCAATCCGTTGATTATGTCATACAGACCTGGATGAAAGGAAAAAAATTAAGATAAGCTTATCCAAAACTTTTATAGCTCTCAAAAGGTTTTTAATGGTTGACGTTCATTCAACATTGTTTTCTATAATGTGGTCCACTTGAGATTGGGATATACCTAATTTTTAGTCTTATACCCAAAAATGATATAGAAAAAACAAATGGACGGCATGGATGAAACACATACATCATGGTAGGGTCCATAGAGCACCGACTACCAGCCATTGGCTGGTGGCAGGGGGAGTAGCCAATCCGTTTCCCGGCTTCACACGCAGCAATAGGGAAGGAGAGAGAAATCAGTTCCACAGTAGGTGTATCGTCCACTGCCTTTTTGAGGCAGAAGAGTCACCGCCTCAACCTTACACCTATCGGCCCTTTTACTCCATGTATGATATCTCTGCACGTAGCTGGGCGTTTAAAAATAGGATGGTCAACAATCCACATTTTAAATGGCTATGTGGCCCACCTGGTGATTGAGATAAGCTGGTTATCCAACTAGGTGGGGCCAGCTTAATGAACGTCTCAGATCTTAGATATGGCTAGTAAGATCAGCACGCGCGTGACACTTGTGTCTGTGTTCGGCTGGAAATAGCATACTCCAACATACAGACGTATGAAAACTACTCATGAGGCATTACCGAAAATAAAATAATGTTTTAGTCGTTTTCAGTAATCCAACCTATTGCAGATATGGCAGGTAACGTCTGCTAAAACGAGTGGATTAATCAAGGCTGGCAGCCATCTCAACCGTACATGTGACACGGTGGATGAGACAGTGGCTCAAAAGATTTGATCATCAATCAATCAGATGATCCTAACCATCAGATCAGTGGACCCTTTTATCCCTGAAGTGCTGATGTTGCCCACTTCTTTTCTTTTTTTTTTTGGTCCAATTGTCATTGGGGAAACGGATTGGCTACTCCCCTGCCACCAGCCAATGGCTGATGGTCGGTGCTCTGTGGGCCCCACCATGATGTATGTGTTTCATCCATTCCGTCCATCTATTTTTATAGATCATTTTAGAGAATGAACCAAAAAATGAGATATATCCTAATCTCAACTGGACCACATTGTAGGAAGCAGTGTTGAATGAACGTCGACCATTAACAACTTTTTGGGGGCCATAAAAGTTTTGGATTAAGATGATCTTTATTTTTTCGCTTCATCTGGGTCTGTATGACCTAATCAGCAGATTGGATTTCAAATAAAAACTACAGTGGACCTTAGGAGGATTTTAATGGTGGATATCCAATCACTATTGTTTTCTTGTGGTGTGGTCCACCTGAGATTTATATCCATCACAATTTTTTGCATCAACCCCTAAAATTCTCTGTAAAAATGTATTAACGGAATGGATGAAATACATACATCACGGTGGGGCCCACAGAGAACCGACAACCCAAACCCCGGGCTGGGCAGGGGAAGTAGCCAATCCGTCTACTACATTGGTGGGGGACGAATTGTGTCTCCTGTTAGGTGATCCAGACCATTGATATGATTGGCCCTTGGGTGTCTCGCAGATTGGAAGATACTGCCACGTCAATCAAAATGTCAAAGTCTGATGCTGGAGATTTACAGGCCATCCACCGTCCATTGTTTTGTCACGTAAGATCAAACGATCCAAACCATGGCCCACCACCAAACCGACAGGTATGTACATGACCCTATAACTTCTTTTGATGGTGATGGAATGGTTAGGAATTTTGGACCGTCTACTTGGCTCATTGAGATTTTTCCACGAGTAGGAGAACGTCACTTTTTTCTTTTTCCTTTTCTTTTTTAAAAGAATTTTACGGCAAATTTTCTGATGATTCATCATTTTACCAACTCATGCCTAAGGATTAGATATTAAGGTGAAAGTATACAAATGCCCTCATCTTGATATTTCTTTAAAATTAGTGAAAGTCGAGACCTGTGGGGCCCACGTGGTATTTGTATAGCTTCCAACCATAGTGATTGAACAAACCAAAAACAGGCCGTTCAACTCATCAGATGGGATACACATCAATTTTGATGTCTTGGGTGGTGCATATTAGTTTTTATGGATTGGCCCACCTTATGGTTGGATCCTCTTTATTATTATTATTTTTTTTCCTCCTAATAATCATGTTGGTGGGAATTTGATGGACAGGTTAGATGTTAAACAAATACCAAGTGAGCCTCATAATTTTGGACTCTTCACTTTACGAAGAAGAAGAAGAAGAAAAGAAAAAAAAAAAACAGGATAGCGTTGTTATTATGAAAAGGCACTCATTCCTACCTAGAGGTGGGCAACTTGGGTCCAATCCAGTGGATCCGACCCGACCAGACCTGACTCGGTACCGTTTCGAACAGAACCGACGGTCTGATCGGGCCTAATCGATTCTGATCGCCCAGATCCGACAAAATTTCGAATCGGGTCCAGATAGCACTGTATATAAACAGATCCGGCCCGAATACCCGGACCGAATGGGTGCGACCCGACCTGAACAGACACGACCCGGAACAACGTCGAGTATACTATAAATATCATATTTTTCACCAGAGTGTTTTACCCTAGCTCATTTTTTCCCTAAATCTCTCCCCGTTTTTACCCTATCTCGATTTTTTCTCCAAATTTCTCCCCCTCGAACAAGAACGTGCTGCCTCTCTTCTTCCTCTCCTCTTCACTTGTCGCTTGATCGATTCTTCCTATCCTCTTCTTCTTCCTCTCCTCTTCGCTACTGCCTGCGGCCTGCCCGACGTCCAGCCGTCTCGTCCGTCCTCCCTCTTCTTTTTCCTCTCCTCTTCGCCGCTGCCTGCCCAACGTCCAGCCATCCTGTCCATCCTCTTCTTCTTCCTCTCCTCTTTGTTGTTGCCTGCCCGACGTCTGCATCTACTCGGGTAAGGGTCCTTTCTCTCTTTTTTTTTTTGGATGAGTCTTTTTCATCCATTTGTTGTGGAATATATGTAGAATCTGTGATTTTTTTTTTTTTTTTGGTTAGTTTATTGATTTGCATGCCATTTGTTCTACTCTCCAAATTTAACAAAAGGGGCCCACCCGCTGGGTATGGTGGATACAGAATACATACGTTAAGGTGGGCCTCACAGCATGGGACCAACGAGCACTGTAGATTGAAATTCTGGGTGGCCTTGATCGTTATATGATGTGTCGTGCAACCCAATAAAACAGAGGTCATAAATGATTCAATATGTATGGCTGGGATTAGGCGAAAACGAGCATCAGGAAATAAAAAGAAGTTTATCTGTCCACATCAGGCCACATTAGATCCACGTTCAACATGACTTAGCAATGACCCTTTCCAGGATTCTTTGGAATGAAAATCACCAATCTGGACCATCCACCGGGTCCAGACTAATCTTTTTTCGGCTCATGCAAAAATCAGAGTAATTGGATGGTCCTAAGCATCCTTCACTCCACCTATCTTCTATGAATGATCCTTTCCGTCGATTTTCGAATGCAATTTAGATAATCTTATAAGAAATATCAATGCATCGTATGAAGAGTGGGCGGTGGAAAATGGACGTTCCAGATTGATGAATTCAGGTGCAGGTGTGCATGGGAAAGTAGATGATATCACTGTTATTTTAAGTATGGCATTAGCATAGACAAATGGAAACAAAGAGGAGAGATTTTATTGACAAAAGAAAGTAGAGGGAACAAAAGGGAAGGAAAAGGTGGGAGTGGAATAGCCATCTGCTAAGCAGGCCACCTATACCACAGCCTTTCCACACGATTACGTTGTGTGGACTTGGGCTATCAAGATTACAGACCTTCCAAATGGTGGGCCCCATTGTGAATGGAGCATATATATATATATATATATATATATATATATATATATATATATATATATATATATATATATATATAATCACTCTGATCAAGCAATCCCAATCATCCAATTAATGGCCGTCAAATGGATGGTTCAAAGTAATAGTGAGTGGTACATGCTCAAAAGAGAAAAATAAGATATTTTCATGAAATAATGGTGCAACATTGTCTTAGTAACTTTTGTTTTGTGGGCTATTGATGGTGATTTTCAAGGTAGCCACTACCAGCTTTCAAGATATTTTTCTTCTTAGAAAATGTGATTGAATGGAGTGTTCTAGTGTTCTCCTACTTAGATAAGTCTGTTTTATCCTTTCTTGTACTCTATTTATTTCCAAAGGGAGCTGTTTTGTCCTTTCTTGTACTCTCTCTACGTGCTTTGCACGTGCCATGGCCCATGTAATAAACAAAGTGAATGGATGAGTGAGGTTTGCATTGATTGTTGTTTGATTGATATTTAAATTCTGCTTAGTTTGTTGAGGTTTGCTAATTCCATAAGCAGGTGCACATGCCAATTTGGAGCCTGTGCGTGAGAGATCTGAGCTTTCTATCCAGTTGGAAATAATGCTTACATCTTCTGCCTCAATAATCAGGACCATTTCACTTTACAATGTTCAAACTGACAGTTAAAACAGGAATTTCTAGTCGTTCATTTGTTCCGTATGCCATGGCCCACCTGAGGTATGAAGGATGTCTGTTCTATATCGGTGTGTGTGCTTGTGTTTGGATGGGCAGAGCTCCAGCAGATGTGGAATTCGCAAATCTATGATCGGTCCAGGGCAACATATCAAGGTACACAATCTCTCTCTCTCTCTCTCTCTCTCTCTCTCTCTCTCTCTCTCTCTCTCTCTCTCTCTCTCTCTCTCTCTCTCTCTCTCTTTTTTTTTTTTTTTTTTTTCTAAAAATCCAAGTCTGATCCGAACCTGGGCCAATCCGATCTGAGTCGGTTTTCCTGACCGAGTCGGACTTGGATCGGTCCAAGTCAGCATGGGTTAGGATCGGATTGGGTCAAAGGACCAGGACTCGGTCCCGGATCTGACCGAGTTCGAGTCAGGCCATGCAGAACTCAGACCTGGTCGAGTTGGGCCCAATCCGATTCGACTCGGTCCGATGCCCAGCTCTATTCCTAGCGCTGTATAGGAACCGACTTAGCTCAGTTAGCTCACTCGACTCGACTCGAAAAAGCTCAATTCGACTTGGTTCGAAATTGAGTTCAAGTTGAGTCAAGCTAATTTTTTAAGCTCGAAAAAATTTTGAACTAAAATCGAACTCGGATCGAACATATTCGGTGACTCGGTTACTTTGATATTGATGTTGCTCACCAAGTGTTTGATGAAATGACTCAATAAAATGTGGCTGGTAGCAAGATATGTATATGAAACAAATACTTTTTTTTTTCTTCTTGATTTTTATGTTGCTTACAGGGTGTTTGATGAAAACTTGTAAAACAGACAGTGAGATTTTGAAGGTGTAGTTCATGTGTTTGTGAAAATGTTGCATGGGTGAACTCAGCTCAATCTTGGCTCAAACTCATCTCGAACTAGCCCGAGCTACTGATAGAACCGAGCCGAGCCGGCCAGTCACGCTCGAGGACCGAGCTAAACCGAGTTCGAGTTGGGGTTAGCAAGTGGCGGAGCCGAGTCGAGCTGTGCCCAGCTCGACTCAATTCAACTCGTGTACACCTCTACTCATTCCATTTATTCTAGAGACTTTTTTGTAACATTCAAATTCTAAAGGCATTTTGCAATAAGTTTTTAATATGTGCAATAGGAAGCTTGTCACACCTCGAATTCGGAAACCGGCCTTACAAAATTCTCGATCGCCAAATCCAGTGTCGACAGCCTCCGTAATACCCCATTCTCGGCTTCAAGCACCCATACGCCATATTCTGATCATGGGATCCTAGAAGAAGGATTTTCAACTTGCATTTCTTTGTGGACAAGCATAACCACAAGTGTACCTAAATCACAAAGATAACATCATCATCATATATCTACTAATATCAAAAACTTGAGTACAATACATGAAGAGGAAATACAAGATAAATGCCAAAAGCTCCAGAAGCTCTGTCGCACGCTCCTGCCTCAGCTCAACTGTGTTCTATCGTTACCTGCACGCATCTATCGTGCATAAGCTTATAGAAAGCTTAGAGGGTGGTGTACGTGTGTGCGCAAGATAAGTGTCAAGCACACAAATATCATTATAAGCGAAATATTGGCAAGACTATAAGTCATTCAATATCAGAGTATGCAATGCAGAACGGCTATGTAATGCGGAGTCATAATGAGTCAAATATCAAATACCGAGGATGTGATACAATATGCAATTCTGAAGAGCTACGAATACCATTAGCCTCATCTAAGCCATATAAATGCAGAAACATAGCAACCCAAATGCCATATGCCGTGGATATAATGCAATATATAGATCCTGACGAGTCCATAATACCATCAACTTAATTCAGGCTATACAATACAAAAGCATAGTAAACCAAATGTTATGTGCTGAGGATACAATGCAATATGCGGTGCGAAAGAAATGACCAAACTGGAGTGTGAAGTCGGGATAATAGTACTTAGTATCGCAAGCTGTGGGGTCCATCACAAGGGACTTCTATCCAGACCAGTCTCATAACTAAATTTGGATAGCTAGACTCAATGTGGTAAACTCCTGATCTCAGCTTGGTCGCGCGCCCCAACCGAAACCCTGGCCATTGCGAAGGTACACATAACAAATTAGTTGTGCACCACCAGCCCTAGTGGATAGTGAATGAATGAATGAGTAAAATGTTGAGTATGCAACTCCTGCTCAATAAGTCCACGTATCAGTACGGTACATCTCTGAGATCATCACCAGGGGTGTAGTACACTCTATGCTAGCTTGTCACCCCATTAAGCACACAACTGGGTAAGTGGAAGAGACCTCACTATCCACCTACCAATATTGGCCCAACTCGTCAATGGCGAACCCATTTACAAGCTGGTCAGAGTCAGCCTAACATTGCCTACTCCCTCATGTGGGTAAGGTCACGCCCCCTCCTAACCGATCACGACACAGTGGGAGACGCGGCCTTCGGGTATTTGGCTCTCATGCAATCATGCATCCACTTAGTCTAGACGTTGGGGTCATCCCCTAGCCTCGGGGGTTTAGAAATCTTCACCCATGGACATCTATGACGCCCCGATGCTACAACCAAACATTTTCGGTGTCTCATTTGGCCGTCCATGATATGCCTGTGGAGACCACGACCCTGGTGTCACTAGGGCATATGGTGGTCATATTATAAAATGCAAGATGCATGAGTCATACCATCCAGTCATGCATCAAACATGTGCATACCGCGTGCTCATGTGGGGCAACTCCGTCTCTCAGGGTGTCCCATAAATAATCAGCCTAATGACACATGTTTTGCTCAATCTCTCCTCATAACAAGCATGCAGATGATGTGTATGGGCATGTATCATGAAGTATACCAAGCATGATTATAATCACATGCATGATGGTGAGCCGGTATAAGACGACCCATGGCCTGTATAGGTGAATGGGTGGTGTGCACATAATCATCTACACGTGGTGGGCTTCACACCATTGCAACTGGGCCTCACACATGTTCACTCCCCAAGTATAGGGTTGTGATGTAGTAATAAACTCGGTAAGACCGAGGTCGAATCCACAGGGACTGAAACCTGTACGTAATCTGAAACTAACTAGAACTAGAACTAGAAAAAGATGAAATCTAAATCAGGTGAATTTGATGAATAATGGTAGAATAGTAAACTAAAATATGTAGAATTCAAAGGTAGGGAACTACGGTGACAAGGATCCACTTGTAGAGATCAGGGAGATCTACACTTGATTCACGAACTCAGCTGAACTTCGAGTCCCATCTTCATCCAGTTGGAAGATATGTCACTAAAGCTCGATCTGAACTTCCATTGATCTAGTTTTCAAAGAGATGAGAGATATGAGAATTAGAGTCAATTCCATCACAAATCCATGCCCATGAGACAAGGAAAACAACAAAACTCAAATCAATCCACAATCAATCAGAAGATGTATGAAAGTTAGGAAGGATTCCATCCATGTCCAAGGGGCAATGGTGAACAACAGGGTTTCCTGATTTCACAATCAAAATATGAGGAAGAAGGAAATACTCAAAGCCATCGCAGATCTATTATAATTTAAGTCACAATAAACCATTAAAAACTATGAATATTTTAATTAATCGAACTAGAATCAAACATCAGTCCATAACATGAATCAAAGTCGTGGAATCGGTCCCATCACACTACAAGCTTCACCTCTTGGCCCTATCCAAGAGGCTCAGCCCAACATGAATGAGCTGATCCCTTGAACAAGAACAAAAGAAAAGAAAAGAAAAACACTCTCAAACTTCTCTCTCCTCTACGTTCCAAAAGATGGCTGATTGAATAATCCCCGCAAATCTCTCTCTTTCTTTTTTTATATGGTTGCTGGGGAGTTAGTGCTGGCGGTGAGAGACTTCGTGCGGAAGTGTCGGTGAGAAGGTACGAAAGAACAGATTAGTTGCCAATTTGGAATGTAACTGTGCAGGCTTTTCATGCATCCAGCAAAACACAATTGGAA
Organism: Magnolia changhungtana; assembly: GCA_030180095.1. Classification (NCBI taxonomy): domain Eukaryota; kingdom Viridiplantae; phylum Streptophyta; class Magnoliopsida; order Magnoliales; family Magnoliaceae; genus Magnolia; species Magnolia changhungtana. Next base: position 12,861,750 of record JASAUF010000471.1, on the reverse strand, counting down.
ACACCTTGCGGGGCTCTGTTTTTATGCGAAAATATGTCCCAACTCCTGACGTTATTGGGTCCATCTCGTGGACGATCCTGATCACCAGGACCTGACCCATGGCACACGAAATCAGCGGTCCGATCAAGCCATTACACACAGTTCTGCAATCTGCGTTTTAACATGTTTTAACGCAACGGAACCGCGTCTCCAAATTTCACTTTTTCTGCCGGTCTTCTTAGGCAACTTCGGTCCCTCCATTACTTTGTTTTGAGTGGACCAGATCAGCAAGATTTCCCACGATGAAATTCCGGAAGGTGATCCAGATCAGCAGAAACCGCTGATGAAGTTCTTTGTGCAGGGCTCGATTGAGTCGAATGGATCACTGTTTTATGATGTCCCCTGACTGTTAAATAAGGAGATTTTGGGACTTGAGTGCAGGCTGTGTCCCGTGAATGGTTCAGATCAAGCTGAATATCCGTGATGGTGGACCACCGTCCTCTGAAATCAGACGTTGTGTGTTGCGTCAAAACGTAGGGGCTCCTGCTTCACAGGATACCTGGGTCACCTTCAGACCTTGTCTTCATGCGGGAATGGCGATGGTTGGTCGAAATTTTGTCCTGAAGACGATGAACGGTGTGGATCTTCTTCTTGACCAATCATGGTGGGCCCACGACACTTCCGTTTCCAACTCTTCCGCAGCAGAGGCAAAAACGGAAAGTTCCATTTTTAGGAAGGATTGCGAGTCACAGTCGGTTTGACCCGACTTTAGTTGCAATGCACCTCCGGTGCACTTGTTCCTCCGCACACACTATTCAAGGTGGGGTCTGTTACGAGGTTTTATGAGAAATCCAATCCAACCATCTATTTTGTCACCTCCTAAAATGGGCTGAGACCGAAAGTGAAGCATATCCAGATATTAGGTGGGCCCCAGATTGCCAATTCATGGGCTGATCAAGCTGTTGGGCCACTTCCACATGGATCCAATGGATCGAATTTGACGTGTACGGTTAATTTAAGGTCCTCAGGCAACTATGAAGTTCTGAGCCAAACGGATGGTGAGAACCCTGTGATCCTACATTCTGGCTGACTTTCAGGCCACTTGATCTTCAGTTCCTCAGTTTTCTTGGATCTCTGGCGTTGATCTTGGTCCCCTGGAGTCCGTCCCTTGCCTTGGTGTCATCAGAGCGTTAATTCCATGCTTTTAGCTGCCTATTTCGATCCCGGCTCACAAATACACCTTGCATTATAAACACAAGTAAAGCAGACCATTAAAGGATATCATGTTCGTAAAATCAGGTAATTACTAGGGTCTGATATGCAATATTTGACCCTCAACACAACCCCCAACCAGCATTTTGCTAGTCCCGAGCAAAGTATGCGAAAATTAAGTTGAGAATTACAAAACAATTTCTATGAACTCAGGTGATCATTGAGACATAATCTAGATACTAGAATTCTAAAATTCATGAATGTTGGGTATTACTTTCTGCCGGACTCAAGCACCTGGTAAACTTCATAATCAAGTTCAAATATTGATCCATTAACTTGAATAATTCTACACATTGAGTTCCATGGGTGTATAGTGTAATCTCGGCTTATCGATCATTAAGATTCAATCCGTTATTTCTTGATGTCATTGGCAACCAACAAGAGTATTCAGGACAACCACCTGAACCAAAACTTGCCTTACAGCTCTTCTTTTCATCATTTTTTTTTTTTTTTTAGCTTTTGATTTTTTTCATTGAGGGAAAGGGGAATCGAATCCGCACCTATAGGGAGCAAACCTATGGTGAAGATCGTCACCCAACCATTTTCACATATCGTCCATGGGGAATTGAATCCCCACCTATAGGGAGCAAACCTATGGTGAAGATTATTCGCCCAACCCTGTCAGCAGGTAGCTATCTTGTAACTGGGTATTTTCTTTTTGTTTCATTCTTCTTATTGAACATGATGGACAAATTCCCCAGGTTGGTTCCTTTCATGCTTACTGATCACCAAGTCAATCCTTCAATATTGAACTGAAACCTCAATGCATAAGAGAGATGTGATATGTGAAATCATGACTCCATCAATGTTTTAAAGCTTATAATCATGAATTGATAATTCGAACTCAACTGTGAAATCTAACAAATAACGGGATCCAAGAGTTATAAATTACCAACATCACTTATCTTGTAATTCTAAATCCAAGATGGCCGTCAAAATCACTTCGAATTCACAGAAATTCCAGAAAAATTAAAATTTTCACAATTTTTGCTCAAGACCAAGAAAACACTGATTAGGAAACCTCTGTGAGACTGAGTCACGAATCCCAACTCGACAGTTAGGTGCGATGCAACAACCGCACCACCTCTTCCTCTTTTTTCTTCTTTCTCCTTCCTTCTTACTTCTCTCTCTTTCTCCTTCGACCATGGCCAGCAGGGACTTCAAATCTGACCGTAAATTGCCCCAGCTCGCTGCATCTCGGCAGGGTGCGACTTCACTCCGATCGAGGAAGATGACGCCCATTCATGGCGTATTTGAAAATGGAGTTTTTCCCTCACATTTGCTTCCTCCAGACACTCCGAATGGGTCCTAGAAGACTTGTGAATGGGCTCCTTTGAAGCTCTAAGAGGATTTGGGTGGTGGGTTCGGAAAGAGGAAGAAAATGGCATTTTTCTCTTTCCAGCCGCAAGGAAGAGGAGATGAGCCTGAAGAGAATAGTTCTCTCTCTTTTATAGGGTTCCTCCAACAATCTTAGACTGTAGGATCTGGAGCAAATGGCTCGGATTGCAACAGCCTACATGTACGTCCATCAGATCCGAAAACCGACCACTAGTTTCTATTTTGCTACGGAAGGAAAACTTAAACCGTTTACATCAGATGGAGGGTTGTGATAGCACCAAGGTGGACGGTTAAGATGTAGGGAGAGAGGCTCACGCGGATCGCCCTATTGGCAACAAGAACAGGTTCCATTTTTGAAATGTTTGTATTTGTAGGGACTATTTGCACTATAAATTGTGTCCACACACATGCACTCCAACACATGAGATGAGTTGGGTTTTGGTGGGGCCCAATCCCTGGACATGATAGACGTTCTGGATCGTCCAGGTGGGTGATCGTGGTGGGCCACAGGTGTCCCAAACAAACGCCCGTCCGTCGGTGCCAAAAACAAAGGTAGAGAGAGAAAACTCTCCCATTTTGAGAGAAACACAGGTCAGCCCGTGTTGACTGGTCTCCCAGGACCCGTGCACGGCGAGTACACCACCCATGGTGCACAAGCAACTTTTGTGTGGGGTCCGCCGTGATGTTTGTGGTAAATCCACTCCATCCATCCTTTTAGGAGGCTCTTCCAAGGGATCTTGGGTCGTTGATCAGGCCGATCTAAGGTTTAGGTGGGGCCCACAGCTCAATTTGGGTCATATTGAAGAATTCCCATCGATCTACTGGTCGGATTATTCCGAAATTGAATGTCAACGGTTAAAAAGCCTAAATGGGCCATTTGTAAGGCTCTCATCATGTATTTCTACCTAATGTTAATATTAATATAATTTTTATTATTTTTGTATATTACTTATAATTAAAATGTTTAAAGTCTCATACATATATATAAATATAATTTTAATATTAACATACTACTAATTACATGTTGTTGTTCACACATTCATTAATATACATAATTCATAATATACAATATCATATTATACGTATAAATGAATTGAAGATTGTACAATATCTTATTTAATTAAAATTATATTTGTATTTGGTAATATTGTTAAATAATATGCAATTCCATTAAAGTATCTAATGATTTTTGCATACATACTTATAAAAGATATTCAATGCTACATTATTATCTGTAATTTGATTTTATGTTGTGAAATTATTATTCTTTATGTTTATTTAATATAATATTATTTTCATAATATTTATATACATTAAATATGTACATATCATTTTAGCATGAAATTTTAAATCTTTATAAAGTACATACAGTTAGTGTATATACTTAGGTTGCATTATTTATATATTTATATTAAATTAATCTACATGGTAACACTCGAGTACTGGAAAGTACGGGGTGTTACATAATCCTACAAACAACCAATGGGGGGGGGACCCAACATTATGGGTTAGCCCAATATGAATAGATGGGTCATGCAAACATCAATGGGGCTCAATGATTAGAGTCAACCCACTTAGAGAATGATGAGAATGGGCCTAACAAGGGCCTAAGGGAAGGTCACAATGTGGACATTTAACCATCATTGTCCATTAATGTGGACATTTAACCAACATTGCTCCCAAGGAGTGGTCCATATAGAGCCTAACATATAGTGGATCCATAGCCTCACATAAGGGCCTAATACGCATCATAATGGGCCTCATCACATGGGCCATATATACATCACATTGGACCTCATCACATAGGCCATATATACATCACATTGGGCCTCATCACATGGGTTATATATACATCACATTGGGCCTTATCAAATGGGTCATATATACATCACATTGGGCCTTACTCATGGGCCTCAAATACATCACAATGAGCCACGTCCCATAGGTCTCTCATACATCACATCGAGCATCACTTATGGGCCTCATATACATCACATTAGGCCTCACCATCTGGGCCTCACATACATCACACTGGTCCTCACTCATGGGCCTCATAAACATTACATTGGGCTGCATCGCATGGGCCAAAACATGGGCTTCAGATACATCAAGTGGGACCCATCATCCTAGTTGGACTATTTACACCATTCATCTATTTTTAGAGATCATTTTAGAGCATTACCCAAATAAGGAACCATATCGAAATATCATCTGGACCATTCCACAAATAGCAGTGGAGATAATGGTTTTCACTGTTAATAATTCACGGGCCCCCCAAAACGTTTATTTTCCAATTTGTTCATAAGGTCACAAAGACCTGAATTAAGAGTGAAACAAATTCCATATTGATCCAGAACTTCTGGAACCCCAAATGGGTTTCAATGGTAGGCGTTCAACCCTCCACTGGTTTTTACAGTGTGGTCCATCTGATAGATAGATTCGTCATATCTTTAGTCTCAAGCCTTAAGACGAGCTCATCCAACAGATGGATGGTTTAGATCTAACACATAAATCATGATCAGGCCCACACTTGCTGACGTCACTACAGTAGCTATATAACTGGTGTGACCCAGCAGATGGATGGTGTGCAGACATCATGCGGGACCCGCAGAACTGCTAGGGGGCCCACACAGATGGACAGTTTGGATATAACACATACATCATGCGGTGGGCCCCATCCAGATATACAGACTACGTAGGATGAAATGCGTGCATCATGTGGGGCCCACAGAACCTGCTGACGTCAATACATCAACTATATCTGATGTAAAGTACACCAGCCAATCAGCTTCCCATCAAGTGGGTCCAACGTAGGGCCCACCAGATATATATATATATATAAAAGAAAACAACATCCAGCATGCCTGGACACGGACATTAACAATGTGAGGTCCATGTGTTGGATGTAGCACGTCGTTAAGGTGGGCCCCACGTCCAGTGGGCCACATGTGCTGTGTGCAGCATGAATGAAATACATATATCACGGTGTGGCCCGTCAGACGAATGGCCTGGATCATACATCACAGTGGGGTTCATAACACATGGGAGAGAGAGAGAAAAAAAAACTCCACCACTATGAGCCCTCTATGGGTATCGCATCAGCGCGCGAGATGCGGCGTTGGAATCGTGGCGATAGCGCGGTCGCTAGAGTACAAGTCTCTGGTTGAGTCGACCCTAATCTATGGGATGCAACTTAGGGTCGCGCGTAAATGCCGACTATAGGTCGCAGGTCGCGGGAGTTCGATAGAGAGGATCGCGGAAGCCTAAGGAACGGTACGGACTAAGATATGGGCCTTGCAAAGCTGAGCTAGGGGCACACACGTGTGCAATAAACTTATATACACGCAAACACATGTGCCAACATGTAACGCCCCAAAAAATTGGAGGTCATGCATAGACTCGACTCCCGAGTTTTCGAGTGTCACTTATCATGTATTTATGGTTTTTATGATTAATTATATTTAGCTGCGTAATTTGAAATTACCTGAGGCACGAAGCACAATCACACCAATCTACTGAAATGAAGGATATCTCACATATATACAGGTCCAAAAATAATATAGGATCGCCCAAGGCGTTGCCCAACAGAACAACAAAAGAAGGCTATGTCCAAAAAGAGTAAAGCTGAGCCCGCGGCTTAGCAAATCCAAATCCAACCCGATCAAGCCGATGGTGAGCAGCCCATCAGCTACAAGTAGGAGAGCCCGTCCTTCTCGTCCAAGCCCGCCTCACCAGGCTCCTTATGCCCTGAGTCACCTGCATCTATGAATGAGTCTGGTTGGTGTTTTAAAATACCGTCCCAGAGTGGGAGTGAGTGATCAACTCATTGTGAACTATTGGTCTCAAGTTACAACAGGCATCAATTGTAATATGAACTTAATGAAAAATAGACAATCATTAACACCTAATAACTCTTATTTAAAATGTATGCATGCGGGATGATATGATACATGCCATCGCCACAACCCTCCCTCAAGCAACTTCATCTAACGATCGCATATGACAACACTCCCTCAGAGCGACTTTGACTTCCGAGTTGCCACCCTAACTAATGCGTGCAATGCGATTGTGTTAGCCGAGTTATTAGTTAAGTCCATTCATCCAGCAGGTTGGGGATTCTGATTCACCCTACGTATCAATGCCCTAAGCTGGTTGCAAGGCCAAGACCCCGTCAACGAGTGAGGTCGAGACCTCGCGGTCCGTGATCCCGTCGGGTTCCTCATCCCCGACACCAAGCAGATGAGGAGTGCCGAAAGGAAGGGATCGCTCGCGGTCACTACGGGGAGGCGCGGTACCCCAGCGTATGCCAATAGCTCGGACATAGTGTCCCATTTCACCATGCCCAGCTCACGAGGCTGTGGACCAGTTTCAAGTGAATTTTTGATGGGCTACAACGGTTGTAGGGTGGTTCAGGTTCCATACATAGTGACCAAACATGGTTAACATACAAGGTTAGTCAAATAATAGGCTAGACCGCACAAGTCAAGCGGGTGTGAGACGAGTGGCCTCGGGCACAAAAGACCCAAGTAGTCGAACTACAGCCACCCGAACATACCCGCCCAAACCCACGGGTTTAGCCTGAGGGTAGTCCCACCAATGGGACAACCATCCCTCCTCATGATTCCTAACCAACCCAATAAGATGAAGGTTATTTATAACAAGCTAACTATACAGATTCTCAACTAGCATAACAACCACATGTTCTCATATATTTCAAACATACATATGAATACTCCTACAAGCAACCAAGTATTATCAAGAATAAAATGCATGTGAGTGTGTGGGTTAGTGAGGAAGTTAAGTACTTCCTCCATATTATAAAATCATACGCAAAGAATAATGACATCCTACGTACTATGAAGCAACAAAACATGGAAAATCAATCAAGCATGAGCATGTGATCATCCATACACAAACCATGTAAGAAACAAGATCCAAATCATGAAAGAATCAAGCAAGTATGTCCATACAATCCAATAGCTACAATTTCTAGGGTCTCTCTAGACATTCAAACACAACATCCAAGCAATCAAAATTATTAAGCTCATGCTAAAATTGGTGTTAGGCCACCTAAGAACAATAATCCGCACCTTCGGATTCGTTGAAGGCTTGAGAATGCCCTAAGAGGGTGGATTTTGGGGGTTGATCGGTCGGAATCCCTAAAGCAACATTTGCATGTTAGAATCTCAAGCAAAACCCTTCTTATCACAAGGGTTTCAAGGAGAATGAGTGTTGGATCTTACCTAGGCGATCAACGGAATGAAAAGGACGGTTGCGGATGAGATTTCTTCTTGGAGATGAGGTAAGGAGATGTGAGGTTTGATTTCCTTGGGCCCCACCTCGATCTAGGGTCCACCTTTGATCTCCTTCACTCACACTTTCTTCTCTCCTTGCTCTCTAGCTCTCTCTTTTCTCTTTGGTGGTTGTAGTGGGATGATGGAGGTTTATGAGGGAGAGGATTTAATGGGTGGAGGGGTAGGAAGTTATGAGGGAGTGGTTATTGTTGGGGAATAGAGAAGGGTAGGAGGGAGAGGGATGTTTGTTGTTGGAGAATGGTGGGAGAAATGAGATATGAGCTAGGGTTTATTTCCCTAAAGTTGGGTCCTTTGGCCCCAAGCTACAACATCTTCCCAAAATAGCCTTATGGGACCCCCATTGGTGTTGGGGTGGTCCTAACACCCCTCTGGCTACCAAATTCAGCGTGTGGGGGCCCTATGGCCCGACTAGGGTCCATGCAAAAATTGAGGATGAATGGATGAACAGATATATGATCTGAGAAAGCATTTCTGACCCATAAATGGCCCTGTGGGGGCCGATCTAGTGATTGGAGCTGTTCTGGCGGCCCTCTGGCCATGAAACTTGTAGGGTAGGTGCTCCATGGCCCGATGAAGGGCCACGCAAAATTTGGGAACGATCGGATGCGGGGTTTGGTCATACGGGTCTGATTTGCGATCAACGGTCACCGTTCCACGATCAGGTCCCAGATTTGGTGGACGGGTGTAGAAAAATATATTAAACTGTCACCATAAATTTGGAAGAAATCCGACGGCAGAACGCATGATATCCCGGTTTCATTTGTAAGTGCCAAATTCCAATTTTGGCATTGGTGGGGTGCATTCGGCTAGTGTCAGATCCTAGTTCTGGGTGTCCGCTGGGTCCACAGTCCGCGATGGACCACAAGCCCAATGAGATCTATGATTTTCTAAAGTTTTAGATTTTTCTGACCCTCCTCGGTCACTGGGTGGCCCACACGGTCTGTTATCACGTGCAAACAACCATCAGGCTTGGCGGCCCGCGCTAGGCCTAATCACGGCCTGTCTGGTCTATTAAATTAGCTTAATCTTTGATTAATTAACTCGTGTATGAGCTAACGTTGAGTGTTAATGGTCAGTATGTGATAATATAAGTTAATTTTAAAAAAAATTCAAGGATTTTTGGAAATTCAAAACAGTGAAAATCCGAGATGTTACAATATACCCCCCTTAAAAATAATTTCATCCCCAAAATTGCCTAAGGGTAATAAATAAATATATTATCATTTTGTTTGCCTAAGTTTTATTGATTTCAGGTTTATATGCGTGGTAGGGTGCATACTAACTATACTAGCCTTGCTTATTATATTCTACCCCCCTTAAAAATTTTCACCCTTGAGGTTCGAAAACAATGTCAAAATCATGATTATCATACTAAGTGTTTGCTGATAAAGTTTACCTAAGGGTGGTGTATTCTACTCTTTATGATCAAGCTAATACGAAAAAATTAACGGTTGTGGTAGGCTCAAATCCGATACGGCGATTGTCCGCCTGACCAGGGCAGACAACTTGTTGTATCCCTTCTGAATCCTGATGGATCCTAGTCTTCTGCTCGGTCAAAACAGTGAGTCCGTTGGTAGTCACTCAGGATTGAGAATTGGGTCAAGCCGCGAATACTTCGCAAGTGTATAGTCCCGTAATTTCATAGTCCGATCAATCTAAATGTTTAAGGAATATCTCATATCATTGAAAAGTTAAAATCTCCTATTTTTTTTAATTTTTTTTTTAGGTTGTCATTCGGGTCTTTGTCAAATGGAGTTCTCGTTTTAATTCATGTCCAAATTTGTGATTACTAAATCTTTCACTATGCCTATGGTTAAACGATTATCCCAGAAAAGTTTTTAAAAACACAAATTTGTATATGAATTACCATTTTAATCCTATGGCTAGTGGGTTAATCGCAGACTACACTTTGGTTTCATAAATTTCAAGAATGAAGGAATAGTCGAGGTTCTAAGGTATTTGGGAGGTTTGGAGTGCGAATAACGCTAGTAAGGACGCAGTAAGGCAATTATACATACGAGCATTCACAAAGTGACAAGAAAATTCTAAAATAATTCATACATTCATATTGAATTCAAAATGCCATTAGTATGGCCAGTTATATCCTACAGTATAGATTTACATGTATTACTAGATACTCTAAATATAAAGAAAAAAAAAAGCAGACAAATCAAGCAGGAGTTCTAACTGTCTTCAATACATGGTAGTAGTCCTAACTAACTCCAAACAACTACTAATTTCTGTAAAGTTAAGCTATTATTCTTCTGGGTCGGACGAAGATGGGGGTGCCTCTTCCCCTTGAGGGAAAGGATCACCGGAATGGCGAAGAAAGAGGTAACAGTTGCCAAGAATGTCATATCTCTCGGCTAGGATGGATTGGGTGTGAGAAGTGTAGGTGGGTAGTTAGAGGGAAGACTTTTAGGGGTGGTTTTGAGAGTGAATGAGTAAGTGGAGTGGGATTTGAGAATGAAGTGTGATGTTGGGTCTTGGGGAATATATGTTGGAAATGGGTTTGGGTTGGGTATGAGAAAAATAAAAATAAAAATGGGAGTTAGTTGGAGAGAGTAGGTTTGATATTGGCTTTGTGAATGAGATTCTGTGGATGGACTTGAGAACGGGGTTGAGAAAAAGAAAATGGTTAAGAAAGGGTTTGGGAAGGTGGTTTGAAGGTGAGGAAGAGGAGATGGGGAGTTTGTAGGAGGAGAAGATGGATTTTGAAGAGATAGGTTTGAGTATGGGAGAGTGAAGATGATGGAGTGGGAGTAGATGGAAATGAGATCTATTTCTTGTAAGATTTCTTGTGCTTTTGGTAATTAAATTATTTTTAAAATTTTTATAATATTTTATTATTGAGTTTAAAGACATCTCATAAAATTTCATCTCATTTAGAGTTGTAAATAAATTATTAAAATTCTAGGAGCAACAACTGTCTGAAATTAAAAATTTTTGGACAGTTGACAGAACAGCTTAGTTTTAGCTATATTAAATTTTTATTTTATTTTTTTCTTATTTTTATATAAAACTAGACTCATTAAGCTTCAATCTGGATTTTAAATCACTTAAATCGGAGTTGTAACGAAGGAGATATGAATTTTTAAAGTCAATCTAAATTTACAGAAATTTTCAGCGCCGGGGATGGGTGCTGTGGCGCCGGGCCTTTGGACAGCGGGCATTGGCAGCGCCGGGGATGGGCGCTGCAGCGCCAGGGCTCTGAACAGTGGGCACTGGTAACGCCGGTCGCGCGCTATGGCGCCGAGGATGGGTGCTACGGCGCCGGGGCTCTGGACAATGGGCGCCGAGAGCGCCAGTCCCTGGAGGGTCGCCTTGCGACAACCACATTTCACACACTAGGATGAGTTACATGATGAATTTTGGGTAGGAGAAGCCGATCTACGCAATGAGCCTAGTGGTTTTGCGAGATTCCTCCTGGTTAGTAGTCAAAACCTGATTTTTCTACAGTTTCACTATTTTCGGTAAATTCTCATTCATTCCTACATATTTATCCCTAAATGGATCAGAACTATTAAGTTTGGCCCAATATTAGCTCATTTGGTCTAGGACGATTGGTTCCTCCGCCCAATCTTTCAATTTCTGGTTCGCTCCTAACAGTGTACTGGGGGAATTAAGGAACAGAGCGATGACAGGTGAAGATTTTAACGAGATAAATGGGAGAGAGGAAATTTAGACTTTGGCCCGTTTGGCTAGTGGCATTAAGTGGTACCAAGGGGATTTAAGTGGTACCAAGGGGATTGCAATGTTAATTCCAACTCCAGATTGGGAGTGGCACGTCTGAAATGATCGTGGGATGTGATTTAAAATTTATTTCATAGGCTTTGCAAAGTGAACCTTGTGTTGGAAGATGTAATATGGGATTTTCAAATCCCATAATGATGAATTTCTAAGTATAATCTGAAAGGAAATCTCAGGATTCACCCTTAATTGAATACATTTCAACAGGGCATCATGAAACATGGGATGCTCCCATCCCAGGGACAATACCTTACCCACATTTATCGCTACTTTAAAATTTATTTCACCCTAATCCCACCTATTTCAGTTGGCCCACAGTCCCTTAGGGATTAAGTGGACTGGAATAGTTAAATTTCCTACTTAGTTGAATTGAGTCTTGCCGTCAAGTTCCCAAATTCTTGTCCGAGGACGAGTCGAGGCACTGTAGGACTCTCGAATCCCTCTCTAGCGTCACTATTACTCTCGCTACCCAACTCTAATACTTTGGAAGTCTCACCTTCCGTTTAAGAGCGTCAACTCAGGGACTGAGATGGTTTCTAGCATTTTCGTGTTTTCTATTACGTTTTCTGTCAAGTCAGCAGACGCGTTAGTGAGTTAATGACCCATGACCCAAGGAATTCCAAACTATTGCTCTGATACCATCTGTAACGCCCCGAAAAATCGAGGGTCGTGCATAGACTCGACTCCCGAGTTTTCGAGTGTCACTTATCATGCATTTATGGTTTTTATGATTAATCAGGTGAAGATTTTAACGAGATAAATGGGAGAGAGGAAATTTAGACTTTGGCCCGTTTGGCTAGTGGCATTAAGTGGTACCAAGGGGATTTAAGTGGTACCAAGGGGATTGCAATGTTAATTCCAACTCTAGATTGGGAGTGGCACGTCTGAAATGATCGTGGGATGTGATTTAAAATTTATTTCATAGGCTTTGCAAAGTGAACCTTGTGTTGGAAGATGTAATATGGGATTTTCAAATCCCATAATGATGAATTTCTAAGTATAATCTGAAAGGAAATCTCAGGATTCACCCTTAATTGAATACATTTCAACAGGGCATCATGAAACATGGGATGCTCCCATCCCAGGGACAATACCTTACCCACATTTATCGCTACTTTAAAATTTATTTCACCTTAATCCCACCTATTTCAGTTGGCCCACAGTCCCTTAGGGATTAAGTGGACTGGAATAGTTAAATTTCCTACTTAGTTGAATTGAGTCTTGCCGTCAAGTTCCCAAATTCTTGTCCGAGGACGAGTCGAGGCACTGTAGGACTCTCGAATCCCTCTCTAGCGTCACTATTACTCTCGCTACCCAACTCTAATACTTTGGAAGTCTCACCTTCCGTTTAAGAGCGTCAACTCAGGGACTGAGATGGTTTCTAGCATTTTCGTGTTTTCTATTACGTTTCCTGTCAAGTCAGCAGACGCGTTAGTGAGTTAATGACCCATGACCCAAGGAATTCCAAACTATTGCTCTGATACCATCTGTAACGCCCCGAAAAATCGAGGGTCGTGCATAGACTCGACTCCCGAGTTTTCGAGTGTCACTTATCATACATTTATGGTTTTTATGATTAATCATATTTAGCTGCGTAATTTGAAATTACCTGAGGCACGAAGCACAATCACACCAGTCTACTGAAATGAATGATATCTCACATATATACAGGTCCAAAAATAATAAAGGGTCGCCCAAGGCGTTGCCCAACAGAACAACAAAAGAAGGCTATATCCAAAAAGAGTAAAGCTGAGCCCGCAGCTCAACAAATCCAAATCCAGCCCGATCAAGCTGATGGTGAGCCGCCCATCAGCTGCAAGTAGGAGAGCCCGTCCTTCTCGTCCAAGCTCGCCTCGCCAGGCTCCTCATGCCCTGAGTCACCTGCATCTATGAATGGGTCTGATTGGTGTTTTAAAACACCGTCCTAGAGTGAGAATGAGTGATCAACTCAGTGTGAACTATTGGTCTCAAGTTACAACAAGCATCAATTGTAATATGAACTTAATGAAAAACAGACAATCATTAACACCTAATAACTCTTATTTAAAATGCATACATGCGGGATGATATGATGCATGCCCTCGCCACAACACTCCCTCAAGCGACTCCATCTAACGATCGCATATGACAATACTCCCTCAGAGTGACCTTGACTTCCGAGTCGCCACCCTAACTAATGCGTCCAATGCGATCGTGTTAGCCGAGTTATTAGTTAAGTCCATTCATCCAGCAGGTTGGGGATTCTGATTCACCCTACGTATCAATGCCCTAAGCTGGTTGCGAGACCAAGACCTCGTCAACGCGTGAGGCCGAGACCTCGCGGTCCATGATCCCGTCGGGTTCCTCATCCCCGACACCAAGCACATGAGGAGTGCCGAAAGGAAGGGATCGCTCGCAGTCACTACGGGGAGGCGCGGTACCCCAGCGTAAGCCGACAGCTCGGACATAGTGTCTCATTCCACCATGCCCGGCTCACGAGGCTGTGGACCAGTTTCAAGTGGATTTTTGATGGGCTACAATGGTTGTAGGGTGGTTCAGGTTCCATACATATGTGAGCAAACAGGGTTAACATATAGGGTTGGTCAAACAGTAGGCTAGACCGCACAAGTCAAGAGGGTGTGAGACGAGTGACCTCGGGCACAAAAGACCCATGTAGTCGAACTACAGCCACCCGAACACACCCGACCAAACTCACGGGTTTAGCCTGAGGGTAGTCCCACCAATGGGATAACCATCCCTCCTCATGATTCCTGACCAACCCAATAAGATAAAGGTTATTCATAACAAGCTAACTATACAGATTCTTAACTAGCGTAACAACCACATGTTCTCATGCATTTCAAACATACATATGAATACTCCTACAAGTAACTAAGCATTATCAAGAATAAAATGCATGTGAGTGTGTGGGTTAGTGAGGAAGTTGAGTACTTCCTCCATATTACAAAATCATACGCAAATAATAATGACATCCTACGTACTATGAAGCAACAAAACATGGAAAATCAACCAAGCATGAGCATGTGATCATCCATACACAAACCATGTAAGAAACAAGATCCAAATCATGAAAGAATCAAGCAAACATATCCATACAATCCAATAGCTACAATTTCTAGGGTCCCTCCAGACGTTCAAACACAACATCCAAGCAATCAAAATCATTAAGCTCATGCTAAAATTGGTGTTAGGCCACCTAAGAACAATAATCCGCACCTTCGGATTCGTTGAAGGCTTGGGAACGCCTTAGGAGGGTGGATTTCGAGGGTTGATCGATCAGAATCCCTAAAGCAACATTTACATGTTAGAATCTCAAGCAAAACCCTTCTTATCACAAGGGTTTCAAGGAGAATGAGTGTTGGATCTTACCTAAGCGATCAACGGAATGAAAAGGGCGGTTGCGGATGAGATTTCTTCTTGGAGATGAGGTAGGGAGATGTGAGGTTTGATTTCCTTGGGCCCCACCTCGATCTAGGGTCCACCTTTGATCTCCTTCACTCACACTTTCTTCTCTCCTTGCTCTCTAGCTCTCTCTTTTCTCTTTAGTGGTTGTAGTAGGATGATGGAGGTTTATGAGGGAGAGGATTTAATGGGTGGAGGGGTAGGAAGTTATGAGGAAGAGGTTATTGTTGGGGAATGGAGAAGGGTAGGAGGGAGAGGGATGTTTGTTGTTGGAGAATGGTAGGAGAAATGAGATATGAGCTAGGGTTTATTTCCCTAGAGTTGGGTCCTTTGGCCCCAAGCTACAACATCTTCCCAAAATAGCCTTATGGGACCCCCATTGGTGTTGGGGTGGCCCCAACACCTCACTGGCTACCAAATTCGGCGTGTGGGGGTCCTATGGCCTGACTAGGGTCCATGCAAAAATTGAGGATAAATGGATGAACGGATATATGATCTGAGAAAGTATTTCCGACCCATAAATGGCCCTGTGGGGGCCGATCTGGTGATTGGAGATGTTCTGGCGGCCCTCTGGCCATGAAACTTGTCGGGTAGGTGCTTCATGGCCCGATGAAGGACCACGCAAAATTTGGGAACAATCGGATGCGGGGTTTGGTCATACGGGTTCGATTTGCAATCAACGGTCACCGTTCCACGATCAGGTCCCAGATTTGGTGGACGGGTGTAGAAAAATATATTAAACCGTCACCGCAAATTTGGAAGAAATCCGACGGCTGGAACGCATGGTATCCCGGTTTCATTTGTAAGTACCAAATTCCAATTCTGGCATTGGTGGGGTGCATTCGGCTAGTGCGAGATCTCAGTTCCGGGTGTCCGCTGGGTCCGCAGTCCGCAATGGACCACAAGCCCAGTGAGATCTATGATTTCCTAAAGTTTTAGATTTTTCTGACCCTACTCGGTCACTGGGTGGCCCACACGGGCTGTTGTCACGTGCAAACGGCCATCAGGCTTGGCGGCCTGCACTAGGCCCTATCACGGCCTGTCTGGTCTATTAAATTATGTTAATCTTTGATTAATTAACTCGTGTATGAGCTAACGTTGAGTGTTAATAGTCAGTATGTGATAATATAAGTTAATTAAAAAAAATTATAAAAATTTCAAGGATTTTTGGAAATCCAAAACAATGAAAATCCGGGATGTTACACAACATGTCATATAGGTGCGAGATATAATCCTTCCATGAAGTCGGTCAAACCTTGGAGTTCTTGAAAATAAGTCTGGTCCACTCACCACCCAATAATATGAGGGGTGAATGTGTTAGAAAACTTAAACTTTTTAGAGCCCAACATCTGTTTTGCAAAGTGTGGCCAACCTAATCAACGGATCAATTCGATTCTGGGCTAGGACAACAATATGGCGGTACCATTCTGATAGATAGATTGGATTTTAAACCTATCCTGCCATACATGGTTAGGTTTACCAGCCGAACAATTTGTATATTGTTGATCTTATTGGGCTATTAAATCAATGAGATCGTGGAACTCAAATCATAAGAATGGATTAAAAAAACACTAATATTGAAAAAAAAAAAAAAAAAAAAAAGATGAACAACTTCATTGAAATTTAAACTTTTCAATGCTTATAAAAGCTAGAATAAGTAAGAATCTCTTGTTCAAATTTTCAAATGCTAGATTGATTTTAAATTAATCTAATTTAAGATGGAAATAACTCTCTACCTATCTAGATTTGGTCGTTTTATCATGCCAAGAAAAGTAAGTTCGGAAAAGAGAACCTTCTGTCTTAAAGAAAACTTGATGGCCTATGGCTTAATTGAAGTTATGGCTTTTGATAAAGAAAAATGACATAATAAGATTCATGTAGCTGACTCCAATCAATTGAGATAAGGCTTAAATGATAATTAAGAGACTTTGAGGACGTAAGGTCAAGATTTATTTTCTCTTATTCTCCAAACAGAAGAAATCCTCGAAGGTTGGCGTGCAATGACTTTTCAGCTTCAAAATGTTTTCAAATTCCTCATGCATGCTGTTGACTAAAGAAATTCAATCTTTGAATGTCCGCCATGCAGCACCTTCTTGTGACTTAGGCCAGTGTCATTTTGTGCTTTGGTATTTTGCCTTGGAGACATCCCCTTTTGTGTGCCTCTTTAGGCCAGCTCTTTTTCTTATTTTTATTTTTGTTCTTGGTCCATGGCTTTTTCATTGGTTATAATTTAAGAGCTTAGCTCTTGTTATTTGTTGCTTGCAAATGGGGTTTGTACTTTTTTTGGAAATATTTCTTGTAAGCAGTTTATAAACCTATGTGAATTGACTGTGACCCTAATGTGGCCCAATTAAAATTTGTGGGCCCTCAATGAAAAGCAGAATTTCTCTAATCTTTTAGGGAAATAATATTTTTATCATTTTTATTATATGTTTTACATCTAATAAACGCACATAAATTTCTTCATTAAATCATATCAAGAATTATAACAATTCACATAACCCTAATTATAGACAATTCTCATTATCTTCTAATACAATGAACAAAGGCCTCTCCCATCCATGTTGCAACATTCATTGGCATTTGCCTCTACTTGAATTTTTAGCGCATGGAATTATTCTTCCACCATTGGAACTATTTTTTAACGATCTTTCATCATCATTTGAACTCTCTCTCTCTTGTTATATGACAAAAAATTGCCCTGGGTATCCTATACAGGCGAAAATTTGGGAATGGACCCAGTCCTCAGACACAGTATTCCACCCAAGCCCATCTCAAAACAGGCCTGGGCATTGACAGCCCTATCCACAGTACTGAAATAAGGCACAACAAAGAACCACCTGTCCTGCCAACTTCCAACTTTCGTACAACATCCCTACAATGGAAAATGTAGGCTGCACCATGAAGATCACTCTTCTCAAAAATCAGGCTGATTGACTTTCATGGTGGGCCAAACCTGTATATTGACTCAGACCATAGATTGTCCGTTGATTCAATGGTGGGGCCCATCTGATAAGTGGATGGGCATTATTGTCGTCTCAATGCCTGAGGCTACCATTTTCGTTGAACGGATGTCCTATAAAAGTGGCACGTGCAAAGTGGTACAGCACCAATAGGTGATCTGATCTCTAATAAAGTGGGACAACAGCTATAGGTGATCAGCACCAGGCCCATGCCACAATTTCAATGGGCTTATGAACTCAGGTCTAGTCACGGCTCATGGAATGTAAGGCCCATGCACAGCTTGACATGGGCTGGGCCACAAAAGCTCATTGGGCTACCGGTTGTACTCAGCTTGTGGCAATGGATTGGGGTCAGCCCAAAGCAAACCTAATTACTTATGGATAATATTCTATCCTTTAAAAATTAATTGTTGGGGCGAAAATGTCCTACATCTTATAGATGATATTCTATACTATTTTCGCCTTTTAGCATCTTTATTAATAAGAGTTTATTTACTTATTTTGAAAAAACTTGTATTTTGAAAATAGACTATTTGGTAAAATCTTAATTTTATATTTAATTCTTTAGAAACAAGCATAAAATGTTTTAGAAAATAAATGATGAAGATACATTTTTTTAAAGAGCTTATTTAGGCTAAGCAAGTAAAAAAGCACCGGTTGTCGTGCCTCAGTGGGTAGACTCTATATGGAGTATGAATACGAGGTGACAAGTTTGAGCATTCCCTGTGGTGTAAGTATGGGAGAGAGTGTGTGGGGTGGGTGTGGGTGTGTGGGGAGGGGTGAGTGTGTGTGTAAAAATAAAAAAGTGGGTAAATTATTTTTTGCTAATTTTGAAATAAACTTGTCATAAAACTTTTTAAGCAATTTCCATCTTACCCTCTTCTCTTCTTTGTATAATCTCTCTAAGGTGGGCCCATATGATGAATGTCCAGTTTTGAAGGTGGAGGGCCACATGATGAATGGTCCACATCAAGGTAGGCCCCACATGATGGATGGCCTCCATCAAAGTGTGGTGGGCAGGACCACATGATGTAAGGTTGACATCAAAGGTAGGTCCCAATGATGAATGGCCCATATTGAAGGTTGGGCCTCACATAATAAATGCTCCACATCAAGGTGGGCCCACATAATGCATTGTTCATATCAAAGGTGGGTCCCACATGATTGATGGTGGACATTGAAGGTGGGACCATATGATGGAAGGCTGACATCAAAGGTGGTCTCACATGTCGAACAACACATATTGAAGATTGAGCCCACCTAATGCACGGTTTACATCAAAGGTGGCGCCCAAATGATGGATGGCCCACATCAAAGTGTGGCCCAGTATGATGGACCATCCACATCAAGTAGCCGCACCCGATGGACGGTTCACATCAAAGGTGGGACTTCCATAATGTACAATTCACATTAAAGGTGGGCCCTCATGATGGACAGTTGACATCAAAGGTGGGCCCATAAGATGAACGACCCATATTGAAGGTGGGGCCCCACATAATGAATGGTCCTCATCATGGTGGACCCACATAATGGATGGAGCGGACCTCACATGATTGATGGCCCACATCAAAGTATGGCCCTTCGTCATAGACAGTCCACATCAAGTAGGCCTCACCTAATAGACGGTTCAAATCCAAGATCTTGCATGATGGATGACCCATATCCAAAGTGGCCCAACATGACAGATGATCCACATAGAAGGTGTGCCCCACATGGTGGATGGTGGACATCAAAAGTGAACCCCACATGATGGACAACCCACTTCAACGGTGGGGCCCACATGTTTGACACATCAAATGTGGACTCCACGTGATTGGCAGTAGACAACGAAGGCCCTCATATAAAGAAAAATTAGAATTGATGGTGGGCCCCACATGAAGGATGATCTACATCAATGTGGGGCCCACATAATGGACCATCTATGTTAAAGGTCAGCCCCTAACGATGAATGGTCCACATCTAGGATGGGCCAGGCATGATGCATGAC
This sequence comes from Magnolia changhungtana, assembly GCA_030180095.1. Taxonomy (NCBI): domain Eukaryota; kingdom Viridiplantae; phylum Streptophyta; class Magnoliopsida; order Magnoliales; family Magnoliaceae; genus Magnolia; species Magnolia changhungtana. Next base: position 12,841,744 of record JASAUF010000471.1, on the reverse strand, counting down.
CTAAGGTTTGGCCCCATGATGGATGATCCACACCAAAAGTGGTCTCTATATGATTGATGATCCACATCCAATGTCCAACATGATGGACGGCCCAAATATCTTAAAACATGAAGATTGCAGTCATCCGTTCTTCTGCATTTGGGGCACCATCTATCTATGGTAAGATCCACCAAAACAATTGTATTGATCGCTCTTATAATAGAATTTGTTATAATTTTTAAAAATGGCATCAACTATCCTTTGAAAAGACTATTATTTGCTCATTTTGGTAAATGTACTTATTTCTAATAAAAGTTTTTTTTAAAAAAAATATTTTTAACAAACAAGCTTATTATAAAACAAGAGCTAGAACAACAAAAGCTTATTAAAGCAACTCTTATTTGAAAAGCTCTTATTGGATTAAAGTAGAGATGCTAAGCCAATCCTTAGTTTGCTTCAGGTTTTCAGCTTGGTTGGGCAGGGTCAACTTATGGGTGGGGTTCAAGTTCAACCCAAGCCCAACCCATCTAATATATATAATCCTTGGGTTTTAAGCGGTTCAGATATGGGTTGGATATGATAATACATATTTATATTAGACTCGAATTTTGGATATTCTTATTGACTAATACCGAATTTGTATCCGTTTCTGACTTATTGTAAGGAATCTTCTATCCAAAATGAACAAAAAATAAAAGTAAAAATAAAAAGCCTATTCATCAGGATGCAATCAACAAAAAGGAAAACACTATAATTTTTATAGATTAGTGTGAAGAAAATGAACAATCTTAACCTTCTTTTCTATCTATCCTCGAATCAGAGCATTTCAATCACTCTTGATCATAATTAAGGTATCAATAGCTAAGATTAATCACAGAGATGAAAAGAAAGCAAAAGAGCTTAGCTGTTGGATTGATCAGTTTAATTAGAGTTAGTACAACTCACCTCTTCTATTACTAAGTCCTTGTGTGAAGGTCGCACAAAACCTAAGTATCAACTGCTTCACTCCTTAAAAAAATTAACCTATTTGACTGTTGAGACTTTTGGCTATGTTAGCATTCGAATCCGTGACCTCATGGTTGAAATGCAATTTGCCTATTAGAGCTGTACACGAGCAGAGTTAGCTCGGTAGCTCGCTCGACTCAACTCGAAAAAACTTGACTCGACTCAGATCGAAGCTGAGTTCATACCGAGTTGAGCTGAGTTTTGAAGCTCGAAATGAGTTCGAACCGAGTTCAATCTTGCCCCAGCTCGACTTGACTCGACTCGAATACTGCTTGAACTTGGCTCGACTCGATACAAGATATATATACCCATCAAAAAAAAAAACCTACCCCCCTTTTTAAAATACATCCCACCCGCACAACCCTAATCCTGCCCTACCTCTTCATCCCTCTCTGTCAATCAGACCGGCGAAGCTCCTCTCTCTCTCTCTCTCTCTCTCTCTCTCTCTCTCTCTCTCTCTCTCTCTCTCTCTCATCCTCTCTCTACTCTCTCTCTCTCTCTCCGCTCTCTACTCTCGACCCTCATCCTCCCTTACCATACGGCCATCCGCCTCCCTCTCTGTCAATCTGGCCGGCGAAGCTCCTCCTTTTTCTCTCTCAACTCTCTCCCTCAATCCTCCCTTACCGACACACCCGCACTGTTGCACGGCCCGTCTTCCTCCCTCTCTGTCAGTCTGGGCTCGAACTGTGCTCGAACTTGGCCGAGCTATTGTTCCGAGCTCGAAGACCGAGCTGGGACTCGAGCACAGGCTGGGCAAAGCTCGGCTCATCTCGACTCAACTCATGTGCACCTCTACTGTCTATTATCGAGTCATGGGTTGAATCCCATCTATCCACCTATTTCTAAAGTTATGACCTTCAGATAATCAAGCAAGCAAAATACATATATCTGACCTGATTAGAAATTTTGAATGAGTAAAAAATTCACATATCATATCCAATTGTCTTGAAAAAAATTCACATATCATATCCAATTGTCTTGAATTGAATATATTAGGTAACTGAGTAAATGGATATCAACCAAGTCTGATATAACGTTAATAACAATGTACAAGTTTACCCCAACAATTAATTTTATAAGGACATTGGACTTTTAAATAATGGAAGGACATAGGAAGCCATTTGAAGAAATCTAATGCTATTTTGGTGATTTAGAGGCATGTCCATTTGATTATATCTGCAAAAAACCAGACAACAACCCCAGTTTTACCTGTGGAAAACCAGCACCACTTCTCACCTTCTCTCTTTATTCTCTCCCTTGTCAATGGAGCCTGGCAAAATCAAAAGTTTGATTCGACCCAGCCCCCTCTCTGTTGTCAGTGGACCGCGCTAAGGCCTGATAAAATCAAAATTTTGAATTAGCCCAGTCCAACGGTTCAAAATTCATGCTGAAACCAACATCAGCTGGGAGTGGATTAGTTGCGGCCCTTATCGTGGGGCCCACCTCTATAATACACACATACATCAAGGTGGGCCCCACGGCATGGATTAGTAGCAAACCTGGCAGTTTACCCAAGGGCCAACATGGCCCATTGCCACCCCCTCGTGGTGAACTTTCACCATTGTCTAGCATGGCATCTCAGGACTCAAACCACCCACCGTTGATTTTTCTACGTTCGATCCTTCCATTCTGATATTTCAACCTTAGCCGGCCATGAAAGAAATCAAAACAAAGGGCTGCATTGAAGCGTTCCTTTTCAGGTACTATTTCTTGATAGGGATGTCTAATGATATTGTTGTTTTCTCTTCAACGGTCAATAATCATCCTGATGATAGTAAGGTCAAGCACTCAACCCCTTTGACGTTCTCCCATCCACTCCCTTGGTGGGTCCCACTTTTACATTGATTCAGCCCATTGTTTTCATTGGATGAGTGGACCACCCTCATTTTCGCTGTTGGTCATGATCTTCATCGTGTGGCACACATGCACGTGTGTTCTGCACAAGCGACGCGTTAGGAAGAAATCAGATCCACTCACTAAGTGGGCCATACACGTCTATGCTGAATTACACTGCTGGTTGTCCACGGTTCCTACTTCCAACTGTGTGGTCCATCTAATGATCGGATCTGGCTGATTTTTGTACAAGGTGATCCTTATGGTGGGGCCTACCATTTTCATGGTACCGATGTCCTGCACATGTGGCATGTTGACGGGAAAAGATGGTACGGTACCACAAGTTGTGGTACCTTGCCTAGCAAATAATAGGTTTTTCACTAGATTTTTCTCTTCAAATTTATGAGCTTGATTATTTTTGTGAGATCTGGACCATTGATTAGAAAATAGCATTCATCAAAGATTCTTGACATGTTTGTAACCATCCATTGTCTTCCCTCTGCAACTCACGTGGCCATCCGATTAAACGATCCATAGGCACCAAAGATGGATGGATCAACGCATTTAGATTATTCAGTTTTGAGTCTTTGGACCGTTTAATTTTGATGGGACATTCAATAGCCGAGTCGTAATAACATTAATGGGCATAAAATATCTTGATTTGGACAGGGACCGTTGGCGACGCGTTTGCATGGAATCTTTCTATACATGTGGAGACTTGTTGAAGGACGCGGTCCAGCCGGGTGGGTGCGACCCTGACCGTGGGGCCACCTTGATGTATGTGTGGATACAACGCCAGGAACGTTGTCTGGATATCTTCAAACGGTATATCAAACAAGGGTCCTGAGCGATGGAACAGACTGCTGGATCGATGGAATGAACTCCGCATTATATAAATTGTTCTCTGGACGGTTCTGAACAGGTTTAGTCGATGGACCTAGGAAGTTCGAGCGGTCAATGATTTTGAGGATGTTTAAATGATTGAACACGTAGCTGTCAATCGATCAAGGGTTACTCGATCGACATCGATCAATCGATACTTAGATCGACTGCGCACATGATTTCGAGTAATTGCGCAAATTATTTTATATTGCGGGTGTTATACTAATGTGGGATGAGAGCTTGATTAAGAAAGCTTCAACATTTCTAAGAGAGCTAGCTTTGAATAGAGGCTAGGGTTTTTTAAAGAGTTTCGGATATGCAAGTTTATCAATTTCTTGTAATTCGTTTTCATAGTGAATTTGTTTGTCGCTTTGTTCCATGAGTTTTTCCTGTAAGGGTTTTTCATGTAAAATCATATTTCTGATGATGAAAAATGGATAGTGGTGATGCAAAATAAAATGGACTCCTTGTATAAGAATGAGACGTGGGAGTTAGTGGAACTTCCTATTATACATAAACCGATTGAATGTAAATGAATCTATCGGAATAAACATGATAAATACAAGACAAATTTGGTTGCGAAAGGGTGTGATTAGAAAGAATGCGTCAACTTCAATGAGATCTTTCGTGTCTATTATCAAGCAGATATCTATTAGATTTGTGTTAGCATTGGTTGCTCAATACAACCTGAAATTAGAACAAATGAATATGTAGACTACTTTCATACATGATGAATTGAAAAGGCATATATACATGAAATAACATTTCATCTTCTATTTTGGATTATTACTATTGTGGAGGATGCCTTGCATTCTACCTTTCATCATGCCTTACATTTTACCCTTCATTTGCAGGGATAGTTTAGTTGACTGAGAAATTTGGGGGTCAACTAAACCTCGTCATAATGTTCCCAATCGACCAATGATTATTTCAATCCTATTGAAAGCTCAGGCGACCTATCAAAGGTGCGAATGACGGTTTGTGCATTTTTGACGTATGGGATATTTAAGCCTAATTTCAAGTTAGGGCTTACCATTCAAACGTTTTCTCTAAGGAAAATAGTTTACGAGGTGAGAGGGTTCTAACGCTTGTAAGGGCATGGGAAGAGTTTTTCAAGAGTTGTGCACAACAAGAGAAGATCCGGTAATCTTGTAATTGTTCCTACTTCCAACTGTATGGTCCATCTAATGATCGGATCTGGCTGATTTTTGTACAAGGTGATCCTTATGGTGGGGCCTACCATTTTCATGGTACTGATGTCCTGCACATGTGGCATGTTGACGGGAAAAGATGGTACGGTACCACAAGTTGTGGTACCTTGCCTATCAAATAATGGGATTTTCACTACATTTCTCTCTACAAATTTATGAGCTTGCTTATTTTTGTGAGATCTGGACCATTGATTAGAAAATAGCATTCATCAAAGATTCTTGACATGTTTGTAACCATCCATTGTCTTCCCTCTACAATTCACATGGCCATCCGATTAAACGATCCATAGGCACCAAAGATGTATTGGTCAACGCATTTAGATTATTCAGTTTTGACCGTTTAATTTTGATGGGACATTCAATAACCGAGTCATGATGACATTAATGGGCAGACAATAGCTTGATTTGGACAGGGACCATTGGCGACGCGTTTGCATGGAATTTATGTATACATGTGGAGACTTGTGGAAGGACGCGGAATAGCTGCGACCAGGGGTCCAGCCAGGTGAGTGCGACCCTGACCGTGGGACCACCTTGATGTATGTGTGGATACAACGCCAGGCACATTGTCTGAATATCTTCAATAGGTATATCAAACAAGGGTCTTGAGCGATCGAAGAGACTGCTTGATCGATCGGTCGACTGAGTTCTAAATTATATAAATTGGTCTTTGGACAGTTCTAGACAGGTTTAGTCAATCGACCTGGGAAGTTCGAGCAATCAACTATTTTGAACATGTTTAAGCGATCAAACACGTGACTGTCAATCAATCAAGGGTTGCTCGATCGATGTCGATCAACCGATGCTTAGATCGACGTCACACATGATTTCGAGTAATTGCACGAATTATTTCATGCGAGTGTTATACTATAAATATATATGTAATGTGGGATTAAAGCATGATCAAGAGAGCTTAAACATTTCTAAGAGGGTTTTTTAATGGGTTTCGCATCTGTAAGGTTATCAATCTCTTGTAATTCATTTTCATAGTGGATTTGTTTGTCGCTTTGTGCCATACGTTTTTCTTGCAATGGTTGTTTTAACGTAAAATCATGTTTCTGATGCTGAGAAATAAATGGTGGTGATGCAAAACAATATGGACTCTTTATATAAGAACGAGACGTGGGAGCTGGTAGAGCTTCCCGTTGAACATAAAGCAATCGGATGTAAGTAAATCTATCGGAATAAACATAATAAATACAAGACAAGATTGGTTGCGAATGAGTGTGATTAGAATGAATACGTCGACTTCAGTGAGATCTTTCACATCTATTACCAAGCAGATATCTATTACATTTGTGTTAGCATTGGTTGTCTAATACAATATGGAATTTGAACAAACGAATGTGAAGACTGCTTTCCTGCATGATGAAATAGAAGAGCAGATATACGTGAAATAACATTTCATTTTCTATTTTTGATTATTATTGTTGTGGAGGATGTCTTGCATTCTACCTTTTGTCTACAGGGATAGTTCAGTTGACCGAGAAATTTAGAGGTCAACTGAACCTCGTTGTAATGTTCCTAATCGATCGAGGATTATTTCGGTCGATCGAGAGTCTCTATTGAAAGCTCAATCAACCTATTAAAGGTGCGAATGACTTTGTACATTTTTACATATAGGGTATTTAAGCCTAATTTTGAATTAGGGCTTACCATGTAAACGTTTTCTCTAAGGAAAAGGATTTGCGATGTGAGAGGGTTTCCAACATTAGTAAAGACTTAGGAAGAGTTTTCCAAGGGTTGTGCATAGCAAGGGGAGATCAAGTGATCTTGTAAAAAAAAAAAAGGTGAGTGATATGCTCTACGTTTTTTTTTTTTTTTTTAGTTGAGATATTTGTCGCTTCATGTTGTGATTTTTTTCTACAAGAGTTTTCGATGTAAAATATCATGTGTTCTATGGTTGATTGCTTTTGGTTTGATTCTCTTCTTTATTCTATTGTTCTATTTTTGTTTATCATGCTTCCGCAAAGTACACGAATTAGCAGTAGTGTTAGATTCGATTTTCTAATACATATGGTTTAATTCAGGCTTGTTGTGGCGTGGGTTTATATCATTGTCGTCTGATAAGGAGCTCATTTACTCCAACAACTACATTACCTTCCCTCAAGTTGTGACCAAATGATAAAACTACCCTCATATGAGTAATCTATTTGGCCGGGCAGGTAGTTGCACCGTAAATATTGAACATTCAAAAAAAACGTGGCTAATCCAATTATCAAGTGACCACCTACACACGTCTTTCTATCTAATGGACAACCTTCCAAAAACCTCTACATCCACATAGTGTTGCATCTGATGGTTGGGTTAGTCTGATTTTTGGAATGCCCTCTTTCTATGGTGCAGTGACCACACTTAATGAGTTGGATGGCATACATACACCATGTTGGACCCACACATTTACAATTAGTTGTATATAAGCAGGGGTAAAATGGTCTACTACTCAAAAAGTAAATGGTGCTAACATGTTGCGTTTTCCTTTACATGATGAAGAATTGAAATAAGAGGACTTATTTGTAATAATCCAAAATGAAAGGGGAGACGTGTTGGTTATCGTATAACTGAGGGGAGGTTAAGTGCAATTAAGCCAACAACAAAGGGAGATGGCCCACATTTATCGGACAAATAAAAAGCCAACAGTAGAACAGTTAGGACCTTCTGGGTTGTCGCCTGTCCATCTTGAGACCCGCGGGATGGACGGTCGAGAGTTATACACGTGGCTGGTTGAATCGAGTGAGTGGTTGAATGAATATTCTTCAACTTTACAGCTAAAGAAGAAATAGTCAACCACTTGCAAAAAGTCCGTTAACCAACTGCTGGGTGTCCTTCTTGCTTTCCACGCGCCCACCCGAATCCATGTCGAATCCCACGGCATGAATGGCTTGTTACAATCGGATGCGGATCGGGTACTAACCACGCTCTCTATACGCCCACCGTGAGGTATGGGTTTATCTACACCGTCCATACATTTTTACATATCAATTTTAGATGTAAAATAAAAAATGAAGGAGATCCAAGGCTTAAGTGGACCACACCAAAGGAAGAAGCAGTGATGATGATTTCCACCGTTGAAACCTTACTAGGGCCCACCGTGATGTTTATTTTCAATCCAACCTGTTCATAAGGTCTTGTATACCGGGATGAAGTCAAAAAAAAAAAAAAAAAAAACATTTTTAGCCAAAACCTCTGCGACTCCCAAGAATTTTTTAATGGTGGGAGTTTAATTCCCACTGTGTGGTCCACTTGAGCTCGTATATACCTCTTTTTTGTCTTTAACTCTAATATGATATGAAAAATTGAATGAACGGTGTGGATAAATCCATACATCACGATGGCCCCTCAGAGACCTAGCGTGTTCGAGCTCGGGACAGGCGGGGTAGCGTCAATCCCCGTCCATTATAATACGAACTGCGTAGCCTGCATGCTTACACGTGTTTTATTGGAGTACACGGATAGTATACTATCCCGCATGTGCAGAATCGGTCCGGGCAGGGATATGTGGGGTCACCGTGATTTATTGGTTTTATCCACGCCGTTCATCCATTTTTTCAGATCATTTTAGGTAACGAGCTCAAAAATGAGGGAGATGCGAGGTTCAAGTGCGACCACAGTGGCCATTGAACGCCTACCGTTAAAAATATCTTGGGTTCCATAGAACTTTTAGATCAAGCATAAATTATTGTTTTTCCTTCATCGAGTTCTATGTGACCTTTTAAACAGGTTTGATTGTAAATAAACATCAAGGTAGGCCCTAGGAAGGTTTTAACTGTAGGCTGTAGGCATCATTATCACCTGTGCTTCCTTTGGTGTGGTCCTTTTGAGCCTAGGATCTGGCTAAATTTTAGGCTCGTACCCTAAAATGATGTGGAAAGATGGATGAACGGCGTGGATATATCACAGTGGGTCCCACAGATCCCTTGCCTAGACCCATTTCTGTCCGGCAGGGACAGTACACAATCCGCTTCTGTTTTGTCGTTTCTCACCTCTTCTAGTACATGAGTTTTAAATCCAACACCGTTGATTTTATGAGGAGAAGTGAGCTAAAGGCGATATACACCATCGAACGTGTGGGTCACCAATCAAGACCGTTCATCTTTAAACGTTGCCATGTGTGTTGTTGAAAATTCACATGTCCCAATGTCGGGTATATGATACTCTGGTTTCTATTTGATAAATTTTCACAAACCTAAATTTGGAATCTTAACCGTTGATTGAGTTCTGGTTATGGTTTGTATGGCCTACACCATCGGAGCATACTTTGCCACGTGTAAGGTATTGTTTGCAATTGGGCCCAAATCTATCTTATTCTTGCCTGTTATTTTCTTCACGTATTAACATGGAGACGTAAAAACCGAATACAACACAACAGAAATACCAAATGCTTCATGCAACGAGAAATACAAAGTTACTTACATCTTGGCACACGTGTAGAAGATCTGCGCCGTTCATCACCCTGCTCCAGTTGTGCATGGCTTTTTCTTTTTCTTTTTTAATGTTAGCTGGTTAGTACACCCCCACTGTCAGTTGACACTTCTCTGTTGGTCACCCCATTGTTGAAACGAGGTATCTTTCACTCTGTCTACCACTTGAGCAATCAGCGTGTAGTCGTGGGGAAAAGATTGGCTACTCCCCCTGCCACCAGCCCGGTGGCTGGTGGTCGGTGCTCCGTGGGTCTCACCATGATGTATGTGTTTCATCCATTTCATTCATCCATTTTTTTAAAGATAATTTTAGAGCCTGAACCCAAAAATTGAGAGGGATATAAATCTCAGGTGGACCACACCACAATAAAACAATAGTGATTGGATATCCACCATTAAAATCCTCAGTTTTGGTCTCATACCATAAAATGATATGAAAAAATAGATGAACAGCATGGATGAAACACATAAATCATGGTGGGGCCCACAGAGCACCGACCACCAGCCATTGGCTGGTGGCAGGGGGAGTAGCCAATACGCGTCCGTAGTTGTGCATGTGTTCTGCCCGGAAAATCGGCATGGTCCGTCCATCAGGTGGGCATATCATCAAATTTTTAAGCGTTTTGGCACGTATGATAAAAGCCTTCACCTGGCTTACGGGCCAAAGCATATAGATAATGTGCTAGCCAGATGAATGTTCCAGATCTTACTCACGTGCGCATCGCTTACACGTGTACCTGTTAGTAAGATTAGAATTCTACTCGAACGAGTAGCCTTCGCACGACTTAAAAGTCAAACACAGCATTGACTAAGGGGACGGGGATTGGCCAACTGGCGAATGAAGTAACGTCACGGTTCACCCATTCGGAGAGATCATTTTAGAGCAAAACCTAAAGAATGAGGTAGATCCAAAAATGAACAGTAATTAGATCAGCCTATACAGACGTGAATGAAGAGAAAATACCTGAGGCTTGTTACGGAGCTTGGATTTAAAATGCATTGGAATTCAAATCACAAACATGTTAAAATAAAGTGACCCTAATTCCTTGTTTGTGTTTAGTTCAAATATTTCAAATATTATGTAAGAAACTTTGTATCTGAAAGGCATAGGATTTCTTCAAGATTTCATTAACTAAATCAACTATCATATTCCAAATTATTATATACATGATATTTCTAATAATGATTGTAATAAGTTTATTAAAATATTTACTTTGACAAAAAAGGGAAGTAATTTGAATGTTAGGGAGGGCCACAAGCATAAAGATCACAAATATGTACCTCATTAACATTTTCAACTGTTCATTTAGATGTTTAACGTTTGGATGGTTGAAGTCATTTTACTAATGTTATTAATGTTAAATCTAACAATTAGACTATTTTGGAGTATTATCGGTGTGTCATGTGTCTAATGGATTAGTAGCATAGAGACAACTTGGTGACATGTGTGACTCTACCAGACTTAAAATCAGGTGAAAAAGTCATTTCCTTAGGATTATGTGTAATCAGCATTTTGTTAGGATTTAGAACGACCAAAATAAAGATTTCAAATACCTCCAAATCCAAAGCTGCTAAATGAAAATAATAATAATAATAAATAACTATTTAAAATTGAAATGCATCTTTTCACGGACGCCGATTGCGTCCTACCCCCGCCCGGACAGTAAACCGTCCGGGTAGGGCTCTGTGGGGCCCACCGTGATATTTATGTTTTATCCACGCCGTTAATCGTTTTTAGCATATCATTTTAAGGCATGAGACAAGAAATTAATTAGGTTCACAGCTCCAGGGGACCACACGAAATGAAGCTACAGTGATAATGACAATAACCGTTGAAACCTTTTTAAGAGACACCGTGACGATGTTTTACCATAAAACCTATTCATAAGGTCATGTAGACGTAGATGAAGCGAAAAAACAAATATCAGCTTGATCTGAAACTTCTCCAGCTCCCAAGAAGTTTTTAATGGTGGACGTTCAATCCCAAAATTGTGGTCCACTTAAGATATTTTCCTCCCTATATTTTTGGTTCATTTCTTAAAATGATATGCTAAAAACGATTAACGGCGTGGATAAAACATAAACATCACGGTAGGCCCCACAGAGCCCTGCCCGGACGGATTACCGTCCGGGCGGGGGTAGGACGCAATCCGCGTCCTTAACTGTTAGTGGATACAACACATGCATCAAGGTTGGCTCATTGAACATGGTAACGTTGAGCCAATCTCGCTACTGACCGCGGCCAAGGAGACTTGAGCAGAGACCGGAGCCGTTTACAACACCTGTTTTACGCAGCAGCGTTAAACACCCAAGATCCGTAGGGTTACCATCTTTTATATTTAAATCCACTACATCCATAAGGTGATAAGCACTCTTTTAACCGTACATACAGAATATCATACATACAAACAACTTTAATGGACCACACTAATGGAAACGAAAAAAATCTGCTAAACCTTGAAGTTCAGTCAGTGTGGGCTGCATAATAATTGGATCAGGCTTATTTTTGGATTTTCACTTAATACTAGCGAGTTACAGCTGATTAAAGGTTTTGATGAAAGATAAACTCCTTGGTGACTTTAGAAACAAACCTATGGTTGTCATCCCATCCCCATTGCTCCCCATGGAGTGGCCCACCTAATACGTAAATCTTGTTTTCTTGTTTCTCCTTATCCTAAAATAGATAATATAACCTGATGGTTGGACTAGATTTTACATATAAAATATAGTGAACCGCACAAGCTTGGGTGTTTTATACGCCGCATACAACAGGTCTTATATAGGATTTGGGCAGTTGGGTAGTTCCATATGAACACTTACAGGTGGCCTGCACCGAATTTATAACCATCAAAATTGTGGAACCCACCGTTGAATTTTCAGGTACTTAAAATGAGATTGATTGGACAATCCAGACTACTGATTAATACACATTTTTTGGTCAGTTTGTAATATCAGTATATCAATTACTTTCATGGTTTCAGTTAAACATTTTGGCAATAATCCATATCAGTAATTCCTGACATTTTGGACGGTCTTGATTTAAGGTACATGCCACTTGAACATAGAAAAACTACACATGTATCATACCCACCTGCGGTAGGATATCCATTGTAGCGTGTGCGTCAAATAAATATACTTTAAAAAAAAAAAAAAAAAAAAAAAAAAAAAAAAAACGTTGAAAAAAATAAAATAAAATTTCCAACGTACGGAATATGGTTGTCCTCTCTGCATCAAAGAGCGGACGTTTCACCTTTTTCCGGAGAAAAGAACTGATCACATGCTGGCAATGGTACTTTTAATACCGTACAATCTTCTCCTCGTCGTGCGGCTTGTGCAGCATATCAGTATGCATGCTGATTGGGTTTTATCCACGCCGTCCATCTATTTTTTCAGATCATTTTAGGGCATGACCCTAAAAATTAGGCAGGTCTAATGCTCAAATGGACCACACCACAGGAAGCAGCGGTGATATTGAAACTCACATTTGAAACTTCCCTACGGGCCACCGTAATGCTTATTTGCCATTCAATTTGTTCCTAACATCAGATTGATAGGGAAGTTCTGCCACTCATGAAAAGATTTTAATGGTGGGAGTTCAATCCCCCACGTGTGGTCCCACGGAACCCTACCTGAATGTATGTGTTTTATATTAGCCATCCATCCATTTTAAGGCCCTTTTGGTTACTTGCATTAGGTGAGATTAGATACGATTGCAATCGTGGTCCCAACCAATCTACCGTGGGAGTACGTTTTGGAGCCCAACTTTCAAACTTAGGACAAAGGTATTTGGGTCTCCCATTCAAACCACGATCAATGGGGAAGAATTTGGCAATCTTTTTTGGATTCGCTGAATCCCACCGTTATTCCCAATAATTAAAAAAATAAAAAATGCGTGGTTTACATCCTATATTAGTGAGTGAAAAGGCAGGGCTCTGTGGGGCCCACCATGATGTATATGGTGGTATCCATGTCGTCAAAAATTATTTTTAAGTCATTTCAGGGCATGAACCGGAAAATGAAGTCAAGCTAGGAATGAAGTGGACTACAACCGGGAATGAAGTAGAACCGTTGTATCCTCTAGTATGGTCCAGTGGATTTAGGACCTATCTTATTTTTTGGGATCATGTCGTAAAATAAATAGTGGAAATAGATGAACGGCGTGGATATTTATCTTACATCACAAGGGACCGCACCGAGATCAATATACGTCCGTATTTAATTTCTTACAAGAGTAGGACGTAACCCGCTTCCACTTCCCCACCCGGTTATTCACTTCCACTTCCCCAATTATCATGATAGAATGCGTGCGGATTGTACGTGCGCTTAGATGGTTAGTGGGGCCCATCGAAAAATGTTTGAAAAAATACACTTCGTCCAAAGGATTGTCCTCATCATTTTCATATAAAAGCTTAAAATTTTATTTGGGAATCAACTTGGTGGGCCAAGGAATGTTTCAATGGTAGGAAATGCTCCCACGTATAGTGTATTCTGAATTGCGAAGGTGATAAAACTTTTGGAGGTACCTAAAATTATCTATACAAATGGAAGGACGGTTTGGATCTTTCATAAAGTTCATGATGGGCCCAACCAAGCATCACGTCACCACATGAACATGAAGGGTACTATCATTGCATTTTGTGTCTTTCTTTATTATCCCAACTGAGGGAATTACATGACATCCGCATGAATCAACCGACTTGGGTGTGACGCCTGATTGTGGGCCCCCCTGTATGTATGTGATTACATCTACTCCACCCACTCAAATTATATCAGGTTTTTATGTCCCCACCCAAAAAATGTAGTAGTTGGTTGGAGTCCATGAAGTTTTTAATTGTCACCGTTCAATCACTTGAACGCATTGTGATGTGGTCCACCTAAAATTTCGTTAAGTTTTTTTTTTTATGATGCCTTCTAAATACCTTTGAAAATGGATGAACATTGTGGATTTATGGTTTGTAAGTCATTGTGACCATCATACAGCGTTTGCATGTCGTTCGCGGTCCACACTTGTCGAACATTTCCAAACACATATATGAAGGACACAGATTGCGTGCGAAGGAAAGCTAGATGGGGCTCACTGTGATGTTTATTAGAAATCCACAACATTCATCAGTTTTTCGACACTATGTTAGGACATGGAACTAGAAATTATGGAAATCCAAATCTCATATGGGCCACACAACAGATGATTGAATGTCCACCGTGGAGACATGCATGGGGCCACAAAAGATTTGAATCATGGTAATTTTTAAGTTTTCACTTCATCTGTTTAGAATTTACTTTATGAATGGTATGGATGGTATAAAAAAAACATAGTGGACCCAGGAAGGTTTTTACGGTAGGAATTTACCTACACACGTTTATTTGATTTATATCATTTTTGAGACCATCACCTAAAATGATATTGCAAAACTGATGGCGTGGTGGATTTCCACTAAACATCATGGTGGGTCCTACCTAACTTTCCTTCGCAAGAAGTCCACGTGAAAGTCTTTCGTAGTCTATCCACGTCCATATCTAAAGGAGACTCATGCTTTTCGATAGGACGCTGAATACAGAAACAACTTGTACTCTATTCTCACAGACAAAGAAGAGCAGGGCTACCTCCAGCTTCAGATGCCCTATGTGATGGGGCACAATTTTTCTTAAAATGTCCCTCACTAATTGGATGTTAATATAAATTAACTGCCGAGGTGAGGCGATGGTGTGCCACATATGAACAACATATGTGGGTCGTGTACAATCTAATTGCAATCCCAAGTCTATTTCCAAACATGAATAAGGAGAAATGAGATGTAACTTTTGCAATACCGAGTCCATTTCCAAACATAACTTTAGCAATCCCGAAGATATTTGCAAAATGACTTTTGTAATCCCATGGTATCTTTCCAAACATGACTTTACTCTAATCACGCGGGATAAAAGGTACTCCTATATCTTCCAAACATGGCATTACAAAGCATGGGATAAACCAAATCCATAAACAATACCTTACACATGCAGTAATTGCTACTTTTTCAATTCCATCCGCTTTAATCCCACCTAATGCAGGTGGCCAAATGGGCCCTTAACCTATCATTTTAAGGCATGACCCGAAAAGGAGGCAGCTTGAAGGCTCAAGAGAACCACACAACATAAACAATGGTGCTTGAATGCATATCGTTGATAACTTCTTCGGGACTATTTACACTCGACTGAAATGCCAAATCGAATGACCTAGAAGGTCTCATATGGTAGTCATATCACATGTGGTGAGGATAAACCTCAATGCTAATAGGATAGTAGTATATTATGTTGGGAAGATTCTGAATAGAGTAACTCTCTAAAAAAACAAGAGTCCTTCCCAGAGGCTAGTGGTGTGTTTGCATTGGGAAGATTTGGATTAAGAAAAGTAACTCTCTACAAAACAAGAGTCCCACAAAAAAAAATAATAATAATAATAACTCTATAAAAGAAAAGAGTTCAACAATGTCAAGATTTTAACAAAGCTTCCTATGAAAGTTACATGATTGGAATAATAAGAGATTTACAAGAACTTTTCTATACACATGGCCTAATATAATTCGCTACACTGGTGCATGGGATTAGGCGGGATTAGGTGGGATGGGATTCAAAAAACAAAATAATTGTGGGTTATCATGGATTGTCTTGGAATTCGTTGACTGTGGGCTTTGAAGGGGATTTGTTTGGATGGCAATTCACACAAAACTCATGCTACAGAATTAGTGTGATGTCTTGTTTGGATGGTGACCTGACCTTGGATTATTAAAGGATCAGCTCCCACCACTATTTGGATATCGATCGTGTCTGGCTAGATTATAAGGTTGCATTACCATAATCCAAGGACTGTGTGTTTGGCTTGCGGGCTATAGCCGGTGGACTTGTGAAGGGTTTGCAATGAGTATACAGTTGTACGCCAAACATTAGATTGCATACCATAGTGAAGGGCCATTTGATCAGTCTCTTCGGGATATGGTCCATTGGAGCTTCATATGAGATGTTCTACAAGATTGGCTGGGTTACCAAGATAATACATGGTTTTTTCTCATTTGCTGGGTTTCAACACAATACATGTTATGGATTCTCTCACGTTGGATGTCGTCGGTACAAATATCTCTAGTTTATCTCTTCAGCTACATGCAACTAACATGGGTTTTAAACATATGAGCTTACTAAAATGGACAGATCCAGTTTATCTCTCCAGTTGATGCTACCAGCAGAGCCGTGCTCGTCCTGTGGCCGCCTTTGATCTGCAGTGTCCATGAGCAAGCATCACTATTCAGGCAATAAGAATTTTTTTAAAAAAATGAAGAGGAAAAAAAAAAAAAAAAAAAAAAAAAAAAAAAAACAAGAAAAAAATGAGACTATTGTCACCTTGTTAGAGATGAAATCTAGCATGGGCGAAGCTCTACATCCTTCCCCTTCCTATATAATATGTGGAAAATATCTTTTCTCCAATGACTAAATGGAGAAGAGAGTAGACTCTTATTCCTCTCTCCAGACGAGGTCTGCTCGAGGGATTCAGATGCATCTAAAAAATACAAGGTAAAATCGCGATGGGTCTCTCACTTGATACGTAACAGTGCTTTGTTAACAGAAGTCGAAAAGACAGAGTGACGTCAACAATTTGTATGGGCCCACCGTAAGTGGTGTATGATCCGTACCGTCCATCCGATCGACATGAGATGATTTTAGGGCATGATCCAAAGAATCAGGCATATCCAAAGCTGGAGTGGACCCCACGACAGAAAGCAGTGTGGAGATGGACGCCCACCATTGAAACCCACCTGGGGATCACAATCAGCAACCATTGATCCAACCCGTTCATTTGTTAATGCGGACATGAAAAAAGGGAAAACACATCATTCATACTCTCGAAAATGGGTGTGGCCCTTAGCATGTATCAATGATTGTCCTCGTCACTCCATCCACTATTCTCTATCATGGGGTCTGCATAAAGCCTCCATCTGACTCATTTTTTGGACTATGTGCCTTAAAATAATCTCTCAAATGGGGTGAACGATGTGGATATGTAAAATACATCACGTTGGGCCCCACAGAAGTTGGTCACGCCATTTCCGATCGAAGTCTTGCATCCCACTACAGCGTGTAATCCTTGCAAATTCAAGGGTCTCACACCGATTCCCAAAATATAGTTGTGGTCTTACATGGAAGTGACTCGAGCAAAGCTCGTGTACCAATGTGGGATTTGATAAATCCATAGCCCGAGTGTTGGACCCGAGAAACCCCTTCGAACCGCCAATGGACTTTGTCCAAAACAACGCCCCCTTTCAAACTTGGGATTTGGCAATCCCACTCCCACCATAAACCGCCTAATTCCATGTGCCAAACGTGTTGCGCAACACGCCAACAACGCAGTGAGCCGAGATCTAATCTCAGGCCTCACCCACAAACGATAAATAAGAAAAAATATAAACTAGAAACAGATTAAAGTAATCCAAACAAACCACAAGACAAGATATACATGGAAAAACCCCAACAAGGGTAAAAAACCACGGATGCAAACTTCCACTATGAAAGAACAAAGATTACAAGGCAATATACTAACCTCTCCCTTGGAAGAACATATAAAACCCTTCGCCCACACCTTAGAATTATTTTCCCAATATTTCAATACACCTAGAAAAACACTAGGAACACCTATATATAGTTTAGGCAACTTCCTTTCCGCATCCTTGCGAAAGGCGACACCAAAATCCACAATCCGCATCGGATTCGAAAATGAATTTGGGTAACTACGACCGGTCGAGCAGACTTCTCGACGGGTCGAGCGACCCCTACGACCGGTTGTGAATGAGCCACGACCGGTTGAGCACCTTGGGACCAAAAACTGATGCTCGCTGGATTTTGAGTCGAACCAGTCCACGGCCGGTCAAGCGAGCCCCTACGACCGGTCAAGCATAGCTCACGACCGATCGAAGGCGGCCCCAAATGTGGCTCCATATCTCAGCAATCTTTCACTTGAAGACACATTACCTTAAACCTTCGTTTTCTTCATCCAGAGTGCACCACCTCCCAGTCTTCAAGCCTGAAGACCAATTAAAGCTGAACAGAGCTTCAACTTCTCTCGTATGACCACCTTGGTCAACATATCCACAGGATTCTCACTTGTATGAATCTTCTCCAAAGCAATCAATCCATCTTTTAGTAACGAACGTATGAAGTGATATCTGATGGCAATATGCTTGGTCCTTGAATGAAAGGCTGAATTCTTAGTCAAGTGTATTGCACTCTGACTATCATTGTACAGCTTGCAATCTGTTTGTTTCTTACCCAACTCTTCCATGAAACCTTACATCCATACCATCTCCTTGCAGGCTTCTGTAGCTGCAACATATTCTGCCTCTGTCGTACTGATAGATACTATCTTCTGCAACTGAGAGACTCAACTGACTGCAGCACTACCTAGAGTAAAGACATAACCTGTAGTGCTTCTTTTGTTGTCGATGTCTCCTGCCAAATCTGAATCCACGTAGCCTTGTAGCTTGATTTTCGATCCACCATAACACAGCCCTACATCCTTAGCACCTACCAAGTATCTAAGGATCCACTTCATAGCTTCCCAATGTTCCTTTCCAAGGTTGTTCATGAACCTGCTAACAACTCCCACTGCTTGAGCAATGTCCGATCTCGTGCTCACCATAGCATACATGACACTCCCAATGGCTAACGCGTATGGGACTTTAGTCATGTAGTCCCGTTCCTCCTGCATCTTTGCACCTTGCTCCTTAGATAGCTTGAAATGGTTGGCTAATGGAGTACTAATCGGCTTAGCACCTCCCATATTGAATCGATCAAGTACCTTGGCTATGTACTCTGCCTGTGACAAAATCAGTTTCTTGTTTTCTCTGTCTCGCTTAATCCTCCTGCCTAGGATTTATTTTACACCTCCTAAATCCTTCATGGCAAATTTTCTAGACAGTGTCTTTTGAGATCTGAGATGTCCTTCATACTTGAACCAGTCACAAACATGTCATCAACGTACAGAAGAAAGATGATGTGCAACGTATCAAACTTGAAACTATCAAACATGTCTTCAAATAACAACAGTGGTCTGCATGACATCTCCTAAAACCATTTCCCGACATGAAACTATCAAACTTCTTGTACCATTGCCTCGGGGCCTACTTCAAGCCATATAGACTCTTCTTCAGTCTACATACCTTGTTCTCCTTTCCTGGTGTCACATATCCTGTCAGCTGATGCATATATATTTCTTCTTCAAGGTCCCTATGAAGAAAGGCTATCTTAACATCTAGTTGCACTAGATGTAAGTCTTCTGTAGCCACTATACTCAAGACCATACGACACGTAAACATTTTCACCACAGGTGAAAATATTTCAGTGAAACTGATACCTGCCTTTTGTTGAAACCCTTTTACAACCAATCTAGCCTTGTATCATTTCGAACCATCGTGCTCCTCCTTCAGTCTGTAAACCCATTCGTTATGAAGAGCTTTCTTACCCTTAGGTAGAGTGACTAGCTCTCATGTATGATTAGACTCAAGAGAATCCATCTCATCATCCATGGTCTGCTCCCACTTAACATGTATATCTAAGTGTAACGCTTCTTGAAAACATTCTGGTTCACCATTATCTGTCAGCAGTAAATAATGTAAGGAGGGGTGAGTATCGAACCGTGGATCTCCTCTCCTGAGTAGACTTCCTCACAACCGGTGTATGCCTACCTCATAATGCTCCTGTACATGATCATCCTGTGGCACTGTAATACCTGTACCCGGTAACTCTTCTAACTCTATGAATTCTTTTTTCTCGGCCTTATTTTCCTACACACTGTCCTTATGCATCACTATTTCATTGAAGACTACGTCCTTACTTCTGATGATTTTTCAATTTTCTGCATCTCAAAACCTGTAGCCAAAATCATGCTGCCCGTAGCCTATAAATGTCCACCTCCTGGATTTTGCATCCAGCTTGTTTCTATGCTCTACATCAATATGAACATATGAAGTGCAACCGAACACTTTGAGATGTGCAAGGTTCACTTCTTTCTCAGTCCACGCTTCTTCTGGTAACCCACCATCCGATGGTACTGAGGGGCTTCTATTGATGAGATATGCGGCAGTATTCACAGTATCTGCCCAAAAAATCTTGGGCAACTCTGCATATAGCCTCATGCTCCTGGCACGCTAAAGGATGATCCTGTTAATGCGCTCAACCACACCATTCTATTGCGGTGTCCCTGGAATCATTTTTTGATGTTTGATTCCACTTGTTGCACAATACTCCTCAAACCTCTTATCACAATATTCTCCCCCATTATCAGATCTGAGACACTTTACTGTTTTACCTGTCTCATTTTCTACCATAACTTTCCACTTCTTAAATACATAAAATACATCAGATTTATGTTTTAAGAAATAGACCCATAGTTTTCTACTAGAATCATCAATAAAGAAAACAAAATAACATGAACCACCAAAAGATAATACCTGTGCTGGTCCCCACACATCAGTGCGTACAAGCTCCAACAGATGTATTTTTAGAGCGCGTCCCATGTCTTCTTGAAGCTTACCCTCTTCTGCTTGCCATACTGCAGTCATCGCAGAATTCCAAGTCAATAGACTTCAACCCTAGTAGCTTTCCTTTTGATAATAACACTTTCATCCCTTTCTCACTCATATGTCCCAGCCTCTAATACCATAACTGCTCATTCACTCCAATTGATGCGACTACGAGTGAACTATACGATCCTGAAGTCACGTACAAAGTACCTTCCTTCTTGCCTCGAGATATTACCAAGGCACCTTTTGTGATCTTTCATAAATCACTAGTGAATGTCGTCACATAACCGGTATCGACCAACTGCCCCACTAAGATCAGATTCTTTCTCAAACTCGGTACATATCTGATATCCTTCAATTTTAACGTCGTTTCATCTTTCTGATTTATATGAACGTCTCCCTTTCTAACAATACTGCACAGCTTATCATCACCTAGGTAGACTCTCCCAAAGTCACCTGACACATAATCACGCAGAAGTTCCTTACATGAAGTGACATGAAACGAAGCACCCAAGTCTATAACCCAAGACTCATTCCTCGCATCAAGATCAATGCCTCTGTGTCACTCTCCTCAGAAAGATTCACTGAATCATTCCTGCCTTGAGAGCTTCCTTCTTGTTTCTTGAGCGCCCTGCAATCACGTTTCATGTGCCCCTTCTTGCCATAATGTCAACACCTGTCTTTGTCTTTCGGTCCCTTGGACTTCTTCCTCGACTTAGAACGCCCGTGTTTATTGCCTCCTTTGTTCAGTGTCTTCCTCTTCCTTAAAGTAGATTAGAAAGAGGATGGACAGCAAATTTCTTATAAAACATCATAGTGGACCCCACATGTGTCATGCATGTGCACCGCATGTGCACAGCCGAGCCACACCGGACCAACCTTCTGGTCAAAGATGGCTTGACCCGACTCCACCTGTCTTTACGCAGCAACGTCCGCACGGACGACTGCTGTGACGTGTAGTGGGCCACCACCGTGGCCTATCTCGATAATTCCGTTCATTCGATCTAGGGCATAGAGACATGTAGATCATCTCAAACACAGGATGAACGGTGAGGTGATTTGATACAGAGGGCCGCATCAAAACTCGACCAAAACCACCCATTCTCGACTAGTTTTTCGCCAGGAATCCAATGAACGGGATAGATTTCGCTGAAAACGTCACTGTGAGGCCCACCGAACGTTCCAGCGCAGGTTCGTTCGTAAGGACGTGCATCCGCACGTTCAACCCTCCGTGGGCCGTTATGTGATCTTGATCACGGTCGGATATATGATCTGAACCATCCAAAAGCTACAAGAGGGGGGTCTTAAACCCCACCAAGGAGTCAGAATCCAAGAAGAGGACGGTTAGCCGTCCTAAAATGTGTCCAAATGCAAGTTGTTTTGCGTTTCTTTGCACACGCGGCACTGTTGCTGCGAAAGGGAGTCGGTTCTCCACTCCACCGACTTCTCTCCAACCGACCTCCCTACTGCCTATAAAAGGAGAAGAGAAGAGAGAGAGAAAATCTATCTTTGGAGACGTGGAGTACAAGAGAAAGGGAGAGATCGTGGACACCATCGACTAAGGTTTTTTCTTATTCCTTTCCTCTTTAGTTTCTTCTTTTTATGCTTTCCTTCAAGTTTAGCTTGATTATGTCTGGATAAGCCTTTTAGCTAGGGCTAAGAGGTGAAGCTTGTAGCGTGATGGGTAGTTTTCTATGTCTTTGATTCATAATATGTTGAACTCACTTTGATTATGGTTTGATTATATGGAATATTCATGGTTTTTAATGGTTTGTTGTGATTTAAATTATAATAGATCTACGATAGCTTTGGATATTTTCTATGCATTTATAGAGGATATGGTCATGGGAACCCTTTTGTTCACCATCATCTCATGGACATGGTTGGATGATGGAATCCTTCTTTACATTCATAATTCTCCTAAATTGGATGTGGATTGGTCAAATTCTGTTATTTACTTTGTCTCATGGGTATGGTTTTGTGATGGAATCAAGTCTAATTCTCATACCTCTCATCTCTTGAAAACCGGATCAAAGGAAGTTCAGATTTGATTTTTAATAATATATCTTCCAACTGGATGAAGATAGGACTCTGATTCTAGTTGTGTTCATAAATCAAGCATAGATCTCCCTGACCTCTACAAGTGGATCCTGGGAAACCCTAGTTTCCCACCTTTGAATTTTACAAGTTTTAGTTTAATCTTTCACTCTTATTCTCTTAAATTTCCCTGGTTTAGATTATATCTTCTTCTAGTTCTAGTTCTAGTTACTTTCAGATTACGTACAAGGTACAGTCCCTATGGATTTGACCTCAGTTTTATCGAGATTATTACTACATCGCAACCCTATACTTGGGACAATGAACACAAACATGATTTTTTGTATACATGGCCTAATACAATAGGTTACACTTATGTGGATAATCAAGAAAATTTATACAGCCAACTATCCAAATCTCTCATATTATTAAATCATATGCAAGCCACCGCCTCTCTAAAACTATAAAAGCAGCATTCAAAGGAAAGCTCCAAGCCCTTGCCACAAATAATCAATCTTTCTACAGCTTTACACTACTTTATCCTTTGTCCTCCATAAACTTTTATTAGTCATAACTTTTTAACTTAGTCACTCCACTTTTGTTCAACCACGCTGGCACAAGTCTGGAGCCATTTAATTAGTTTTGCCCCTGTCCAGTGCATCGTCGTAGTATACACGTATCAGTGGGTTAAATATTCATGACCTCATCATTGAATTACCCTCATTATCGAGTTATTACTTGATGCATCATCAGTCATATCCTATTGACTTCACACAACAATTGTTTCACGATCGCCTGGTAGTTTTCACGATAGGTATTTTATTTTCTCTCTACTTAGTTTATTTTTCTTTTTGCTGAATGTACTAATTTTATAATCTAATCAATAAAGTCGGTGATCCAGCCTTATTTTTATTTCTATTGAATCTTTATTGCTTTATTAAGAAACCTAATACACTATCATCATTGATTTTAAAACAAAAAGATCTCATTCTGAATTACTAACCCTCCTCTTCTGAAATTGTCTGATCGTTGTAACGATTGGTGGCTAAACAGTCAAGATCCGGTCCTAATTTACCTGATCGACGCCTGAGGTCACAAGCATTCAAATGATTTGAGTCGAACATGACTCTGGTACACCCAACACTATTCCTAATTGCACATGTTTAACTGGATTCGGACTGCTCATAACACATGTGGCCATATATTTGGATTGATCAACAACAACAATGGTATATTAAGACAGACTGTTGGTTATCATTTTGATTCCAACCATGTGATCAACATGTGGAATGTGTAAACCATAATATGGAATTGAAATAGACTGTGCTATGCATCAAGTACGGAGATCAAATAAACTAAATAAATAGCATCCCTAATTGGAAAGATATTTCCTATGGAGAATGTTGGGATCTTTCCCACCTTACACCCTTAGAAAGACACCGAAATGGGAAACTGTTGAAGTGATAAAAGTCCTTTGATATACATTGATACACCACACTCTGACAGCTTGAGCTTTTGGAGTAAA
The DNA here is from genome assembly GCA_030180095.1 of Magnolia changhungtana. Taxonomy (NCBI): domain Eukaryota; kingdom Viridiplantae; phylum Streptophyta; class Magnoliopsida; order Magnoliales; family Magnoliaceae; genus Magnolia; species Magnolia changhungtana. The sequence continues at coordinate 12,817,305 of JASAUF010000471.1, read as the reverse complement.
TGGTTGTTTGACATGGTATCAGAGCGGAAGATCTTATGTTCGAATCTCCAGAGCAGTAAAAATATGCCTGTCTCCCACGGGAGACCAGGAAAATCAGGTCCGGTACCGGGAAATCAAGCCCGACCTATTTATGGTGTGAGTGTCCCTCCACCCTCGTCAGTATGTTCCTGTGCGGAGTTCCCACCCCGCACGTGCGGGGGGTGTTGAAGTGATAAAAGTCAATTGATATACATTGATACACCACACTCTGACAGAAACTACTTTGGACATATGTTGGATTGGGGACCAAGGTTTGTTTTTATAATTATTGAGGGTGAGGAGTTTGAAACCTATTGAAACTTGATGAGTGTCGAATGTTGCATATCAGACCCCAGTAATTGCCTAATTTTACGTACATGATAAGGTTTAATGGAGTGTTTTAATCGTGTTTTTATTATAGGATGAAATCAGGAGCGTTAATTGGAAATTAATGTTAAAAGCATGGAATTGACGTTCCGAAGTCACCAGAGCACGGGATGGACTCCAGAGAACCAATGGTGACGATTTTACACGCCTGGGATCGGAGGAAAGCAAGCCAAAGGGGCCCGAAAAGGGTCCAGAATGCAAGATCACATGATTCCCGCCATCCAATCAGTTCGAAACTTCATACATGTGATGGGGAGCCATAAATTAACCGTACATATTAAATTTCAGTCATTGAGGATCTCGGGAAGTGGTCTAACGGATAGATCAGCCTGGTAATCTCCAATTTGGGGCCCACCTGATATTTGGAACTGCCTAAAACTTGGTTTTGACGGTTAAATCAATATGATAAAGAGGATGGACGGTGCAGATTTCTCGTAAACATCGCGGTGGGCCCTGTGTATGGGGAGTGTGCACCCTGCAAGTGTGCACCAGCCGCGCACCGCACAGCCGTCCCGGTCAGCGAACCGCTGACCCGAGCCGTCTCCTCAAAACGACATCCGCCGTCAGCGTCCGCAAACACCGATCATGGGATTGAGTTGTGGGCCCACGACGTCCATCAAATTGCCAATCCGGACAGTCCATAAGAGTCCAGGGGAGCCTCTCAACACTGTCTAGGTAGCAGATTTGTAAATCATCATCAATATTTGAATCTAGCCGTTCAAACGCAGGTTGGACGGTGTAACAAGATTTTCCGTGGCCCACAGCAACATGGAGAAAAAATAGGTTTTTCCGACCGAAATTTCAAGCTGAAACCAATGGACGGAGTGGATTTTCGGTTTAATCAAAGTTATGGACCCCACCATCATCGCAGCCGCCGTTCGCGTCCGCATAACGCACGGCCGCTGGCCGTTTTGCGGAAGACAGTGGGCCCCACCCGTCAACCGTACGGAAGATCTGATCCGTTCATCGTGTAGAGGGCTTCGAGCACTACACAACCATGTTGATATTTCACTCCCATGCATACACACGTGTGTGGTACAGAGGCCACAAAAGGGCTACCCTGCGACGTTCAAAACTGATCTTTTCGTGATTTCTTCCCTGGGCCGTGTTAATGGATGTTCAAAACCACCCATTCCTGACTGAAATTTCGTCCTGAATCCAATGGACGGGGTGAATTTTCCAGAAAATGCCTCTGTGGGGCCCACTAGGGCTGTAAATGGGTCAGCAGACCCGATGGGGTACCCGGACCCGACCCATTAAGACCCGACCCAAACCCGACCCGTTTGCTAAATGGTACGGGTCCGGGTCCAAGGATAGACCCATTTGTCAAACGGGTCTGGGTCCGAGTTCCTTTCATTTAGACCCGACCCGAACCCTGTTAGTAAATGGGCGGGTCTGGTCTACCTTACATGAGACCCACCCAGACCCATATCCTTCCAACTTTCCTATATATTCTACTGGCATTCTCACTTCCCTATATATTAAGCAACTAACGACGTTCCCACTTCAAAATAAAATACAAACTAGTTTGAAAATAAGACACACCTCCTTGATTTTTTATCTGGTCCACCATGTTGTTTATTTAAGATCCACTCCAGCCAATAGATGTATAATCAGTAGTTAATATGGAAAAGTCTTTCCTTAATCTCTATTAACTAGGTTGTATGTCATGTGTAAAATTTATAGATTTGAAGGAGGAGTTGCATGTAGTAGAAGTGGATGACGATTCTAATGAGTTGGAGGATTTGTCTAGAATTGAATCCTAAGATATATCTTGTTTAATTTCTCAAATTTTTAATTTTGTTTCTATAACTTTAATATTTACAAAGATTCCATTTGAATGATAATTAAAATAATTTCAGGTTTTTGGAAAAAGTTTATTTATTTAAGGCTAAAAACAGAACTACACTTCTCATGCATCAACAACCTGTTGGACCCGTTAGACAGTTGTTGGACCTGTTTCTAAACGGGTTTGGTTTAAGTATGGATCTCCTTAACCAAACCCGTTAGACCCGACCCATTTATAAATGGGTGCAGGTGATCTCCCTCTACCAGGACCCGGACCCATTTATAAATGGGTCTAATGGGTTGACTCGGACCCGACCCGGACCCATTTAGTAAAAGGGTCTAAAATTTGGACCCAGACCCGTTTAGTAAATGGGCGGGTCTGGTTTTGGCTAAACCCGCCCCGAACCCGACCATTTACAGCCCTAGGGCCCACCGATCACGGCTGCGAAAATTTATACTCCGAGTCCTTCTACGACTCTGCCACCGACCCCAGCTATCCAGCAGCTATAAAGGGGGAGTTTTGGACGTGGGAAAGGCATTCAGAACTAGGGAATTCGAGATCCAGAGCTAAGGAGATGAGAAAGAGAAGAAAGAGAAGGAAGAAGAGAGAGAGAGAGATCGATTGGTTTGGTGTTTAATTTCTATGAATTTTATTTAATATTTTTTTTTGGATTTTATGGGTCACTAATCTCTCAGCTAGGACTGAGATGAAGCCCCTAATTTGATTAGCTCTTGTATTGGTTGATTTACTTTGAATATTAATTAATTTGTTTCTTTCTCTAAGTGGGCTTGATTGGTTTAAATTCTATACTTCTCCATCTATGAACTTGACCAAAGTATATATATGGATGTTGTGTGGATGCTTATTACAGGTGCTTGGGTCTGATCAAGAACAGGTTTCCTAGAGAGAAAGAAACAGAGTGCTTTAATGAATGTACATCCCTTATGCCCGACCAAGGATATGGGATATGTCATTCATGGCATTGCTTAAAGGAATTAGACAGTCTGTATGCCCGATTAAGGACACAGATTGTGCTTTCTCTGTATAAGCGGTATCAATCTAGATTAAGGTGAATCAACAGACAAAACAAGGGTTAGGATAATTAGGGGTGGATTCGAAAGTCCTAGTGCTCTCTCTCTGATTGAATTTTCTTCCATGTTCTTAATTATTTTTTTTTATAGAATTGTGCTTAGTAATTCATTCCATTATTCATTGGATTAGTTAAGGAGAATCATAGATTTGAATTGTGACAACCAGTCCTCGTGGGAACGATCTCGTAATACGTACCGTATCTGCATCTTATTCGTATACTTGCGAGTTTAAAAATCATTTAAATCGTGTTGGTTTAAATAAAACATCAAAACTCCTTCCCTTTAAGCTCCACATGGATTTAAAATTTCCAGTCCAACTAGAACATTGTCTATGTAACACAGCTATAGCTCACCACTCTTACACGATTTTAAATTAAGCACAGCTTAAGTGGGTCCACTAGTATGCCTATGATATTATCCGCTCCTTTGGAAAATCTAAACACCTTATAAAATTCTTACGTAAGGACCTTTTATTTTTTCAACTTCAAAAATTAAAGTAATATGGCAGAGAGAAACCTGGCACCCATTAGCTGTCAGAAACCCGGTGCCCATTAATTCATGTGGTAGTACTAGAATCCACTTTAACACCTGTTTCACACGGTGCATACAGTGAATGGATGATAACGAAAAGAAGAAAACCTAAAGAGATTGAATATTTCTACCCCTTCAGCATTTGAGCCTTTTCACTTGGACATGGAGGTCTCCTTTTAACTTTTTGTAGGATTAAAGGGTTGAAGCTTTCTACTAGACAGCTTTTTGGCATTCTACCCGCATGAGGCCTGTCCAATTGCTAAATTGGCAATGCATCTTATTGCAATACGTCGCAATGTATTCCAGCAACAGTACGGATCGAAAGCAGGTGAAAATTTCAGTGTCCGTCTTTCTCATCGGTACACGTCATTTCCAATACCTGCGGCTCACAAAATACCCCGAATTTCTCTGTCCCGGATAACACTGCGTGGCACAACTTTTAAGGTGTGGAACTTTTTCATGCCTACCGTGAATTTTGTATTAGATCCATGCCATCCATCAATTTTCTAAGATAAGGTTAGAGCATGAGCCAAAAAATAACGTAGATCCAAAGTTAAAGTGGACCACACCATAGAAATCGGGGATTGAACATAGTTACGTTGTTAAAGCTCCCTTATACCTGTTTAAATGTAAAAAACAAATATCAACTTGAATAAAGCCTTCCATGGCCTCAAGAAGTTTTCACCAATAACACCAATTTTTATTATTTCCTGTAGTGTGGCCCACTTGAGCTTTGAATTCACCTTGTTTTTAGACGTATATCTTTAGAATGATCTGAAAAAATGTATGAACTGTGTAATTAAAAAATAAATCATCATGGCCCCGTATAAACTTCACACGTCAAGAAATACATTGCCTGCTGGAGAGAAAAGAAAACCGGAACAGTTGAAATGTGAGACCACAATAAAATAGGATTCTATAAATATCACACGAAAAAGTGGAGATAGGGCGCCTGGCATGCCAACTACCACACGTGCCACTCTTATAAGCCAGCTCCCACATGCACTGCCACACGATGCAAACACTATTGGTAGGTCACTCCAGTGCATTGATCAAGCATGCATTGATATTCCATACTGGCGGATGAATATGAATATTGTGAATATGTGGGGGAGTAATTAACATAGATATTCTCTTTCAGACATGGATTGGATGGGAAGCTAGTTGGGCCCACCATACTGTTTTGTGAGAAATCCACTTTCAGATCATGTTACAACCTTTGAAAACAAAAGTTTAATAACTTTAGCAATGTGGCATGGTTAATACATAAGTTCCCATAAGTTGTAAACATAGCATACAAGTAGTTAAATAAAGTAACTAAATTATGCCTCTCAACTTAGATGGTCATAAAATAACTTAACCAATAGTGGACAGTTAAAATGGAAAGCAATTTATGTCCACTAATCATAGTTTAGAGCAACTCAAACAATTGATTTGGGATAATTAGTCATTTAGGGTCCCACAATTTGCACAATTTATTATGAATTAATACTAATGCATTTATAACTTATGAACACTTGCCTGTCCCACTTCACATTTCCTTACTGTGCTAGATAAGGCTCTTTTATTAAAAGACAGAAAGGAAAAAGAAAACCAAAGTAAACAGGATCGAGCTTTTTTTTTTTTCTTTTTTTCTTTTTTTTTTTTAGGTTAGCTTGTTAGTACACACCCATGTCAGTATACACTCTCCAAGTTAACCACCCCCACTAGGGATCGATGCCAAGTCTTCAAGTGTTGAAACGAGGTATCTCCACTCAGTCTGCCAATTGACGTAGCTGCAAACATGATTGAGCTTATTAGCTATTGTTTTGGCTCACATGGAGTTTGCCACATACACAAAAGAATATGACATAAGTTTTATTTTTGACGGCAGCTTAATGTCCAATCAAAAACTAATTGCATTATATATACACAAAGCCTAATATAAATTCATAATCCGAGTATACAACCTACTACGATACGTCCATAAAGAAAAAGCTTCATGGTGGACCCACCATGGAATTTGCGTATGACATCTACTCCATCTATTAGTTTCGGCTCATTTTATTACCATATATTTCTTCTTTAAAAAAAATAAAATGAGACATATTCAAAACTCACGTACATCATTCATATTCTTAGTAGGGATTGAGACGCTACCGTTGATACTTTACTAAGGCCTGACAAAATATTTTAATAGCGGGCATTCAATTCCTGCATTTTCCACTGGTGTGGCCTCGTTGAGTTCTACATATAATTTAATTTTGGGATGGTGTCATAAAATGGGATTGCAAAACCGATGGACGGAGTGGATGTAACATGGATAACATAGTGGGCCCACCGAGCTTCCACGTGGGAGGCTCACAATAGCAGGGATGGGAAGAAAGCCGCGTCTTAATCCACTTCCTAATTGGACCAGGCCAGCTTACGTCAGAATCCGTACAGGATCTTCCACGAGTGTGCCGGATGACGCTCTTCTTTATTTTACTCGCGCGATTAACGATCCGACGCGCCAACGGGACAGAGGACATGAAGACGCATCGGCATCATACAAAACATAAACAAGCACCCCTTTTTTTCAATTCTCTCCCATACGTCGAAAAACCGCTGCGACGGACTCCGACACGCTTGCGTTCGTGCGGCCCTCGCCGATTTGGGGGGTGATGGGGTGGTCTTGCTTCGAATCGTTCGGTGGGTGTTTCAAGAGATGGAAGAGAGAAGGCGTCGGAGGGAGAGAAGAAGAAGAAGAGGATAAGGACGATTGGAATTTCTTCATGGACCTCGCGACCTTGGAAATCGCCACTGATAACTTCTCCGAGGAGAACCGGCTCGGGCATGGCGGGTTCGGACCTGTTTTTAAGGTAATCTCGTAATTCCTATCATCTTTGTAGGCTGAATTTCTACAATTTTCTTGTTCTTCGGACGCAGCAGCCTCCCATTTTCTTGAGAAATATCGCAGCTCAGGTTCAAGTACTTGCGTCGTATCGGGTCCATTCCGTCGTCCGGGCCCGATACCAACATGCCCGATCCCCAAAATCAGGCGGGTCTACTCATTTGGTCACCCGCGCGCGCATAGATCTTACTAGAGCGTGTTCGCTGAAGGCCCAATATAATGAGTGGTCTGGATCTCGTACACGTACTCCACGTTTCTCCACGTGGCCTGGATTCCCTTTTAATAGCATTTGTCGACGGAAGTAGCTCGGGTGGGGAGTTTGGTAGGGGGGGGGTGGTGTTGGTTGGAAATAGTGGTCGGTTTGGTAGTCCGCGGACTATTATATGAAGGAGATGGAAGGCGTGTAGTCCCTGTCCCCCCCATTTCACCTGAAGAGGACTTCGTCAAGTGAGTGCCGACGGACTACCTTAGTATAGTAGCACGCGGCGTAAGTAGGCATTCACTGACACTGCTGGAAGGTGCTCTAAGGGCGCCACCATGATGGCACTTCCTGAAGAGGAAATGCCTTTCAGAGGGCACTTCCTTTCGGGACGCGGATTGCCAGCTGACACTGCTGGACGGTGCTCTACGGGCCCCACCATGAAGTGCGTGTTTTATCCACGTCGTCCATCCATTTTTCCATCTTATTTTAGGGCATGTGCCAAAAAATGAGGCAATCCAATTCTAAGGTGGGCCATACAACAGGAAACAGTGGTGATTAAACGCTCACCATTAAAAACTTCTTGGGAGCCACAGAAGTTTTTGAATGAAGGTGATATTTGTGTTTTACTTTCACCTAGGTATTCGTGACCTAATCAACGGTTTGGATGGAAAATAAACACCACAGAGACTCCTAAGAAGTTTTTAATGGTGGGCGTTCTATCACCATTTTTACCTGTGATGTGGTCCACCTTGTTGCGCTGCACGCCAATAACGCAGTGAGCCTAGATTCAATCTCAGGCTTCACCCACAAACAATAAACATGAAGAAATATAAACTAGAAAGGAATAAAAGCATTCAAACAAACCACAAGACAAGATATGCGTGGAAAAAGTCCAAACTAGGGTAAAAAATCATGAATACAAAATTCCACTATGAAGAGAAATGAATATTACAAGGCAATATACTAACCTCTCCCTTAGAAGTACAGAAAAAATTCATTGCCCACACCTTAGAATAATTTCCTAATATTCACCTTAACCCTAGAATAGCCCTAGGGATCCCAATTTATAGTTTTGGCAACTTCCCTTTCGCATCCCAGTTGCAAAAGGACTTGCGACATGAAATCCGCGAAACTCCTTTTGCATCCCAATTGCAAAAGGACTTGCGACACGAAATTCGCGCATGTGGCTCAACTTCTCGACAATCTCTCACTTGAAGACACATCGCCATAAACATTTGTCTTCTTCATCCGGAGTACACCACCTCCTTGTCTTCAAGCCTAAAGACCAATCAAAGCTGAACAAAGCTTCAGCTTCTCCTATGACCGCCAATTGACATATCCATGATTCTCACTTGTATGAATCTTCTCCAGAGCAATCGATCCATCTTTCAGTAACAAACGTATGAAGTGATATCTTATGGCAATATGCTTAGTCCTTGAATGAAAGGCTGAATTCTTAGCTAAGTGTATTGCACTTTGACTGTCATTGTACAGCTTGCAATTTGCTTACTTCTTACCCAACTCTTCCATAAAACCTTGCATCCACACCATCTCCTTGCATGCTTCTGTAGCCGCAACATATTCTGCTTCTGTCGTACTAATAAATACTATCTTTTGTAACTGAGAGACCCAACTGACTGCAACACTACCCAGAGTAAAAACATAACATGTAGTGCTTCTTCTGCTGTCGATATCTCCTGCCAAATCTTAATCCACGTAGCCTTGTAACTTGATTTCCGATCCACCATAACACAGCCCTACGTCCTTGTACCTACCAAGTACCTAAGGATCCACTTCACAGCTTCCCAATGTTCCTTCCCGGGGTTGTTCATGAACGTGCTAGCAACTCCCACTGCTTGAGCAATGTCTAGCTTCGTGCTCACCATAACATACATGAGACTCCCAATAGCTAATGTGTATGGAACTTTAGTCATGTAGTCTTGTTCCTCCTGCGTCTTTGCACCTTGCTCCTTAGATAGCTTGAAGTGGTTGGTTAATAGAATGCTAACCGGCTTAGCACCTCCCATATTGAATCGATCAAGTACTTTGGCTATGTACTCTGCCTGTGACAAAACTAATTTCTTGTTTTCCCTGTCACGCTTTATCCTCATGCTTAGGATTTATTTTGCAGCTCCTAAATCCTTCATGGCAAATTCTCTAGACAATTTTGTCTTTTGAGATCTGAGATGTCCTTCATGCTTGAACCGGCCACAAGCATATCATCAACGTACAGAAGAAGGATGATGTAAGACGTATCAAACTTCTTCAAGTAACAACAGTGGTCTGCATGACATCTCCTAAAACCGTTTCCCGACATGAAACTGTCGAACTTCTTATACCACTGTCTCGGGACCTGCTTCAGGCCATATAGACTCTTCTTCAATCTGCACACCTTGTTCTCATTACCTGGTGCCACGTATCCTGTCAGCTGATGCATATATATCTCTTCTTCAAGGTTCCCATGAAGAAAGGCTGTCTTAACATCTAGCTGTTCTAGATGTAAGTCCTCTGAAGCCACTATACTCAAGACCATGCGAATCGTAGACATTTTCGCTACCGGTGAAAATATTTCAGTGAAATCGATACCTGCCTTTTGTTGAAACCCTTTCACAACCAATCTGGCCTTGTACCGTTTCGAACCATCGTGCTCCTCCTTCAGTCTGTAAACCCACTTGTTATGAAGAGCTTTCTTATCCTTAGGTAGAGTGACTAGCTCCCATGTACGATTAGACTCAAGAGAGTCCATCTCATCATCCATGGCCTGCTCCCACTTAACCCGTATATCTGACTGTAACGCCTCTTCAAAACACTTTGGCTCACCATTATCCGTCAGTAGTAGATAATGTAAGGAGGGTGAGTATCGGACCGTGGGTCTCCTCTCCCAAGTAGACCTCCTCACAACCGGTGTATGCGGTTCTGCCTCATCCTGTGGCGCTGTAACACTCATGTCCGGTAACTCTTCCAACTCTACGAATTCCTTTTTCTCGGCCTTATTTTCCTGCACACTGTCCTTATGCATCACTTTTTCATTGAAGACTACGTCCTTGCTTCTGATGATTTTCCTGTTTTCTGCATCCCAGAACCTGTAGCCAAAATTATGCTACCCGTAGCCTATAAACGTGCACCTCCTGGACTTCGCATCCAGCTTGTTTCTGTGCTCTGCATCAATGTGAACATATGAAGTACAACCGAACACTCTGAGATGTGCAAAGTTCAGTTCCTTCCCAGTCCACGCTTCTTCTGGTAGCCTACCATCCAATGGTGTAGAGGGACTTCTATTGATGAGATATGCGGCAGTATTCACAGCATCTGCCCAAAAAGTCTTGGGCAACCCTGCATGTAACCTCATGCTCCTGGCGCGCTAAAGGATGGTCTTGTTAATGCGTTCAGCCACACCATTCTGTTGTGGTGTCCCTGGAATCCTTTTCTGATGTTTGATTCCATTTGCTGCACAATACTCCTCAAACCTCTTATCACAATACTCTCCCCCATTGTCAGATCTGAGACACTTTACTGTTTTACCTGTCTCATTTTCTACCATAACTTTCCACTTCTTAAATACATCAAATACATCAGATTTATGTTTTAAGAAGTAGACCCATAGTTTTCTATTAGCATCATCAATAAAGGTAACAAAATAACATGAGCTACCAAGAGATAATACATGTGTCGGTCCCCACACATCAGTGTGTACAAGCTCCAATAGATGTGTCTTTGGAGCGCGTCCCGTCTTCTTGAAGCTTACCCTCTTCTGCTTGCCATACACGCAGTCCTCGCAGAATTTTAAGTCAATAGACTTCAGCCCTGGTAGCTTCCCTTTTGACAATAGCACTTACATCCCTTTCTCACTCATATGTCTCAGCCTCTAATGCCATAACTGTCCATTCACTCCAGTTGATGCGACTGCGAGTGAACTATACGATCCTGAAGTCACGCACAAAGTACCTTTCTTTTTGCCTCGAGATATTAACAAGGCACCTTTTGTGATCTTTCAGAAGTCACTGGTGAATGTCGTCACATAACCGGTATCGGCCAACTGTCCCACTGAGATCAGATTACGTTTCAAACTCGGTACATGTCTGACATCCTTCAATTTCAAGACCGTTCTGTCTTTTTGATTTATATGAGCATCCTCCTTTTTCAAAAATATTGCATGGCTCATCATCACTTCGGTAGACTCTCCCAAAGTCACCTGACACATAATCACGCAGAACTTCCTCACACGAAGTGGCATGAAACGAAGCACCCGAGTCTATAACCCAAGACTCATTCCTCGCATCAAGAGACAAGATCAACGCCTCTGTGTCGCTCTCCTCAGACAGATTCACTGAATCCTTCCCGCCTTGAGAGCTTCCTTCTTGTTTCTTGAGCGCCCTGCAATCACGTTTCATGTGCCCCTTCTTGTCGCAATGTCAACACCCGTCTTTGTCTTTCGGTCCCTTGGACTTCTTCCTCGACTTAGAACGCCCATGTTTATTGCCTCCTTTATTCAGCGATCTTCCTCTTCCTTCAACATTTAGAGCATTCCCTAAGTCCCCTGAAACTCCTGATGCCTTCCTTTTAGATTATTTGCTGAGAATTAGATCGGCCACATCATCAAATTTTAACTTTGTCGACCCTAAAGAATTGCTCACAACAATCACCAAACCATGCCAACTGTCTGGCAAACTGGATAAGATCAATAATGCCCTGACCTCATCCTCAAAAGCAATGCTAAAGGATTCCAACTGGCTCGTGACTGTATTGAACTCGTTTAGATGTTTTGCCACGCTCCCACCATCTGACACCTTCATGTTGAATAGTTGTTTCATAAGATGAACCTTGTCGGATGCTGAGGGCTTTTCATACATGGTGGCTAGGGCTTCCATTAATTCTTTTGTCATTTTTACTTTGGATATATTGAAGGCGACGCTCTTAGACAAAGAGAGTCGGATCGTTCCTAAAGTCTTCCTATCCAGTAAAAATCATTCATCATCTGTCATCTTTTCTGGTCTCTTCTCTTTTCCTCCTAGAGGAATATAGAGGTCCTTCTGATACAGATAATCCTCCATCTGCATCTTCCAGAAGGCAAAGTTTAAACAATCAAACTTCTCAATTCTAGTTTTCCCATCTTCCACCATGGCTCCCAATAGAACCAAACCAATAGCTTTGATACCAGTTGTTGTGCAGCACGCCAACAATGCAGTGAGCCTAGATCCAATCTCAGGCCTCACCCACAAACGATAAACAGGAATAAATATAAATTAGAAAGGAATAAAAGCATTCAAACAAACCATAAGACAAGATATACATGGAAAAACTTCAAACTATGGTAAAAAACCACGGATGCAAAATTCCACTATGAAGAGAAACGAAGATTACAAGACAATATACTAACCTCTCCTTTGGAAGTACAGAGAAAATCCTTTGCCCACACCTTAGAATAATTTCCTAATATTCACCTTAACCCTAGAATAGTCCTAGGGACCCCAATTTATAGTTTTGGCAACTTCCTTTTCGCATCCCAGTTGCGAAAGGACTTGCGACACGAAATCTGCGAAACTCCTTTCGCATCCCAGTTGCATAAAGACTTGCGACACGAAATCCGCGCATGTGGCTCCACTTCTCAACACACCTAAGATGTGACCTCGGCCACACAGCTATACCTGTGCCCGGACTCGAATTCTCCGCAGTTGAAACCTTCCATGAGATGACCATGATGCTTATATTCCATCTAAACCGTAGACAGGGTTATTACCACTCAGATATACCGTAGGCACAAATATCATTTCTGTCACCTGCAGGCGTTCAATCCCCACTCTTTCGTATGGTATTGGCCACATGAGTTTTGGATCTGTCTTTGTTTTTTAATTTTTTTTTTTACTCCTGTACTATGGTGATCTTGCAAAATAGATGGACCGACTGGATTTGTCGCTGACATTTCTGTGGGCCCCACATATTCCCGGGCACTGGAATATCTCTACGCCCGAGGTCACAGGCAATCTGCCTCCTATCTTTTTGGAGGACGGCGCTATGGCAGTGTCAGTATGTAATCCTTGCCATTCGTTTTGATAGAATGCGGGGGCCCGCATGAAAGCTCTGGCTGTCTCTCACCGTCTGATGTCACACATATCAGAGATCAGGGCCATTCATCAAGTGATATATTACTATCCCTACCCTTCTTTTTGCGCATGGCATCTTCGATGTAGGCTACCCGATGAATGGCCCAGATCTCTTACAAATGTGACATCCGACGGTGGGCTCAGTCACTCGGCATTCTATCACAAGGAAAACAATTGCGTACCTCGGGCTGGATACCTACCGTGGTTACATTCTCTAACCTTGGGGGAATAACTTAACGTGCATGAAATCCTCGTTATCCATAGGATAAGTACGGGACGGGGTGATCAAAACCTTCGAAATGATGGGCCACACCGTAGATGATGGATGTCTATAAAAACTTACTTATTGATGAAATCCAGCCATCCAAGTGTTTTCCATGGACCGATCTTTTGTTTCCGTATAAACCAACTTGGGCTGGACCGGGTTAGATTGGGTGGTCAAGCTCAACCTTATTATGGTTAAATAGATGGTCGTGTCAGGTTGGGCTTGATGAATTTTAAGCGGGCCAGGTTGGGCCACAAGATCACGGGTCAATTTGGGGTCGTCCATCTAAGATTCAATCCGATCAATTTTTCGTCCTTGGTTATCACACGTATCAATGGAACACGTGTGAGCAAGATCCAAGACGCACATCATGGTTAGATACTCAGAAAGATCCACTTATCAGGTAGTCCATAAGCTTAGTAGTGAAATGAATGGTTGAAAGCCGACCGACCTGTGTGTATTCGAGATGATTTGTGTAAGGTGTGATGTTGGATCCAGGAAATTTTATGGGTGAAAATGGATTCATTAAAGAGAAGGGATCGGCTTAAACATCTCTGCAGGACACGAGGTCTGCCAACACCGTTTCATGACTGACAAGCTCCTCAATAGTTAAGGAAGAGAGGTCGGGTCACCTACCACATATGAAGGTAGGTTAGTATATCGGCGGGTTGGCCATCTACTCAATTATAAGGAGAGGCTTGAAGCTTATCCAAGTATCCAGGTCGGTTAAGACCACTTCGAACTCTTGAGACAGATCGGCAAGTCGAAGATCTATCCAACGATAAGGGGAGGCTCAAAACTCATCCGAGTATGCAGGTCAGCCGAGACCACATTTGAATCTTGAGCTCGACCCCCCACAACATATGTCATCCGAATTCTACTAAGGAAATGAATTCAGTCTCATTGCCCTAAACACGAAGTATAAAGGCGTGTCAACAGGTTGACAATCTACACAATACTAAGAGAAGGGTCGGGGCTCGCCAGAGAATCCAGGTCAGGTCAGTAGACTACCCCCAAGTCAGGTCAGCATACTACCCCATGTCAAGTCGGCCAAGACCACCTCGGCTTCCTACTGCACATATCCACTGATTCTGAATAATCAGATCTTATTTAAGAAAGATTCGCCCGAGATCTTCTCCAAAAATCTCGGAGGATATCCGCGACACGCTCACGAAGATCTCGAGAGATTCCCCCACGCGTTCGGGATCCGAATCCCTCTATAGTACGTCTCTACTAAATAAAGAGATCTCATTTATGCCACCACCTCTACTTAACTTTAAATAGGAGCATCTCTAATAGTGAAAGGTACACAGAATCTCTCACCCAAAACCCCTCGATACTACCAGACCCAGATTCCTAGCCTGACTTTGGCATCGGAGGTTCCCCTGCTCTAGCTAGGGTCTCCTTTGTATTCTTCCTGTGTAGGTACTCAAAGGTCTAAAAAGAGCGAACTAGATTTTTGCATCAACGGTTTGGCACCGTTTATGGGAAACGACATCAAAGTTATTCCTACTTTACCAGAAAACCACAATGGCGAAAGGAAAGAAGAAAGTTCTAGCTGTCATTACTGTAACCATTCCAGCTATTCCCTGAATCATCTCCTGTTGTCATTCCAGCTCTTCCCGAATCATCTGCTGTAGCCATTCCAGCTCTTTCTGAATCATCTATGGCGGTCATTCCAGCTCTTCCTAAATCATTTATTGCAGTCATTCCAGCTCTTCCCAAATCATCTGCTGCAGTCATCCTAACTCTTCCTGAATCATTTGCTGTAGCCATCCCAGCTCTTCCTGAATCATCAGCTGAGCAGGATGCTCAGCCCTATTAGTAGCGAGTCGACTCTACTCCCGCAACGACCGCTCCTCGATCCCGTACCCAAGGCGGTCGATTAGTCTCCTTGGAGAACCAAGTCGAAGACAAGAATAAAAATATGAATCGACTCACACAACTCCAGGAGAGATAGCATCCACCCCTCAATTGTGATGTAGATGAGAGTACTACCACTACACCACCTCAAGCACCGATCAACTCGCAGAGAAACAAACAACCTCCTGAGCTGCCAGCTCAGGCTCTTTCCCGCACTTCGAGAGCAGCCACTCTGGCAAACTCCGACCTGTGCCCCACGCCAGAGAAGAAGAGCTATGGAAAAGGCCCTGAAGCAGTGACCGAGAACGAGGGTCATCGAGAGGCAGAGCTCAAGAAAATTTGAGGGCAAATCAGCGACATCAGACAAGCCTACCATGCCCGAGTATCAACCTCAATAGAAGCCGAGCTGAACCAATTAATCAAGCTCGGTAATAATACTCATCGGCCAACTCCAACCTCGACATCAAATACTAAGGGACATATTGACTAGAAGACATGGGGGATCTTACATCGCTCATGGAATGCTGACCACTTGAAGATCTACTACTCTTGAAAACTCGAGAAGTCCTCCAACCAAGAGCGCGTCTACTAACCGACCTACTCGACAAGGGTGACCTGCTGTTTTCTACCGTTTGACGATTTCTACAATAAAAGAACTTTCTCATGCCAAGATAAGAGAACTTCTTTCAAAATTTCGACTATCCAAGCTAAAAAATTGACCATGATGACTTCCCTTAGTGCGAGGGAAAAAAGTCATCTACCATGAATTATACTATGGCAGAGCTTCCCTATATTGGGAAGAAAATCTCTTTTTTTACAACCTAAGCTACACGAACTACTGAGGACTTCCATTAGTGCAAGGAAAAAACAGTCTTCACCACTAATTGGTAACGCCACTCAAATCGCACGATCTACAATGACAATGAGGATCTCTTAGTGCAAGGAAAAATAATCCTCTCAAGTATACTGCTTAGCCGCTCATGAAGGGGTTATTGCTGCTAACCCATCTGTTCGACAAAAGCAAAATTTTCCTAATAAAAGGAAGAGTTCAAAAGCTCACCTCAACACTCCTACTCGGCTAAAATGTCCAACCTCACCAAAACCAACTTACTTCCCAAGTCCGCTGCGCGAGCTTTGAAAGTAGGGGGCTTACTGTTATGGGTAAAAATGAACTAGCTAAAGAGAAGAGGTCAACTCGGGCATCTCTGCGAGACACGAAGTCGGCCAACGCCGGTCATAATCAATAAGTTCCTCAATGGCTATGGAAGAGGGGTCGGTCACCTACTACATATGAAGGCAGGTTAGTAGGTTGGCCATCTATCCAATGATATGGGGAGACTCGAAGCTCATCCGAGTATCCAGGTCTAAAAAGACCACCTCGGACTCTTGAGGCAGATCGGCAGGTCAACCATCTACCCAACGATAAGGGGAGGCTTGAAACTCATCCGAGTATCCAGGTCGGCCAAGACCACCTCGGACACTTGAGACAAGTCGGTCATCTACCCAACGATAAAGGGAGGCTCAAAACTCATCCGAGTATGCAAGTCGGCCAAGACCACATCGAATTCTTGAGCTCGACCACCCATAACATATGTCATTCAAATTCTACTAAGGAAATGAGCTCGGCCTCACTGCCCTAAACATGAAGTATAAAGGCATGTCAATAGGTTGGCAATCTATACGACACTAAGAGAAGGGTCAGGGCTCGCCAGAGAATCCAGGTCGGCATACTACCCCCAAGTCAGGTCAATCAGGACCACCTCGGCCTCTTACTGCACATCTTCATTGATTCCGAATAATCAGATCTTATCTAAGAAAAATCCACCCAAGATCTTTGGAGGATATCCGCGACATGTTCGTGATCCTGAGATCTTCGCTAAAGATTTCGGAGGATTCCGCCACGCGTTCGGGATCAAAATCTCTTTACAGTACGTCCCTACTAAATAGGGAGATCTCCTCTATACCACCACATTTCCTCAACTACAAATAGGAATATTTCTAACGGTGAAAGTTACATAAAATCTCTCACCCCAAACCCCTCGTTACTACCGGACCTAAATTCCTTGCCTAAATGTGTCACTGAAGGGTCTCCTGAACTAGCCAGGTCTCTTTTGTCTTCTCTCCTAGCAGTTACTCAAAAGTCTAACATGGGTGCACTAGATTTTTGCATCAACGGAATTTATCCAAGTGAGGCCCACATTATCGAACGGCTTGAATCTTGCTTATCAGGAACCAAAATCACGCTCCCATGCAGATAAGATGGATGGTTTGATGAACGCGTCCGAACCTAGACTAAAGGGCCATTTTATCATTTGTGTCACGGGTGTGTCAATGGATCGGGTCCAAATGCCCATTGCCCACATTCGCCGAATAACGTAACTACATCTGGCAAAGTAGCATCCATGAATAGCATTCGTCTTGACCACGTGCATGGGACCCACGCCATCCACATCAAGTGCATGCGCTGTCTCATGTTCACATTCAAACTGAAAATGGGGTCCATCCAAAACTCAGGTAGGCCCCACCATAAGGAAGAGTTGAGAAGTAAAAAATTCTCATTTTTCATATTCAACCCAGAAATTGGTTTCGTCCTAAACTGAAGTAGGCCCCACCATGAGGAAGAGCTGAAATGAGAAGCCCGCTGTTAGTTGTATACAGGTCCCACTGTAGTTTATCTATGCCATCCAATCCATTCATAGGACTCTTTCTAGCTATATTAAGGTATACCAAAAATCAATCAGTTCTGAAACTCAGGTGTACCACACTGCTTGAATTTAAAGGTTTTGGGCACGGTCTTAGGGTGAGGTCCACCTGAGATTTGGATCAGTATGATTTTTGGGATCAAAGCCTAATATAAGATGACGCACCTGATGGACGGGGTGGATGTTATCCAGATGGACTCGTCATTCCACATCAGCAAATAGGCGGGCCCCTCATGGGCAGCCGAATGACGCAGGTGCTTTCGATTATGAAAAGACACGTAACCTGTAGACGTAGATGTTTCGGGTCAAGTCAATGGACTGCGCAGTCGGGTCTTGAGTTTCCACCTGGTGTAGTTGGTAGGACGCGGATTGCGTCCGCGTCCTACCCCGCCCGAACGGTAATCCGTCCGGGCGTAGATGTAGGTTTCGGGTCAAGTCAATGGACTGCGTAGTCGGGTGTAGTTGGTGTCGTTGGTGAGTTGCTACCTGGTGTAGCAGGTTCCTTTGGTAATTTTTTGGTCAACGTACTAAATTGGGTCCCGTCGGGTCTTTCACGAAATCCGCGTCCGTAGTTGGTAAGGGTGGGTCCCGTCGGGTCTTTCAGAACCGCTCTTAACGTTAGCTTACGTTTGACGGTTGGGTGCGTGGATATATACATTTGTGTTAACCATTATGTAATTTTCTTTTGAACCATTCCGACTGCAATCCACCACTCGGATGGTTAGGATCATACGCTGGCCTTTGACCATTGATGGTGGGGCCCACTGTTTGGATGGTTCCGATTGTGGTACAAGCAATCACGTTGGCACGAATATGACGCACATGAGTATCAACCCGTGTTCCACCCCTATTGTTTGGACAGATCGAGTGCCAAACGCCAGCTTCGATGGTGGGGCCCACTGTTCGCTACAGATTCGCTTTTCCACCATCCGATCATGAGAAGACAGTGATGGAAATGGCCCTCTCTATCGTGTTAGGGTGATGTATCAAATCGCAACCACCCATATAATGGCCCATCGTGGATGGAAACCACGTGTCAGGGAATACAAGCCATGGTTTTTCTCCACTTTCTACCGCTGAATCTCAACCGTTGATCCTTTTTTTATGTTGGCGGTGCTTTGAAGCTCAGTGGCGGAAGGTCCGATTTGTGTTTATTTCTAACCATATTCCATCTACAGTATGGCCAACCAGTGGAACGGTTCCGATTGATAATCACCCTGACACGTGTACTGTAGAGATAGCTCTACCGTATTCCGATTCTACCGGCTCAATTGTATCATTTTCCCATGGATGCACACCGTTCCGTACAAGACCATTAGTTCCCGTGATTCAAATGGTTGTCTGATAGGCTCACATGGATGGATGGATGGAAGACTCTCAAAATATGCCGGACAGAACAATCCTAGCCCTTTGATTGGCAGTCTGTAAAAACTGACGGTTAAGAAAAAATATATATATATAATTCAACGTTAGATGCCTGCGATCATCCGATCCGCATCTAATTGGATAACCTCAAATCAACGGGCTGGATCATTGAGCCATAGGCCTCATTTGTACAAAATCAATGATTGGAGATACCTTGTGGGTACTCCATGTGAACCTGCCATGTCCGTAAATCAAGACCGGTCCGCTCATAGCCTGGGTCCACACTCGTATGCTGAATGTGGGTTGAGTGGAACCATCACTATGGAGTACAAGTGGTAGGATAATGCACCAATCGGATCCATTCATCTTTTTGGGACCATCATGGATGGCTTATATTTCAAAAATCAAACTTACTAGACAATCCTCTGATTATTTTTTTTTTCACATTAACTCACTAAATTTTCAATCTTTTATTTTGCATGGAGCAATGGTCCGCCATTTTTACCGACCAAAATTAGCTTCCTAGTATTTTTTTTAGGATAAAAATTAGATGACCCACACTTCAAGCCAGGGACTTTATTCAAGTGATTGTGCAATCCTGGGTTGATAGATAATCCTATTTGTTAAATTTTTTTTCACATCAACTCACTAAATATTCAATCTTTCATTTTCAACAGAGCCGGCCTACCATTTTTACCGACCAAAATTAGCTCCGCAGTATTTTTTGAGGGATTATTAATCTCAAAGCGCAAATGGCTCAAAAATTACAATAGCCAATGGTAAAAAGCCCACACCCCATGCCAAAGACTACACTGTTGTGACAATAGGGAATTATAACACCGGAGTGCAGTCATGGGTTGATAGTGCTCAATCTTTAATCCTTTTCATTTCTAGTTTTTAAGGTTGATGTTCATTACCACCAATCATGTTATGATGCAGGGGACAATGCCGAGTGGACAGGAAATAGCGGTGAAGAAACTATCGGTGACTTCACGGCAGGGATTAAGGGAATTCAAGAATGAGGTGGAGCTGTTACGCAGAATTCAGCACAGGAACTTAGTCACATTGCTGGGATGCTGCTTTGAAGGGAGGGAGAAGGCTTTAGTCTATGAGTACTTGCGTAACAAGAGCCTCGACAACATCCTCTTTGGTAACTTCTCTCTACCTTCTTAGTTCAATCAAGCACATCAGTTTAGAGGGCAACACTGGTGGAAATGATGGGGACCACTTACAAAATGTGAGTATCCAGTATGGTCTCATTGAGCCTATGTCCATTGATCTTAAAGAATGAGATCTATGGGCAAACATTGTTTCATATGAAACTCACTTTTCATTGTTTGTCAAGACTTTCTTCGTGGGAATTTGTAGAAAACATTATTTTCTACTTTCTACTTTTGTTAGAAAATAAACAAATGTATTTTCTCACCTCCACCTCTAAGAAATGCATTTTCCAACAACGGAAGGAAAACGGGTTTCTCAATGGTTAAACCCAAATGTGTCATGATCTATCTTCAATCGCCTCACACATGCCACATATGCCAAATGAGCCGTTGTCCATCTTTGTTTATGCCCAACGTGTGCCCGACCATCTTATCTTCTCTTGCCTCCCACATGTGTAAAGCACCCCACAAGTGCAAACGTGTCACATGTGACACCATCCATCTTCTCTAGCGCCCCTCATGTCCTAATGTGCCACATGTACCACCATTCATCTTCTCTTCACCCTACATATGTAAAGCATTCCACATGCACCAATGTACCACATATGCCATCGTCCATCTTCAATCGCTCTAAACATGCGCCATCGTCCATCTTCAATCACTCCAAATATGCCGCGTGTTGTAATCCATCTTGAATCACTCCAAAAATGCCACATGTGCCAATGGTACCAATGCGCACACATGTTACGATCTAGCTTTAAGTGCCCATGTGTCAAATGTGCCAATGCATACAGCTTAAAGCACCTCATATGTACCACATGTGATACACTTTAGCTTCAAGCGCCCACATAATTTTTTGTTTTGCCAACCAAGAAGTTTGAAAGTAGATATTAAATTTCTGGGAAAATCTTGTTGAAAAACAAACAAGGAAAATAATGTTTCCTAAGAAACACTATTCCTTTTGTATGCTTTCCATGAAACCAAACAGGTCTAAGGGAGTATTGTTTAGATGGCAAGGGAAAATATCATATTTATTAGACAAGAGTCACATTATATTTTTGTGTCAAAGAATTCTACTTATGAACAAGTCTAGTAAGCTTTGTGAAATTCTCTTAGGTCCATTGTATCCAAACATTCTAATCTATCACATCAAAGGAATTTGATTTTATTTTCTATTGATTTCCAAGGCATTCCTACTATCTAGACATGACTTAGTGCACTCGCCAAGGAGTTTAACTTGGACATGAAAGCAATGCAGCTGCAACAGGATCACTTCCTTATTGTGAATGCTGGGAACTGGATTAGTTCTCTCCTGTTTCCTGGCTATTGGAGTGATGTTTCGTGGCCATTAGAGTGAATGTTCACAATTCAATTCCCCTTTGCTTCATAATCTGGCCCACCACAGGGAACAATGGAGAGGGGGATGCCCATCATAGAAACCATCTAGATTGTGGGTGAGGCTGACCATGGTGTATAAATTTCATCCAGCCTATTCATCAGGTGCGCCCCATCAGGATGAAGGGACGACCCAACAATCATGCCAATCAAAAACTCTAGTGGGCCAACCACGTGAATTGAGGTTTTGGGAATGATTTTACATTGCTCCCATGGTGGGGCCCACCTGAGTTTTGGATCAACCTGATTTTTGGGCTAGGGGCCAAATGGTGGGAAGCATCAAATGTGTGGTATGGATGTCATGCACACATTGCAGTAGGCCCCATAAAGCTCGACCTTATGGTACTGACTTATCATCGACTCCATCAATGCAACTGCCCATTCAGTCCAACAAGATCCTGTATCAATAGCACACTCATAGTCCCATGTGGGGTAGGGCGAAGGCATACACCAACACCAAGTTGGCCTTCAATGGTGGAGACTATCCATCCTAACCCAAATTAGTCCCCTCACATAGGATGACTACACTTCTCATCATGTGATGACCACAAGTCTATCCTAAAGCATAGGATGGTCGTGGTATAATAGGGCACTGAAATCCATGGATGACAACTCTCCTTTGGTCAACAATCATTGTGTCCAATCTCTAGTTTTCAAAGACATCTGGAGGAATCACTCCTCTATTTAACCCGTGCTGATGTATGTTTAAGGTAACACTACATATTAACTAAGGCATAGCATTCCTTCCACCAAGTACACTTGGTCATCATGATCTACGGTTGGGAACATCACCATCACATCCACATCGCGAATGAATTGGGCTTACATTAGTTTTCTAGGGCACAACTCCAACATTCCCAACCCAAATGCTACTTTACCCACATAAGAACATTTTTAGGCTTGTTTGGCTGGAGAGATACTCTAAAAAACCATGGAAAATAATATAAATTCCTCTTAGGTCAATTTCCTTTTCGTAGCTTTTCCTCAAGAAATGAAGTATAATTGTTTCCCCTAAAAAAGAGAGGGAATAAAAAATTATTAAATGTGGATTTCCACAGTTACGAGCAATGGCTTTGCCTGTTGAGCATTGACCTTTCAACATTTTCATGAAAAACAACACTCTAAAACCAAACAACGAATATACTATTGGATTCCATACTTCTCCACAATTTCATTTTCGGGGTATTTCGTAGGGGTTCTCCACTTCCATATTTCTAACGTTCTCCAAATAGGCGCGTATTACACATTAATGGACATAGACTACCTTATAAAATTTGGGGGGCGGGCGGGCGGGGGGAAGGGAAAAAGAAAGAAAGAAAGAAAAAGAAGAGTTTCAAAGAAAACCAGTTCACATTCTTCTTTGTTTACATGGCTATTACTTTACAGATAAAAGCAAGAGTGGATCTTTGGATTGGTCGAAGCGCTTCCAAATCATTGTAGGTGTGGCAAAGGGTCTTCTCTACCTACATGAAGAATCACCAGTGAAGATCATCCATAGAGATATCAAAGCTAGCAACATCTTGCTAGATGACCAGCTCAAACCAAAGATCTCAGACTTTGGCTTGGCAAGGCTCTTCCCTGATGAAAACACCCATCTCAATACATACAAGATCTCTGGCACCTAGTGAGTTTCTTTTCCTTTTTCTTTTACTAGAGCTCTGATTTATGAACGGGCCACAGGTGTGTGGACAAACACATGGGTCCAAATCGAGTGGAAACCATGAAGTTCAGACAAAAGAAATGTTCTATTTAAACCCGAGTACCCAAGAATGTTGCTGTTGGGACCAAAGCAATGGTCTCATGGGCATGACCATAGGATTGGCCATGCACTGATATATCTGCTATCAGATGATTCTAGCCATCTGATGGAAGTGGACAATTACAAACAGTAGTCCACATTCGAATGGGCAGTTAGGATCATCCATTGGGGATGATTTTTGGGGCATCTACCGTTGGGCGATGTTCCAGTAGAACACATAAAACCAGAATATGGTAGATCCAACTCTCCTGGAACAAGTTGCAGGCAATGAATCAATCAGGTTCGTCCTTCTAGTTGCCCCTACTTTGTATGGATAGAGTTTTCAAATAAATAAATATCCAATTTTCCTATTCGATGGAAAGGTGGCCTTCAAAGTGACTGTGTGAGATGAAAAATAGTCGGTGGCCAAACAATCATCATGGAGAATTGTAAAAATGTATGGACAGGATTGTCTAATTGGTGTGATTTTTGAAACCTGAGTATCCATGATAGAGCCTGCTAGATGGACAGTGGCAATCTATACATCTCCCTTCCATGTGTACTGTAGAGAGATGGCTCTACTGTATTGCAGTTATTCCAGGCCTTTTCCCAGTCCCATCTAGCAGGGATTCAACTCATCACCAATAGGAGGACCTGAATGCACAGATGGACTGAAATTCTTCATTGCGTTTCTTGAATTATCTGTCGTTCTTCATCCGCTTCAGACTATAAATATGAGTAGTAATGATCAATTTCCTGTGTTTCGGGTTGGACTTGAATCAATGGCCAATGCAATTTGCAGCCCGTTCCCCATTGTGAATTGAACTGGCTTTACCCCACTTAGTTTTTTTTACTCTTTATTGAATTCAGTTATTTCAATTCAATTCTATTGAATATCCAAACACAGTCCAATCTCTTAAGTGGGGCAATCAATTTATGTTCTGCAGTGGTTATATGGCTCCTGAGTATGCCATGCATGGCTACTTGTCCGTGAAAACCGACGTTTTCAGCTTTGGAGTGGTGGTGTTAGAAATTGTAAGTGGGAGAAAGAATCACGATCGGCGATTAGATGAAGAAAGCGCCGATCTTTTGAGCTATGTAAGTTAATCAAATACTACGAAATTTTCAGCTCTTATGACCATTGTGCATTATATGATCTGTGATCTGCATGCATGCTAGTATCCTCAGATACAGGTGTGGCCCATCATTAGGGCTGCCAATGGGCCAGACCTAGGTTGGATTCGGCTGGATTTTGAACTGTTCACGCTGGGCCTATTCAAAATTTTGATTTTGCACAGCCTGAGCCCTGCTCATTGACAGCCATACCCATCATATGATTATCCAAATCATAAACCCGTCTATCCTGATTGGAATATCCTAGCCTTCCAATCTCTGGATTTTATACCTTTGTATGTGGTTCATAGGTGCATTTTTTTCCTCGTAACCGTCAATTTGCGGGGTACCAATTGAAGTGTTAGGATTGTCCCATCAAGAGATTTTCTATACATGGTCCATCCACCGCAGACTCCATGCCCATGATCCAAGATCATATAATGCCATATCTTGAGGCTGGATCATCTGGCATGCAAATCAAAATGCATGTAATCCATTTCATCATACTTTTCAAAAATTAAAAGTAATCCATTTCATCATCTCTCTTCTCCAACCTCCATCTATAATCCTCTTGCAGACATGGAAGCTCTCAGAAGAAGGCAGGGCATTGGAAGTGGTGGACCCCATTCTTCCAAAATTGGACCGCGATCAGGCAGCTATGTGCATTCAACTAGGCTTGCTCTGCTGTCAAGCCAGTATAGCCGATAGACCCGACATGCAATCTGTTCAACTGATGCTGTTGAGCGATTCGTTCGAAATGAAGAAGCCTGGGAAGCCTGGGATTCAAGGACGGAGAGGACGTTGGACTAGCACAGCTTCGGCTACTCCCTCAGCCTCAGGTACCAATGTTAGTAGTAGTGTTAATCCTTCTAGTACTAATACAGGTGCTACAAAATTTTCTACAATGAGTAGTGTAGCAGAAGATTATTCTAGAAATTCAATCTCAGTTTCTTTTGTAGATGAGGGAAGGTGACAAGAACACTAGATTCTTTCTGTAAAGCTTGTTATAGGCCCTGCATTTTTGTGATGATTCTAAATCATGGTTTGACTCGTACAAGTCCAATGTGATTCGTGCGAGTTGACTCAGACTCCATCGACCTCACAACTCAGCCAGGTAGGCTACAGACCTGAACCATTCAGCCGAGTCAGGCCGAGTCATCTCGTGCAACTCATCCTGCTGAGAATTTGTACAATGTAGTTGGGTTTTTTATTCTGGCAAGTGGGTCCCATGGTTCTGCAATAGAAACCATTAGTATTTTAGGGATCATTTTGGATGGACCATGCTCTAAGTAATTTTCAGATTGGTTGCTACAGATACTCTGATAGACTGTTGAGAAGAGAAAGAACAACACTACGCAGTCAACTGAAATAATTGGGTGGTTGGATTGTTCTAAGCTGGGATTTTTTTGGCAGATGCTCCATTCAAGATGCCAATCAATAGACAAATGGTCTGGATTACTGAACCATGGGTCCCATGTGTTGGAATTGGAAATAAAGAGCTGAGTTGCCCCCCACTCGTCTGGTGCAACTCAACTCAAGACCAGACGAGTAGCTTCTAATCTCTGAGTCTTAAAACCTTGTTCTAAATACAGAGGTTTGCTAAGCCCACACCACTACATGAACCAGTATGGTGTAACAGAGCAAGATCCCAGCCGTCCATCAAGATGGGTCTGACCATGTAGACGAGCTGGGTGAAAACACAGGATAGTCCACTCTTTAGATGGGCCACAGTGCTAGAAACTGGTAGACAGCCTAGAAAACTTCACCCAAATGGGCTTGTCCAAGCTGGGCTGGAGCATGGCCAGGCCCAACCTGACCTATATGAGGTTAGAAGTGGGCATCATGCCAGACCTAAAATGCTGTTTAAATAGTAGTCTTACCAGCATACTGTTGTAGTTATATTTTTAAAAGAAAGGATAAAAGAGAAAGAGAGGCATTGTTTTGTCCTTTTTGTGTTTTTTCTTGTGCAAAACAACAGTGCCAGGTAAGATGGGAGGAGAGAATTGGAAGGGCTAATAAAGGATTTCCTACACAAGTCCTTTGCGAGTCATGCTCCTTTATGCTCAAGCTCATACGGCCATTTATGGGCAGCCTAGTGGGAAATTTTATTTATTTTTTTACTAATCATTTTTTATTAATTCAGATGTAACCCACTAATTAGATGGTTACCACGCAAAACACGTCTCCTCTTATTTTGGGCCACCACAACAACATTCTGTAAATCATCTCAATAACAAGCTGATTAACTTTTCATTTAAAAAAAAAAAAAGGTTTTTTCTCTCTAGTTAGGGTTTATGAGAGAATAACAAACTTTTGCTTCTCTATTAAAAAACAAGATCTCTTTTTCCTTCATTCTTTTTTGGGCAATAGAAAGATGGTATTCTAGGGAATTGATGTCGGGTTTTCTTTGGTGTGTGCAAGCCTAAGAAAACTATACACTAGGGTGTTGTATGTTGGGATAGTGCATTTGGAAAACATGTTGGACTAATTCAATTAACTAAGGGGTGTGAATTATCTCAAAGAGAGCGACATCTTCCGCACGTTGTCCAAACATTGATTGATGATCTTCATTTATCTAATTGTGGGTTTCAGTTTATTGTTCCTTCATTTTTTACGGATATTCTTTACTTAGATCGGCAATAAAAATTTTGAGATAGTCATGACTCTCATAACCTTTGCGAGTGAATCGATCAATGCAAAGTCTATTCGTCCAAAAACTTTCAATGGACAACATGATAAGAGGTGGAGGTAGAAGATGCTCTTCTACCTTATCAACTTTCATGTGGCGTTTGTAATAAATATATACCAAAACACTCAAATATACATGAACCAGCACTAATTGTTGTCCATCAGAAGTAGGATGAAGACAACTATCTCTGCAAGAACTACATATTGAGTGTTGTCGAATCAATTTTATAACTTCTTTTGTGATTATGGCACTTTTGCCAAAATACGATCTATCCTGAAAAAAGAAAGTATAAAATAGAAGAAGCCGGCATAAAGAAGTATGTTGTCAATATATTTTTTAAATACTAAACGGTGAATGATAAGTTGATGGCTTATATAATTGTCTTTGAATGATTTAAAGTGGATGAGTTATTTCAAATGACAACTGTCTTTGAAAAATGTGCCTCCATCTTAAAAACATTTTAAGAACTCTCTCCATAACAAAACCAAAGAATTGTCTATGCAAAGCCCCATAATACCACTTCGTATCAAGAAAAAAGTAAGGTGGAAGAAATATGTGTGTGTGTGAGCATGTGTGTCTGTGTTTTGAAAATCAATGTATGGGAAGACGAGGTCCGGCCTAAGGGAAAACCCAATAAGCCAAACCAGCCCAATCAATTCAGAAAGAAGGGAAAGCCTAAGCTAAAGCCCACGAACAAGAACAAGAAACCTACAAATCAAGATAAGTCTGTTAGTTGTTACATGTATAGCAAATTAGGCCATTTTGCAAGTGAGTGCTATAGTTGCAAAAAGAAAACTACACCTATAGAAAATCTTGTTAAGGAGCCCAATATTGTGGTTGTCATTATAGAGGTCAATATTGTCATATTGGGACCATATGACGGATGGTGATACGGATGCTAACACAAATACGTGTTATGACCATCATTGGTTTAAGACATACGAAAAGTGGTGCCAAAAGTAGTGCAAATGATCCCAAAGACTAGGTATTCAATATTATAACTTTATGAGAGGTTGTTTCTAGTTTTTAGGACCTATATGGAGGTGTACAAGTCAATCTATGCTATGAGATAGATAGCCCTGATGATGATCTACGCATTGATATAATTGGCCCATTGTTTGGATGGTTTGATCGACGAGTATGATTAGAGGTTAGTTCAACGGTCACCGATCGTCAATCGAGAACATGACAATAGAGGTAGGTGTAGAGTATTAACTTAGGTTAGTGTCATAAATTTGGTTATAATCTAACGGTTTGAAAGCCACAACTTTAACAAAAATAGGATACGAACAATTTCTTGATTAATTTTAAGACTATTCGCACATCTTATGCACTGACCTTGTGAGTTCAAGTTGAAAGATTCGATATACAATCTTGGCTTAATGTCCTGCGATAGACGACAAGTCCGCTAAGACGAATATCTTTTTATAGTCACGAATTTAGTGGCCCACTAACGAGCGATTTAGAGTTTATTCAAAGAATCATGATATTTTTGTAATAAATTAAATGATAAAATTTATTATACATGCTGATTATAGTCTGTATTAGCTAAGTTCTGTGGTCTATCCGTAATTAGTGAAAATGATTATTCGAATCTAATCATCATAAATCATTGGTTCTTAGGCTAAAATAGTAATTGGATTAGTTTAGTTCATTAATTAAGATATGACCCTTAGTTCTCTCAACTTTAAGTAAGTTTTTATTTAGTTGCGGTTATCTTGATTACCCAATAATAAGTTGATTAGATCTGAGCTCATTAGTAGTATGGACAACATGAGATTTGAATCTCCTTAATTTTTGGCATCAAAGCCTTAGAATGATAGTGTAAAGAAGATGGATGGAATGATACACAACAATTACTTCGAGGTGGGCCCCGCAGGGTTATGGGAATACCCACTAAGCTATTATGGTAATACCCACTAAGCTATTACCCATGTAACAGCTACTTCACTCCCTGATTTTGGAGCCCACTTTCAACGGTAAGTGGATCCCTAACTGTTGGGTACACTTGAATGTTTCTTGTATTAAAAAATGCAATAATCTTTCCATCCAGACCGTTGATAATGTCACAAACACATGGATGAATAGACCACAGAAGTATCAGCTTCATCTGAAAGTTTTCTGGCCTACGGAAAGTTTCTAATGGTAATAAACCATTTTTACAATTGGATGCTCTAATTGAGATTTGGATCAGATTAATCTCTTGGATTATCTCATACAATGATCATAATAAATGAAAAGACGGTATCAATATGTAAAATATTCTACAAGAAGGGACCACACGGTAACAGTCATACTAGGTACTGTGTTACCCGCGTAACACCTAATCGGATTCATGAAATCGAACTGTCATCAACCGTCACCTCATTTGGTTAAATATAAGATGGGCCCACAGGTTTTACCCTTCAGATCAGTGTCGTCCATTGAACGGTATGGAATTTTATAGTGATATGGATGGAAAAAGAGACAGATCAAATGATTAGGTGGACCACACCGACATTTATTTTTTTTAATGTTCCACAAAATTTTCAAGTACTGAGATTTCCTAGGGCCAAACTACAACTCAGATCAGCCTCATTTTTGGCATCATGAATGATAAGGACGTGAGTAAAGAGATGTACGGTTCCGATACCTAAAATTAATGAAGGTGGGCCCCATTTCATAATTAGAGTGGACAACTCAAATGAGGATGGCAATCCCATAGTTAAGAAGGTGAGGATGGGGAAATCATGCGTAGCGGTAGGGGCTGTGGGGCTTTTTAGGTAATTTCCAGAATGACAAGAAAGCCCTTCTGATAGGGGATGAGTGATGGGGATTGTTTTGCCTCTAATGTGGCCCACCTAATATTTGGATTGCAACAGTTTTTAGAAACCCATGAGTAGCCTAAGGGAAAAGCCTGATTAACGGTTTGAAATCCAAAAAAACCGTAATATGTGCCATATAAATTGTGTTGTAGGATATCCTTATCCTACAAGCTTGATTAACGGTCCAAAATCTTTAAAAATAAAATAAAATAAAATAAAAATAGTATGTACCATATAAATTGCATTATAAATCCTTATCTTCCAAACCTGATTAACGGTTTGAAATTTAAAAAAAAAACATAATATATGCCATATAAATTGCATTGTAGGATATCCTTATTTTCAAAGGGAAAATAGTATCAAAACTTTTATAATCTTGCATACCATAAAGCTTGATGTGCGGGTGTAAATTGTAAAAGCACCACATATGTAATTCAAATTAAGCCGTTCAAATCAAAGGGCCCACTTTGATGGCTCATAAACAAAAATTTATAATGAGATGATCTACCAACCATTCAATCTACCAACATCAAATGGATGTAGACGGTTAATAATAATCAACGGACTAAACAATAAACAATTGTAAAAATAAATAAAAAAATATCCACTAAACAAAGTCAAAAATAACCAATGGACTAAATTCAATAAACAAATAGAAGAAAATCTCACCCATGAGAAATGGTCACGGAGGCAGATTGCCTGCAGCACCCAGCTGTAGAAAATTCCTCCAACACTAGGCTCCGTGAGGCCCACCGTGATGTATGCGTTATATCCACACCGTCCATCCATTTGGCTAGATCATTTTAGAGCAGCCCAAAATTGAGTCAGATCCAAAGCTCAAGTGGACACACCACAGTAACACAGTCAATATCGAAGGCCTACTATTAGAAACTTCTGGAGAGCCGTAGAAGTTTTGGATCAAGCTGATATTTGTGTTTTCCCTTCATGGTAGGCATTAAGAAAGTTTCAACGGTGGGCATCGTTATCCGTACTGTCTCCTGTGATATGGTAAAGCACTTGAGATTCGGATCTGCCTCATTTTGGGCTCATGCTAAAAGGAGCTGTCAAAACATATGAACGGCTAGGATATAACAAACACACGACGGTGGGGTCCATATAGCTTAGTGCTACAGGAATTCCGTGCAGCTGGGCGCTGCAGGCAATCAGCGTCGGTGTGGCCCACATGAGCAGGCAGCGTCGATTCCTCAGATCAGTTTGATTGGATGACACACACACGCAGTTTGACTGATTTTCACCTTCTATTTGACTTCCACCTCAGTAGTTTCACGCGGTGTAGTATCATACGTGGAACGCGACTTGGCTGCGACCCCGAAACCAGCGACATGGGTGGCACCTGACCCTAAGGCTCACCTTGATATATGCATTGTTATCCATGCCGTCCATCTATTTTTCCAGCTTATTTGAGGGCATGTACTAAGAAACGAAGCAGATACAAATTTCAGGTGGACCATACAATAGGAAACAGTAGTGATTGAACACCCACCGTTAAAAATTTCCTAGGTCCACCCTAACGTTTATTAACCAACTTACCTGTTAATAAGGTTATACAAGAAAGTAAAAAAAATAAATATTAGCTTAATCTAAGACTTTGTGGCCCACGAAAGGTTTTTAATGTCCATAAATCATCTTGATTTTTTGGCCTCCGTCCACCGAAGGGTGGGGCACCTGGTGGACAGTCTGATCTCATCCATGTGAAATCATTTCGTCCATTTCAGCCAAGTCACGATGGAATGCCAATTGCATCTTACACCTGGCAGGACGGACTAACTCCCAATAGGGCTCGGTGGAGCTCACTATGATGTTTGTATCTTATCGGTTCATTTATCTATTTTGTCAAATCATTTTAGAGGCATGATCAAAATTTGGTAGATTCAAGTGTTTACACTTGATTTGACCACATTTGATCTAGTAACTTATATAATGCAACACGCCTGATAAGATAAACGAAAGTTCTCTTTGACTACTCCGATGGCTCAAATTTGATTAGAATTATGAGTGCATGAGAATGGGGAAGCCCAACTGACTATTGTTATAAGACACATGTCATGTGTTTCACCCATGTAATAGAGTTGACCACTTACTGTAATGGCATCATAAACGACATTGGGTACGTAATGACTGAAACATGATCGTGACTAGTGATGGATTTGACCAATATATAATAATATCACACGAAAAAAGTCTTTACAGCCAAAACTACTCAAGGCTTTATAAAAGGATATAACAATAACACTAAGCCAAATTTCATGGCGCACAACATACTTTTGAGTGAAGAAAAGGATAATGATCACTAATACATGGTATCATGAGAAAAACTTTCCTCCCATGTCATAAGTACACACTATGTGCACACAATCAATAGCGAACTCATGATAAATAACTAATACAAGTCATGTTACATAATAAGCCATATTCGCTCATGGGCTTAAACGATTATTTCCACATCAGCAAACATGAGAAGTGCCTAAGAAGATTTCTCTCCAACTACCACCTCAAAGTTTTATAAATATGAAAAAGATTGGAGAGATCATAACTCTATAGTGCAACACTGTTTATCTTATTTTAGTTTATCATAATTTAGGAGTAGTGTAATCTAACCCATTTACACTATTGTATTGAACCAACTTTAGCTCGGGAGTATTATAATCTAGTAGATATATACTGTTATGATAGACTAAATTAAAAGGCAGCGTAATTCCCTTCATTTATACCCAAATCATTAGACCAAATAAGGCTTTAGTTTTTGGACCTCGCCATCTATACCACAATCATTGGATCGACGGGATCATAGCTTTTATAAGTTCGTTTATCTTTTAATAATATAATTTTGTTCTTTCCACTCTTGCTTTATTCTAATTAATAAAACATTTCTCTTATAAATGGGAAATAAATTTTCTTTTAAATAAAAGACCAAATTAATTTATTAGAAGGATGAACCTGCTAATCTTAAGAAATGGACCCAAAGCCAAGCATACCTAAGGCACAAGTACATCACACCAATGTGATGTACAGGGATAATGACATGCACCACTCAAACCTTCCAAGGGCTGCCTAGTGTAATGTTTATTTGTCAGGATTATAGTTTTTTTTTTTTTTTTTTGTTAGCCTGTTAGTACACTCCACTGTCAGTTCACACTTCACTGTTAGCCACCCCCACTCAAACCTTCCAGGGGCTAGTGTAATGTTTATTTGTTAGGATCATGGAATCTTTTTTTTATTTTTTTTTCTTTAGTTCGCTTGTTAGTACTCCCCACAGGCGGTTCACACTTCACTGTTAGCCACCCCCTAGGGAAATGATATCAAGACCTCAGTGTTGAAACGAGGTATCTGTCACTCAGTCTACCACTTGAGCTATGAATGGGTGTAGTCTACCACTTGAGCTATGGATCAGGTGTAGGATCATAGACTCCGAAAAATATCTGATTCATCAAAGACTTTTTCACCACCGGCAAAGCTTTTAACGGTGGGCGTTCATTAATCACCGCTTTTTCCTTTGGTGGGTCCAATTTAACTTTGTATCTGCCCATTTTTGGGTTCATGTCCTGAAATGAGCCGCCAAAACAGACCGACTGCAAGTGGGTCCTACTGCGCCAAACACATCATCCACCATCTCTCAGCACCACATGGTGGGCGTCCATCCACGTCCGTCATGAATTGCGTCCTCCCATGGCTAGACGGACTGAGTACAAACGAGGCTCTGTGAGGTCCATCGTGATATACGGCTTTTATCTATATCGTCCATTCATTTTTTTCAGATCATTTTATTATATGAGCCCAAAAATGAAATAAATTCAAGGTTAAAGTGGATCACACAGTGGAAATTGAACGCCTACCATTAAAAAATATTTTGATAGCTGCAAAAGTTTTTATCAAGCTGATATCTGATATCTGTGTTTTCCCTTCATCCAGCTCTGAGTTACCTTATAACAGTGGTGGATGGGAAATAAACATCTCGGTAGGCACTAGAAGGTTTCAACAGTGGGGCTTCATTATTACTGCTCCTTTACTTGGTGTGGTCCACTTGAGCAGCTTTGGATATGTCTCATTTTTAGCTAATATCCTAAAATGGTAAAATGGATGGACGGTGTAAGTAAAATCCATACGGCATGGCGGGCCCACAAAAGCCCCGCTTGGATGAATGCGGTTTGGGTCGTACCCCACGGACCCACTCGGTCCATGTAGGACCTCAGTGGTGCCCACCATGATGTATGGATTTTACCCACACAGTCCATCCATATTTCCTTGTCATTTTAGGGCCTGTTTGATTTCACACGGTACATGTCGCGGTAAATAAGTAATTGTTACTTTCTCTGGTTGTTTGAAAATACGAGAGTAATTTTACCTTGAAAATCAAAACAAAAGTGTTGACTTAAATATGTGGATGCCACCGTAATGTATATGATATATCCACACCGTCCATCTATTTTATTAGAACATTTTAGAGTATTAACCAAAAAATGAGGTAAATCCAACACTCAAATGGCCCACACGAAAAGAATAGTAGAAGTTTTGACCAAGCTAATATTCTTGTTTTCCCTTCATCAAGATCTACTTGATATTACGAACGGTTTAGATGGCAAATAAACATCACGGTGGAGTAGCGGACCTTAGGATGGTTTAAACGGAGGGCGTCATTGATACTTACTATGGTGTGATTTACTTGAGCTTTGTATCCGACTCATTTTTTAGCCCATGCCCTAAAATAATATGTATAAATGGATGGACGGTGTAGATAAAAGAAACCAATCAATGTGGGCCCACAGAACCTCTACTTGGACTGAGTCCATAGATGCAGTGCAGGACCCAATCCGCTTCCCGCCTCCACTGAGTCCGTCCAGGCGGGGGCAGGACAAAATCCGCTTCGCCTTCCGCCTAGCATCCTCGCCGTTTCCTTGATGATACTGTGGAATCGAAAGAACGGGAATACAGTACATCCACCTCACCGTAGTACACTTCTCATCGTCGATGCGAAAATCCCATCCGTCCGTTTGCAGTTTTCTATCATGTGTGGTTTATATACGAAAATCCGCACTTATTAAAGTGATGTTTGGCCACTAAAAAATATGGTGGAAAACAAAAGCAGATAAGGTGACGTAGCGTGTAAACCGTACAAAAAAGTAACGGTTACTATTCTTTCATGAAGTTTATTTTTAAAATCCAAACCATCCAACCTGGTGACAGCACATAGGTGGACAGAAACCATACAAATCCTGCCACGTGTCATTAGATGGACCGACCATTTTCCCATTCTTCCGGTTCTACCGTAATCTCCTCACACGTTAGGAATTTAAAAATTAAAAAAAAAAAAGTCCTTAAAGGCAGTTTCGAGCTCATCATTGAAGGGAACGTGAATATGGGACGCGGATTCCCTCTAGCCCTTGTCTCCGGGAATATCCCTGGAGGAGGACGTGGTCTGTGTGTGCATCTTAATGTATATGTTTTATCCAAGCCATCCATCCATTTTATAAGATCATTTTATAACTGCTAAAAAATGAGGCTGATCCAAAGGTCAAATGGACCACACCACATGAAACAGCGGGGATAATGACATCCACCGTTGATACATTTTTAGGGCCTACCATGATGTTTATTTTTCATCCAACATGGTCATAAGGTCATACAAACCTGGAGAAAAGAATATATATATATATATATATATATATATATATATATATATATCCAAAACTTCTGTTGTTCCCGAGGAGTTTTTAACTGTGGTCGTTCAATCCACAACTGTTTCCTGTGGTGTGGTCCACTTGATATTGTGATATGATTAATTTTTTGGATCATACTATAAATAGATCTGGGAAAATGGATGGACGATGTGGATTAGACACATACATCACGATGGATCCCATAGAGGTTGGGCCACGTCCTGCTCCTGGGATATTTCTGGTAACAGGCGGTGTAGGAAACGGCGACTCTTTTTTCTTTTGGGCGTCTGGTGGTTGGCTGCTACTACACCAACCCGACCGAGTCTCTGCAAGATTCCAACTCGTTTTCTTTCCGGTTTTTTGAAATTTTGAAGCTTTCCAGACGGCCATTTCCACCAACGTTCGTGGGGTCGACCCCACTCCACCCACTCCTCTCTCTCTCTAGATCCAACTTCCAAAGCTACCGATCTCTCTCTCTCTCTCTCTCTCTCTCTCTCTCTCTCTCTCTCTCTCCAGATCCCAACTTACAAATCTACCCATCTGAAAATCCGTTACTCTTTCCTTCTTCTTCAATCCCATTTCGTCATTTGATTTCAGAAATTCAAAGCAGATAGAAAGAGAGAGAGAGAGAGAGAGAGAGAGAGAGAAGAGAGAGAGAAGTGAGTGTGTGTGTGTGTGTGTGTGTGTGTGTGAGAAAGAGGGGAGATGATTAACTGGGAGCTAAAGAACTGCTGCGACCGCGAGCAGGTCATATTTCTGACCACAATCGGCGTCTTCACGGTTGTAATCCTTGCTGTACGTTCTGATTCTTCCCTCCCTTTTTTCCCTGCTTGATCTGTTTTTCATCTGCTGCTGTATTTGTGTTTGGTTTATGAAATTTTATATATATATATATATATATATATATATATATATATATATATATATATATATATATATATATTTTGAGTTGGGTTTTTTCCCTCTTTTTGATATTTGGATTTATGGGTGTTTTTCTTCTTGTTGAAATTTGCATATTCTTTGTTGAAAGAGTACTTTGATACTCTGATAGAGTGTGATGGATGATACACAGGAGTTAGAATTAGTGAGGAACTAAGTATTCGTATACAAGCAATTCAAATGAAACTGTCCCAATTATCTTTACCAGTTTAGATGTTTCATTAACCAAAAATTACTCTTAGTTGGCTATTTAAATATTAGATTGCTGACATTTATTGGACAGTTAAAATGAAAAATGTCAAATGGCCTTATTTTGAAAAACAAGTGTCCACGAATCAAAGGTTAGGATTGTTGAACCAATCGGATTTTTAGAAGGTAACTTAGTGACAGTGGATTCCACAATCTATTCAGTTTAATTTGAGTTTATACATGCCATGTGTACCATTTCTAAGTGCCTGCATATTAAGCGTCATACACAGCCAGAGTATGAAGGAATTCCCCTTGTTGAAAAACTGAATTTTATGCGGAAGATGCCAGTCTGGTAGTCTGTCGAATCATCGATTTAGATGGTCCTATGGGCCCCCATTGGTAGGAATTGCTCGGTTCCAATATTCCAGTGGTGGGTTTTGCTCCCTTCTGTTTTTTTTTTTTGGGTTGTTGTTTGCTGGGTATTTTCTTCCTGTTGAATTCACATTTTCTCTAGTGAAAAAACACTGATTTTTTGTGGGAGATGCTGATATGTTAATCTACCTGATCACCGAATTAGATGGTCATGCATGCTTCCATTGGTAGAAATGGTATTGTTCTGATTATTCTCCAGCTTGGTTTGTCCTGCTTTTTGTTTTTTTGGTTGATGGGTGTTTTCTTGTCTTGGGTGAACAATGGCTGTAATTCCATTATACATTGGGCATTGTTTAGAAAAAATATTAATGGCTTCGTCCCATTACAATGTTAAAATAGGCATTATGACGTTTTTCTAAACCCTATTTGAGATATGCGACTTGTCAGTTTTTCCTTTTGGGTGGGTGGTGGGGGAGTTTTTATGGAGTTTTAAGTTTAGTAGCCTTCCAAAAAAAAAAAAAATGGTAATCTGTCAGACCAGTGAACAAGATTATCCCCCAGGCTCTATTGGTAGAAACAAAGAAATCCACCTGTTTTCGGTTGAGACCCACAATCTTTTGATGGGTGGTTATATTATTTCCAGCAATGAGAGGTGGTGGGCCCCAGGATTTGGTCATCTGGTGGACTACTATCATTCCGCTCGGGAATGGCAAGGGCGAGTTCTTTGTGAATTTGGAATTACTAAGCATGCAGGATTGGATGACTTAATATCAAATAATTTGTCATGCTAGGTTTGAATTGTTAAGAATCTTTGTTTAGTTAGTAATTTTCTACTGGTGTCCAGAGATCTCTATTAAATGGTTTCAGTTATTAGGTATTTTCCAGTTTTTCAGATTTAGCTAATTTTTTTTCAGACTTTGATGTAGGACATGAAATTCAAATATGATGTGCAAGATTTTCAGGCTTAAGAACACGTTAGTTCAGAAACAATTACACAAATTTCATATCCCACACAAAAGTTCAACATTCAATCAAGGGGAATCTATGCAGATCCAGACCTACACAAGTTATGGCTGGATTAATAAAAATTATGAACCAAACGATACTCAAAGAGAAGTAAATTCATCCACACATGCACAACAATCTGTCCCTAATCCAAGGGATTCACCGGTTTCAGTTCAGAGAACCCTAGGATTAGAAAGGGGCAAACAAATTGAAAAATAATGTAATCTAGGGTTAGGGTTATGAAAAATAGGTATGAGAGGGATGAAATAGGTAGAAAATCTGAACCTGGCGACAGTCCACGCGTGCGGATAGTGGGCCAGGCTTGACGCACGTGCGAGGAGGCCCCGATTCCGAAAACTGACTCCTTGAGTCTGGTTAGATAGGGGAGTGCTCCAAAACTCCCGATTTTCGGGCTGATTCGATGTGCGGTCTGTGCATGGTGCTCCGTCAAAGTTTCAGCCCTCCCGCAGGGCCAAATTCTGCTGTAAAGGAGAAAATTGCTGCAATAAAGGACGGATTTGAAGCGTAGATGATTGTAGAAGATGAGAAGTGTGGATAGTAGAAGATGGGAGTGAATCGGGATAGATGTGGCTCCGCACCATGGTAGTCAGGCCTTCGAGGAAGGGAGGATTTCACACCCAATTGAATTTCCACAACTCAGAGGCTCAGAGGAGTAGAAAAACGCATAAATTTTTATTAATCTTCAATGAATAAAAAAGACTACAAGGGGTGCCTATTTATAATAAAACCCTATACCTCAAAACTCGCGCCATGTGTGCAACCTATTACTTGGCGATGAAATAATAAAAAATAACAACTAATTAAAGTAATCTAAAGCATCCATGATGCTCTTAATAACAATAATAAGCAAAACTTAAAATACGAGATTAATTAGACTAGTGGGCCACGATCATGAGAACCCATGGTGGGCTTTATATGGCTATCGGGTCCACTCCAACGAATCAAAACGCAGTCCTCTAACTAGAAGGCCCTCCCTGGACATCGTCATCAATCCAGATCGATGATAGGGTCCTCTTCCTCCTTACGTACGTGCGTAGGGGGGCGTGCGTGTGCGTGTGATGTCCCCATCAGACTTCCAATTTCAAATAATAATAAATAATAAATTAGACTTTTTTACTTGAAAATTTCACACCAATAAAGCCAATATGTACCAATGCATATCAGTTTTAGGCTAGGGGCACTGATGCCGATATTTAGAGCCTTGGTTAGGGGATTCGTTTAGATTAGGCGCAACGGTCTTATGTTAGGTTGATGATGCAGGACAATCAACTACTTGCTCTAAAAGCTCGAACCGTTAGAGTATGACGAATTAATCCCTTTATCTCATAGCCCAGGCCCCACATCTCATGGGTTAGGACCTCGGCTGAACCCCTTTCGTGGGCCCCAAATCACATGGGGCACCCACCCCGAGTGTGTCCCCGCATCCCACGGGCTACCCCACTCGAGCCCGGTGTGACATGTGCATTAATCACCCCTGGTAGGGAGTCTCGAACACGAGATCTCCCCCATGAACCCCAAATCGCATGGGTCACCCACCCCAAGTATGCCCCTGCATCCAACAGGCTACCCCACTCGAGCCCGGTGTGAAATGCGCATTAATCACCCCTGGTAGGGAGTCTCGAACACGAGACCTCTCCCATGGGCCCCAAATCGCATGGGTCACTCACCCCAAGTGTGCCCCTACATCCAACAGGTGACCCCACTCGAGCCCAGTGTAAAAATGCCCCTGCATTAATCACCTCCGGTGAGGAGTTTCGAACACGAGACCTCCCGCTCTGATACCAATTTGATGCAGGACAATCAACTACTTGCTCTAAAAGCTCGAACTGTTAGAGTATGAAGTATTAATCTCTTTATCTCATAGCTCAGGCCCCACATCTTATGGGTTAGGACTTCGGCTGAACCCCCTTCGTGGGCCCCAAATCACATGGGCCGCCCACCCCGAGTGTGTCCCCACATCCCACGGGCTACCCCACTCGAGCCTGGTGTGAAATGCACATTAATCATCCTTGGTAGGGAGTCTCGAACACAAGACCTCCCCCGTGGGCCCCAAATCGCATGGGTCACCCACCCCAAGTGTGCCCCTGCATCCAACAGGCGACCCCACTCGAGCCCAGTGTGAAAATGCCCCTGCATTCGTTGAGTATTTGTTTCTCTTTGTGGTTAAGTTGGGATCAAATCCACAACCTCAAGGTTTGAACAATGTGCACCATCCAATTGAGTTGTTTATGTGGGGGAAAGAGAGAAGTTAATCCATGTGAGATGTATTGTAGACTTCTCTTAGACGTGTTAGTTTTTTTTGCCTCTTTAACCTGCATGTCAGCATTTTAGACTCATGCTATTTATTTAGGGCTAGATTAGGAAAGTATTCTTGCTTAGAGATTTGAGGGCACTTAGGCCCTATTTGGGATAAGGGAAATGAAAGTGGAGATTTGATAAATCCATGAACTAGTCAAATTCGTGGATTGGCATTGGATTTGGATTTGACAAATCCCAAGGTCTGCTCATTTGTGAATGAAGCTTCAAATCCTTGGATTTGGGAGCATTTATGTCAATGTCAGAACATTTAATGCAAGGGAATAACTTTTATTGCTTTTTAAGCAAGTCTCTCACATTGTGGATTTGCAAAGCCTTTAGCTTATTTGGGGATTTGGATTTGCCCCAAATCCATGGATTTTTAGGGGTATGGATTTGGGAAATCCACTAATTTGACAAATTCTCAAGAAAAAAAAAAAAACAGGGGAGATTTGAAATCCATGGATTTCACAAATCCCTACGCCAATTCCCTC
Source organism: Magnolia changhungtana (assembly GCA_030180095.1). Classification (NCBI taxonomy): domain Eukaryota; kingdom Viridiplantae; phylum Streptophyta; class Magnoliopsida; order Magnoliales; family Magnoliaceae; genus Magnolia; species Magnolia changhungtana. The sequence continues at coordinate 12,776,230 of JASAUF010000471.1, read as the reverse complement.
ACCCCAACCGGTCCCTTAGGTTATCTCACATCAATGATTGTTGGTAGATTAGGACACCTAAATATGCTTGTCATTTTGTTTTCTTGTAACCTGTGGCTCATTAATGTGCATGCATGCCTAGAATTGGAATTTAACCCATGCACATGGGAGCTGGTTTGTGCTTACGGGGGTTACAATTTTAATGAGGTTGAGGCGAATTATGTTGATCTTGGATTTGAAGCTCAAAATAAAATTCAAATGAGGTAAAGTTTGAAACTGGGTAACATGGAAAATGTATGACATGCCATGTGGGTCTTTCAGACTAAGGGTCGTGTTCCATAGATTATCATGGAGTAGAACACTTGTTAACGGGATGGCAGTCTATGCTATCATCTATAGTTTTCCCTATGTTGTAGATAAAGAAAAAACAAATTTTGATAATATGGGCAACAATCTTTTCTTTAGCTTGAAGTTGGGTGCCATATGAAACACAATGTGATTGATGATTGTGGGGCATAGATGGCCACCTCACCACATGATATCATATACTGCATCTGATTGGGACAGGAATTCTAGCGTGGACAAGCAATCAAGGAGTGTCGAGAGTCATTGATAGGTTAGTATTTGTCATTGAGTTGAATTTCTCCTTTTTATGTAATTATCTATGAATTGGTTGAACGCCACAGTTATGCTAAGAAGTTTCAGCATTCAGCTTTGAATAGAGTTAGGAAGTCTATTTTAGAATGGTTGTTGGTGTAGGTTGAACATTTTTTTAAGTAGAGATGGGGGAGCAGAGAGATGAGATTTACTGAGTTTTTGTATCTTGTTTAGCGTACTCGATTGTCAAAAATCTTATTCTTCTTCTTCCTCCTTGTTTCTTTGTGTGATTATCTTGGTTTACGCAGCTTGGGTATTGCTTGCCTTGTGTTCCTCTTTTGCTTCTGCCACATGCAATCTCAACAGAAATTTGGATATTTTAAGATGTTTCCTTGAAAAGATTTTTTGCAGTAGGGCCTGCTTTTTCCTCGTACATGTGTTACATCCTAGAAAGGTCAAGAGTTCATGTAATTAAATCAATGGATTTAATCAATGAAATGTTTGGATAGGAGAATATCAAACTATTCTTCTAAGATTTTGAACGTATTTTGGCTCTTGAAAGGAGATTTTTTGTCCTGGTTCTTTTCCCTTGTTGTTTCCTTCATGATGTGTGCTTCTTTCAACAATTCTGGTAAGTAGTTTGTAATGTGGTTTTGTTTCTGCCATTTGAATTCTTGTAGTTGTGGAGGACGGTATTGTTGACACCTTTCAAGCTCATCACTGTATTTCTTCACGAAACAAGCCATGCTCTTGCTTGCAAACTAACCTGTGGTCATGTAAGAGCCTCTGATTCTTCCTCAAGAAAATATTCACTTGTAGATTTTTTTTTTCCCTATGCAACCTAGTTCTTAACAAAGAAATAGTCTCATCACATTCTCATAACAGCTTCTTCTTAAAAGCATTCAAGAAATTTGGTAATGATCTGTACTTCTAAGAAAATATGTTATGTTTCCCCTGTTGTTATTGCTTGTGGACAATTGTACATTTTTTCTCCTTTATTTTTGGCAATTTCTTTGTAGGTTCAATGCACTTTCCTGTCATGCCATTTGCCTTCATGCAATTGTACATATATAAGGACAAACCCGCTCATATACTCAATGCCAATCTTCTACTCTGGTCTCTCTAGTTAACATTGTTCATGTCTCTGTGATATCTCTTCCCTCAATTTCTTTTCAATCTTGTGAAATCCATTGATTTGATTCATTGAAAATTGTTCTCCGTTAGCCATTTTTTCGTATTTGTTTAACTCTTCATTTTCATTAGCATTAGTTCGGTCTTTGTTCTAACACTATAATGCCAAAGTAGTGTCAAGATGGATTGCGATCAAGCATATTAGATGATTAAGGGAGCTTTGTCGTCTTTGCTAACTTGACTACCAAGCACCACCCTTGCTTTTTTGAATAGCCTATGTCGTGCCACTCAAGGCCCATTACACACTTCCTTAGCTTGCACATCCAGTACGTCAGATACTACCGCGAGTCTGATCGTACCTTCTTAGCACTTAACGAAAGGAGAGAATAGAATTCTCTCTTGGTGGAGAAAGGCTTCTATACTTTCAATATGGTTTTTCACACCAACTATTTTTGTATCCAAAACTCTCTTTACTTCATTGATAAAATGGGTTTATAGTCATTATAACGAGTCTACATTGTACAAGGAGTCAACACTATCATAATAAGACATGATAATTCATCTTTTTACCAAACACTAATAAGGCCATGAGTCAATACTAAATGATTCATCACTTTACAAGGCACTAAAAAGGACATGACTCAGTACTTGATAACTCATCTCTTTACAATGCACTAAAAAGGACATGACTCATATATATGACATGATGACTAATAACACCTCACATGTAAGACAAGTTATTAGTTATTACATGATTCTCATAACACCTTATGATAAGACAAGTGACACCTAACTACTTATCAGGATATTATACAATACATCATATAAAAAGATAAAATAAAGACATGAGATTCCTCTTAATTGTATTTTTGTATTCAAACTATTCATTAATCTTCATAAATTATTTTTTCGTATTCCTCTTGATGAACCCAGCAGAATTTTGTCTTTTTCTTGCAATTTTTATACTTTTTTAATTCTTTGGGTTAATTCTTCAATCATTGGAGGCTTGATGATGTCTAATTGATGCTGTTATCTACTTATCTTCTATCAGTTTTTCATCTTTGTAGCCCCTGATGGTATTGTCATATGTGAAATTGATTCTTTGAGAATATTGGCATAAATCCTTGGTCCTGATGGTCGTTTGGAACACTGTTCGAAATATCGGTATCGCACTATGTATCGCACCCTTGGGATACCGATACGTATCGGTTATCGCACGGGATATATCATTTGTATCGCATAATTTATCGCACTTTTTGGAAAACATGGGGAAACATTGGGAAAATGGTTGAATTTTTTAATGAAACTTTGGGGATTGTTAAAAAAGCCCTTAATACATACTTTTAAATCACAACATCTCAAAAAAAAATATGCACATAATAAGTTTCCTTTGTATAGGATCCTAAGCTATGCGATGTTTAACTGAACTAATGCAACTATATTTAAATTGGACGCATGATATTTATAAACATTACTGGAAAACAATAATGATTGGATATCCACCATTAAAATCCTCCTAAGGCCCACTGTACTGTTTATTTGACGTCCAATCTGTCGATTAGGTCATAAAGACCCAAATGAAGGGAAAAAATAAATATCAGGTTGGATGACAAATAAACATCACTGTGGGCCTTAAAAAGGTTTCAACGATGGAAATTAACAGTTCCACTATTTCCTGTGGTATGGTCCACTTGAGTTGTGGATATGGTTCAATTTTGGGCTGAACACCTAAAATGATCAGTAAAAACGGATGGATGGCATGGATAAACCACGTACAATCACGGTGGGCCCAACAGAGTTTACTCGGTACGAGCATACCCATCTCGCCCGTCATTGACGGAAACGGATTGGCTACTCCACCAGCCAATGGCTAATGGCCAGTGTTATGTGTGCCCCACCATGATGTAGGTGTTTCATCCATGCTGTCCATCTATTTTTCTATATCATTTTATGGTATTACGAGAAAAATTAGGTATATACCAATATCAACTGGACCACATAATAGGAAATAGTGTGGAATGAATGTTGACCATTAAAAACTTTTTGGGGTCCATAAAAGTATTGGATCTAGCTGATATTTTTTTTTTCCCTTCATTTGGGTCTTTATGACCTAATCAACAGATTTGATGTCAAATAAACAGTACAGTGGGCCTTAGGAGGATTTAAATGATGGATATCCAATCACTATTGTTTTCCCGTGGTGTGGTCCACCTGATATTTATATCCCTCTCATTTTTGAAATAAAGCCTAAAATTATCTTTAAAAATGGATGAACGGAATGGATGAAATACATACATTATGGTGGGGCCCACAGAGCATCGACCACCATCTGCGGGGCTGGTGTCAAGGGGAGTAGCCAATCCGTTTCCGTCACTGACTGCCCCAATGCCACATGACCAACTTATGTGGGTCCCACCATGATGTATTTTTTGTATCCACACCGTCTATACATTTGAAGAGATCATTTTATGGCATGAGCCAAAAAATGGATCAGATCCAGAGCTCGAGTGGACCCCACCATAGAAAACAGTAGAGAGAGTGACTCCTTAAAGGTGGGCCCTTAAAATTCCTAAATTTAGGGATCAACCCCTTAAATTAGATGGGAAAACGGATGGACGGCGTGGATAGACCACATACATTAAAGGTGAGCCCAACTGAGTTTACTGAGTACAATAAGAGCGTACTCTGTAACCCACCGCACGCAATCCAAACCCCTTTTCACCCCATCCGCGCTCTTCTTCTTCATTTTCCCTCTCGTTCATGCACGTAGGAGGTTCCAACGATCACGACAGCGACGATTCTCGTTCCGGCCTGATTTCTTGTCGAAATCTCCGAGAAATCCCCACAGATACTCTCCAATCAGCGATGGAGGAGGAAAATTAAAGAAAATTACGAGAAAATTCAAGAAAATCGTACTTACCTGTCGAATGGCCCACCTCCGATCACCAATCTTCGCGGGTACTCTCCGATCTCTCCTTTTTTTTAATTCTAATTCAAATTTTTTATATTCTCCACCTATACGCATGGCTATTTATGGACAGATGTGGGTTGTTGGCTACAGTGGGACCCGTGAATCCCCTGCAAAGCGTCCGTGAGTGTACGATATCGACGATATATCATGCGATATTGCACGATATATCGTGCGATATCTGGATTTTGACATTTTTGGTATCTTCCGGGCATTATCGCCCGGGTATCGTCTCGTTGGGGGTCGATAACGATAATATCGGCCGATAGTATCGATATTTCGAACACTGGTTTGGAACTATTTCATCAAATCAATCCATCGAGACAGTATTAGCATACAATTGTCTCCTTATTAGGAGGATTTCATCAAATATCTCTCTTTCTACCAACCAGATGGTTATTTCTCCATCAAGTCCTAACCATTTGAAATTATTCACCAAACAATTAATTCTTTCTGATGAAGTTAGGAAGAAATCGACGTTTGGATATTTTCCTTGTATCGAATTCATATTTGGCAAATGATTTCTAATCTTCTGGCAAAATGCTAATCTTCACTGGGGAGTTTTTAGTTGTAACGATTTCCAATAGAAAGTGCTTTCACTAGAACTGAGTTGAGATCTTATCATCTTTTATTCCCCGGTTAATGTGTCTAACATATGATGATCTTTTCCTGGTACTCTGTCAATGGTGAAAGAATATTGTGACAATAAGAATTGCCACCATGCGAATTATTGTAAATTTGGACGGTTGATTAATTTCTTCTTCATAAGGCTCATCAAATTTACTGAATCCATTCAGAGGACAAACTGTTCGATTATTAAGTGGGTATGGAATTTTTTAATTCCATTTACGACTACTAAAATTTATTTTTCTGTAGGCTAGTAATTGAGCTCAAAATCTATCCACTTACGTAGGCACATATTTTTTCTTCTTTTCCTTTTTCAGCAACATTGTCACCCATATTTCGAAGAAGACATCTATGGATAACACAAAGGGACCTTAATATGTTGGTTGTAATGACGAGAGCGTGTTTATCAGCATTTTTAGTTCAGCAATTTCTTCTGTTGCTTCCGATGGTCATTTGTATGGATTGGACTTAATCGCCTGTCATAGCTATTTCAACTTCTCTAAAATATTAGGAATGAAATTCCTAATGTAATTGATGCATCTGAGGAACCTTTGGCATTGCAATTTGTTAATGAGTTTGTCTTTGAACTTTTCAATCTTCTGAAGCACATGAGGTTGTATCTGGATCTGGCCCTTTTCTAGTCAGATCCAATAAAATCAACTTCTTCAACAGTGACTTGGAATTTGTCTTTGGATGTTGAAAGACCAATTTCCGTGATTTTAGACTAATTATACCAATACCTGTAAATGCTTAAGATGATCCTGCATATTGTCAGAAAATACCAAGAAATAATCTATATAGTTAGCAATAAAATCATAATAAGGACGGAAAATAATATCCATCCTCCTTTGGAATTGTGTTGGGGCATTCTTCATGCCAAATGACATAATTAGCCATTCGAACGGTATGTCCTTCGTCGATTTTGATTGATGGTAGTCAGACTTACAGTTGAATTTTGAGAAGACTTTCTTTTCCACAATTCTTTGTATTAACTCCTCTTTGTTCGGCAGTGGCCATTTTGTATCCATAGTGACATTGTTTAGGGGGATATAATTGATCACCATTCATTCCTTCCCTATTTGCGGTCAATGTGATTGTGGACCAAGAAACTTGCAAACGAGTAATTAGACCATGAAGGTCCAATTGGCCTTTCTTCAGCAACTCTTGAACTTGTACATGTATTTCCTTTTCATCTTCTTTATTGTACTGCACGGATTTCCTTTTCATTTTCTTTATTGTACTTAATAGCCTTACTTTGGACAGGAATGTAGTGTAAGGTTGGGATGTGAGCTTTTGGAGAATCAACATCCCTTTCTTCTAATGAATGTTCTTCACAACATTTTTTAATAGCTTCATTGATTCAACAAGAGACAAAATATGAGGATAAGCATCTTCATGTATTGATTTGGGCTGCTTAACCAACTCATACTTCTCTTTTTTCTTCAAGCTTCAACTGTTGTCATATGATGGTCGTTATGGATGGGTTACAGCTGTTGGTTGTTATGAAGCGGGCAAATGTTAGCTACTTACCAGTTCATGATGCCAAGTCTCAGCAGCATCAAAGGGATGATATACGGTAGCTAAATTATCTTATTCATTGGATGAGTTTCACAGAATGCCATATTATCTCAAGCATAGGAAAACAGTTGAGGCAAATGCAGCACATCCCCAACAAAATTACAGAAATCCAAGAAAGCGAAAGAAATGGATTGCAAAGCGAAATGAAGGAAGCAGCCAAAATTCATAATCAACATCTAGGTTTCCTACATGAAAATATGGAGGAATTCAAAAGGCAAAAGATGGAATACTCTTGATCTCTATTCCCAAGCCAGAAAGATGAATCATCAACCAGAGAAGAAATCGAAGACAGCACTACTTCTCAAGTAAAGATGATGAGATCAATCACAAAGGCTGAAGCTATAAAAGGAGCCATCATTTCCACAGGAATAGGCATCCCATTTATTAATCTCAATGATGTTCCAACTGGGGATGTTGAAGACATTATAGTCGTATGGATGAAGTGACTATACATACCACAAACAATGAAGAAAGTGGACAATAGAATGTTTATATGCATGCATGTTCAAAAAAATTAGATACTGGTGGAGTTATTTAACACTCAAACAAAAGGAAGCCATATCAGCAGCTGGAACTTTTTAGCTAGGAAATAATCTCCTCCAAGAGTTCAAGACATCAACATTTTACCAATAGACTATTAATTTACTTCTTTATACAAAAGGAGATTGACCAACCTTACTCTTTGACGTATATGCAAAAAGTTAAGCTCAAGAAGTATATTATTTAGGTCTACATTTGTCGTCGACGATTAATATGATGTTTTGTTGCCTTATTATTGGAAGGGATCAATAATCTGGTAATAGAAACATTATCTTCAAAAAAACATTTCTGCTAATGCTCTTGTTTTTACAAATGTCATCAAATATGTGCAACAACAAATCAAGAAGCTATGTTATAACATGCATGCGAAAAAGGAAATTCTGAAAATTGGTCAAAAAATCTGTCACTATATCCCTGGAGCAGGATGTTATTAAGTTTCAAAAAAATTCAGATTTTGGAAAACTCATAAAAAGTGACGATTTCAACCTTACAAGTTTTTCCACAAGAAAAAAGACTCCAGACGATTCCTTAAAGAAGGAGCATGTTTTTCCAGTAGCAAATAAGGACATTATGAATATGAATGTCCTACTAAAGCTCCTAAACAAATCAAAGTGATGTTCCAGGATCCAAGTGTCAAAGAACAGTGGGAATTAATTTCTTGTGCAGAAAGAATGGATCAAGTCTACAACTAAAATGATGACATATTTATTTTAGATGAAGATTGAGGACCAATAATAGAAGATTAATAAAGAATTAAGAGGAATCTCATGTCTTTATTCTGTCTTTTATATAATGTCATGTTTGATGTAAAGTAATGAGTTGTCACTTGTCTTATTATAAGGTGTCATGAGAATCATGTAATAGTTTGTCTTACTTATGAGGTGTTACATGTCATCATTTCATATGGATGAGTCATGTCTTTGTAAAGAGACGAGTCATAAGTCATTATGTCATATGCATGAGTTATGTACTTTTTAGTGCCTTGTAAAGAGATCAGTCACAAGTTAGTACTGAGTCATATCCTTTTTAGTGCCTTGTAAAGGAATGAGTCATCAAATTAGTACTGAGTCATGTCCTTTTTAGTGTCTTGTAAAAAGATGAGCCATCATGTCTCATCATAATAGTGTTGGGTCATTGTACTTGTAAACAAGTTGTAATGGTTGTATATGGTCCCTTTTATCAATGAAATGAAGTAAAGAGTTTTGGAGACAAAAAAAGTTGGTGTGAAAACCCATCTTGAGAGTATCAAAGCCTTCCTCCACGAGAGAATTCTATTTTTGCCTTTAGTGATTGTTAAGCAGATGCAATCAGACTTTCAATAGTTTTTGACATACTGGATGTGCAAGCTAAGGAAGTGCGCAACAAGTCTTGAATAGTACTAGTGTAAATGCTATTAAAAAAAGCAAGCCCTTTAAGTGGGGTGATGCCTAGTAGTTAGGTTAGCATAAACGACAAAGCTCCCCTATAAGTTCGAAGTTCAGCCTAGGCATATGAGAAGTCTCTGAGTCTAGCCAACACTCACAATTTTCTCCTAATAGACAGGGGGTTGGATAGGATGGACCCCACCATGATGTGTTTTTGAAATCCACCTAAATCAAGGGTGTGGCTGATTTTTTGGGCCATGGGCCTAACGTAAGTTGACGTATCTGATGGTCGGAGTGGATTTTAGAAACACATCTTAGTGGGGCCCACCCAAGCCTGGCCCTATTAGTCATGTCTTTATGCTCGCCTTGTCTCATGGGTTGTACAACTAGATGGCCGTAGTTGTGTGTCTCATGCCCCCTTTTGTATATTGTACATTATTGTGCATTTGTTATGGTCTTTTCCTTTTCTGACCCCTAGACACATGTTAGGTCTTTCTTATATATGTAAGGGTATTCCTGTTTTTTTTTTTTTTTCCGAATAATATATAATCCCTCTTTCCCTTGTGGGAAGCACAGGGAAATCTTCATCAACAAGTTATCCTGGAATCAAAGAGGGCTACCAAATTTGACTCCGACCGAGATACTCCATCGCAAAACTGCCCCCATCTTCTTCTCCAGATCCGGCACCCGCTGCTCCATCTACTTAGATCCGACAACCCCTACTCGTATCCGATAGCTTCGACTTGAGGTCCTGCAATCCCTACTCCAGATTCGGTAACCCTTCTCCAGATCCAACACCCCCTGCTCAAGATCCGGCTGCTCACACCCAGATCCATAGCTCAACTGGCAGACTGAGTGGAGATACCTCGTTTCAACACTTGAGGTCTTGGTATCGATCCCTAGCGGGGGTGGCTAACATGGAGTGTGTGTACTGACATGGGTGTGTACTAACAAGCTAACCCACAAAAAAAAAAAAAAAAGAAAAAAAAAAAGAAAAAAAAAAAAAAAAAAAAAAAAAAAAAAAGAAAGAAAAAGAAGGAGAAGAAGAATATCCAGCTGCTCCTGCTCCAGATCCAACACCCCCCACTCATGATTTTTTTAGCCTTTGACTCCAAACGCCAATTGTTGCTGCCATTTCCTTTGGGTTTGTCTAGTGTGTTCGTTTTCTTCTCTACTTCTGGGCTCCTTTTTTGTTGGTATGGACAAAGAAACCTATCAGGTTGATGCCCCTCAATGTAGTTTTGATGACACCAATGATGGGTTGTGGTCAATCCATTTCCAGAGCTTTGTTAAAGGTCGAGGGTTGTGGGGACTAGTTGGTGGGTCTTTTCTGTTCCCTCCTACCAATTTAGAGAAACTAGCCGATTGGGAAATGAAAAATGTGAGAATCATCATTTGGATTCTTGACTCTGTGGATTAGTCAATCGTTGTTGGCCTGACCCCACATCGTACAAGGTGGTCTATCAACAGATCAGCGAAGCCCATCTCTATCGTCTGGAACAGGATCTGGCACATATCCTTCAGGGTGACAGGACGTCATTGCTTTGTCTCAGTTGACAGATCAGAAGTCTGTTTAGACCCCTTTGGAGCTGAATGTTCAGTATGGTTGTGATAATAGCAACTTACTACAGCAACCTACTCTTTAACATTGCTTGGTAGGGAGTCTAGTATACTTGACGATGACTCGTCCCGACATTGCCTATGTTGTCCAAGTTGTCAATCAATTCATTTCTGCTTCCCAAACCCTCTATATGATTGTTATCCTTCGGATTATTCGGTACTTAGGTGGGACTATGGACCGGTCTATGTTCTTCTCCTCCATCTCTCCGCTGGACCTTCGAGCTTATTCTAATGTTGATCGGGTTGGTTGTGTTGTCACTAGCCGTTCCACTATTGATTATTGTGTTTTTCTTGGACCCTCCCTTATTTCTTGGAAGTGCAAGAAGCATGCCACGGTTTCCAAGTCTAGCACCGAAGCCGAATATCACATGATGCCTGCTGCATGTAGTGAGATTGTATGGCTTCATGGGCTTCTCAGTGATATTGGGCTTCACCTTCAATCGCCAACTCCTCTCCATGTGGATAGCCTCAATGCTGCATGTAGTTAGTCATGTATTCATGGGCCATATGGCTGGATGGCCATAGTTGCCGGGCTCCTACCCCACCTGTATATTGTACATTATTGTGTATTTGTTATAGTCTTTTCCTTTTCTCGCCCTTGGACCCATATTGGGTCTTTCTTATATGTGTAAGGGTATTCATGTATTTTTCTCAGATAATATATAGCCCCTCTTTCCCTTGTGGGAAGCATAGGGAAATCTTCATCAACAAGTTATCAGGCCCAACTTTGCTTGCAGATAAGATATCTGCGGTCTGGTTTGTAGGTACAAAGATTAATTGATGTTTCCCCTGTTAGTTGTGTCTATGTGTGTTGACATGTATATAGGTGGTTGCATACTAGTTTCTTTTACGTCTCTAGGGGTGGATTTCTATGAAATGACTTCTAATCAGGCAATTTAAGAAGACTATTGCTTTTAATTAAGCTATCTTGGTATAGTGATTATTCAATGTGGCTATGTGGTTTCTCATGAAGTTAGGGCAGCATGATTTTAGAACATCACAACCTAGGGGGCTTGAATAAAGACGATTCCTACCCATTTGTAATTCTTTTTTTGTTTTTTAGTCTGTAGATCCACTCTTTGCATGCCCTGACCTTATTTTTCTAATAAAATCCTTACATGCACCAAACATATTTTCCTAATCAATTTTACTTGTAGGTGGAGGGGATCCAAGTTCATGCCAATGAGGGTGGAGTCACACAGACTCGTGGTGGTATATATTGGGTGATTTTGCCTGCTGGATGTAATACATTTATATCCTTGATCTTTACGTTTTCTCATTATAAAGACATGTAATTTTTCAATAGAAGCTCTTAGTTAGAGCCTTGCAAATGCACGTTGTTATTGTTGTTGGTGGTGGTGGTGGCTATGGAGGAGAGGAATTATATCATACTCGCCAATGACAAGTACAGAATCCAGCTTGCGTAAATGGGGCCCTTGGTTCAGTGATCTGGATAATTGGTTAGATGGGCCATGCCCAGAACATTTTCCTGACACGACAATCCTAATCCTTCAACTGGTGAACTGGAAATAGAAGTTCCTGGAGAGAAGTACTGCATTGGTCCAGATTCTACTGAGAGAAGGTCAAATATTGAGCAGCTATGATCTTTCTGTCTGGGAGATTTTTTGTTCAATTATCCATACTTGGTGCAGGGCATCAGATTAATGTCTAGAAAACGGAGCCAGGGACCCACACAAACTGAAACCTCGAGGATACTGTGATGCCCTGGTGCCAAGCTCATATAGCTCCTGGGAGGAACTGCACGTGGCTTATCACACACTTTATGATACACGAGTTCCCATGGCCTGGCAAACTTCTACAAAACGACATCGGCTTATCCAGTGGACCCCAACATGATGATCTGGCCATAGCCCAACAATCAGGCTGATGGACAATCCCAACTGTTCAATAGAGAGAGAGAGAGAGAGAGAGAGAGAGAGAGAGAGAGAGAGAGAGAGAGAGAGAGAGAGAACCACCTGTTTTTGGACCATCGAGCAAGCAATTAGGATCACCCATTTGCTCATCTTCCAAAAAAAAAAAAAAAAAAATTAGGACCATATGATGGGCCTATTTTTGGGTCTGGTCTGTGGGACCTGCTGGACAAGCAGCCACATCTTGTATGCATATGTGCCATGTGTTCTATGGGAGCTCACATGAATGAGGACACACAACATGCGGATGGTATTGAGGTACCAGACTTGCTTCTTAGTGGCTTTCGCTGTCTAATTGTGTGTGCCTTTGGCATCCAGATCTTGGTTCTTCATTTTGGGGAATGGTTTTTATTCTTGCATCCACAAATCTTCTCACTGCAAGAATTGCCGCTGGATGTTTTGGCGTTGCATTGCTTATTGTGCTCTTTGTGGCCAAAAACGTAAGTAGTTACACTTCTACATAATTTGTAGCTTTCTGTAGGACTTCAGTGATGAAAAAAATCATATTACTTGGACTCATGGATTTTGCATGCCTGTTTGATTTATGTTTCTTTTATTGACTGTGCAGTGGTTGCTTCGAGGACTTTGTATTGGTAAGCTCTTCATGGTCGTGATCGGTCTTTCCTTGAATACTCATGTTATGTACTTCCATTCAAGATTAGCACGTATTTAACATTTGGAAATTTGAACACTCAGGATTTATTATATTCCTTGCAATAGTTTGGCTATTGCAAGAAACTACAAAGGTCCGTATACTCCGGTATATCATTCTGTTCATAGGTAAGTACTTGGCTGTTTACGTTGTACCTTTAATTGAACTTTCTACATGATTTCCATATTTGTCCATCTTGAAAATAAGAGATTGCTCATGTCCCTTTCCTTTTATGATCGCAGGTGTAATGAACAGCTTGTTTTCAATTTACGGTATGGTATTCCGACCATGGTAGCTGTCGACTACTTTTTGTTTAGAGGGATTATAGAATCCTGAGCCTCAACAAAAGTTTGCTAGTGCTCCCAGTTTTGTACATGTGGAACCCACGGTTCATTGGTTCAGTATGTTGATTTTACGGGCCCCTCATGGAATGACGATGGTCTGAAAATCATCAAGATCGGAAAACCAAACCCGTCTAATATTAGTCTACCTTACGGACCAATACTTTTTCTCAACTGTCTATTTGTGGGGCATTGATCTGGGAGATATTTTAGGCATCACCCATCCATTGTGGGGCACATCTGATCATCAGTCCGGATCACTAAGTGATGGAACCCACATATACTGAGTTGGGAGTGTCACCTAATCATAAATTAGCTGAGGCTCTGGACCCTGCAGTTCCTACTTCATCAATGCATTCTTAAACTTAATTAGTTAAGCATTTGTTAGCAGATATAAGTTAACTGCTTGTGAAATTTCAAATGCTTTCCTCTAAAAGCCGTATATATACACATCAATGCAGATATCTATGATGACCTAATATCTCGAAGGGTCCACTCAAGTGATGCTGAGAAGTTTGCGGAAGTTTGTCCTTGCCCTTGTAATGGTGTTGCATGGGGAGTTATTTGGTGAGACTTTTGCCAAGAAAACAAACATGCTACAAAAAATGGTCGTGTGTTTATTTAAATTAGGCTATGTTTGGAGTCTCTAGGGAAAGTATACCAGATTTTTTTTTTAATTATAAAAAGAAGAAGAAGAAGAAGAAGAAGAAAACTCCAGTATTGCAGGGAAGAGTCCCATAAAAAGGCAACTTTTTATCAGTGTGGTGAGTAATGGAGCAATGATTTCCATAGTCAGGTGGTGTTTCGCATCTGGGTATACTTTCCCCAGATAACAAGCAGATGTTTTCACAATTCTGTTTTTGTTTTCTGTAACTCTAGTTCCTGATGGACTTTGCTCGCAGGGGATTTATATCGCTTGTGTTTCTCTGTGGGTCCATGTACCTTGGTCTTGTCATCTTATCCTGAGGTAGAATTCTGTCCTATATTCTTTGATTTTTTAACTTTGTAGGAAATGATTCTCCATGTTTTTATATACTTCATAGTGATGAATTTTGTTTAGGAGAGGCCTGTTTGGATGGGGGTGAAACCCAATTTAGTCAGATTTTCTAATCAAGAGTTTGCTTTATCCAAAAAGTCCTGGACGTTAAGGGGGCGTTTGGATCGTAAGTTACTTAAGATAAGCTACTTATACCTCAAGTAGCTTATCTTGGTTTCTACTTATTAAGCTGAAGTGATTAAGTACCTTTAAGTAGAAAAGTTACTTATAATTGATCTTAAACCAAACTTACTTATCTCAAATAAGTTACTTATCTACTGCTGTAAGTAGAAAAAGTAACTTCTTTGGTGGTATCCAAACAGGCCCCAAGTGAAAATATGTTCAGACAGTGCTCTTTGTTCTCCCACTCAAAATTGAAATGAATAAGGCTATCCAAAATCTGATTTGACTGGCAGCACTGTGCCTACAAACAGGCTGTTATTGTGGTTGTTAGTATTATGGCCTTGGGCTTTTCATGTATTGTACATTGTACTTAGATAGTCCTGTGGACCATGCTTCCCAAATAGTTTGGAAAGAAGTATGGCATCTAGGAATGCTCCCTAACTAAGTCAGGATCCCAGTAGATGGAGTAAATGATGCCAAGGCAACTTGTGCAGGTTGTAGGCACACTTGGCACAGTTATGCAAAACTCAAGCTGTTCATCAGGCTCCTAAAATTCAGATTGGGCGGCATAGTAGGTAGGCCAACACTTGTATAGTTCTAAAACTTGGCTTGATTCGAAACTCAGCCGATTGAACGAGATTTTGAGTCGAGTCTCATGGGAACTTGCTGGAGACCCTGACTCGGCTGGGACTCAACGTGACCTGTCAAGTCAGCTCAAAAACTCAATTGACTTAATATGACTCAGCGTGAGTCAACCGAGACACTCGTCCAATCTGTTTTTTGTTTTTGTTTTTTTTTTATTTTAAGTGCAATTTGAACAAGGCGATCTCATCAGAGGAAGGTCGTGCCTGCTACCAATACACCACTGAGTATAGTTTTTGTTTTGTTTTGAAATTCTTTCCAACAATTTTAAAATTTTCTTCCCATGGGAGATGCTTTAAATTTAATTATATTAAAATATTGAGTCAAGTCAATGAGAGACTCAAGTCTTCGAGTCGACTAACTCAGCTAGACATCAAGTTAAGTGTTCAAGTTTTGAGCTATGCCTGTGTCAAATGTGGACTGTCGGCAAAATTTCCTAGCTATCCAATTTTATTTTATTTTCAAATGTAGAACTGCATGAATGGAGTGTATTATTTTTGTCATATCCTCTACTGTTATCTTTCCCACATTGGCCCAGACTCCCTCAATGAAACAAACCTAATTGTAGTTTTATCTTATACGTGGATCTTATCTGCAAGTGAGTTGGCCGACTGCAAATTTCTTCTATCTAATTGTCTTTCTATTTTGATCCCATCTGTTCATATGCAGGAATTTGGAGTTTGGATTCTCAGGACGACGGATGTAACTCTACTCCCATTTTTTTTGTAAATCATTGATGAAATCTAGGCAGAAGCATTCTTGGTTTTTATTGTGTAATTTGTTTCCCAAGCATTTGGTTAACATTTCCGTCATAGATCCAAATTCCAAGTAGCAAATCTATGTTTACTTAGTTTCAACTGAACTCAGAAATTAGTAAATACTCTTTTGCCGCTTTGCTAGATTGAATCCAAACATCTCAGGATACTTTGTATCCACTCTGAAATTTTTGGTAAGTGGCAGAACGCATCTTATTTGAGTTTAGAAGGACATGTTGGGTAAGTTACTTGTGGGGCCCATCAGCACAATGATTTAGCTGACTGATTTTGTGGGTGTCTCACTTGTCTCTTGCATCAATTTAGTTGACAATGTTGTTTCCGAGCACATTTGGATAGGGTGAATTACATGTCTGTTGGATATCTTCTCATTGCAAGTGTTCAAATCTGAAGGAGAAACGTTTAGTTTCTTCAACTAGTCACAGGCAAGGGCACTTTTAGAAGTCAATGCATTGCATCTCAAACTTGAAATGCAACAGATGGGCCATCCTAACTATTACATCTCACACCGTCCAGCATCTGAAGATGCCCTCATTGTTGGACATGTCTGAACTTGTGTGCAGGTCTAAAAACCATGGATGAAGTTCAACATTAGTAATATGGTGCCAATGTCTCCAACCAAGGTGAAATTAAATGGCCCCTCAAAACTAGATTGGCAAATGGACTGGGCTAGTCTGGCCCAAAAACTAGACCACATGCAGGCGGAGCCTCAAGAGCCACAGGTCAGATCTGGTGATGAATCTTACTCCTAGTAAACCTTTGGGAAGGATGTGGCATGTACCTAAAGACCCAGGAAGTAGGTAAGCACAGACCAAGTCAACATTCGTATGCAGACTGTTTGGATGGTAGCACTAGCCCAAGCCAGATACTGGCTGGGCTTGGATATGCTTCGGCTTGACCCAGCCCATACGCCACCCTATCGGAAACTGCTTTTGGTTTATAAAGACCCTCATGTTGTCCATTCGAAGCAGGCAATTGGGGCTTCTGCCATTGAGTTGGAAATGGTGATATCACAGTTTCCAAACAGAATGCTTTGGAAGAATGCAAGTTGGCAAGGTCTTGAATGGTGCTAAATCCACATTTTTCAAACTGGGCACTGGTAATGTGTTTCATAATGCAATAGTATGTTGCAGAACGGATCTGACACACTCTTGATTGGTTTCTCATACAATGTGGATATGACTCCACATATCCGAGTGGTTCCACCCTTTTTCGTACTTGGTTGAACTGTTTCTTCCAATGCTACACAATCATTAGCATCTCCTTTGACATCTCTGGGCAACCACAGAAAGATGAAATCAGTTGGGCCATATCCACATCACTGGCCATGGAATTTAATTTCATTGATGGACTTTGAAGAAATACAGCGGCCCAATCTTACTACTGTCACCTCACTCTTTTCAGGTCAAATGAAGATGAAACCAACATCTACATCAGTCCTCCATTCTTAGATTTTCAACAGCTTGCAAGCAAAAGAACTGAGAAACATGCTCAGATATCTAAATCATCATCTGGGTCCTCATCAGAGTCAACCTGCTCATCATCTGAATCTCGAATATAGTGGATCTCCCCCTTGCCACTGTTGGCTTCTGTAATCAATTGACTGTCGGGAAGAACAGATCTGATCGGATGCGGATCGCTTTGGTCCTCGGAAAGGGATCGCCGGCCATCATAAATCTGTTCTGCCTTGCCATTTTCTGAAATAAACAAGAAGTCACTTAAAAAATTATCCCATCAAGTGCAGCAATTATAAGAAGCAACAAAAAAAGGGGGCATTTGTAGATGGTGGTCCAACTGAGGGCAAAAGTGATTTCACAAACACTCATAGGCCCAACACATTGTCGCAAGAAGACAACAATGCATGGCAAAAAAAAAACTATTTAAGAACCCAAAAACCTGACTTGACTCAATGTCAATTCGGGTCTGGTCAACTCGAAGATATAGATTCGGTATTTAAATGATATATAATTCATGAATTAAAAAAATATTAAAAAAATAGCATAAATAAACACCACACTATAAAACTAGGTAATTGGTACATTTACATTAAGGTGTCTACCTGATCTATGGGACTGCAAACGATCCTAGTTGGCTGGGCCCGGGGCCAGTGGCCTTGTGGGTGGCGGTTTAAGGGCAGCACCCCCGACTTCAATATCTTAGAGGTGGTAATTCAGTTGTATTACCTTTTTTTCTGCATATTGAAAGCTCCGATCTTCTTGACCCACGGGTATGGCCCCACATTATGACTAACCATGTAAATCCATATGTTTGCTTTCTTTTATAACTTCTCAGTATGCAATCACAATCACCCGATCAAACAGTAGACACAAAAATGAGCCCTACTTCTTGTAGACACCCCACCCAGGCTAGCAACTTGATAAGGCTAGCAACTTGATCCTTAGGAACTGAACCTAAACCCCATACCTTACCCAAACTGCAGCCGTTTCCCAAACCTGATCCAAACCCTAGCCGAACCTGAGCCATTCCATTACTCTAAGCCCTAACTCAACTCAAGCCATTACCCAAGCCAAAGCATACCCGAACCTTCACCCACAATCAATCCACTTTCCGAGCCACTTTCAGGTCATAATCGAGCCAGTTTTGAGTCATTTTCGAGCCAAATATCCAAAACGGGTTTTGGGCCGCTCTCAAGGCCCAAAACTTCGGGAGTAACCGTACCCAAGCGGTAATCCGATTACTGCCTACTCTCAAAAAATATGCGCGGAGCCAGCTGGCTGAATTTCGGACCAAAACAGTCAAAGGCGGTAATCTGATTACCGCGGGCAGTAATCTGATTACTACCCCACCTCGGCAGATGTGCCCCTCTGAGCTACAGCTGTTAATCTCTCCCAAAGTCAACTCTTTCACCAATTTGACTTCGAGATTCACCTTATTTACCATCCTACCAAGCCCTTTAGCCTATAAAGAAGTGTCATGTGGCATCTCTCTCCTCTCTACCAATCAAAAGTTGCCACATCATCATTTACCCTTGATAAACCCTCAAATTACATAAAATTCATCCCAAAGGGCTATAAATACCCCACTCCTCTCCTCATTTCAAAACAACAACTACCAACCCACAAAGATAAAGAGAGTGAGGGAGAGAGAGAGAGTGAGTGAGAGTGAGGGGGAGTGCTTGAGTTCTCAAGCTCCCATCTTTTCCAGCCCTCTCTAGCCTCATCCAGCCATCTCTTAGCCCCTCAATCCTATTTAGGTCAATCCTTCCAACCATGATGCACCTAAATATCCAAGTCATGTCAAGTACAAGACAAAGATCATGCAATCATCACTAGCATTCATATTTTAGCAATCGCATCATTACTCCCCTTCTCAACCCCCTCTTGCTCCTCTCGATTGCCATTGAATGTATGCTCTTTGATTTGCCAGAACTCTGGATCTTATTACATCAGAAACTCATGGTAGTCTAATCTTCCTACATGCCATTCAAGCATCATCATAAATCTCGTTTGTAGACATTCTCTGGACTTATGCTCTGTGACTTGCCGAAATTTCGAACCCTGCCACATCAAAAATCCAAGTCTGTCTAATCTCATTTCAATCTTATCATTTCATCCCTTAAGAATATTTTACCACACGAAGTAGAGACTGTACATCTGTACGGGCAGAGAGAATGCCTAACACCTTCCCTCTTTGTAACCGAGGTCCCTTAGAATCTCCAAACCGCAGATAAGGAGTCAATTTAAAGCAAGAGAGTCTTCGGATTCTCTAGCTTTACGTATTCTGTGGGTTCTAGCCGACTGCGGGATTTCGAGTTAAGTGGTTAATGGCGACTCCAAGTCTATTTTGCATCAACAATCCAAATCAGTTCGATAACCCCCATCATCATTAGGAAACCAACGACAAAATCTGCATGGGCACCAATTTCCCAACGTTCACACTTCTAAGAAAGAAACCTAAGGGTTTTGGGTGTCTTTGGGGTTGGGCTAGTACTGGTTTTTGCAACTAATATGGTTGTTTGATTTTGATGTTCTGTTGCTGTTTTTTGGCTTCTGTACTTTTGTTTCTCTTTTAATAGAATGCTGGTTGCCCATCAAACAAAAGAAAAAGAAATCCAAAATATCCCTCTGTTCCAATTTAAATTGGTTGAACTGAATCAGCATGGAGATTTAACTCGAAATTCAACTAAGTCAAGTAGACTCAGCCACCAATTTTTGAAATGACTCCAAGATTTTTAGGAACCATGGTTGGTCCCCAAATTGCATGTGAGTGCATATTAAGTAACAGACTAGTGAAGTCACTGCCACTGAAAAATTGCTGCCCTTTGTGCAAAACTATTTGTCAGAACCTGCAGGTGTCAAACCTCCAAAGAAAATGTTTTGCACTTCACACCCTAGCATCAGTTATTGGGATTTATGTCATGATATTGGCTCGAAAACAGATCATTACTTTTAATATATTATCAAGGATTTTGTCCCAAGTAACAATTGGGAATGCCCCAATAGCTGGAGTAACGCATCAACTAGTGTAGTAACACCAAGGGCTTGATATCATTTATTAACTTTTTCATGTGAAGTGATAAGAATGAAAATATCGAATAAACAGAAAAAGGCTAAACTGTTGTTAAAGCAAAAATAAAAATTGATAATAAAATTAGGAATAAAGACAATATTTCTAATTAATGAACGCCAATCAGTATTTTTTAACAATCAAAGTTCAGCAATTACAGTATGCGTACCTTGGTGTTCAAATGGAAGTATAACATTTGCCCTATCAACCCGTTCCTTTTCTGATAGCTGGAGATTGAATTGTACCTGGTGAAGGGGATTCATTAAAAAAACTGGAACCAACCCTGTAAAAGACGCAGAGGTGTGCCTGTTTCTGCACTTGTATGTGTGTGTTTGAACACGTAGGTGTGGGAGGGTTTGATTGATGTGGACTGACCTTAGGCAAAAGGGTTTGATTGATCACCACATTTCCAGAAGAAATGGCAATAAATTTAATGCCTGCTTGCTCCATATGAAACTCTTCACACTAAATAACAATTTTCACAAATTGTAACATGTTAAAAGGTTCAATTACCAACCGATACGAGAGATTTCAGGATATATATATATATATATATATATATATATATATATATATAGAGAGAGAGAGAGAGAGAGAGAGCTCACAATCACTCTAACTCTTCCATTGCGCCGCTTCATCCGCACATTAAATTTTCCTCCTCTAGAATTCTGTTCAAGCAAAAGCAGGTTCCCTGAATGGCTTTGTTGTCCATCCATGAATTGAATTAGTGGCTCTAAACTGGCAACTATACTGGACATGTATTCAACAGATGCAACGGCCCTGACTTCATGAAGATCTGAATGTATTAACCAAAAGATACATGAAACTTGATCTGCAACCAAATCAAGCAAATAGAAGTTCACAATTCAGATTTGGACTGAACGGGACAAAGAAATCTATTCACCCCTATAAACAAATATTAGCGGGAGAGAACATTTCTGGTATGATAAAGAATCCATCCATTGATATAGTGAATGCCATGAGCAAATTAAAAGTATTTGAGTTTGGTGGGTTGTAAAGTAACACCATAATTAAGGCAAGAGGAGCCCTGCTAATGGGAATTAGACAAGAGCATCTATGACTCACACAGGCCAACATAGAAAGCATGTCTGAGACCCAGCTGCTAATCAGGTGGGCCCCACCAGGTAAGTGCCTGATGCAGGACAATTAACCACTTACTCTAAAAGCTCGAACTGTTAGAGCATGGTGAATGAATCCTTTTATCTCATAGCCCAGGCCCCACATTTTATGGGTTACAACCTCGGCCGAACCCCCCTCGTGGGCTCGTGGGCCCCAAATCACATGGACAGCCTACCCCGAGTGTGTCCCCACATCCCACTGGCAACCCCACTCAAGCCCGGTGTAAAAACGTCCCTGCATTAATCACTCCCGGTGAGGAGTCTCGAACACGAGACCTCCCACTCTGATACCAATTTGATGCAAGACAATTAACCATTTGCTCTAAAAGCTCGAACTGTTAGAGCATGGCGAATTAATCCTTTTATCTCATAGCCCAGGCCTTACATTTCATGGGTTAGGACCTCGGCCGAACCTTCCTCGCGGGCTCGTGGGCCCCAAATCACATAGGCCGCCCAACCCGAGTGTGTCCCCGCATCCCACAGGCTACCTCACTCAAGCCCGGTGTGAAATGCGCATTAATCACCCCCGGCGAAGAGTCTCGAACACGAGACCTCCCCCGTGGGCCCCAAATCACATGGGTCACCCACGTCGAGTATGTCCCCGCATCCCACGGGCTACCCCACTCAAGCCCTGTGTGAAAATGCCCCTGCATTAGTGCCCTAGGCCTAAATGAAGATGATCAGCTTCTCAGGCAAGTCAATTTAATACAAGGGTCCTTTTTTTCTCAGAAAGCACTCTCAAAAGCTGACCACTACCTGACATTATTAGCATCAAAAGCTTCAAATGCACTAATACTTGGAAGATTTCAAACTTCAAATATATGCACGTGAAAGTTCCATCAAATATAAGAGGCCTAGGCTCAGTACAAGCCTGGATCCTGAACTGGTCGGGCTGGGCATATTGAAAGTATGGATTTTGCCCGGCCCAGGTCTGTACGATTGCCAGCCCTAAATATAAGAACAATGAAGTACCATCAGGTCCAATCATCTTAAAAGAGTATCCCATTCACTTAGTTGCTTAAATTGCTTATAGCAACTAGGACTGTGAAATGTAGTGGTGATTGGTAGATCTTGTAATCATCCTGCCAGCAGATCCGTCAACGCCATTAAAGTTTTCAAGAATTTTATCCACTAGGGTTTTTTTTTTTTTTAAGAATTTTATCCATGTGTAAAGTATTTCCTGTTAGATAATATGTAATCTTCACAGCACAAAGAGTTTCGAATTCTTTTTAGAAAGTAAAAACTAGTTCAGATGGCAATAGGAACATCACGGATATTCGAGGAACATGCAATGAATAGATAAGAATCAACTAGCCTCAGAATCAAATACAAAGAATGCACTAGCAAGAAATATCAGACCATTCATTTACCAAGAGGAACTAATAGTGAATATTAAGCCAAGAGAATAGCCACGTACCATTGCTACGCAGGTTGTTTATAAGGCCTGAAACTGATGGCAATGATGCATGTCTTAACATGGCTCTAACCTGAAAAGGAGTGAAGGATCAAAGCATGCCTCTGAGAGCAAGAGCCAATTTGCAAGCAATCTTGGCAACTAAATAGTGATACTGAGATAAATATTCAATATAAACAGAAAATGCAGTAACCAAACTTTTCCAACTTGAAAAAACTCACTCCAAATAACAGGGGGGAAAAAAAAAAAAAACATATCTTCACTTAAATAACCCCTAGCCTGAATAAAGAGATGCTATTGTGGTTTCAAAAAATATTGTACAGGGAGTTGAAAGATTTGTTGATGTTTATCTTATCTTACATAAAGGGGAGTGTCTACACCAGCCACAAATGCAACCACCAAAATAAAAATCAGCAAAAGCAGGTAAGCCATGCTTTTTCTTCTTCTTCTTCTTCTTCTTTTTTTTCTTTTTTTATCCTTCAGCCAACCAAGATCCAAGCACCCACTGAAACAAAAAGCAGCAAATGCAAGGAAGCATGCTTTTCTTTCTTTTGGCCAACAAAAAAACCAATTTCAGTCCTCAAGTCAAACTCACGCAATCACTAACGAGATGAAACCCAAACAATACAAAAACTTCACAAACAGGATACCATCACTTGCAATCAGTGTTCAGATTTCGGCGATATTATTGATAATATCAGTATCACTGACTCGACGATACCAAAACATCCATGAGGTTCATTATTTCCAGGTATCACTGATATCGATAAACGTTTCAATATCGCCACCTTTCTTTTGTAAGGGTTCACTATATCGACGATAATATTGCCGATATCATCGATGCAAGGGGGATTCCATGGGAGAGGTGCATAAATACCTTAAGGGATTTTTGTGGAATTTTTCTGGAAGTTTTGTTTCCCTCTAAATTTCAACCAGTACTTTTAGAGTTTTCTAAATCAAAACACTTGTTTTGTAGAGAAATCGAAGATCGAGAGAGCCTAAAGCCATAACTTTCCTGGGTATGAATGTTCTAAAAAAAAAAAATTATTGTTTTTTTATTTTTTGGATTTATTTTGCATGGATTTCTTTCCAAATCCATGTCTATGCATGATTCTCAGGCATTGACATGGATTTGGATGAAAATCAAGAGCTTTTAGGATTGAAATAGGGAACTTTGGAGATTTTGAGGGAAATCCAATTATTCCCCATTTTCTTGCCAAAAATATGTAATTGGGGCCCCAATTTTTAATATATAGATGATGAGGGGCTGATCTATCAATTGATGTTGAGCTCTTGATTTTTTACGATTTTTTAATTATTTATATTTTAAAAAATCTGTTTAATTAGAAAAAACAAATCAATTTAAATCTTTTTTTTATTTCTAGTTTTCTTTTGATGTTTCTTATTTATGGTCCATGTTTATGATCAATAGGCTGCAATTATTGATGAAAAATTATACTTTCTAAAAAAACTAATTAAAAAATAAGTTTATTTAAAATAAAAATAAAAAATCCATTTCAATTTTTTATGGATGGTTGTATGATGAAATGCACGCGGGCAGGCCGTGTGTATGTGAATATTGATGCATGGTTGGATGGATGGAGGATAGATGGATGGATGGATGTATGTATCATGCATGGTTGGATGGATGGATGTATGTATCATGCATGGTTGGATGGATGGATGGATGGTTAGACATGTATGCATGCATGGATGGATAGAAAGATGGCTGGATGGTTAGACATGTATGTATGCAATGCATGGATGGATGGTTGGATGATTAGACATGTAAATATGCATGGATCAATAGTTAGATGTGTATGTATGTATGTATACATGGATGGATGAATAGTTGGATTGGATGGATGGTTGGATGGTTGGATGGTTAGACATGTATGCATGCATGGATAGTTAGATGGATGGATGGTTGGATGGTTAGACATGTACATATGCATGGATGGATGATTGGATTGGATGCATTTATATTATATAAACTCATTCTGGTTACTATTGCACTGATATTTTACAATGACACGTGCTTTTAAACCCCCATAAAATGGGAACTTATCATGTATGCCTCTTTTTGCAATTATTTGATTACTAAATGTGCAAGTATGTGTATTTTAGCATTTCTTGAAGTATCATTGAGAAATTCCATCATTTCCCCATGTTTCCCTCAATCAACAATACATTTCCGGGTATTGGCGACATCGATACATGTTTTCGTATCCCCAACTAGCGATACATGTAACAATTCTGATACTATGACCACTGCTCACAACTAAGGAAAATATGTGTGGATTGAACTAATCAATACCTCTGCTTTCCAAGTAAGTTCCCATGTTTATTCTAAGATACAAGCCTTAAACGTGGCATATGGAAATAGGAAGAAGAACAAGAAGAGAATATGGGAATTGGGAAGGGCAAAAATCAACCAATGGGGCATCCATCACCACAATCATTACAATCATCTTAATCATTTCCATAGCAATTTGAGATAGCTTTTAATTGTTGTATCAGCAGAAGTTTTATGATTGGCTGTCCACCTGACATCAACCTTCCACTTCAGCAGGGCTCTACAACCAGCCACGACAGAGATCCAGTAGGGCTTCTATAGGTATTTTAATTTGACTCTTACTAGCCTATTACATCATCATCATAGTCTTGTCCCAGCTACTTGGGTCAGTTTTACATATCATTTCCCACAAATCAATCCTATTTAAGGCCCTATCCTTGATAAAGTGAACATGTTTGGATAGCCCTTCTCACCACCTCGATCCAAGTCCTTTAGGTCTACCTATCATCCCCTTTCCTTTTCTTTTTTCTTTTTTTTTTTTGAAAGATATTGATTTATTAAGCCACAAGAGAAAGAAAAACAGGAAAGAAGTAGCAAAGAATATACAAGAAGCAAGATGAAAAGAAAATACAAGCAGGCCTTAAGGCACCCAATCCCTTGTGTACTGGTGAACTTTACAAGCAACTCCCAAAGGCGAGTTGCTTCTATTATGAAAGCAATTAGCATTTCTCTCTCCCCAAACTGACCAGATGATGGCTAATAATGCAACTCTCCACATAGGGAGCTCTGTTTTCCCCAGCCCACCGAAGTGTCAGGAACAAAAAAAGGTCAGTTATAGAGTTAGGCATAACCCAATAGAGCCCAAAACAGGCCAAAACACTTTGCAGGCCCTTCAACCCTAATCCTCTTGCAGCCTATTGTATAATATTCAAATTTCATATTATATCCTAGCTAATACGGAAAATGACAACAAATCCCTCACACTCAATTAGTAATGTGCTACAACTCTCTCCCTCAAGCTAGATCATAGACGACCATCGTACCCAAATCTTACGAAGTCCCATGTAATCAAGTTCTTCCAAGGGCCTTTAGGAACACCTATGCCGATTGATCTCTTATCTTCATGTATGAAACACTAACTTATTTCCAAATATTCACCTCACGAATGTTAAAAAAATCACTCCATCTCATCTCTCATGGGCAAGGTATTCCAAAACAGTTACGTAACGATAACAATGGTGACCGTTATGTGTTACAGGGACATAACAGCCATGATGGAAAAAAAAAATGGCCCGTAACAGCCCTGTAACTGTCCATTGAAAAAAAAAAAAGGAAAAGGAAAAGAAAAAAAAGGGTTGTAACGGCCATTACAACCCATATAGTAATGGTAACGGCAGTGGCCATTGTGGCCACCGTTACCGTTATAGAATACCTTGCTCATGGTAAGTTGGACATCGATACCCAATTCAGCTTGGAAAGTCTTAAGCCATGTCACTAAACATGCCTTATGGTCCATGCCACCATACTCCATTTCAGCACTCTCCTAGCTGCTAGCCACCACTACTTGTTCTTGCTTCCCAGGGTCTAGCTATCCAATTTTCAGTCCACCCAACTAGTATTTGAGTATGTTATCGTGACATGAAGATGGTTATGAGAACCACTCGAAGTCCATTCATAGGAAAGAATTAAAAATACATCAAAATTATACATAGACACTCCAATTATGTCAGAGTGTGTGCACGACCAAAGCATAGGACAGCTGTACTTATGTAAATCAACTTAAGCACGAGTCTTTAATAGGCTCTTCGGTCAGCTACCAATTCCTCGCCTTCACAACAATGATAATTCCGTTCCACATGATTGGTTTCACATATAAAGTCTGCAAGAGATCAAGTGAGTTTTTTGGTTGTCAGATGAAGATTGCCCTCTTTAGAACAAGAAACTTTAGTTTCCAACAAAATGTTTCAAGACCAGAGCATTTCTTGCCTTGCATCTTTTGTCCATAAATGCCCATTTGAATAACCATCCACATAGCCATAAGAAGCCTCTCAAACAATGATTTGAGAGATTGCTTAAGACTATATAGATTCAATTCTCAACCTGCAAAGATGCTTCTGAAATATTTTTCATTCTATCTTTTGTTCAAGTACGGAAAATAGTGATTCTCTCAACCTCATTCACTGGAGATTTAGAGGCGAGATTTGTCTCATCATAAGCCACATCATCATCATCTGCCATCTGACTATTTGGTTTGCTTTCTCTGGATCAGGTTGCCGATTACTATTCCATTTTAATAAAAAGGTTGTAAAAATTTCTATATGCAGTTGTTATAAGGTTACCAATTGTTTAATGTTTGGCTATGGACGTTAGCAATTCTTGTTATGAATCATAATTGCTGACATCCATAGCTTTGGAAGCTTCAAGGCAACAAGTTCTCTAAAAATTATCACTCTTCTTAAAAAATAAAAATTATGGAGAGAGTGGAAGTACCGAGTCAATGGCGACAGAAAAGCGAACTTTGCCTTGCTCAACCACTCCTATAACCAAAAACAAGCACCAGGAGTATTAAACAAGAATGGAAAAAAAAAAAAAAAGGTAGAAAAATGGCCAGCCTTGTCAGTAGAAGTTTAGAGTCTATCCGTATAGACAAATAATGCCATGGCCATAACTGAAAGAAGGATACCTCTTCCGAGATCAATAATGGAAGTAAACAATTTCTCCATATCTCTAACATCCTTAAAAGGAGTTACTCTACGTTCTGCAGAGAACTTGGCACGACTTCCAGGACCCACAAGCCGATCCTTCCAACCAAGAGGATCTGAATAGCAGTCCAAAATCTGAATCCTGTGCATTGAAATTAGTAGATTCACATATACCAAAAGTCACCACATTCATTATCGCTTTCAACACAAATCTTCAATCCCACTTGGAGCCAATTGCATAAGCTAAAGATGAAACAAGATGCTTGTGTGTCAACCAAAAAAGAAAAGAGGAATAATATGGTTTGTGATCCAATGACATGCAGAGTATACTCAGGTTTTCAGTTTTTAGAAGCCAGACCAAGGTTCAGTGATTCAGACCATCAGCCTGTTTGGCCCTACTTGGTGGACCATGACCCAAGAATCTCATGGACTGAAAGATCATAGCCACCAATCTTGCGCCCTTTTCTGATTAAATGTGTACTGTTGTTGTATTTCTTTTCTTTGCCGTCTACAAGTAAGCCAGTATTGGAAAGATTAGGATTGTTCTATCAGGGAGATTTTTGGAGCATGGTCCACCCCAAGTGGGTCATCAGATCAACACTCTAGATCACTGAGCCCCACCGATACCCATTAATGTGCATATCCTTGGATGGATGATCATATAATTCTAAGGGGCATGAATAAGCATGCAACTTTCCTTTCTGGTGAAGATTCTCCAATTGCTAGATCCAAATTAGGTAAATGTTGTTGTAATTATCAAAGAATCAAAGAAATGACTGTTTATGTCATGGATATTGGTGGGCCCATGAATAACTTTAATGAATGAGGTAATTCATTGACCTAGTGTGCCGAGCAAAGCTCCCACAATGAAAAGTAATAATATAAAAGAAGAGGTCGAAGAGGATTCTATGTTAGATAAAATGTATTGACATACATGGTTTATTAACCTCATCTTCTGTAGATTTCTAAGCTACATAGATGGCAACTAGGGTCAAGATTGTGCTATCCTTAGTGGGCCCACCAAATGAACATTCCAGGTCACTAGAACACGGGACCATCTTTACCAGTCATGGTCCAGCCAAAAAAAAAAAAAAACGTATACTCTTCAGTCCAAACATTTCATAGCAAGCAGTGCTAGTGCAATTTGCATGACAAGGATTTGAAGGGGCAATTCACAGCATTACACATGCCAGCATGGCACATGTGTGTGAGATTCGGTCCACTCATCAGTTGGGGCCCACTATGAACATGCTCTGGCCCGAAAATCAGCCATGTCCGCTCATAAGGTGTGCAGACATGCGGGATAAAATGGGCCATTCAAAACAATATTCCCGACAGCCTATTCTCAACAAACATATTGGCCAGCCTGATAAGCAAACCTTCTGGATATTTTTCGCCCAAGGCATCTTCACAGTGGTCCCCACCTGATGAGTGGTCTGGAATTTGGATCCCACACAGGCATGCCCATGCTAGCACATGTGCAGAACAAGATCTCTTTAAGCTCTTTACTAATATCTAGAATTAAAATTCAGGTATAAGAAAGCTAAACTCCCTAACACAATCATCAACGCAGAAATTTCAAAGATAGAAAAGAAAAGGAAAAGCTTGCGTGCACCCATCCAAAAACTGTGGGCGGGAATTTTAACAAGCATTTCAAAATAGGATTTTGAATATTCAAATTTCGAAATGCTTATAGATTCCCGCCAACCAACCCTACGTGCACCCAGGACGCACTGAATTCATACTCATATTAAATTTTTGAAAAAAACAAAAAAGAAAAGAGATTTTAGCACTTTTCTTACCATTCATCGGCATTGATTCCTCGACTCTTTAGTAAATCGAAATAGAAGGATGGGCTCCGATCGAAGGCGACGAGCACAAGACCCCTGTTACGATGAACGGATGAAAACAATATACTATATATATACATATATATATATATATAGAGAGAGAGAGAGAGAGAGAGAGAGAGAGAGATTACCGAGCTTGAGCTCTTAGGGCAGAGATGTTGGAGGAGAGATGGCAGAGGATGTAATTAAAGGCGTGGGATCCGAAAGGGGTGTCTACGGAGTCTTTGATGGTGAGAGCGGGTGCATGTTCTCCTTCCAGACATCCATCTCTCAACACTCTGCATATCGATTCCGCCATTTCAGTAACGATGCCCTACCTCCGACGAACAGAGACGCTTTCATACTCTAGCAAAGTGTGATGGTTGATACACGGGCGCTAACAAATGGTGACACCCACTTTAGATGAATCTATAAACCAAAAAGTAAACTAAATTTGATTATTTAACTAGTCTGTTGATCAGCTATTATTGGACGGTTGAGATGAAAATAAGCAACGGTCTGAATTTAGCAAACAGGTGTCCACCGAATCAACCATTACCACAATATCAAATAACTCCCCCCTTTTTTCTTCAGAAGAGGATTGCTGATGAATGTAGTGGGCCCACCATGGTTAACTATGCCTTCTGTGGCCCCAGGGCTCAATGCCTGAAGAGAGACTGAAGTGCACTCACTAGTTGCTAGTGTATTCACCTCTAATAGGGCCAATGCTTCAGATCAAAGCCGTTCATTGGGTGGGCCCTACCTTGTATATTTTATGTGGCTAAAATCAGGCCTCTCTGCTTCTTTAGTAGGTAACGTGAGTACGTTGAATGTGGACCATTAAGTCAAAATTTTAATCATCCATTTCGTTGTTATGCATGTGACCCACCTGATTAGGAGAAGGCTCTCTGTGGCTATTCGTTCTGAACCATTGACATGTTGGGCCCCACCCTGGATGGGTGGATGGCCTATGCACCATAAGTTCCCAGCATATCCTAGTTAAAGAATATTTTCTTTCTTAGCCGTCTATGTGTGAGATCATTGACGCACCACCGTCCATATACAATTGAATCACTGAACCATAGCCACACTTGTAGTCAGTGCAGGAAACGGATCGGCTACTCTCCCTGCCATCAGCCCCGTGGCTGATGGAAGGTGCTCTGTGGGCCCGCCATGATGTATGTGTTTCATCCATTCTGTTTATCCATTTTGACTGATCATTTTAGGCTTGATTCCAAGAATTATAGGGATATAAATCTCAGGTGGACCACGCCACAGGAAAACAATAGTGATCGGATATCCACCATTAAAATCATCCTAAGGCCCACTGTACTGTTTATTTGACATCCAGTCTGTTGATTAGGTCATACAGACCCAAATGAAGGGAAAAACAAAGATCAGCTTGATCCAAAACTTTTATGGCCCCTAAAAAGTTTTTAATGGTCAACGTTCATTCAACACTCAACACTGTTTCCTGTAATGTGGTCCACCTTAGATTGTGATATACCTAATTTTTGGTCTCATACTATAAAATGATCTAGAAAAATAGATGGACAGCATGGATGAAACACATACATCATGGTGCGGCCCACAGAGCACCGATCACCAGTCGCGGGGATGGTGGCAGGAGTAGTAGCCGATCCATTTCCGTCAGTGGCTCAGTGCAAGCCCAAATATCAGTGACAAGTACGGTGGGCAAAGGCCCCACATGCAAGGCCACTGCTCAGGACGTTAAACTTGGCCCGACATCCTATGGGCTAAGCCGGTAAAACTTCTTAAGGTGGGCTTACTTTTACTTAATCAATGGTTCAAATCTACTTAAAAATAAATAATTTGATCAAGCATAGTAGTGGACTTCATTTATGTCATGGTCATATTGAAAACGTGTTAGAGATAGTATGCATTATTACACAATATAATTTATGTCATGGTCATATTGAAAACGTGTTAGAGGTAGTATGCATTATTACACAATATTATTGAGCATGAAATGTTAGAGGTGGACGCGGATTGGGTCCTGCCGCTGCCCGTCTCTAGTGGGCAGTTCTGTGGGTGGGCCCACCGTGCTGTATCATCCATCCCTTTTCTTAGATCATTTTAACCAATGAACACAAAAATAAGACAGATCCAACGCCCAAGTGGACTACAGATAATAATCTTGGTTGCATTAAATGCATAAAACATTAAAGGCGTGTTTGGCCTGGCGCTGGATATGTTATTAGATGGAATTAAGAGGGTTATCCTGCACCTCCCCATCCCATTGGCTGTTTGAGACAGTGGGGCGCTGGATGTGTTATTAGCTGGAATTAGGAGGGTTATCCTGCACCTCCCCATCCCATTGGCTGTTTGAGACGGCGGGATGTGCCTTGCCCTCGTAAATAGCGCCCAAATTTAAGACGGATTCTGTCAATCCCTGGATGCAAGGTTTTACCGCTATGTGGAGCCCACCGAGATATCAATGAGATATCCACTCTCTCCATCATTTTCATCAGCCTACATTCAGCTAATAACCTGTTTTGAGGCAGATATAAAACAATGAGTAGGGCACACTATAAGAAGATGTGGAGATGCAAGCCCATCCATTTGTGACGGTCCAAATAGGCTGCTGTATATCCCATGGGCTGTCCCAAACCCATGGGATCAAGGGACAAACACTGACACCAACATCATTACCTTAAAATCCATTCTATCCCTCCTAATCCCATGGAATTGGTCTGGCCAAACAGGCCCTAAATGCCATTTGCATTAAATGCAAGAGTCATCTACCATGTGTTCCATTTGAGCGTTGGATCTATCTAATTTTTGTGCTCGAGCTTTAAAATGATACGAGAAAATGGATGTACAGCATGGATAAACAGATACATCACAGTGAGCCCGCCCACAGAACTGCCCATTCGAAGCTAGAGACGGGTGGGGCTAGGATGCAATCCCCGTCCAGTTTCGATAAGTTTTTTAACAAATAAATAAATATAAATTAAAAAACTCCCACAAATCTTTTCCATCTCTTAGTGTCCTCTAAAGGTGTTAGTTGTAGAAGATCTAGATCCAATCCATCCAACTCATCTTATGACTTCTCAAATATATATGCAAATTCAAATCTAATTATTTCAATTCCTACAATTAATGCATATATCAATCTCATATTCCGTATTTTAAATCACAAGGTCGAATCATAAAATCTAGCACAACAATGAGGCCTGAGCCGATGATGAATGGCCTGCCAATAACTGCATGAAAATTAGTGGTAAAAAAGCATAAAAAATGTACCATTGTTTGTGACCATAGCTAGTAAAAAAGCATGAAAATCCATGGCTAGTAAAAAAAGCATGAAAATGCATCATCATTCTTCTAATATTTTTTTTATAAAGTCACCTTTCTTACCTATTCTATACCAGCTATTTTAGGTTGTTTTCTTATATCTAATCTTTGTTTTTCTATGCTTAAATGGCCCGTTTGGAGAGAAACTATCACACCTTTAGTCAAAAAGTTGGTAAGCATATTCTTCTTATGCTTAATGTTGATAACATTAGGACATGTATTCTTTTGAGAGTTGGTAGTGATTTGTCCACTACTATTGTTGCTTATTGGGATGTATTCCTCCTAATAGACATCGTAGTGTTAAAAATGTGATATTGCTTATTCTTCCTCCCGTCACTCTCGAAACTAGTAAGATTGGTGTTCTTTGCTCATTTTTTTTTCCTTCATTAAAGCTAATTGAGGTATTATCTCAGAGGGTCCTTACTCTTGCTCGGGTGGTAGATTCTCAGGAGTTTCAACTGCCTGTCAAGGGTCCGAGTGCCCATAGGCAGTGAAATTCCACTAGCGTGAGTGTGTGGGGGTGTGTGTGCATGTGTAAAAAAAAATTTTTTTTTTTTTTTTTTAAAGTATTATCTCAAAGGCTAGATGGGAGGACATAGTTAGCTCTCTTTTCTTTTATTTTTCTTGGCTTGACTGGACTTCTTAAGCTAACGTTATAACTATCCAAGTTGAAGTCTTCATCTTTGAAATTAAGAAGATTATCATGACTCCCTTCCAATCTCCTTGGAAGTTGCATTTTAAAAGATGGAGCTACTAAAAGTCTATAATTCAGATTACAAAGCTCTCTCTCTCTTATTAGCTCTTCTCATGGGAAGATTGTTACCAAGCTTGCTCATGTTCGATATCTTGATCCTAATCCATAGATTGTATCCCTAGCTGACACCCTTATTTTCATGTAGGTGTCTTTCCTTAGCTCAGGGTGTGAACGCTTTCCTGTCTCTGCCTGAAGTGTGGGCTTCCCCTTACTTGAAGTGTGGGTTTCTTCCCTAGCTCAGGGTGTAGCCATCTTTTTCTCTTTCTTTTTTCCTTTTAATATTTTACATTTATTTTCTTTGGCATTGAGATTTTGGTTTCTTTATTCTTTGTATTTTTTTACCTTGTGGCCTTCGTTAATAATAAGAAAATGGTTTGTTCTTGCCTTTCAAAAGAAGAAAACAAAAAAAAATGGATGCATGGTGCATATAAAATACATACATCACAATAGACCCTATAGAATCCTCACTCCACGATAAAGGGTGTTGAGCGCCTCACCATACAATGTGTCCCCACATAATGGTAGGGTTGTCAATGGGCCGCGCAAAATCAACTTTTTAAATACGCCTAGCCCATTGGAGCTGACCTAAAACTGTTCAAAATTTGGGCCCCAAGCCAACCCTAAGCCCAGCCCATTGACAACCTATCATATACAAAATTCATAAAAACACAAGTCCAAAGGAAAATCATGATGTTCTTCTTTCTTTCTTCCTATCAGCTGACATGATTTCTCAAGTAGACCACTGTCACATCTTTAGGAAGGCATTTCCATTGTATTTTGCATCATCTTAGCTTACGAATTCTCTGTAAAATGGTGGATGCTCTTCACCTGTGAAGAGTGCACGACAATTAACAAGTCTATAGTGAATTTCTTAGCCACATTGTTGTTGCTTCGTATAATTTTTGGCATTAATCTTTATCATACAAACACAAAATTGATACTTGCATACTTACTAATGCAGAAGCATTTTCACATCAGGCTTGAGTGGGGTGGCCTATGGGATGCGGGGGCACGCTTAGGGTGGGCGGCTCGTGTGAGGTAGGTGACTCGTGTGAGGCGAGACCCATGTGACATAGGGCCCACGAATGGGGTTCAGCTGAGGACCTAACCGATGGGATGTGGGGCCTGGGCTATGAGATAAAAGACACTCTATCAGTTCGAGCTTTTAGAGTAAGTGGTTAGTTATCTTGCATCAAAGTGGTATCAAAGTAGGAGGTCTCGTATTCGAAAATCCTCACTGCGAGTGATTAATGTAGGAGCATTTTCACACCGGGCTTGAGTAGGGTGGCCCATGGGATGCATGAGCGCATTTAGTGCAGGCTCAGCCGACGACTTACCCATAGGATGTGGGGCATGGGCTATGAGATAAAGGGATTGATTCACCACGCTCTATCAGTTTAAACTTTTACAGCAAGTGGTTAGTTGTACTGCATCACTTGCTATAGAAACTATTAGCCCTCTTTTCATATTCAATTTTTATCAAACTTAATTCCTTGCATATTCAATCTTTATCAAACTTAGTTCCAAAGGTCGCTTAAGTATGATAATAACTGGGTTTTCTCTAGCAACAACACTTCTGAACTCATTGGTCTCAAAAAATTCGCTACTGAGAGCCACGTATGGGGATGAAGCAACTACACTTCTATCTCAGATAGTCATCTTACAAAGCACAGTTTGGTATGTCCCTTTGCTATTTCTACCTGAGGTTAAGAAGGCCAACCTAGCTCCTTAATCATCCCAAACTGTAGGTATGTGTTTATTACTTAAAGTGACATGTGTTTGTGTATATCAATGCCCGAAATAACTCTAAGTCATAAGATAAATTTTTATGTTATGTTGTTGTTTCATATGATTTCCACCATTGATCCTTATTATATAAACCTGAAACTGATACTTGCCGGCTTACTACAAAAACTATTAACCTTCCTTGCAACTTCAATCTTTATCAAACTAAGGGGCCATTTGAATGGGATTAAATTGAGATAAAAGGGAGGAATTGGGAGTAAATGGAGGTAAATTAAGGTTTGGGGGGATGGATTGGGAGTAAACAAGGTAAATTGAGGTAAATGGGGGGATTAAAGTAAATGGAAATAAATGGAATTTGAAGTGTATTTGGATGGTTGTAAATGCATGGAAATAAAATGAAACGAAAATAAATTGGCCAATAAATGAAATCCTTTCCACGAGAGAAGATTTGGAAGTAAATCAGTTGAAATGACTTTTTGATCTCCCCTAGAGAGTCGCATGAATAAACAAAGGTGTCACTTCGCACATGTCCGTCATACACATGGCACGCTTATGATACTCTGAAACTGTCTAATTATTGACTACATCACTAAAATCACACCGATAAATATGATTCAAATTGTCGAAAGGTTGGCCATCTAATTGGACGGTTAAAAAAGGTTGGCAAGTTACTTATTTGTGATCATTATGTTTGTGGCCCACCCGAAGCTCAAAATTTTTTAATTTTTTACTAAAGCATATATTTCAATGGGCTTATTACAATCATTCATTAAACATCACATATGTATAGTAATTTATGATATTAAAGATGATTTATGATATCACATATGTTCTCGTGAAATATTGAAAAATTCCAAGGCATTCCATTTACTCCTATCTAAACAGAATATATGGATTTCAAATGCATTTCATTTATTCTCATTCAAATACAATTGAGTAAGCCATTTACTCTTAATTCATTTACCTCCATTTACAAGCTCCCAAATGAGCATGTTTCAAAAGCAACTTAGGTATGCTAATATTTGGTTCTTCTCTAACAACAAACTTTCGAATTTATTGGTATTGGAAAATCCATTACTAAGAGCTATGTATAGGAATGAAGCAACATAATTTCTGCCTCTGACAACCACCTTTCAAAGCACAATTTGGCATGTCCTTTTGCTATTTCTGTTCGAGGTTCAAAATTATTCTGTTCGAGGTTCAAAATTATCAAATTTAATGGGTTTGTTATTATAATCATCTAAAATGTCATAAATATTGTTGCATAGCGGCAGTAAACAAATCAGAAAGTAAACAAATAGCAACCTAACTGGAACCCCACACGATTGTTGATTGTAGGTTGATGCGTAAAATAATCTGTTGTTGGGACGAGGCGTGGACAGCGTCACTCTCTTTGAGATAGTTGGTGTCTATCAGACGATTTCGATCAGTGCAGAGGCCCCTGATGGGCCATCCCTGGGATACAACACCCAACGATCGGTTTTCTCGACATGCATAGGTTGAAGAGATCCCCAACACCAAAAACTCACACTTAACATTTGATTGCCTAATGGAAACATGGATGATTCTTAGAGGAAAGATATAGGGTTAGGTTTTCTTTTTTCTACATGTTTAAAAAAAAAAAAAAAAAAAAAAAAAAAAAAAAAAACTTTCCCTTTATAAAACAAACAACCGTTTATAAAACCGACACCTTCTTTAAAACCAAAATCGATGTCAGTGGAAATGCACCCGTTCAAGGTATGGCACGTTTCACACAATGGAAACAACCGATGATGAGAGG
The DNA here is from genome assembly GCA_030180095.1 of Magnolia changhungtana. Classification (NCBI taxonomy): domain Eukaryota; kingdom Viridiplantae; phylum Streptophyta; class Magnoliopsida; order Magnoliales; family Magnoliaceae; genus Magnolia; species Magnolia changhungtana. The sequence continues at coordinate 12,738,823 of JASAUF010000471.1, read as the reverse complement.
GCCATATCCAATGACTAAAAAAATAAATTTTAGCAAACCTTGAATAAGAATCCCACTAATTGCACCACTTGCATACACATACAAACTTGTGCATAGTATAACACATTGTACAATAGTCTTATAATAAGGATGATACTGTATAGATACAATTTTCTTCTCTTTTGTATTCCAATATAGGACAAAAATTTTATCAATAAAAAATCAAACCATCAACATAAGTTATAAGAACTTTTGTGTGTGCATGCGTGTGTGTGTAGAGAGAAAGAGTAATGGTCTCCTGCGCATTGTACTGCATGATACCTTTTATGCATATTTTTCCCAAAATGGGACTGCGTGATGAGTTACTTAGTACGCTCTTATTGTACTAAGTAAACTCAGTTGGGCCCACCTTGTATGTATGTGGTCTATCAACGCCGTCCATCCATTTTTCCATCTAATTTAAGGGGGTGAGCCCAAAATTTAAGTATATTCAAATATCAAGTGGATCATACCACGGTAAACAGTGGGGATAATGATTTCCACAGTTGTAACCTTGCTAGGCCCCATAGTGATGTTTATTTGTCATCCAACCTCTTCATAAGATCATATAGACATGGATGAAGGGAAAACACAGATACAAGCTTGATCTAAAAATTTTGTAACTCCAAATAAAATTTCAACGATGAACATTCAATTCAATTGTTTCCTATGGTGTGGTCCATTTGAACATTTTATCTGCTTCATTTTTTGTCTCAAGCTCTAAAATTATCTAGTAAAATTGATGGACAGAGCTGATAAAATACATAAATCATGGTGGACCCCACAGAATTTACTCAATACGCGCTAAGCGTAGTAAGTTACTATGCTTCCCTTTTCTCCACCGGTCATGCAGCTTGTCTAGTGTGTTTAAGGTGGGCATTACCGTGACATGTCCATTAAATCCACATCGTCCATTAAGTTTTAGACAGAAATTAAGCCACAAATCACAAATTTTTTTGTAGATTTGTGAGTTGGGTGGGCCATAAAAAGGGAAACAGTAGGAGAGGAGGGCACCTACCTTTGAATTTTTACAGGGCCACCATGATGTTTATGTAAAATCAACTTCAACCATTGGATGCCTTGTAGAAATTAATTCATGGAGACCAACCATAATGCCCATATGTGATGTAAGTCAGCCACACCAAGTGAAAAAGTTTGAATGGTAGGCATCCAAGCATTGTTTCTGCTCATGTGGCCCGTTGGGATGTGGTCGTTGCAGGTTGAGACTTTTGGTAGCCACCTGGTTGTTGGTCAGTGCTCCTGGCCCAACAATGATGTATTTATTTAATCCAAGTCATCCATTCCATTTTACAAGCTCGTTGTATAGCATGATCCCGGGAATGAGCCAGATTCAAATATCAGGTGGACCATGCCACGTGAAAAGTATAGGAACACCCCACCATTAAAACTTTCTTCGAGGCCACCAAAGTTTTGGAAGAAATTGATATTTTTGTTTTTCCTTAATCCAAGTATGACCTATCTAATAGGTAGGATGGAAAATAAAAATTATAGTGGACCTTAGGAAGTGGGAGTTCAATCCACTATTTTCTTATGGTGTGGTCCACCTGAGATTTGGATCTAGCTCATTTTTTAGCTCATTTCATAAATTGAGTTAAAAAATGGATTAACAGCTTAGATTAAATGCATACTTAATTGTTGGGCCTGCTAGCACCTTACCAAAAATAAGGTGGCTATTGACTGTTTCAGCATGGAATCGGCTCCACCAATACAGGGACAATGGAAGGTGAGCCCTCCTTGATGTGTTTATAAAATCCACTCGACCATAAGGCACATGACACTAATTTAGGAATACAAATTAAACATCAGTCACATCCATAATTTTAGTAGACTACATAAGAAAAAATAGTGCCGAAGACACCCACTATCCAAACTGTTTCACCTGGTGGGGTGCACCTAAACCACAAACCATCGTATTTTTGTACCCCACGGCTTAATTATTATCACATAGTTAACAGATGGAGTGAATATCATAGGCACGTTACAATAAAACCCACCTCAAACGCACTTGGACAAGTTGCATGACTGGTGGAGAGAAGGTGCGTAAAAGGTCTCCTATTTACAGTACAGTGCGTGGGAGACCATTACTATATATATATGTGTGTGTGTGTGTGGGGAAAAGGTACTATGCAATCGAACTCACGGTAAGCTCCCATGAGGTCAAGCTGTGTGGGCCCCATTGTGATGCGTGTCAACCATCAACACCGTGCATTTGACGAGTCCCCTTTAAATTATGAGATATCCCAAAAATCAGCCGTATACGGAACTCAGGTGGGCCATACCATCTAAAATTATGTGAAGACATGCCAAAAACATATAAAAGCACTTGGTGGGGCCCACCTGAGTTTTGAATGCTGCTGAAACTTGGTCTGAACCCTCATCCAAGTGGGACACACATAATGGATGGGCTGGATTTGCAAACCACATCTCGGTGGGCCTAAAAACTGATTATGAATATTTTAATGGTGCAAGGCCCCTCTGAACTTCTGTATGTGGTGTGCTTCGTCTGACCAAGGCCCATATCCCATGGGCACTGAATACATCACCTTGTAACATTACACACAAGGTGGGCAACAACGGAGCCACAAATTCATCCCGAATACATCACGTGGGCCTTACATTATACCAGAACCTCCCCTGATATATATATATATTATATAATATATATATACATACATCCCATAATATATATTAATATAACCCACACAAGTCACGGATTGACTTGATTTTTGAGACCTACACCCATGATGGAATGGTGCATCTGATTGATGGGGTAGATTTTCGAAACGCATCACAGTGGGGCCCACACAACTCGATCTCATGGGACCTTCCCATCAGCTGGAGGGCATGGTACCTTTTCCTATATACACACACACACTTAGAGCAAATGTATCAAGGTGACTAATCAAATTCAGGTTCCAAAAATGTAATGCAGATTTTCAATACATTTCAAATCTATGCTCCCAAGCACAATATTTAGACTCCAGTATGCTTCGATAATAGGCGGCCAAATACAAATAAGGATTCCAATTTACTTTAATTTTGGTGTAATTTTAAATTGAATTAATCCAATGAATTCTAATTACAAAAGGTGCCAAATGAGTTTTTGATTCACCAGAGGTGGCGGACCTAAGTTTGAGATATGATGGTATGTAATGTTATCTTCTTCATCCTGGTGGGGCTCACTTGATGGATGAGTTGGATAAAAGCCCAACAAGATTCTTATAGTAGCAACTCGGTGTCCCCATCCCCATTTTCCCCTATGTTGTGGCCCACCTTAGGTGATTTTTGGGCTCAGGTCCTAACACCAGGTTATGCAACTGCTGGTAATGTCACGCACATCCCATGGGCCCACATGGCCTTACTAATATTCATTAGTGACCACTCAAGTACCCAAGTGGTGGTTGGTGATGGAAAAGTTCTATGGCCCACTTGACATATATGTTTTATTCATCTCATCCGTCCATTTTATCAGATCATTTTAAAGGATGAACCAAAAATGAGTCCGATTCAATATTTGGTAAATCACATCATAAGAAATAGTGGTGATGAAGCGTCCACCATTAAAAATTTCTTGTGTGCACAAAAAGTTTTGGATGAAGCTAATATTTGTGTTTGGCCTAATCAACGGACTGGATGGCAAATAAACATTACAGTGGGGCCAAGGTAGTTTTTAATGCTGGTTCTGGTTGTATGGTCCACCTGATGTTTGGATCTGCCTACTTTTAATGCTTTCCACACCGACCAACACGCTACGAGTCCAAGTTCCAAAGAGTCCTGGCCTACATCGGAAGCACCTGATTACCAAACTGGCCTGACTTTCGTACCACGGAAAACGCAGGGTAGGTTACACCGGGCAACAGGCCGAATTCAACGGACCTGGTGGCCTCCTCTCGGTCTTTGTGAACATCACCACCGTTGAATGAAGACCCAACACCAACAAGCGGGCCCCACTTTGACTTCCTCGGCAAATCCGCCATCGGATCTCGGATCATTCCTCGCGATTTCCAATGGCTTGGCTGAGTTTTCTATCACATATTGAATTAATTAATCAGAACGAGGCAATTTTGCTTTAAAAAAATAAATATTTAGGCGAGAGTATCTCGCTTATGTCCACTAGCAAGTATATTACTATCGCCCCCTATCAAGAGGGGAACGTCACGTGCCTCACGCCGTGGCCGAATCTCAGCATCAAATAGCAGAGAATGATCCGGTGCACTTCGAGCACTATAGTTACGTGTAGTGCTCCTAGTTGCATCAGAGAATCTGAACAGTCCAATTGGAAGATCTGGACCATCCACTAGGTACATCAGCCATTTCATGAGCAACCATAAAATAAACACACCATTGGAGATCATTCTAACCGTCCATATATTAGGGCTATAAAGTGGACGGTCTTTGAAAGTAGGTCCATCATGGATAGCGCATGAATCCAGAGAATCGATTTTAGCACTTCATGTAATCCTGGCCGTCTAATCCATGGAGAAGGAAATGGATGGCTGTGGAAAAGAAGCCCCAACTTATGGGTAATTCGTATCATCCACTTGATGACTTTTTGAAGTGTCCCATGAGATGGACGATCCAGATCTGTCTACAAATATTCCAAAAAACCGTCTTTCTTTGCCTTCTACAAAAGCTCCTGTGGGGTCTACAATTTATAAATAGAGGCATATCGCTGTATAGCATCTCCAACCTGGCATATTCCAATCTGAAGTGGAAGGGTAGCCATCAGATTATTCGACAAGGGCCCACCACCAAACTCATCCATGTCTGTCGGTTTTCCACCATTAGATTAGATATCCAATATTTAATCTAGCACATGCAGAATACTTGGATGTGATCCAAACCGTTCACATCATTCCATGGACGGATACGTACCAAGAAACTCTCGTTTGATGGATGATATTACCCACATGATGGATGACTTTTCAGAATACAAATGGACGGTTAGAAGAAAACTCCAATTAGCTGTCCACGTGCAAAAGTCCTAAAAGGGGCGAGGATTGTCCATCGAGCCTGATTTCCAACGTTTGGTAGCGAACAGATGAACGGTCGGCTAAAAGGTTGCACATTCATGTGGGCCCCACTTCGCTCCACAAGTGCAAACTGAAACCGAAGATGTAACGTACAAGCTTTGGGTGTTGCGCTTCGCACGTGATTTTGGACATGTTGGGGCACGTGGCACACTTATCTAGATGCTGCGAGACACTCGTGACTCCTGACAGGAAACGGATTGGCTACTCCCCTGCCACAGCCAATGGCTGATGGTCGGTACTCTGTGGGCCCCACTATGATGTATGTGTTTCATCCATGCCGTCCATCTATTTTTATAGATCATTTTAATATATGAGACCAAAAATGAGGTATATCTCAATCTCAAGTGGACCACATTACAGGAGACTGTTGAATGAACGTCAACCATTAATTTTTTACGATCACATGTGGACCAGGTGAGTTATAAATATTCCTTATTTCCGAATCGACAAAGTGGAAGCCCCCTTATGAGCGGATTGGATCTGTCACACGCTTTGCAACTTTTCATGTGTGAAAGGAGATTTCCCCGAGTGTACTCGCTCGAGGGTGCATTACTGCGAAAACGGATTGGCTACTCCCCCTGACACCAGCTCCGTGGCTGGTGTTCGGTGCTCTGTGGGCCCCACAATGATGTATTTGTTTCATCCATTGCGTTTATCCATTTTTAAAGATCATTTTATTTTTTGATTCCAAAAATGAGAGGGATATAAGTCTAAGGTCGACCACACCACATGAAAACAATAGGGATTGGATATCAACAATTAAAATCCTCCTATGGCCCACTATACTGTTTATTTGACATCCAATCTGTTGATTAGGTCATACAGGCCCAGATGAAGAGAAAAAACAAATATCAGCTTGATCCACAACTTTTATGGCCCCCAAAATGTTTTTAATGGTCGACCCTCATTCAACACTGTTTCCTGTAATGTGGTTCACTTGAGATTTTATATATCTCATTTTTTGAATTATACCGTAAAATAATCTGTAAAAACAGATGGATGGAATGGATGAAACTCATACATCATGGTGTGGCCCACATAGCCATCAGCCATTGGCTGGTGTCAGGGGGAGTAGCCAATCCGTTCCCATTACTGCGATCCGTGGCTTCATTTGCTGCAGCGAAAGTGGTAAGAATAAGATAGAGCCGTCCATATAGAAAGCGGAATCGGATTGCGTACCGAGTAACTCAGTACGTACCGAGTGAACTCTGTGGGGTCCACCGTTATTTATTTATTTTATCCACTCCGTTCATCCATGTTATTAAATAATTTTATAGATTGATACCAAAAATTAAGCATAAAAAAATATCAAATGGACCACACAACAGAAAACGGTGTGATTGAACTTCTACAATTGAAAAACTCGTAGAGGCCACAGAAGTTTTGGATCAAGATGATGTTTGTTGTTTCTCTTCATCCATGTCTTTGTGATCTTATGAACATGTTGGATGACAAATAAAAATTATTGTGGGCCCCAGGAAGGTTTCAATGGTGGAAAACATTATTCTACACTGTTTCCTATGGCATGGCCTACTTTAGCTTTAGATTTACTTCAATTTCGGGATCAACCCCTAAAATTATCAGAAAAATGGATGGACAGTGCTGATAAAGCAAATACATTCACAGTGGGCCCAACTGAGTTTACTTAGCACGATAAAAGCGTGCAGAGTAACTCAGTAGGCAATCCGATTTCATAGAAGGCGCCCTTTCCGTAGGAAGGGGATTGCGTACCGAGTAACTCAGTGCCCTACCCCTAAGCGTAGTGAGTAAATGTTGTGGGGTCCACCATGATTTATGTATTTTATCCACTCCATCCATCCATTTTTACCAGATAATATTAGGGCTTGATAATAAAATTGAAATATATATAAACTTCAAGTCGACCACACCACAGGAAATAGTGTAAATTGAACGTCTACCGTTGAAAATTTCTTGGGGGCCACAGAAGCGTTGGATCAAGTTTGTATTAGTTTTTTTAACTTAATCCATGTCTATGTGATCGTATGAGCAGGTTTGATGAGAAATAAACATCACCGTGGACCCTGAAAAGGTTTCAACAGTGGAAATCATTATTCCAACTGTTTCTTATGGTATGGTCCACTTGATCTTTGGGTATGATTAAATTTAACTCAACTGGTAAAATAATATGGAAAAACAGATGGACGGCGTGGATAGATCACATACATTCAGGGTGGGCCGAACAGATTTTACTCAGCACCGTAAGAGTGTACTGAGTAACTCAGTACACGTATAATCAACAGGGTAAACTGTCAATCTGGACCATAGAATCAGTGGAAGCTATCATCGATGGTCAATTTCTAAGATTAGACCAAAAATAATTTATATATATGGTGACTTTTAAAATATTTAGTTGATGAAATTTAGTAAAAGAAATGTAATTATAGAATTGTTCCCTGTTGTATAAAAATAAATCACGTGACATCTAAAGAAAACAAAAATATATAAATGGTCCCGAGTAACTATTTATTATTATACTTGGACAGTGGAATGCATCTTTATCATGTTACGGCTTGGGATAGAGACAATTTTCATTGAGTTATTGTCAGAGGGCTATTTTGTTAATTTTGATGAGAACAATGTTGTTTTCTTTGGACTTGGATTGCGTCTTACCCCGCCTCTGTGAGGCCCACCGTGATTTAAGTGTTTTTTATCCAAGCCGTTCATCACTTTTCTCAGATCATTTTAAGGCATGATCCTAATTATGAGGTAGGTCCAAAGCTTCAGTGGACCACACCAAAGGAAGCTGCATTGATAATGACTCCTACCATTGAAACCTTTTTAAGGGCTTACCATCCAACCTATTCATAAGGTCACGTAGACGTGGATGAAGTGAAAACACAAATATCATCTCGATCTGGAACTTCTCCAACTCTAGAGAAGTTTTTAACGGTGGACGATCCCCACCTTGTGATCTACTCAAGCCTTGCACCTGCCTCATTTTCTGGATGGTACTTACATCACGGTGGGCGGGGTAGGACGCAATCCGCGTCCGTTTTCTTTTTATATCAGGCTGCTTCATTAGTGCTGAGTTGGCAATGACTGGGGATGATGACTTCAAGGATGTCATACGTGACCGTGCCGTCACGGATGCAATTGGCTTGCTCCGCTTGGCTTGGCTTGGATCAGCTCCTTCAACAATGAGCGGGATTTTAATTTATCGCTTCTTGATAACCAGAAGAATGGGATTTCATGTATTACTGCATTAATAATTATTTATAAATAACCCTACAGAGTAAGGCTTTAAAAATAATAGTGTATTTTTATTTAAAAATCGTCGTCGTATGCCCTTATAGTTTTTTTTTCTTTACAAAATAATAAAGTTGGAAAATTTCAAAGTCCAAATAGTAGGTAGATGATATTTAACCTATCAGACAAGATGCATCCAACCATGCTAGTCATATTAGACAGAACCTTTCGCATCTAATCACTGGATGGGTTGCATGTGTATTTTGATGTTTTTTATGATAGAAAATTTGGTTGAATACACCGAAAATAAAAAAATAATTGCAATTTCACTAGGCTGAATCACGTATAAAATACGCTGTCCTTAAAGCGTGATTCGTCCCCTTATCACTGCTGATGGGTTACAGACGAATTGCTTCCAGGATAAGACAAGCCTTATCGGATCCAAATATGCGAAAGAATCACGATAGGTCCACCATGGAACGATTTAACGCAATAGATTTCTTCGACGATGATTTAGACGGTCGAGATGATCACAGTGTTCTTAGGAGCTATGGTGTATTTTATCGATGGGAGAGATGATATTTTGAGATGATTGAATCGGTTTGGAATGGTCCGGTTTATATAGGCCTCGAGGTTTTAGACCCGTTCTTTGTGTGATATCAATGGTCCGAACGTTTGAAAACGTTTCGGCCGTTGTCCTTAAATTCCCGGACGTTTACGGTCATTAGATCGAAAGATCGGCCGTTAGATCATCCTGGCCCGTCCGTTTCGGACCGTTTGGCTTTCAAGGCAGAGAGCCGTTTGTAGAAACGGCTGGACGTTTCGGATTCAAGATCCGACCGTTCTCAGTCACCTATAAAAACCCAGGCTCATTTCAGATCCACTGCCCTAAGGCTCGACCCCGGACCCATCACACTGGACCCATCGCACCGTCTCGCGCCGGTTCGCGTAAGGTCGCGCGAGGAGCGACCCTCTGCGACACGATGCGGACGTGCGAGGCGTGCAAAAGTGCGCCATCTAGCGCCACTACTGACCCACACCGCCATCACTGCCCACGCCCTCGCCCACGCCACGCCCCGTGCCCGAGCCCGAGCCCGAGCCTGAAGCGCGCTTGCGCGCGTGCGTGCGTGCGTGTGTTCCAGTGCTTCGCACTGGAACACGCAACCTAAGTTTTATCTCCTCCAAAAAGCTCCAAGTAAGAATACCTTTCACAACATCTCATATAAACCACAAAAGTTTCTTTTTCATTTCCGATGTGGACAAAGCACACACACCGCACTTTTTAATTCAAAAATTCAAAATACGTTTTGGCGGGAAAATCCCAAATTTTGAAAATTCGAATTTTATTTTTTATTATTTGTTAAAAACCACTAATTTTTCAACAATCCCCCTTTGGTTTTTAAAATAATGAAAACTACTGTCGAATAATAACAAGATTATTATGCATAAAGAAAGATATCTTGCGATTTGAATCTTTCCTTAGTGTAAGCATCTTAAAGTTATTTGAAATTCCTGGTTCTTGTGACATTGAACCGATTATTCTATATGATATAACAGAAAATGCCACACACATAATAGCTCTGCGTTAAGTGTTCCTTTATAATCTTGCTTAGCACTTTTAATGGCCATGTGCTTATCTGTTTCATGAAACGATCCCGAGATAACTCTAAGTCTCATGAGAAGCGGCACCACTTCTACGTTCACATAGGTGAAATCCTTCCAGTGTTTAGTTAAAACACTTGTCTGTTTGATTTGGACTTCATTAAGAGTTTAATACTCATCCCTCTCTTATGTGACCAAAGCACTTATCATTCTGGATGAGGTTATTATCTTATTTAGTCTTTGAAACTTTTCACTAATCGATGAAATTGTTGTTACCCATTAAACCCAATATTTAGAGATTTTCTAAATTAGGGTTGGGTTTTTTTCATTGGTGAAACTTTGAGTAAAGAGTTTTAACCCCATCCCTGTAGATGTTGTCCTTACTACCTCTCTTATTAGAGGTTTAGTAAAAGGATCAGCTAAGTTATTACTTGACTTTACATATGAGATCGCAATGATTCCATCTTGAATCAAATGCCTTATATAGTCATGTCTCAAACTTATGTGTCTGGACTTTCCATTATAGATACTGCTATAGGCTCTCGCTAGAGTAGCTTCACTATCACAATGAAGTGAAACAGCTGGTATAGGCTTCGCATAGAAAGAGATTTCTAATAGAAGATCTCTTAACCACTCAACCTCTTTTCTGTAGCAGCTAAAGCTATGAACTCGATTCCATAGTTGAGTGCGTTATACATGTTTGTTTCTTGGATCCCCAAGATACAGTGCACCTCTAGGGTGAATATCCACCACCGTAGTGGACTTGTTGTCCCCTGCACTCGATATCCAACTTGCATCGGTATATCCTTCCAATCTTCTTTGGAAATTAAGGTAAAATAACCCTAGTTCTTTGGTTTCTTTAAGATAACCTAGAACTCTACTTATTAACTTTCAGTGTTCAACACTAGGATTACTTGTAAACTCCTTTAGTTTACTCACAAATGTATCTATATCTGGTCTTGTGCATTGCATTGCATACATAAGACCCCTATAACTAGCATACTCTAGTTGTGCAACTGCTCTTCCACTTTGTTTTCTTTTAACTTAATACTTGGATCAAACGGGGTCTTTGCCTCTTTAATATTCAAGTGATTAAACTTGTTTATTATTTTCTCAATATAATGAGGCTGGCATAATCTGAAACCCCACTATGTTTTTAACTTTGATACCTAATATGGTATCCACTTGTCCAAGATCCTTCATTTTGAAAAGCTGAAGAAAGAAACTTTTTGGTTTCGATTACACCTTCCATTTTATTACGATTATTAACATATCATCTACATACAAGCATATGATTACTATATAATCATTACATACTTTGAATATATGCATTTATCAATGAATATTATGTTCAAAACCATAAGACAGAACTTTAGAATCAAATTTATCATGCCACTTGTTTTGGTGCTTGCTTTAACCCATACAAAGACTTAACTAGTCTACATACTTTTCTTTCATTTCTGGTAGAACAAACCCTACGGTTGTTCCATGTAAACCTCCTCATCGAGATCACCATTCAGAATCTTTGTCTTCACGTCCATTTGATGGATATGAAGATGATGTATGGATCTTTAGAGCGAATAAGATCCTAATCGATGTTATTCGAACTCTTTGGAGAGTAAGTGTCAAAATAATCGATTCCTTCTTTCTGTCGGAAACCCTTAGCAACTAATCTTGCCTTAAAGGTTTGAATTGTACCATCGGTGTGATATTTCCTCTTAAATACCCACTTACAACCTATTGGTTTGGAACACGGGGTAGATTTACCAATTCCCATGTTTGGTTAGATATTATGGAATCCATTTCATCATTAATAGCTTCTTTCCAAAAAGCGGAGTCTCTTGAAGACATAGCTTCACTAAAGGTTTTAGGTTCATCTTCTATAGTTAAAACCATAGGTATTTTCCTAATCACCTTCTCTCTATCACCCTCTAGATGAAAGGAGAGTCGTTGAGAGTCTATTTGATCGGGATCCGAGACTCTTTTCTACTCTTGCTCTTTGACTCCTACGAGGTTCACTTTAGGAGTTGTCTCTTCTATTAGTGTTTCTTTTATTATTCTATTAGGAGATTGAATCTCGGCATTCTTTTCCTCTATGAATACGAGAATTCTCAAAGAACTCTACATCTCTAGACTCATAATTACATTGGTGTCTAAGTCTAGAAGTCTATAGGCCTTACTATGTTGTGCATATCCTACAAGGACGCACTTGATAGCTCTTGGTCCTAACTTAGTTCTTTTGGGTTACGAGTTCTGCATGTATGCAAGACACCCCCACACTCTAAGATACCCTATGTTTGGTTTTCTTCCTTTCCATATTTCATATGGAGAGGTCTTGGTTTTCTTAGATGGAATTACATTTTAAAACATGACACGCGGCTAACGATGCTTCTCCCCATAGGTTTAATGGTAACGTGCTTGTATTAGCATTGAGTTGACCATTTCTACTAAGGTCCTATTTTTTTTTCCGCTACACCATTTTGTTGTGGTGTATAAGAAATTACATTGATGAATTATGCCGTGTTCTTCACAATAGTTAGAAAATTCATTAGAGAAATATTCTCCACCTCGATCACTACGAAGGATTTTAACATTTTTATCTAATTGATTTTCTACTTGATTTATAGATCTTGAATGCATTAAATGCTTCATCTTTCGATTTTAACAGATATACATACACATATCTTGAACAATCATCTATAAATGTTATAAAGTACCTTTTACCTCCACGGGTAAGAACGCCATTTAGTTCACATATGTCAGTATGCACTAGGTCTAAAATTTGAGACGATCTCTCAACGCTAGGGAATGGTTTCTTGATTATTTTAGACCTTATGCATACTTCACATTTATCTTTGTCACTATCGTTATATGATATTAAGCCGTTCTTAGCCATGAGTTTTAAGGTACTGTAGCCAATATGGGCTAGTCTACCATGCCATAGCGTTACAGACTCAACCACGTAAGCAGAAGAATTCTTTTCATTCAAAGATAATTTGATCATCCCATTACAAGCATATCCCTTACCCACAAAGTTTCCATTCTTGGACAAGATCAACTTGCCTGATTCAAACACAACCCTAATCCCAGGTTTGCTTAAGAGATCCCCGAGACAAGATTCCTCCTTATGTATGGGACATGCGATGCGTTGGTCGAATTACCTTTTTCCGGAGGTAAAGATTAATTCCACGGTTCCTTTGCACACGCACTTTCGATCGTCCTTCATTTCCCATTTGAACCTCTTGACCATTGGTCTCATCTTCATAGGTTTTAAAAGAAGATCGATCGTTGCATACATGGATTGTGGCACCTGTATCATACCACCAACCAGGAATTTTCTCTTGAACTAGGTTCACTTCTGTGACCATTGCTACGATTTCATCGTCTACTGTATTAGCCTCTTTCTTAGGCTTTTTTCGGTCCCTACGGACTCGGGCAAAATGCCCGGTCTTGCCGCAGACATAGCAAGCTCCCTTAGGTTTGCCGTTTTTTCTTCTTTTGGGTTTTCTTGAATTTTCCTTGATCTTTGTTAGGTTTAAGGGAATCAGCTTTCTCATAGGAATTATTTTGAAATGGCCGTTCTACTGCGTTAACCTTGGATGAGGATGCACCATTAAGCGTCATCCTTTTTGTCTCGATTCTGAGATTCTTCTTCTATACGAAGATGCTTCGGATTTGTTCTAGGGTGAACTCTTGATTTATGCGGTAGCTTCTTCTGTAGTCTTTCCATTTCGGAGGCAATTTTGCGATTATAGCTCCAACTTGAAAGGATTCGGAAGATCGATTTTATGGCTTTTATTTTATTTACAATAAAATTTGTAATTCTTGAATTTAGGCAGCGGATAGATTGTCTACCATCGTAAAATCAAAATACCTGGCAATTAGAAACTTACATGTACCTTCCTCTTGACCTTGTATTTGTATTCTAGTGCGCTCCATATTTCTTTCGGCGATGTGGTCCCCGTGTACAAATCGTACAATCGATCGAGAGAGCATTAAGGATGTGGCCACGACACGGCGGTTCATCTTCCTGGCGTTTGATCCTAGCGACCACTTGTTCTCGAGTGTCTGTTTCCTTTGCTTCGAGCGGTGGAGAGTCGGGTCCAGGATGTAGAAGATCTTCGAGCGGTGGCGAATTTCGGTTGTCCCGCCATCTAGTGAAATTTGAACCATCGAATCGGTCCAATCGGATCAGATCCTGGTTCATCAGTTTGACTGATGCAACACTTTCGGTGTCCATGGAATCACGCTTTAAGATTGATAGAAAATTTGGTTGAATACACCGAAAATAAAAAAATAATTGCAATTTCACTAGGCTGAATCACGTATAAAATACGCTGTCCTTAAAGCGTGATTCGTCCCCTTATCACTGCTGATGGGTTACAGACGACGAATTGCTTCCAGGATAAGACAAGCCTTATCTGGATCCAGCGTGCAGCAATCACGATAGGTCCACCATGGAACGATTTAACGCAATAGATTTCTTCTGACAGATTTAGACGGTCGAGATGATCACAGTGTTCTTAGGAGCTATGGACTGTATTTTATCTGATGGGAGAGATGATATTTTTGAGATGATTGAATCGGACTGGAATGGTCCAGTTTATATAGGCCTCAGGTTTTAGACCCGTTGCTGTGTGATATCAATGGTCCAGAACGTTTGAAAAACGTTTCTGGCCGTTGTCCTTAAATTCCAGACGTTTCTGGTCATTAGATCAGAAGATCTGACCGTTAGATCATCCTGGCCCGTCCGTTTCGGACCGTTTGGCTTTCAAGGCAAAGAGCCGTTTGTAGAAACGGCTGGACGTTTCGGATTCAAGATCCGACCGTTCTCAGTCACCTATAAAAACCAGGCTCATTTCAGATCCACACCGCCCTAAGGCTCGACCAGACCCACCCATCACACCGGACCCATCGCATCGCACGTCTCGCGCCGGTTCGCGTAAGGTCGCGAAGGAGCGACCCTCTGCGACACGATGCGGACGTGCGAAGTGCAAAGTGCGCCATCTAGCGCCACTACTGCCCCACCGCCTCACCGCCCACGCCCTTCCCACGCCCGTGCCCGTGCAGCCCGAGCCGAGCGCGCGCTTGCGCGCGTGCGTGCGTGTGTTCCAGTGCTTCGCACTGGAACACGCAACCTAAGTTTTATCTCCTCCAAAAAGCTCCAAGTAAGAATACCTTTCACAACATCTCATATAAACCACAAAAGTTTCTTTTTCATTTCCGATGTGGGACAAAGCACACACACCGCACTTTTAATTCAAAAATTCAAAATACGTTTTGGCGGAAAATCCCGAAATTTTGAAAATTCGAATTTTATTTTTTATTATTTGTTAAAAACCACTAATTTTTCAACAATCCCCCACTGGTTTTTTAAAATAATGAAAACTCTGTCAGAATAATAACAGTTATTATGCATAAAGAAAGATATCTTGCGATTTGAATCTTTCCTTAGTGTAAGCATCTTAAAGTTATTTCGAAATTCCTGGTTGTGACATTGAACCAGTTATTCCTATATGATATAACCGAAAATGCCACACACATAATAGCTCCTGCGTTAAGTGTTCCTTTATAATCTTGCTTAGCACTTTTAATGGCCATGTGCTTATCCTGTTTCATGAACGATCCCGAGATAACTCTAAGTCTCATGAGAAGCGGCACCACTTCTACGTTCACATAGGTGAAATCCTTCCAGTGTTTCCGTTAAAACACTTGTCCTGTTTGACTGGACTTCATTAAGAGTTTAATACTCATCCCTCTCTTGTAACGGCCAGCACTTATCATTCTGGATGAGGTTATTATCTTATTTAGTGCTGAAACTTTTCACTAATCAGTAAATTGTTGTTACCCATTAAACCCAATATTTAGAGATTTTCTAAATTAGGGTTGGGTTTCTTTCACTGGTGAAACTTTGAGTAAAGAGTTTCAACCCCATCCCTCTAGATGTTGTCCTTACTACCTCTCTCGTTAGAGGTTTAGTAAAAGGATCAGCCAAGTTATTACTTGACTTTACATATGAGATCGCAATGATTCCATCTTGAATCAATTGCCTTATATAGTCATGTCTCAAACTTATGTGTCTGGACTTTCCATTATAGATACCGCTATAGGCTCTCGCTAGAGTGGCTTCACTATCACAATGAAGTGAAACAGCCGGTATAGGCTTCGCATAGAAAGGGATTTCTAAAGAAGATCCCTTAACCACTCACCTCTTTTCCCCGTAGTAGCCTAAAGCTATGAACTCGATTCCATAGTTGAGTGCGTTATACATGTTTGTTTCTTGGATCCCCAAGATACAAAGCACCTCCTAGGGTGAATATCCACCTCAGAGTGGACTTGTTGTCCCTGCACTCGATATCCAACTTGCATCGGTATATCCTTCCAATACTGCTGGAAATTCTGAGTAAAATAACCCTAGTTCTTTGGTTTCTTTAAGATAACCTAGAACTCTACTTATTGCTTTCCAAGTTCAACACTAGGATTACTTGTAAACTGCTTAGTTTACTCACAGCGTATGTTATATCTGGTCTTGTGCATTGCATTGCATACATAAGATCGCCTATAGCACTAGCATACTCTAGTTGTGCAATTGCTTCTTCCACTTGTTTTCTTTTAACTTAATACTTGGATCAAACGGGGTCTTTGCCTCTTTAATATTCAAGTGATTAAACTTGTTTATTATTTTCTCAATATAATGAGACTGGCATAATGCGAAACCCCCACTATGTTTTTTAACTTTGATACCTAATATGGTATCCACTTGTCCAAGATCCTTCATTTTGAAAATGAAGAAAGAAACTTTTTGGTTTCAGTTACACCTTCCATTTTATTACTGATTATTAACATATCATCTACATACAAGCATATGATTACTATATAATCATTACATACTTTTGAATATATGCATTTATCAGCAATATTATGTTCAAAACCATAAGACAGAACTTTAGAATCAAATTTATCATGCCACTGTTTTGGTGCTTGCTTTAACCCATACAAAGACTTAACTAGTCTACATACTTTTCTTTCATTTCCTGGTAGAACAAACCCTTCTGGTTGCTCCATGTAAACCTCCTCATCGAGATCACCATTCAGGAATGCTGTCTTCACGTCCATTTGATGGATATGAAGATGATGTATGGAGCGAATAAGATCCTAATCGATGTTATTCGAGCTACTGGAGAGTAAGTGTCAAAATAATCGATTCCTTCTTTCTGTCGGAAACCCTTAGCAACTAATCTTGCCTTAAAGGTTTGAATTGTACCATCAGTGTGATATTTCTTCTTAAATACCCACTTACAACCTATTGGTTTGGAACCTGGGGGTAGATTTACCAATTCCCATGTTTGGTTAGATATTATGGAATCCATTTCATCATTAATAGCTTCTTTCCAAAAAGCGGAGTCTCTTGAAGACATAGCTTCACTAAAGGTTTTAGGTTCATCTTCTATAGTTAAAACCATAGGTATTTTCCTAATCACCTTCTCTCTATCACCCTCTACTAGATGAAAGGAGAGTCGTTGAGAGTCTATTTGATCAGGATCCAGACTCTTTTCTACTCTTGCTCTTTGACTCCTACGAGGTTCACTAGGAGCTGTCTCTTCTATTAGTGTTTCTTTTATTATTCTATTAGGAGATTGAATCTCAGCATTCTTTTCCTCTATGAATACAGAATTCTCAAAGAACTCTACATCTCTAGACTCTATAATTACATTGGTGTCTAAGTCTAGAAGTCTATAGGCCTTACTATGTTGTGCATATCCTACAAGGACGCACTTGATAGCTCTTGGTCCTAACTTAGTTCTTTTGGGTTACGGAGTTCTCATAAAGATGCAAGACACCCCCACACTCTAAGATACCCTATGTTTGGTTTTCTTCCTTTCCATATTTCATATGGAGAGGTCTTGGTTTTCTTAGATGGAATTACATTTAAAACATGACACGCGGCTAACAAGTAACTTGCTTCTCCCCATAGGTTTAATGGTAACGTGTGCTTGTATTAGCATTGAGTTGACCATTTCTACTAAGGTCCTATTTTTTCTTTCCGCTACACCATTTTGTTGTGGTGTATAAGGGGTATTAATCTGTTGATGAATTATGCCGTGTTCTTCACAATAGTTAGAAAATTCATTGAGAAATATTCTCCACCTCGATCACTACGAAGGATTTTAACATTTTTATCTAATTGATTTTCTACTTGATTTATAGATCTTGAATGCATTAAATGCTTCATCTTTCGATTTTAACAGATATACATACACATATCTTGAACAATCATCTATAAATGTTATAAAGTACCTTTACCTCCACGGGTAAGAACGCCATTTAGTTCACATATGTCAGTATGCACTAGGTCTAAAATTTGAGACGATCTCTCAACGCTAGGGAATGGTTTCTTGATTATTTTAGACCTTATGCATACTTCACATTTATCTTTGTCACTATCGTTATATGATATTAAGCCGTTCTTAGCCATGAGTTTTAAGGTACTGTAGCCAATATGGGCTAGTCTACCATGCCATAGCGTTACAGACTCAACCACGTAAGCAGAAGAATTCTTTTCATTCAAAGATAATTTGATCATCCCATTACAAGCATATCCCTTACCCACAAAGTTTCCATTCTTGGACAAGATCAACTTGCCTGATTCAAACACAACCCTAATCCCAGGTTTGCTTAAGAGATCCCCTGAGACAAGATTCCTCCTTATGTCTGGGACATGCGAAGACGTTGGTCGAATTACCTTTTTCCAGAGGTAAAGATTAATTCCACGGTTCCTTTGCCTGCAACTTTCGATCGTCCTTCATTTCCCATTTGAACCTCTTGACCATTGGTCTCATCTTCATAGGTTTTAAAAGAAGATCGATCGTTGCATACATGGACTGTGGCACCTGTATCATACCACCAACCAGGAATTTTCTCTTGAACTAGGTTCACTTCTGTGACCATTGCTACGATTTCATCGTCTACTGCATTAGCCTCTTTCTTAGGCTTTTTTCGGTCCCTACAGACTCGGGCGAAATGCCCTCTTTTGCCACAAACATAGCAAGCTCCCTTAGGTTTGCCGTTTTTCTTCTTTTGGGTTTTCTTGAATTTCCCTTGATCTTTGTTAGGTTTAAGGGAATCTGCTTTCTCATAGGAATTATTTTGAAATGGCCGTTCTACTGCGTTAACCTTGGATGAGGATGCACCATTAGCGTCATCCTTTTTGTCTCGGTTACGAGATTCTTCTTCTATACGAAGATGCTTCTGGATTTGTTCTAGGGTGAACTCTTCAGATTTATGCAGTAGCTTCTTCCTGTAGTCTTTCCAGCTCGGAGGCAATTTTGCGATTATAGCTCCAACTTGAAAGGATTCAGGAAGATCGATTTTTATGGCTTTTATTTTATTTACAATAAGCTGTAATTCTTGAATTTGGGCAAGCAGCGGTAGATTGTCTACCATCGTAAAATCAAAATACCTGGCAATTAGAAACTTCTGTGTACCTTCCTCTTCAGCCTTGTATTTGTATTCTAGTGCGCTCCATATTTCTTTCGCTGATGTGGTCCCCGTGTACAAATCGTACAATCGATCAGAGAGAGCATTAAGGATGTGGCCACGACACAGCAGTTCATCTTCCTGGCGTTTGATCCTAGCAGCCACTTGTTCTGGAGTGTCTGTTTCCTTTGCTTCAGGCAGAGGCTGGAGAGTCGGGTCCAGGATGTAGAAGATCTTCAGAGCGGTCAGCAGGAATTTCAGTTTGTCCTGCCATCTAGTGAAATTTGAACCATCGAATCGGTCCAATCGGATCAGATCCTGGTTCATCAGTTTGACTGATGCAACACTTTCGGTGTCCATGGAATCACGCTTTAAGATTGATAGAAAATTTGGTTGAATACACCGAAAATAAAAAAATAATTGCAATTTCACTAGGCTGAATCACGTATAAAATACGCTGTCCTTAAAGCGTGATTCGTCCCCTTATCACTGCTGATGGGTTACAGACGAATTGCTTCCAGGATAAGACAAGCCTTATCTGGATCCAGCGTGCAGCAATCACGATAGGTCCACCATGGAACGATTTAACGCAATAGATTTCTTCTGACAGATTTAGACGGTCGAGATGATCACAGTGTTCTTAGGAGCTATGGACTGTATTTTATCTGATGGGAGAGATGATATTTTTGAGATGATTGAATCGGACTGGAATGGTCCAGTTTATATAGGCCTCAGGTTTTAGACCCGTTGCTGTGTGATATCAATGGTCCAGAACGTTTGAAAAACGTTTCTGGCCGTTGTCCTTAAATTCCAGACGTTTCTGGTCATTAGATCAGAAGATCTGACCGTTAGATCATCCTGGCCCGTCCGTTTTCGGACCGTTTGGCTTTCAAGGCAGAGAGCCGTTTGTAGAAACGGCTGGACGTTTCGGATTCAAGATCCGACCGTTCTCAGTCACCTATAAAAACCCAGGCTCATTTCAGATCCACACCGCCCTAAGGCTCGACTAGACCCATCACACTGGACCCATCGCACCGCGATCGCACCGCTCGCGCCGGTTCGCGTAAGGTCGCGAAGGAGCGACCCCTCTGCGACACGATGCGGACGTGCGAAGTGCAAAGTGCGCCATCTAGCGCCACTACAGCCACACTGCCTCACTGCCCACGCCCTCGCCCACGCCCACGCCCGTGCCCGAGCCCGAGCCCGAGCGCGAGCGCGTGCGTGCGTGTGTTCCAGTGCTTCGCACTGGAACACGCAACCTAAGTTTTATCTCCTCCAAAAAGCTCCAAGTAAGAATACCTTTCACAACATCTCATATAAACCACAAAAGTTTCTTTTTCATTTCCGATGTGGGACAAAGCACACACACCGCACTTTTTAATTCAAAAAATTCAAAATACGTTTTGGCGGGAAAATCCCGAAATTTTGAAAATTCGAATTTTATTTTTTATTATTTGTTAAAAACCACTAATTTTTCAACAATCCCCCACTGGTTTTTTAAAATAATGAAAACTCTGTCAGAATAATAACAGTTATTATGCATAAAGAAAGATATCTTGCGATTTGAATCTTTCCTTAGTGTAAGCATCTTAAAGTTATTTCGAAATTCTGGTTGCTGCAAAGCATTGAACCAGTTATTCCTATATGATATAACCGAAAATGCCACACACATAATAGCTCCTGCGTTAAGTGTTCCTTTATAATCTTGCTTAGCACTTTTAATGGCCATGTGCTTATCCTGTTTCATGAACGATCCCGAGATAACTCTAAGTCTCATGAGAAGCGGCACCACTTCTACGTTCACATAGGTGAAATCCTTCCAAGAGTTTCCGTTAAAACACTTGTCCTGTTTGACTGACTTCATTAAGAGTTTAATACTCATCCCTCTCTTGAATGTGACGGCAAAGACTTATCATTCTGGATGAGGTTATTATCTTATTTAGTGCTGAAACTTTTCACTAATCAGTAAATTGTTGTTACCCATTAAACCCAATATTTAGAGATTTTCTAAATTAGGGTTGGGTTTCTTTCACTGGTGAAACTTTGAGTAAAGAGTTTCAACCCCATCCCTCTAGATGTTGTCCTTACTACCTCTCTCGTTAGAGGTTTAGTAAAGGATCACCAAGTTATTACTTGACTTTACATATGAGATCGCAATGATTCCATCTTGAATCAATTGCCTTATATAGTCATGTCTCAAACTTATGTGTCTCGGACTTTCCATTATAGATACCGCTATAGGCTCTCACTAGAGTGGCTTCACTATCACAATGAAGTGAAACAAGCCGGTATAGGCTTCGCATAGAAAGGATTTCTAATAGAAGATCCCTTAACCACTCACCTCTTTTCCCGTAGCAAATTAAAAGCTATGAACTCGATTCCATAGTTGAGTGCGTTATACATGTTTGTTTCTTGGATCCCCAAGATACACCGCACCTCCTAGGGTGAATATCCACCCCGTAGTGGACTTGTTGTCCCCTCGCACTCGATATCCAACTTGCATCGGTATATCCTTCCAATACCGGAAATTTCGAGTAAAATAACCCTAGTTCTTTGGTTTCTTTAAGATAACCTAGAACTCTACTTATTGCTTTCCAAAGGTGTTCAACACTAGGATTACTTGTAAACCCGTTTAGTTTACTCACAACATGTATGCTATATCTCGGTCTTGTGCATTGCATTGCATACATAAGACCGCCTATAAGACTAGCATACTCTAGTTGTGCAACTGCTTCTTCCACTGTTTTCTTTTAACTTAATACTTGGATCAAACGGGGTCTTTGCCTCTTTAATATTCAAGTGATTAAACTTGTTTATTATTTTCTCAATATAATGAGACTGGCATAATGCGAAACCCCCACTATGTTTTTTAACTTTGATACCTAATATGGTATCCACTTGTCCAAGATCCTTCATTTTGAAAACCAAGAAAGAAACTTTTTGGTTTCAGTTACACCTTCCATTTTATTACTGATTATTAACATATCATCTACATACAAGCATATGATTACTATATAATCATTACATACTTTTGAATATATGCATTTATCAGCAATATTATGTTCAAAACCATAAGACAGAACTTTAGAATCAAATTTATCATGCCACTGTTTTGGTGCTTGCTTTAACCCATACAAAGACTTAACTAGTCTACATACTTTTCTTTCATTTCCTGGTAGAACAAACCCTTCTGGTTGTTCCATGTAAACCTCCTCATCGAGATCACCATTCAAGAATGCTGTCTTCACGTCCATTTGATGGATATGAAGATGATGTATGGATGCTAGAGCGAATAAGATCCTAATCGATGTTATTCGAGCTACTGGAGAGTAAGTGTCAAAATAATCGATTCCTTCTTTCTGTCGGAAACCCTTAGCAACTAATCTTGCCTTAAAGGTTTGAATTGTACCATCAGTGTGATATTTCCTCTTAAATACCCACTTACAACCTATTGGTTTGGAACCTGGGGGTAGATTTACCAATTCCCATGTTTGGTTAGATATTATGGAATCCATTTCATCATTAATAGCTTCTTTCCAAAAAGCTTTAGTCTCTCAAGACATAGCTTCACTAAAGGTTTTAGGTTCATCTTCTATAGTTAAAACCATAGGTATTTTCCTAATCACCTTCTCTCTATCACCCTCTACTAGATGAAAGGAGAGTCGTTGAGAGTCTATTTGATCAGATCAGACTCTTTTCTACTCTTGCTCTTTGACTCCTACGAGGTTCACTAGAGCCGTCTCTTCTATTAGTGTTTCTTTTATTATTCTATTAGGAGATTGAATCTCAAGATTCTTTTCCTCTATGAATACATAATTCTCAAAGAACTCTACATCTCTAGACTCTATAATTACATTGGTGTCTAAGTCTAGAAGTCTATAGGCCTTACTATGTTGTGCATATCCTACAAGGACGCACTTGATAGCTCTTGGTCCTAACTTAGTTCTTTTGGGTTCGGAGTTCTCAGATGCAAGACACCCCACACTCTAAGATACCCTATGTTTGGTTTTCTTCCTTTCCATATTTCATATGGAGAGGTCTTGGTTTTCTTAGATGGAATTCTGTTTAAAACATGACACGCGGCTAACAGTGCTTCTCCCCATAGGTTTAATGGTAACTGTGCTTGTATTAGCATTGAGTTGACCATTTCTACTAAGGTCCTATTTTTTCTTTCCGCTACACCATTTTGTTGTGGTGTATAAGGGGCTGTACACTGATGAATTATACCGTGTTCTTCACAATAGTTAGAAAATTCATTAGAGAAATATTCTCCACCTCGATCACTACGAAGGATTTTAACATTTTTATCTAATTGATTTTCTACTTCAGATTTATAGATCTTGAATGCATTAAATGCTTCATCTTTCGATTTTAACAGATATACATACACATATCTTGAACAATCATCTATAAATGTTATAAAGTACCTTTTACCTCCACGGGTAAGAACGCCATTTAGTTCACATATGTCAGTATGCACTAGGTCTAAAATTTGAGACGATCTCTCAACGCTAGGAATGGTTTCTTGATTATTTTAGACCTTATGCATACTTCACATTTATCTTTGTCACTATCGTTATATGATATTAAGCCGTTCTTAGCCATGAGTTTTAAGGTACTGTAGCCAATATGGGCTAGTCTACCATGCCATAGCGTTACAGACTCAACCACGTAAGCAGAAGAATTCTTTTCATTCAAAGATAATTTGATCATCCCATTACAAGCATATCCCTTACCCACAAAGTTTCCATTCTTGACAAGATCAACTTGCCTGATTCAAACACAACCCTAATCCCAGTTTGCTTAAGAGATCCCCGAGACAAGATTCCTCCTTATGTCCGGGACATGCGACGTTGGTCGAATTACCTTTTTCCGAGGTAAAGATTAATTCCACGGTTCCTTTGCACTCGCAACTTTCGATCGTCCTTCATTTCCCATTTGAACCTCTTGACCATTGGTCTCATCTTCATAGGTTTTAAAGAAGATCGATCGTTGCATACATGGACTGTGGCACCTGTATCATACCACCAACCAGGAATTTTCTCTTGAACTAGGTTCACTTCTGTGACCATTGCTACGATTTCATCGTCTACTGCATTAGCCTCTTTCTTAGGCTTTTTTCGGTCCCTACAGACTCGGGCGAAATGCCCGGTCTTGCCGCAGACATAGCAAGCTCCCTTAGGTTTGCCGTTTTTCTTCTTTTGGGTTTTCTTGAATTTCCCTTGATCTTTGTTAGGTTTAAGGGAATCTGCTTTCTCATAGGAATTATTTTGAAATGGCCGTTCTACTCAAGCAACCTTGGATGAGGATGCACCATTAGCGTCATCCTTTTTGTCTCGGTTACGAGATTCTTCTTCTATACGAAGATGCTTCTGGATTTGTTCTAGGGTGAACTCTTCAGATTTATGCAGTAGCTTCTTCCTGTAGTCTTTCCAGCTCGGAGGCAATTTTGCGATTATAGCTCCAACTTGAAAGGATTCAGGAAGATCGATTTTTATGGCTTTTATTTTATTTACAATAAGTCTGTAATTCTTGAATTTGGGCAAGCAGCGGTAGATTGTCTACCATCGTAAAGTCAAAATACCTGGCAATTAGAAACTTCTGTGTACCTTCCTCTTCAGCCTTGTATTTGTATTCCAGTGCGCTCCATATTTCTTTCGCTGATGTGGTCCCCGTGTACAAATCGTACAATCGATCAGAGAGAGCATTAAGGATGTGGCCACGACACAGCAGTTCATCTTCCTGGCGTTTGATCCTAGCAGCCACTTGTTCTGGAGTGTCTGTTTCCTTTGCTTCAGGCAGAGGCTGGAGAGTCGGGTCCAGGATGTAGAAGATCTTCAGAGCGGTCAGCAGGAATTTCAGTTTGTCCTGCCATCTAGTGAAATTTGAACCATCGAATCGGTCCAATCGGATCAGATCCTGGTTCATCAGTTTGACTGATGCAACACTTTCGGTGTCCATGGAATCACGCTTTAAGATTGATAGAAAATTTGGTTGAATACACCGAAAATAAAAAAAATAATTGCAATTTCACTAGGCTGAATCACGTATAAAATACGCTGTCCTTAAAGCGTGATTCGTCCCCTTATCACTGCTGATGGGTTACAGACGAATGCTTTCCAGGATAAGACAAGCCTTATCTCGGATCCAGCGTGCAGCAATCACGATAGGTCCACCATGGAACGATTTAACGCAATAGATTTCTTCTGACAGATTTAGACGGTCGAGATGATCACAGTGTTCTTTAGGAGCTATGGACTGTATTTTATCTGATGGGAGAGATGATATTTTTGAGATGATTGAATCGGACTGGAATGGTCCAGTTTATATAGGCCTCAGGTTTTAGACCCGTTGCTGTGTGATATCAATGGTCCAGAACGTTTGAAAAACGTTTCTGGCCGTTGTCCTTTAATTCCAGACGTTTCTGGTCATTAGATCAGAAGATCTGACCGTTAGATCATCCTGGCCCGTCCGTTTTCGGACCGTTTGGCTTTCAAGGCAGAGAGCCGTTTGTAGAAACGGCTGGACGTTTCGGATTCAAGATCCGACCGTTCTCAGTCACCTATAAAAACCCAGGCTCATTTCAGATCCACACCGCCCTAAGGCTCTGACCAGACCCATCACACTGGACCCATCGCACCGCGATCGCACCGTCTCGCGCCGGTTCGCGTAAGGTCGCGAAGGAGCGACCCCTCTGCGACACGATGCGGACGTGCGGCGTGCAAAGTGCGCCATCTAGCGCCACTACACCCACACCGCCACACCGCCCACGCCCACGCCCGCCCACGCCCACGTGCGTGCCCGAGCCCGAGCCCGAAGCGCGGCATACAGGCTGGCAGGCAGGTGTGTTCAGTTGCTTCGCACCGGAACACGCAACCTAAGTTTTATCTCCTCCAAAAAGCTCCAAGTAAGAATACCTTTCACAACATCTCATATAAACCACAAAAGTTTCTTTTTCATTTCCGATGTGGGACAAAGCACACACACCGCATTTTTTTTAATTCAAAAATTCAAAAAACGTTTTGGCGGGAAAATCCCGAAATTTTGAAAATTCGAATTTTTATTTTTATTTTTTATTAAAAACCACTAATTTTTCAACAATCCCCACCGGTTTTTTAAAATAATGAAAACTCGTTTAATAATAACAAGCTTATTATGCATAAAGAAAGATATCTTGCATTTGAATCTTTCCTTAGTGTAAGCATCTTAAAGTTATTTCGAAATTCCTGGTTGCATGCAGATTGAACCGCTTATTCCTATATGATATAACCGAAAATGCCACACACATAATAGCTCTCGTTAAGTGTTCCTTTATAATCTTGCTTAGCACTTTTAATGGCCATGTGCTTATCCTGTTTCATGAACGATCCCGAGATAACTCTAAGTCTCATGAGAAGCGGCACCACTTCTACGTTCACATAGGTGAAATCCTTCCAAGAGCTTTCAGTTAAAACACTTGTCCTGTTTGACTGACTTCATTAAGAGTTTAATACTCATCCCTCTCTTGTAACGGCCAAAGACTTATCATTCCTCGATGAGGTTATTATCTTATTTAGTCTTTGAAACTTTTCACTAATCAATAAATTGTTGTTACCCATTAAACCCAATATTTAGAGATTTTCTAAATTAGGGTTGGGTTTCTTTCACTGGTGAAACTTTGAGTAAAGAGTTTCAACCCCATCCCTCTAGATGTTGTCCTTACTACCTCTCTCGTTAGAGGTTTAGTAAAAGGATCACCAAGTTATTACTGACTTTACATATGAGATCGCAATGATTCCATCTTGAATCAATTGCCTTATATAGTCATGTCTCAAACTTATGTGTCTGGACTTTCCATTATAGATACCGCTATAGGCTCTCGCTAGAGTGGCTTCACTATCACAATGAAGTGAAACAATGCAGATAGGCTTCGATAGAAAGGGATTTCTAAAAGAAGATCCCTTAACCACTCAAATCTTTTCCCGTAGTAGCCTAAAGCTATGAACTCGATTCCATAGTTGAGTGCGTTATACATGTTTGTTTCTTGATCCCCAAGATACAACTGCACCTCCTAGGGTGAATATCCACCCTGTAGTGGACTTATTGTCCCCTGCACTCGATATCCAACTTGCATCGGTATATCCTTCCAATATTGCTGAAAATTCTGAGTAAAATAACCCTAGTTCTTTGGTTTCTTTAAGATAACCTAGAATTCTACTTATTGCTTTCCAATGTTCAACACTAGGATTACTTGTAAACCTGCTTAGTTTACTCACAAAGTATACTATATCCGGTCTTGTGCATTGCATTGCATACATAAGATCGCCTTATAGACTAGCATACTCTAGTTGTGCAACCGCTTCTTCCACTGCTTTCTTTAACTTAATACTTGGATCAAACGGGTCTTTGCTTTTAATATTCAAGTGATTAAACTTGTTTATTATTTTCTCAATATAATGAGACTGCATAATGCGAAACCCCACTATGTTTTTTAACTTTGATACCTAATATGGTATCCACTTGTCCAAGATCCTTCATTTTGAAAACTGAAGAAAGAAACTTTTTGGTTTCAGTTACACCTTCCATTTTATTACTGATTATTAACATATCATCTACATACAAGCATATGATTACTATATAATCATTACATACTTTTGAATATATGCATTTATCAGCAATATTATGTTCAAAACCATAAGACAGAACTTTAGAATCAAATTTATCATGCCACTGTTTTGGTGCTTGCTTTAACCCATACAAAGACTTAACTAGTCTACATACTTTTCTTTCATTTCCTGGTAGAACAAACCCTTCCGGGTTGTTCCATGTAAACCTCCTCATCGAGATCACCATTCAGAATGTCATTTTCACGTCCATTTGATGGATATGAAGATGATGTATGGATGCTAGAGCGAATAAGATCCTAATCGATGTTATTCGAGCTACTCGAGAGTAAGTGTCAAAATAATCGATTTCTTCTTTCTGTTAAAAACCTTTAATAACTAATCTCGCCTTAAAGGTTTGAATTGTACCATCAAGGTAATATTTTTCTTAAATACCCACTTACATCCTATCGATTTACAACCTGGAGGTAGATTCACCAATTCCCATGTTTGGTTAGATATTATGGAATCCATTTCATCATTAATAGCTTCTTTCCAAAAAGCTTTAGAGTCTCTTGAAGACATAGCTTCACTAAAGGTTTTAGGTTCATCTTCTATAGTTAAAACCATAGGTATTTTCCTAATCACCTTCTCTCTATCACCCTCTACTAGATGAAAGGAGAGTCGTTGAGAGTCTATTTGATCAGATCAAGACTCTTTTCTACTCTTGCTCTTTGACTCCTACGAGGTTCACTAGAGCTCAGTCTCTTCTATTAGTGTTTCTTTTATTATTCTATTAGGAGATTGAATCTCAAAGATTCTTTTCCTCTATGAATACACAATTCTCAAAGAACTCTACATCTCTAGACTCTATAATTACATTGGTGTCTAAGTCTAGAAGTCTATAGGCCTTACTATGTTGTGCATATCCTACAAGGACGCACTTGATAGCTCTTGGTCCTAACTTAGTTCTTTTGGGTTCTGGAGTTCTCATAAGATGCAAGACACCCCCACACTCTAAGATACCCTATGTTTGGTTTTCTTCCTTTCCATATTTCATATGGAGAGGTCTTGGTTTTCTTAGATGGAATTCTTTAAAACATGACACGCGGCTAATAAGGCTTCTCCCCATAGGTTTAATGGTAACTCGTGCTTGTATTAGCATTGAGTTGACCATTTCTACTAAGGTCCTATTTTTTCTTTCCGCTACACCATTTTGTTGTGGTGTATAAGGGGTCAGTACACGATGAATTATGCCGTGTTCTTCACAATAGTTAGAAAATTCATTGAGAGAAATATTCTCCACCTCGATCACTACGAAGGATTTTAACATTTTTATCTAATTGATTTTCTACTTCGATTTATAGATCTTGAATGCATTAAATGCTTCATCTTTCGATTTTAACAGATATACATACACATATCTTGAACAATCATCTATAAATGTTATAAAGTACCTTTTACCTCCACGGTAAGAACGCCATTTAGTTCACATATGTCAGTATGCACTAGGTCTAAAATTTGAGACGATCTCTCAACGCTAGGGAATGGTTTCGATTATTTTAGACCTTATGCATACTTCACATTTATCTTTGTCACTATCGTTATATGATATTAAGCCGTTCTTAGCCATGAGTTTTAAGGCATCAGAGCCAATATGGGCTAGTCTACCATGCCATAGCGTTACAGACTCAACCACGTAAGCGTAAGAATTCTTTTCATTCAAAGATAATTTGATCATCCCATTACAAGCATATCCCTTACCCACAAAGTTTCCATTCTTGACAAGATCAACTTGCTCGATTCAAACACAACCCTAATCCCAGTGTTTGCTTAAGAGATCCCCGAGACAAGATTCCTCCTTATGTCCGGGACATGCGCATGACGTTGGTCGAATTACCTTTTTCCAGAGGTAAAGATTAATTCCACGGTTCCTTTGCCTGCAACTTTCGATCGTCCTTCATTTCCCATTTGAACCTCTTGACCATTGGTCTCATCTTCATAGGTTTTAAAAGAAGATCGATCGTTGCATACATGGACTGTGGCACCTGTATCATACCACCAACCAGGAATTTTCTCTTGAACTAGGTTCACTTCTGTGACCATTGCTACGATTTCATCGTTCATCACCGTATTAGCCTCTTTCTTAGGCTTTTTCGGTCCCTACAGACTCGGGCGAAATGCCCGGTCTTGCCGCAGACATAGCAAGCTCCCTTAGGTTTGCCGTTTTTCTTCTTTTGGGTTTTCTTGAATTTCCCTTGATCTTTGTTAGGTTTAAGGGAATCTGCTTTCTCATAGGAATTATTTTGAAATGGCCGTTCTATGCGTTAACCTTGGATGAGGATGCACCATTAGCGTATCCTTTTTGTCTCTATTACGAGATTCTTCTTCTATACGAAGATGCTTCGGATTTGTTCTAGGGTGAACTCTTCGATTTATGCAAGAGTTTTTCCTCGTAGTCTTTCCAAATTTCTGGAGGCAATTTTGCGATTATAGCTCCAACTTGAAAGGATTCAGGAAGATCGATTTTTATGGCTTTTATTTTATTTACAATAAGCTGTAATTCTTGAATTTGGGCAAGCAGCGGTAGATTGTCTACCATCGTAAAGTCAAAATACCTGGCAATTAGAAACTTCTGTGTACCTTCCTCTTCAGCCTTGTATTTGTATTCCAGTGCGCTCCATATTTCTTTCGCTGATGTGGTCCCCGTGTACAAATCGTACAATCGATCAGAGAGAGCATTAAGGATGTGGCCACGACACAGCAGTTCATCTTCCTGGCGTTTGATCCTAGCAGCCACTTGTTCTGGAGTGTCTGTTTCCTTTGCTTCAGGCAGAGGCTGGAGAGTCGGGTCCAGGATGTAGAAGATCTTCAGAGCGGTCAGCAGGAATTTCAGTTTGTCCTGCCATCTAGTGAAATTTGAACCATCGAATCGGTCCAATCGGATCAGATCCTGGTTCATCAGTTTGATTGATGCAACACTTTCTGTCCATGGAATCACGCTTTAAGATTGATAGAAAATTTGGTTGAATACACCGAAAATAAAAAAAATAATTGCAATTTCACTAGGCTGAATCACGTATAAAATACGCTGTCCTTAAAGCGTGATTCGTCCCCTTATCACTGCTGATGGGTTACAGACGAATTGCTTCCAGGATAAGACAAGCCTTATCTGGATCCAGCGTGCAGCAATCACGATAGGTCCACCATGGAACGATTTAACGCAATAGATTTCTTCTGACAGATTTAGACGGTCGAGATGATCACAAGTGTTCTTAGGAGCTATGGACTGTATTTTTATCTGATGGGAGAGATGATATTTTTGAGATGATTGAAATCGGACCGGAATGGTCCAGGCTTTATATAGGCCTCGTGTTTTAGACCCGTTCTTTGCAGTGATATCAATGGTCCAGAACGTTTGAAAAACGTTTCTGGCCGTTGTCCATTAATTCCAGACGTTTCTGGTCATTAGATCAGAAGATCTGACCGTTAGATCATCCTGGCCCGTCCGTTTTCGGACCGTTTGGCTTTCAAGGCAGAGAGCCGTTTGTAGAAACGGCTGGACGTTTCGGATTCAAGATCCGACCGTTCTCAGTCACCTATAAAAACCCAGGCTCATTTCAGATCCACACTGCCCTAAGGCTCTGACCAGACCCATCGCACTGGACCCATCGCACCGCGATCGCACCGTCTCGCGCCGGTTCGCGTAAGGTCGCGAAGGAGCGACCCCTCTGCGACACGATGCGGACGTGCGAAGTGCAAAGTGCGCCATCTAGCGCCACTACAGCCACACTGCCTCACTGCCCACGCCCTCGCCCACGCCCACGCCCGTGCCCGTGCCCGAGCCCGAGCCCGAGCGCGAGCGCGCTGCACACAGGCAGGCAGGCAGTGCAGGTTCAGTTGCCGACCGGAACACGCAACCTAAGTTTTATCTCCTCCAAAAAGCTCCAAGTAAGAATACCTTTCACAACATCTCATATAAACCACAAAAGTTTCTTTTTCATTTCCGATGTGGGACAAAGCACACACACCGCACTTTTTAATTCAAAAATTCAAAATACGTTTTGGCGGGAAAATCCCGAAATTTTGAAAATTCGAATTTTGTTTTTATTATTTGTTAAAAACCACTAATTTAAATTAACATCATGATAGAGTACATCCTTTGGACAGGTTGGATACCATAAAAATATGATGCGGGCTCGTTAATTCTTCACTTTATTATTGTTCCGAAGGAAAGAGTGTACGATTGCATTATGGTAATTTCACCTCTCACAAGGCACTTCCATTTAGAGCTAGCTATTGAGTCAAGTCAAATTGAATTAGGCTTGACCAGACTTGATCTGGTTTTGAAACAGGCTTGACCCAAACTTGAACTGACTCGGTACCAAGTCCAGCATGCCTGACGTGATTCAAGTTTGGTTCTAGCATGGATTGATCCAAACCAAGTCCGACCCGATCACAAGTATTGAGTCGGGTCAAGTCGGCACCAGCTCGGTTCAAGTACAGCAGATATTCACGGGCTGAAATCACCACTAAAAAGCTTAGATTCACTTGTCAGAATTGCAGCCTCTCTATCATCTACATAGCATCTCAGATCTGAAACGTCGTATCTGAGTTTTTTTAATATATATGTATGAGTCAAGTTTCGGATCGAGTCAAGTTATTGGGTGACTCGAAATCGACTCGGTTTGAGTTCGGATTAGACAAAGTCAACTCGATTCAAATCGACTCACCCACTCGGTTCGGATCGAGTCAGATCTGAACGAGTTAGACGAGTTGAGTTGTCCCATGCCCAGCTCTACTTCCATAATATTTACGAAAAATTTTATAGCAAAAATTAGATAATTATATTATTTATTCTTTATTGGTGCAAATACTTATATATTTCATCAAATTTTCATAACTTGTGTCGAACGTAAGTAAATAATAATGAAAAATTCTAGTTGATATATGCAAATTATAGATAATAATATACCCCACTGAAAAATAAAAAGATTTTTTTAGCCATATCATTGATTGTGGAGATTTGCAAATAGAAAGTGTGGATCTCATCAATGGATGGTTATTGTTATGGGAAAAATGACCTTGCTCATTGTGTACAGTTCAGCGAAGTCATAGTAATGTTGGTGTCTCTGACCCTAGAGTAAAATATGAAAGGCACTCTCAACCGAGCTTCATTTTAGGTCTGCTTAGACAAACGAGCGGCCACGTTGAATAATCCATTAAGCAAGATAGTGAAGCTACAAAGGTCTGACCCGTGGCGATATATGGGCTCGAACGATCCAAACCAAATCGATTGGGAATGACCGAAATATACCTGTCTATAGCCGACCTAACATGATCCAAGCCTACTCAAGGATAGTTGTGCTCAGCTCGTCTACCCTGTGTAAGTCCGTACGATCAGTTGATATAGTGCCTGGTTGCAAAGTTCTTTTATAGAGCTTTAACATCAACCTGGAACACAGAATAAGTTATTAAACGTCAGCTCTACCGTCGACTCCGACTAGATCCCCGTTTGCGAGTAAGTGAACTTGACCCATTTGTAGGCTCAGACTGTTTTAGGCAGGATTCGGACTATAGGATCGGCTCAAACGAGACGCGACCTACAATCACGCCTAGGAACCAACTCCAGTAACACACGTAAGGAGCAACATACGGCGCACGATCTCAGAGTAACTGCCAACGTCTTCAGTTACTCAGCTCCCCCGTAATGGCAGAGATTTTGCCGAGAATGACAACCAAGTAAGCTCCAATCAATATGTATAATAAGGGATTATTTTACAAAAACAGGTACGCAAAATCTCTCACCCGAAACCCATCAACGCTACTTAGACCCAAATTCCTAGCCTAACTTTGGCATTTGAGGGTTCCCTGCTCTAGCCAGGGTCTCCTTTGCTTTCCTCCTGTGCAGGTTTACAGGGCTCAGCACAAGTGTTTGGAGCTCGGTAAGAGTGAACCAGATTTCTGCATCAACAGTTACCTTTCTAAATATTATGATTAGAATAACACATTTGCTGGCTGGCCAGCTGCATAAGCCAGCTCGAAAATTCAACGTACCCTGTATATAGGGCCAAGCCAGTCCGATCGGGCTCCAGGAGATGTAGGAGCAAACTAGCTGTTACCCGGATAACTAGTTAGTGGGTGTTACGTTAACCGTGCGGAGCCCATCTTAATGTATTTTTGTATATTGATGTCGTCCATCTGTTTTTACATATCATTTTAAAACCCTATTCAATAACTTAAGAAAATAAAATTCTCAAGTGGACCACACTACTAGAAAAGGTGTAAAATGACCACTAAAAACTTTTTTACATGCCACAAAAGTTTTCAAGCTGATATTTATATTTTCCCTTCATCCATAGCTTCTTGATATTATCAACTGGTTGGATGGCAAATAAACATTATGAAAACCTTAGGATGGGCCCTTTGGAATTTTTAACGATGAGGTACACCATCACCACTGTTTCTTGTGGTGTGGTCCACCTGAGATTTGGATCTGCTTAATTTTTGGTACCACGTCCTAAAACAGACTGGAGAAACATATGCACGGCGTGGATATACAATATATCATCAAGGTGGGCCCCACAGTAAAGTTAACACCCACAAAGCGTTACCCGGGTAACACCCAATCCACTCCCATGAGATGCTCTATCCACGGTAGGGCCCAGCATTAGGTTGGTCTGGATTGGAGGTAACTGAACCAAACAAAATGGGGCAACTCCTCAGCCCGGAGAATATCACGAAATTGTAACCGCTCGAAACTAGTGGTCATCGACAGCTGAGCCGAGCAGAGCCGTTGAACAAACCACCAAAGAAATGACTCGATGCCACATCCTTCAATGTATCATTCTTTGGAAGCATTCATTCAATGCATCAGACTGCCGGACGTGGTCAGGTTCTGCCCATTCATTGACATGCGAACCCATTCATGGGCCAAGATCCTCTGTAACACACGCAAAAAACACAAGGCTGTGGGGCTCACCATGTTGTTTTTTTTGTGAAATCCACTCCGTGCATAAGGTTCTATCCACAAATCTTAGAAAAGATGAAAAAAAATCAGTGAGATCCATATCTTACGTGAGCAACACCACAGGGATCAGTGGGATGATATGCCAACTATAGATTTTTAGGCGGTAAAGGTGTGTCTCTCTCCCCAAACTCATTAACTAGGTTTAACTCACTATGAAAAAGTGAAATTACAAAAATCAACCTCATCCCTACACAATACACACAGGACACATTGTCTGTACTTAAAAGCTTATAGGAGCAATTATACTATATGGCTTATCAGATTTTGAGATGGACGGATTGGATTCATATAAAACATGGTAGGCTTGGATGTCTTGTGCAACGACATAAAACTAGTCTTGTAGACAATTTAGATCCCTCACTGGTAGATAAGGGTGCACAAAGATCTCGTGGAATTGGTAAATCAGACCGGAAACAATCAGATCTCACGGTTTGGTCCGGTTCTAAAGTGCACCTCAGTTCTGTAGTGCACTAGTTTCTAAAATCCAGGAATCAGCCAGTTCGGTTCAGTTCTCAATTTGGGGTGAACCGGACCATCAACCAAAGCGTTGAACCAAACCTTAGAACGGAACCTGGAACCGACCCCTTGGTCAATAAATATTTAAATTTTATTTTTTACAAACATAAAAAAAAATTATACGGTTCTTCAAATGTATCACAAAATAAATATATATTGTCAACAAAATCAATTTGGAAACACCCAAGGGTCACAAAAACAAACCATGACAAGATTACGTTTTGTAAAAAAATCTAGTAGAAGAGCTTGAGTTGGATTATATATATATATATATATAAACCACGCAATTAGGCTAGATTATAAAAACAAACCAAGCAATTGGGTTGAATTATAAAAAGCCCAGAACTATAGAATTAAACCTAATTGAAACGATTTTTTATAGCCCAGTCCCAATTTAGTTTTAGGGTGCAAACAGTCCAGATCCAGTTCTAGTTTTCCTGAAACCAGTTGGAAAGGTTCAATTCCAATTCCACCCCAGCACTGGACTGAACTGAACCATGTGCACCTCTACTAATAAGGGCTCGTTTGGCCGGCCCGATTGGAAGGGATTGGATGGTATTGGAAGGGATTGGAAGTTAAATCCCGAGATTGGCTGGGCGTGTCAAACAGAGTCGGTGATTTGATCCCAATCCCATGTATCTTAAGACAATCCACTGACAACACCATCATTACCTTTAAATGCCATCTAATCTAACCTAATATGTTCAAATTTACCTGGGACGTGTTTGGTTTGAGGGATTGAAAGGGATGGAAAGGTTTAATCCTGGGATTGGCCAAGCGTGCAAGATTACGAAAAGATTTATATATATATATATATATATATATATATATATATATATATATATATATATATATATATATATATATATATATATAAACCACGATATAACAATTCAGGGATATAGCAATCCCATGGGTCTCAAGACAATCTACTAACAACACCATCATTACCTAAAAATCAATACTATCCACCCTAATAGCATTCAATCGCTTCCAATCCACCCAGCCAAACAGGCCCTAAAGTGACTCACACAAGATAAGGATTTGCCCATCTACTTAGCCAAATTATATAACTTGCAATATTTCTATGTATGTATATTTCTAAATTTGAAATTTTTGCATATTATTCATCTAAATGTATTGAAATATCAAAATACTTTTTTCTTTCCATATGTACGACTCACACTATACGTATGTTTTCACGCAAAACACGTGATCATCCACAGACAACTTAAAAAAGAGATGTCGGCTAGAAAATTTGTTGTTTTTTAATATATTTTTGGAAAGAATAAAAAAATCACGACCCACCATTAAACATACCAGGCTAATTGTAAGCAAGCCACAAAACAACGAGACTCAGTCATGCATGACTTGATTTGACCTGTCATGATATTTTCACACACGTGGCAGTATTTGAGGAAATACTTTTACACATGTAAGACCGCATGCCAATAGATATCTTCTAAGAGATGATATGAAATATGGTAAAACCATCTCTCCACACGAAACCTGGAGTACCTGATGGTTTAAGTTTGAAAATTAACTTATGGAATATTATTTTATCCTTTTATTTTTCTACTGTTAATCTCAATACATATCCAAAAATCATTAATTATTGTTGTTTTCCACCAGTCGCAGATAAGACGGCCTGGATTTTTATTAGGATAGACTCTTGAGACGTAAATCATCCATGGCAGGGCCATGCAGATGAGCAGACTTGATTTACAAATCACCATGGCACGTGTCTAGCAGATAGGTGGCTCTATTAAATTAGGGGTCCTTTGGCACCATGGATTTGGGGGATTTGAGGGGATTTCATGATCCCTTGTTTGGCACCATTAAGTAATTTGGGATTTTAAATTCAAGGGTTTCCAATCCCCTCAAAATGGGGGTTTTGGAATATACCATGTGTGCTTAGATTACATCCAAAATCTTTCAAAGAGTTGCATGTGTAACATGTATGTTACTGAACTATTATTCGATTGGGCACATTGCTCACTAATAATGTCCCAACATAAATAGATTATTAATTACATCACTATAATTACTTTAATACAATGATCAGCACTGTCCAAACATTATCCATATAAATCAATGGTTATAAATCGTTATTAGTCATTCAGACATGATCTTATACTTGTGGTCATTCTAGGCTTGAAATTTTATTATTTTAAGGCAAAATATATATTTCAGAGGCTTATTACAACCATTGTGTTTACTAATTATAGAGATATTAAAGTTAATTTAGTACCATGCTTTGTTTGAATTAAAGTTGATTACTAATCAAGTGCCAAACACGGTAGGAGGATCTCAAATCGAAGGGGTTTCAAATATAAGCGGACTCAGAATCCGTTAGAGTTCCAAATAACGTGCCCTATAGATCTTCCGGCTCCCCTTGTACCGGAATCCTCCCAACAACGACAGCACTCAGGTTCTGTTGGCCCACAAGTTGTATATTAAAAATCCATTCCTTTCATTTGGTTCCGTCCTCAATCTCGATTCCGGAGAAAAAAAATTGAGATAGATCCAAAATTCAGATGGGCCACACCACATGAAACAATGGAATGGGATGACAACTATAGGTTAGAATGTGGTGCATACATGGTATGTATCTTTCATCAAACCCGTTAATTATGTGTAAATCACCAGGATTAAGTGAAATTATAGAAATTATCCTGATAAAAAAACTCAGGCGGGCCACACCATGTGAACTTAAAGGCATGAGAGAAATTCTACATTGTTCCAATTTTTGTGGCCCACAAGAGTTTTCTTTGGTGCTGATATTTTCTATGAACGGTTCAAATAATGTTTATCAACTGATGTACAGAGTAGATTTACATATAAAGTATGGTGGGACCCACGTAAGTATGGTGTTTTACGATCTGCGTGAAACAGCCGTGGTAGACGACTCGGTCCGGTCTCTTTCAACCTCTTAGCTCTCTCCCTCCCGCTGTATATTTTATCCTCTTTTGGCTTCTCTTAAAACCTTCAAAACCACCGTAACCGAACTCTTGCTCATCTCCTTCAATTTATTCTCTTTTCTAGGGTTTCGTTACCTTCGACATGGAGCATTTGAAGCCTCTCCGATTGAGATGCTTTGTTCAGAACTACGATTGGGGAAGGAGTGGCGAAGAATCGACTGTCGCAAAGTTGTTTTCCTTGAATTCTAACTCGATGATCGACCCAGATAAACCCTACGCGGAGTTGTGGATGGGGACGCACGAATCGGGGCCGTCGTTTTTAGCAGGTAGCGAGACGGACGGTCTGGATGGTGTCGGTGGTGATGGGATGTGTGCGGTGAGTCTGAAGTCGTGGATTGATGAGAATGCTGGCGCGGTTGGAGAGAAGGTGGTGGAGAAGTGGGGTAGAGATTTGCCTTTCCTGTTCAAGGTATGTATATACCATTATACGGTGTGTATGTGTGTTTTTTTTTTTTTTTTTGCTTTATTTTTCTTGTTGGGAGTTTCGTTGGTTTGTATGGCGTTTTGAGGATTCAGATAGTTATTAGATTTGGTTCTTTTTTCTTTTTATTTATTTATTTATTATTATTTTTTAAATTTTTGGGTCGGGTGGATGTCTTGTGCACTCCGTGTTTGAGGTTTTGTTCTTGGTTCTGTGCTCGCTCAATCTTTTTTTTAGTTGTGCTCGCTCACTGCATTTGATTTTGGTGGTCTGGATTTTGTGCTGGCTCTCTGCATTCGATTTTGTTGCTCTCGAATTCGTGCTCGCTCAGTGTTTATTTTTATCCAATTTTCTGTAGATCGTGGTTTGATATTTTGCTATTGATTTTGTGGTTGTTCAGTTTTTTTTTTTTCTTCTTCTTCTTCTCAGTTTTGTGGTCCCTCAGTATTGGATTTTTTTTTCTAGATTATGTTCTCTTTATCACTATATTTGATTCTGTTTCTGTTTTTTCGCCCGTTTTGAGTTGTTGATGTTTGTCATAGATTCTCTGAAGAAGGGGCGAGACTCCTGTGATAGTTCACCAGTGGTGATTCGTTCTCCACACATGTGCCACTCACGTACGGTCATCCAGACAATCCAACTTGTGGGGCGCATTGTGGATGGCCCATATCTCTAAAACCACACTGACAAAGCAATCCTAACCCTCCATTTTGTTGGTTGTCAAATGGATGGTTTAAATTAAAACATTGAGTAAAATTTGATGGTTGCTATCATCTTCTCTCCATGCACTAGTTCACAATTTTTGGATGGTTTGGATTGCCATACAGCTATAGCATGTGTCAGGTTGAAGGGCTGTGGCGATTTTCAGAATTGTACTGCCCCTCTGAAGAATTACCCAAGAACCGAGCAATTGATTCTCTCTTTTGGGGAATTTGTTATTATTTTCGAATCAGATTATGTAGTTTCTTTTTCTTTTTCTTTTCAAGATTTAAAGTTTTGATGTTGGTGTTAGTTCGGTAAAGAATTGCCCAGGAACTGACCATGGTCAACATTTTTCTCTCTGTTTTCAGGAATTTGTTTTGCTTTCCAACTGGGTTTGTTGTTTGATCTGTCATCCCAAGATTTCAAGTTTTTTATTTCTTGAATATTGGCAGTCTGCACTTTGCACTCTGCCTTTCAGGATTTCATTGTCATTTTCAAATGGGTTTCTGTTTTTTTTTTTAAAAAATATTTATTTAAGTATCATGGTAGTTTGCATTCCATTTCCGGGAATTCTTTTCTATCTTTCAAATGGCTGTTGTTGTTGATTTTTATCTTTATCTGTTTTTAGCCTTTTCTTTGAGATGTATGTGTTAGGTTCGGTGAAAATTTGCCAAGAACATCCACGGTCGATATTTTGGTCTCTGCTTTCAGTAATGTGTTTTACTTTACAATTGAGTTTGTTGTTTGATCCGTTATCCCAAGATTTCAAGTTTTTTATTTCTTGAATGTTGGCAGTTTGCACTTTGCCACCTTGCTTTCATGATTTCGTTGTCATTTTCAAATAGATTTCTGTTGTTATTTTCCAGTATCGTGGTAGTTCACATTCCATTTCTGGAAATTCTTTTCAATCTTTCAAATGGCTTTTGTTGTCAATTTTTACCTTTTTAGCCTTTTCCTTGAGATTTATTCATTTATTTATTTGGTTGGTGGTAGGTTCTTTCTGTTGCAAAGGCTTTATCGATACAGGCGCACCCAGATAAGGAATTGGCTCGGGTTTTGCATAAATCACGGCCGAATATTTACAAGGACGCAAACCATAAGCCTGAGATGGCTGTTGCACTTACAGAGTTTGGGGCCTTGTGCGGATTCATTAGTCTTGAGGTAACCCTTTTTTTAATAGATAATTCAATTTATTAAGAACGAGATATATTACTAGAAAAAAAAAAAAAAGAAAGAGGAAGAAATGTTATTAGAAAAATGGCCAAGACTGACCTATTGTCCCTCCAAAATAAAAAGGGCCAAGAACATTAACTCACAAAGAGGAAGCCCATTGTCTCAACAGACAACGGCTCCTTGTATAAAATTTTGGTTATTGATAAAAACACAAAATCACCCAAGTTTTATTGGTCACATGTTTTATCATCTTCTTTAGTAGAAGTATTTTGACTGATAATCCAGAACCATGAATCGGAGGGTGGTGGAAATTCGATGGATTGACATGGTTTTCAAGACAACTAATGAATTCCTTCTTTCTTGAAGGGTTTAGCATGTGAATGAAGCACTGAACATGCTTAGAATAAGCTAAGAGAATGCAACTTTATTAAAACTGCATCTGCTGGGTTGTAGAGGGTAAACCTGACATCTTTGGGTAAAAAAAACAAAATAACTGATAAGTATTTCTTGTGTATAAAATAATTCTTATCGAACAATTTATGTTCCGTTGAAAGATAACAGCTCATTTCAAAGTTCTCAAAATAATTGTTCCAATCATGATCTGATTAACAGGACATTGTGTTAGTGTTCACCTGATTCCACTTGTTCATGCCTTCATGGGAATATATGCGTTTTGAATCTTTTGATAGTGTGAGTGCTCACCTGATTGCACTAGTTCATGCTTTCATGAGCATATTTCAGGGGATGCTGAAAGTGTTCCAGTGGTTTTTTTTTTTGGTGAAGTATTCCCATGGTTCTAGTAGTGTAACTTACTGAATCCAATTTTCAAGTTACAAGG
Source organism: Magnolia changhungtana (assembly GCA_030180095.1). NCBI lineage: Eukaryota > Viridiplantae > Streptophyta > Magnoliopsida > Magnoliales > Magnoliaceae > Magnolia > Magnolia changhungtana. Next base: position 12,697,222 of record JASAUF010000471.1, on the reverse strand, counting down.
GTGGTTACATCATTCAGTTTGGGGTTATTACTCTTCAGATCCATTCTTCTTCGTGTCTTCTTTATCGCATAAAGAATTTATAGTTGTTCAGGAAACCTAAGTTGTTTGTCCTGATATTCTAAGATGTCTCCCAAGCATGCCACTTAGCAATTTGGGGCATTGTTCAAGGTTTTCTATTCTTTTTTCATCTCACTCCTAAGTATTAGCCTTGATTTATCTGGCTTCTGAAATGCATTTTGGACAGGCCATTTCTTGTAAAGGTTTCTTGAATCGGAAATGCTGTTTCTTGTCCTGGTTCCTTAAACGGTTTCATGCACAATGTTTTCTTCTAGAAACTGTCTTTTTGGTATTTCTCTCTCTTTTCAAAACTAAGTGGTGTGCTATTCTGCAGCAAACAGAATCATGTGATGCAACCTTAGAAGGACACTTTTTTAATTTAGTGAGGAATAATTGACAGTTATGTTGAATATCATATTTTTGGGGTGATTACATTGTGCAGGAGCTTAAGGGCGTGCTTGTTGGTGTTCCTGAGATTGTAGACTTGGTTGGTCATGCAGAGGTAGACCAAGTTTTGAATATCAAAGAGCAGGATGGAGAGGAGAAAGCTAAGGCGGTTTTGCGGTCGATCTTCACCCAACTTATGTCTGCAGGTAAAGATGCAGTTTTTGAAGCGGTGGCCAAACTAAAAAGTCGTCTGAACACAGAAAACAAGGTAACTTTGAAGTATTTTATTGCCATTTTTTCTTCAAATTTACAAAATAATTGTTTATGCTCAACAGGATTGCTAGAGTCATGTCCTCTAGGTCCTTTTCAAGTCAATTTTAGTCTGGTAGCACTTCCTCATTTTATAGACTAAATAGCCCATTCCTTGGCACTTAAGCTGAATAGGTTTCTGGCAATATGCATCATCAAAAGCTCGCTTCATCATCATGTCTGCTGTGTTGCCTTATAAAACTGTAAAATTGTCATGGAAAATTATTGTTATTTCCACCCAATGCCAAAATAGGTGTTTCCAAAGGAAATTGTGATTTCTCGTGCAGATAAAAGAGGTTAGAAATTTATTTACTTCAAATACTGAAGATATTTGTTCTGAAAGTGATGCTGCAGTTTACTGTTTTAGAACTGTGGATAGGCTTACAAGGACACTTTCAAATCTTAGGGTGGTTTTTGTGTTATTTATTTATCTGAGTGTTTCGATTTCAAATGACAGTTGTACGGAACCTTTCACCCATGGTGCCACTCTTGCTTAGAGTCTTGCTCACACTCCCCTTCCTACGCATCCACTCTTCATGACATTTTAAGAAGCTTCTTATTCCACCTGAATCTGCTCCTACTCCTACTTGCCCTTTGCACCGGTTCAAAGTGGCATCTTAAGAAAACTTAATTTTTTTGGCAAAACTTCATAGGGGCAGAGAGTGGGATAGATTTTCTTGCTTTGGGTGGCTCAAGTCAGATGGACAGCGTTATTAGTTTGAAGTTTCTCAAGTTATCCGGTGTTTAAATTTCCAGATTTGCTATTTCTAGAAAATCATGTGCATGTTCATAAGATTTTTAGAATGATGAGAATGCTCCCAACATTACCTTTGTCCTGATCAACTGTAATGAAGAATTATTTTCTTAAATTCAGGGTTTTAAAACTATTATTTATCCAATGTCAGGTCTTCAGCTGGTTGTCCAATTTTTTCCATTGTTACCATGGGAATAAATCCTTTTTTCAATTTTTTTTTGGCAAAACATGATTCTCAAGCTGCAACAAGGCTATGAGGACTATGACTTATCCAGGTGTACCAAATCTCCCAATACATCTCTGCTATTATAAATCGAATGCTTGGTTGTTGTTCATGACACATTCATTGCACGCATGGATGGATAATTATATGGATATAAACATGAACAAAAAATTGTTATTTACACTTGAAATGTTTCCCCTTTTCTTCATCCTCCCCAAAACTTCTGCTTTGGATTTGCAAAACATTGACCTAATTATATCATTTATTTGCAATATGCATGCACCCATTAAGCTGAACACGGTTCAGCTTTGACACATCTGTTCTCTCCGCCCTGTAGCCCTATTTATTCAAACAGTCCTAAATGGCCCACCTATTTCAAGTTAAATTGGATCATTTTGTATTGAAAAAGATGGTTAGCACACCACAGCATTTAAATTTATTCACCATCATAATCTCTACCATACATATGGTGCATGTGTGGTGATACCACCAGTCAATAGTGGGCCTTAAAATTGTCTGATGGACAATTCTAACGACCTGATTGATAGACTTCTCCTCCTATCATATGTGAGGTTGGCTATTTTTTGTTAGCTATTTGAATGTAACAACAGACAAGTATGAACCACTTATCCATGCCACCAATTAGACTATTAGGAGCTCCAGTGGTAACTGTACCACCGTAAGCTTATGGTGGTACCCAGCAGAACTGGGGCCCACCTGATGTGTATGTATCATCCACCCCATCCATCAAATGTGCCACCTCAGAAAATCCCCATAAACCAAAAAGCAGCTGGATCAAAAACTCAGGTGGGCCATAGTGTGGCAATCAAGTTGGGATGGTAGCCCACCCTTGCTTTTCATAGGGTCCACCTGAGATGCCAAACAATCCTATTTTTGGCATAACCCTTCATCCAAACCATATGAAGGGTCTGAACGGATTCCACATAAACAACAAGGTGGGCCCCCACGCAATTCAGTGGTGTCTCCTTTCACCTTGTTCCCAGTTCTGTGGCCCACCTGTTTTTTTATCAAGCTGATTTTGGGGCCTGGTGATCGGGTTTTTTAGGTGATGCATCTGATGGGCGGGTTTGATTGTGTTCACACATCACATGGGCCCTAAATCTGCCTAGTGTCACCACTGTATCTTATGGTGGTACCGATATGACTGGATTGTGTGGAAGCGGATTAGGTGTGGCCCTGGCCTCACCTAACACTGTGGCCCTGACCGTGGGGCGCACCTTTATGTATGTATTGTATATCCATGCCGTCCGTTTGTTTTGCCAGTTCATTTTAGGGAATGAGCCCAACAATGAAGCGGATCCAAATCTTAGGTGGATCACACCATAGAAAACAGTGGTGATTGAATGCACACCATTAAAAACTTCCTAGGGCCCACCATAATATTTATTTGCCATCTAACCTGTCGATAAGGTCAAACAGATCTTGATGAAGGGAAAAAAAAAAAATCGGCTTAATCCAAAACTTTTATGGCCCACAAGAAGCTTTTAATGGTCAATCGCTAATTCCTGTGGTGTGGTCCACCTGAGATTTGGATATGCTTCATTTTTTGGCTCATTCCTTAAAATGAGCCGGAAAACGGATGGATGGCATGGATATACAGTGGTTCATACTTGTCTGTGTTGGGTGAGGCCGGGGCCGCACTGATTCTGCTCGAGGATTTCGCTCCCATATGCTGTTAGGAACTATTACCAACCAATTATTAAGCAATGGCCTAGTTGTGGTGCAGCCTACCTTTTGAACTTTAATCTGTCTTATGCTTGTAAATATGTACACTGATCTTCTTTCTGATTGCTTGGGTTCTCTAATTGAGTATTCTGATTGTTTCAGGTCAGGGTGTTGTCAGAGAAGGAGCAGCTGGTGTTACTGCTTGAAAAGCAGTATCCGGCTGATGTTGGAGTCATATCTGCCTTCTTCTTCAATTTTGTGAAACTCAACCCTGGTGAAGCTCTGTATCTTGGTGCAAATGAACCCCATGCATATATCTATGGTGAATGCATTGAGTGCATGGCCACTTCAGATAATGTTGTGCGCGCAGGCCTTACCCCAAAGTACCGGGATGTCCAGACTCTCTGTTCCATGTTGACATACAAGCAGGTGAGTATCCAATACTTCTAGTTCTCTTTCCTGACAGTTTCCTCTGTCATTTTGTGTGATCATGTCCTCTTTCCATCTTGCACGTCTGCTTTTGTTCTTAAAACGGCCAGTCTCTTCTTGTTGTAGCATTAAGGACCATCTAAATGCAACAGGCTTCTATGACAGTGGATCTGTCCAAGTTTATTTAATAAATTTTAGCGCTTATCAAATGACCAAAAAATCAGGCTGGTCCAAGTAGGCCACATGTAGGAAAACATTGGAGGTTTCTACTTTTTTTGTAGGTTGCCCATGTTTTGGCCCATGCTTGGCCTACAAACACCCTGAGTTTTGGTCACATCATCCATATGAGAACTGATTCCCTGCAACCATAAAAGTATGATACAAACAACCCTTTTCTTCATTCCTTCAAAATCTTTTTTCTACTTGTGCTCTTGAGGATATCATATATTTTCTAAAGACAATTGTTTGTAAAGATGGGTCAGGTTAGCCTACAGCTGGTTGAAGGTGATCAGTCCTCATTTATATGGATTTAAATGTCCAATACACAGACATGTATGTGTAGAGGTTGGTGAGGAGGGTCTGGTTCATGTATTTGCATGTGGAAGGGTCTAGCATGTATCCGCATGTGGAGGTCCATGCAGACAATCTGGCACATGTATTTGTGTATAGGCGTATGTGGTGGGTTGCATCTTGGGCTTGCAAATGTCATATATAGTTCCATTTTTTTGAGTTATTAATACATCTTTGTTTACTTGTAAAACCCATGCAGGGCTTTCCAGAGATTTTGCATGGAATTCCTGTCAGCCCATACACAAGAAGGTACCTCCCGCCATTCGATGAGTTCGAAGTTGACCACTGCTGTCTTCCCACAGGAGCTTCCGCGGTATTTCCTGCCAGCCCAGGTCCATCCATTTTCATAGTCATTGCTGGAGAGGGGTCTATCCGAACAGGCCTGTCAGGCAAAGATGCCATGATTACAGATGGTGATGTATTTTTGGTTCCTGCTGAGTGTGAGATTAGCATAACTGCTGCTTTTGGAGATAATGTTACCAGTGGGGCATTGCAGCTATACAGGGCTGGGGTAAATAGCAGGTTTTTCAAGTGATCTAAGCCGGGACTTTGTAGGTTTGGAGTAAATACCAGGTTTCAAGCAACATGAGCATACATGTAAACGCTGGCCTTACATTGTAATATACGAATATATATAAAAGAGTGTTGGCAAGTTTTTGCCAAGTCCACAAAAGTCTACAGCCCCTGATCATGTACACTGGGTTCGCTGGTGTAGTAGCAGGCATGCACTAGATCTGGGTTGTCCATCAAGTGGGCCATGCAGTCTATACTTTCTGGCCGCCAGTCCATTCATGTGTAGGCTTAGTAAAACTATGTTTTTTCCTCTATATCATGTCTGGTCTCTTGTAATATGAACAGTTGGATTAGAGTTTAAAAACCAAGAAAAAGAGATAGACAGCACTCACACATATATATCACTGCTTTGTAACTTTGCCAGAACAATCGTCAGTGTCAAAATACTCACCTATACCTTAATTTAGAGAAAATTTGCCCCTTTTGCATTTTGTACTCTTTTTGTTCTTATTTTTGAAATATTGCAGTTGGAGCATTTGAAAGATTGGCAGAGAAAAAAGTTGCATTGGGGTTGCTTTTGGCTTTTGGCTTTTCGCTTGAAAATGGGTGCACCTTGTATTGATAGCTCAGCGAATTACCAGTGCATGTTTCCGTTAGAAATATATTCCTTCCATCAGTTCCGCCCAAATACGAGGCAGATGACAGGAATCTGGCCAATGCACCTAAAGCCACGCCACTGACTGATGATGGAACACCTCAAAAGCTATGCCCTTGCATTATTGAGGATCATAACATATTACTCAAATACAAACGAGTCAAGCGAGCCTTTGAACTATTGGGGCTGCCAGCTGCTGCCTCATCTAATAAGTCTTCTTGCGACTGCCTGTCCACATGGTCAGGTAGCCCACCATATCAACAGTCCTCGTCACCACACATGTTTGCCATGTTTACCTGAGAATGCTGAAAGATTCAATGATATAGGTTACTCAACGATCCCACAGTGGGGGGTTGGGGGGTTGATCTGTACCCGGATCCAACTTGATGGTTCTCCAAGCGTGGGTCCAAACAGTCCAGTGCACCCATTTCAGAAAGCCCTGCTGCTGCTGCTTGTTTATTAATTATAATCTACGTATTTATTGTATTTTTTAATTCCAGACAATTAAAGAAAAACTTGAAAACAGAAGGGTGCCCCATATTTTAAAACCAAGACCAGACTCGATCCTCAGGTCTTACCGTGGGCAGTCCAATCTGGAGCCTCTGGCCGGTCACATGTATATCTTCAATGTGGATCATCGGCATCCTTTATTTAACTGTCCATTCTTTCTGTATGGATAGTGGTGTCATCTGATGGGGGGGCCTGCATGATTTTTTAGCATTTATGGTCACAGCAACGTCCACCTGGTGCACCACTCGACTCTTGCTTTGGGACTTGTGAGCCATGTTATTAAATCCAACTGATCATCAAGATGGCAGACCATGGAAAAATAATAATTAATTTTGGCTTCAAGAATAACAAGAATAATTAAATGCAATTCCGAAAACAGCCTTTTACTAATATGCACCCCAAGTTTCGTAGCACTGAAATAGAATCATTTTTCAAAACATTATTTTTCTACATGTCCATATACTCTGAACATCTTTTTCAAATTTTTCTACATTCTAATCTTTACTTTTTGACAAACTCTTCTACATTTATACCATTTTAATTTTTCTATTCACTTTTATTGATATCTCATGCATCCAAGAAAAGATAGCACATTAGGTGCAACCCTAGCGTCACCCAAGATAGTGCGACCCTTATTGTGTATCCTTGGCCTCACCCAAGATAGTGTAACCCTTAACCGATTTTGAGCTGTTTGGAAAGATAATTCGACAAACTATCAAATGGATTTATAATCATATTATTTAGATACCCTATGACTTTTCAAAAGTTGGTCAAAATCCAGCTCTTAATAAAAGATAAAATCTAAGCCTAATGTTTTGAACAAAGAAGAATAACCCATTTTCTAAAAATAGAATTTTTGATCTCTTATCTCCTTGTATTAATTTTTTTCCCAAGCAAATCCATCTAAGCATAATCTTTATAGAAAGATTACTAAATTTCTTAAAAGTTGAGTTTTAGTTCCTCTTTCTATTCATTTCTTAGTAAAATATCTAAGTAGATTTTTTTCAAAAAAAAAAAGAACTGGTTCCTTCAGGGGATTAGATTATGTGCGGGTCTCAACTTCACCAAAGATAATGCAACCCTTAATATGGGACCCACCTTGATGTATTTGTTCCATATCCACATCATCCATCCATCTACCAAAGACAATGCAACCCTTAATATGGGACCCACCTTGATGTATTTGTTCCATATCCACATCATCCGTCCATCTTGTCAAATCATTTTAGGATATGTGCCTAAAAAGTAAAAATGAAGCAGACCATGCTATAGGAAAGAATTGTGATTAAACATCACACCATTAAAAACTTTCTAGGGCCCACCATAATGTTTCAGTGATGCTTATTTGTCATCCAACTTGTTTACAAGGTCACGTGAACTTAGATACAGAGGGAAAAAAAAAAAAAAAAACAAATATCACATTCATTCAAAACTTTTATAGCTCATTATAAGTTGTTAATGATCAATCACCACTGTTTCATATGGCATGGATCACCTGAGAATTGGATCTGCTTCTTTTTTAAGCTTGTGCTCTAAAATGATATGAAAAAACAGATGGCCCCACAATAAGCATCGCACCTTCTTAAGTGAAGCCCGGGGCTGCACCTAATCCACTACATTTTCTGAAATGTATACGAAATTGAAAAAAGCTTTTTAAAATTTTGAAGAAAGTGTAAAGGTGAAAGAGTGTCACATAATACTGATAAGAGAAGGTACATTTGCACCCAGAATTAAAGAAGTTTTTAATGGCATTTTTTGTCCAGAAAAGAAAAAAATGGGGTCATTGCAGGAATGTGTAGAATAAGTGATGCTATTTTAGCGCACTCCCAAAACCTTGGGTGTTTTTTTGAGCAAAATGCTCTTCCAAAAAACTATTGATTGCAATTCAGATAAACAAAATCAAGATCAAATAGGAAGAAAAATAATGAGATTTTCCATAAGAAATATATGCACCTCACTTTTGTAAGCACCTGCAATTAGGGAATGGTATGCATACCCCATGCCAGAATGACTTCAAACAAAACACAAGCACCTCTTTAAACTACAATCAAATGTATACAAGCCTAATCAGGGCACATCCAAACGAATGCATACATGTCTAATCAAGGCACATCCAAACGCACCTTACCCATCAAATTTTCAGCCTCATTTATGGCAGTATAATCTCCCACCAACTCATGCAGGCGTGTAAATTACAATAAAAGGGGTCACCGTGTCATGGAAATAACACCTCGGTGGCAGCAGAATTCAAGGCAATCATCAGACCTTAAGGTCTGCTTTTAGGTAAATAACAGGGACCCATTTTTCTAGAACAAGACATGGCCGCCAACTAGACCAACAACTTGTCGAGACTTTAAAGGGAAATGATCTAGTGATGGGCATACTATAATGGAAATTTAACTAGATCAATGGGTGTGACACACTTGATTTGATCACAAATAGAGAAAACGTGCTTGTCCTATATGAAAAAGGTTCCCTTGGTTGGTATCTAAAACTTGATCATTTCCTTACCCTAGTCCCAACCGACATCACAGCTATGCAAACAATGGATCCAGTTCAAAACTCCAAAACATCACTTGCAGCAAATCCATCCAAATCAAAAACTCAAAACATCATCACTAAATTGTTTCATGCATCCACATCCAAATCAAATGAAACTGGTCTGTAAGGGAGTCTCACAACGTCAAAATTTGAATTCATAATGACTTTGGAAGAAACTATAAGAAAGAACTTAAGCTGGGCAACTAGGAATTTAAGCCTCGGTCATTGGATACTCAAACACCACATCTTTCCCGGAGAGCTTCCTATAGACTCCTGCAAAGGTCTCCAGCTTATACTCCGTGTTGTTTCGCTCCTTTGGGTCTAGGAAAATCTGCAGCGAGAAAGAAAGATAATGAAGTGTATATATATATATATATATAAAGAAAAAAAAAAAAGATTCTAATGGCATTCAAGAATTTCAGTACTAGATGTTCATGTGAGTAACTGAAAGAAGGCAGGGCCACCTATGTTTACTCACCTTGATGATCTTGGACCCATCAATACGATATCTGACACGTTTCCCAACAATTTCTGCAGGATATACAACATCCTCCAACATGGCATCATGCACAGCGGTAAGGGTGCGGCTGCGAGGTCTCACGGCTGCAGAGCCCTTCTTTGGTGGCCTCAATATCCTTCGGCTGGCAATCAGGATAACATCCTGCAGATGAAACGGATGAGAAAACTACAGAATCAGTGAGGGGGGAGAGAGAGAGAGAGAGAGAGAGAGAGAGAGAGAGAGAGAGTTGAGGCAAGCCATGGTTTCTCTGGTCCCATAGTTTCTCCATTGGATTCAATGACAAAGGCAAGCTTTGTCATTAACACATAGTCATGGTGATCATTGTATTACCATGAACAAGCCAAAACTAATTATGCAATTTCCACATTAAAGGTAGGCATAGAAAAAGAAAGTGTTGAGAGCTAACCTTCCCACTAAACTTCTTTTCCAGCTCTCTGACAAGCCTGACATGAATTTTCCGGAAAGCTTTCCTTAGTCGGTAAGGAACATGGATAACCACTGCCCTCCGATTCCCAGCAACATCCATTTGACTGCATCAATAGACATGAAGGAGAAAATTTAATGCTTTGCCCAAAAGTGTCTGGTAAAATCATATGGCAAGTAATGTGCTGCTCTTACACTGCAGAACTTATATAGAGATCTTTCAAATCACTTTTAAGTTCCTGATTGGTGTTCTCCAAATCAAAGAACGACTGCAAAGACAACAAAATCAGAGAAGAGAAAATAAAGCCAAAAGCTTGCAAGTGTTAAGTCAAGAATATTCAAACCTGTGCAACCGACTCCTCAAACTCGGTAGGTTCAACATCCTTATCTTTATGAATTTTCCTCCTCGCGGTATACATTTTGACTGATCTGCCTCTGAACAAACAATGCTAAATCAGATAGGCACTTAACAAGCATTTAGAGCATACACAGCAATAAACCAACTATGAACAAGGGCAATGGAGATCTTGTCGTCGAGTAATAAGTTAATAGACATGTTCAAGGTTATAAGTGGCAACTCACAACTGAACAGTTCCAGACTCATTTTGAAGAGTCTCCTCTCCCACTCGATGGAAGGGTGTATCACATACATGACTCCCTGGGATAAAAGGGCATCTCTTTAAAATGTATAGTAAGACAGCCAATTCACATGTCAGCTCAGTCACATGTAGGGATCATAGTTTTAACTTGTTCGAGTCAGGTGCAACTTGTCTGAGACCACAATTCAGTAAATAGTGGGGTGACATGGACCAACTCGTCCAAGTTGGGTGAGACTCAGTCGATATGGCTGAGTCTGGACAAGTCAACCAAGTGGGTCTCTCTCTCCTACACGAGTACACACTTCTCTCCCCTCTATCTCTCTACCAGATTTTTGAGCTCGCATTCTAACATGAGTTGGCATAAGGGATGGACGAAGTAGATATAACACCAACATCTTGGTGGGTCCCACACTCACCCAATTTGAGAGAGGTGCAGTTTGGCCCGACTCATCTGAGTTAGCTCAACTGAAAACCGAACAAGTTAATCCAAGCGTTGGGCCTCTTAACCATGGTAGATCTCCCTCCATGACTCCCTTGCCTTCAAAAACAATATCATTGAACCAGGTACCAAAAGATTAAACTGACTACAACACCACTCCCTGGCGCTCAGTGATGCACTGGTCGACCCAGTGAGGCTCTCTATTCTACACGAGGACATATTTCTCCCCCTTTTATCTCTCCGCCTGATTTGCGAACTCACATAATACCATGAGTTGGCATAATGGAGGGAATATATGATACAAACATCTCAGTGGGTCCCACACTTGCTAATTTGAGAGAGGTGCAGCACAGCCTGACTTGTCTGAGCTGACTCAACTGAGAACCAAACAAGTCAGTCCAAGTCGTTGGGTCTTTTAACCATGGTAGGGATATCCCTAGTGTGTTGTTCTCCCTCCAGGACACCCCTGCCTCCAAAAGCATTATCAAACTGGGTGCCAAAAAATTAAACTGACTCCAACACCAATCTCTAGCACCCGGTCATGCACAATGGAGGAAAACGCTGCATATGCATTTCGCACTCGGGCACACAAAATCGTTTTACAATTATCATGTTCCTATTCCAAAGATGATCCATCGTTCACACTTTATCAAGACTGACCAACCACCCAAATGCAATGACTCTACCAGGCCTTCACACCTCATAGCCATTCTACCAGACTCCCACCATCTCTCTCTATCAATTTACAGTAAAATCCACATGAAGGGCTCCTGCTTCCACCAACACATCTTGCCTATTTCGGTTTACATATAACTCTAATAAAGGTGGCAATGGGATGAGCCAGCCCAGGATGGGCCATCGCCTTGGGCCTAGACCTTGAAGAGCCCAGTCGGGCCTAATGCTGGCCATGTAAGAAAATTTTGAGAAAAAAGATTAAAGGTTTGAAAAAGTCCAATCTAAGAATTTCTTTAGGGTGTATCCTCCATCCACAATGAGTTCCATCATCAAATCATTTATATCATTGAAACATGACCCTAGAACAAACAATCATCTTAAACTACACGTACAATGAACCGGATTCGCTAACAAGTGTCTTAAAACCATGGCCCACTTGCTGATTGGACTTGGTCAATGACTGGACCATTCATCTCAGACCTGGCTCTGTAGGGATCCAACTCGGGTTTGGCTAACCTGAACCTGACTGAATTAACAAGCAATTGGTGGGTTGGGTTTTCAGGGTCATTGAGTTGAGTTAGGCTTGGAAAACTGCAACTCGATTTGAAATCCAGTTTTTTTGAAAGGCAACAGAAGCTTTCATTGAAGAAGGCACTAAGGTAGCGCCAAATACAAGCAGAACTTGAGATCCAGTTGGATTATGTCAGGATCAGAACAATCAAATGTATTTGGGTTGGGTAGAGTCAGGCTGGGTCAATTCAACATCGAGTATAGAGGAATCCAGATTCGGTTCAGGTTGCACCTCATGTTGGAATTTGCATCTGGGCAGGTCCTCTTGAGGTCAGGTCAGGCTCATGTTGGACCCTCAACCCGACCATACAGACCAGCCCGAACAAGGAACCTAGATTTTGAGCACATGCTCAGCCCTTGAGCCAAGCTTAGGGGCACAAGCCCTGGGCTCAGCCATCCACCCCTAACTCTAGCAGCCCCAAGAGAGCTATCAGCCCCTTGTTCGCACTTAAATTGGAAATAACTATAAGTACTTTAGAATGAACTTTCTGTGTTCCTCCTCTAACCATACTTCTTTAGAAAGAAAATACTATTTTCCAAGAGATTCCATGCAAGCAGTTTTAGGGGACGTGGGAAGCGGGAAGCATGAATTATCAAACAGTCCAACCATGTAGTAACCCATGTAGTCAACAAACCATGCATGGCATAAAAAACATGTGGATCAAATTCTTATCGGCCCTATGATACATAAGCAGGGCTTGCATCACCCTTCTCTTTATTGGGCTGCAAAATCAGGTCCATGCCCACCCTTGGCCCTGTTTGAAGATCAAGTATCTCACAAGTCACAACATCGTGTTCCCCACATAGAATGACCATGAAAAGAGATTATCAATATGCAAGTGCCTCTATTATTGCATCTTTACATGAGTATTTATCTAAGCATTCTAGAATACGCATACATTTCAATGTTGCAAATTCACAATGTACATGCAAAAGCGAGCAAACCCACCAGCCACCACATCTTGGAGACAAATGTTGCAAAACATTGGAAAAACTCTGCAGGGAATGTATCATCCTAAAGAGAATAACTGAAGACATCCTTTTAAGTTATTCTATATTTTCACAATTTCCCATCATTCAACAAGACCACAACCGAGAACTCCAAAGTCATAGTAGTCAACAAGTCCTTGCAAACCTAGACACCATATAAGAAGGCAATGTTTCAGCATGTTCTCTTTCTAACTAAAGCAGTTGTGAATCAACACAAAATCAGGCTAATAATCCCCTAAAAGTAAAGCTCCCAAGAAGTTGAGAAGAAAGACAAAAAACATCAATGGTCACCACGCAGACTATATTGAACAGATGAACCATTATGATCTGTAGAGAGATTCACATATTACAAAAAAGAAGGCCAAGCAGGTTACGATAAAGCAAGACACAACACCAACCATTTCAAAATTAGCCATGAAGCCATCCAACCAGCCTTGTCCCTCTATATGACCACCATACCTACCAATTGCTAACCGCAACCAACAATGAAACCCCTTGACATGACCACCCAAAAAACCACGGAAGTTTCTTCGCTTAATCAATCCAACCGACACTTGGTTTTCATAATCGCTAGCCGCAACCAACAAGGAAACCTCTAGACACGAACACCCAAAAACCCATGGAAGTTTCTTCACTTAATCGATCCAACTGATACTAGCTTTTCACAACGATTTTTTCCATTGATCACAAGTGATCATATCAGTCTTATGCAACACAGTTCCCCTAGCATAAACCATCAATAAATCAACTCCTCGAAGTAGCCATTGGGTCCGCAAAACCCCAAATGGATGGAGAAAATAACCCAAACGATATTATCCACATTGCAGTGAAGACGTATGATCCACTGTCTCTTCATTCTTCCAGCATATGATGCTGAAACTGGAAAAGGCAAGCGTTTTAAGGTTCTCAACGGTAGGAATTTTATTCGCTGTCTCGAACCAAGAGCATGTGTTTGAGATCCGAGGCGTCCATGAGGAGATCCCTACAGATCCATACAGTGCATGCGTCCTACTCTGAAAATCAAACTGGCCCACTCATCATGTAAGCAACGCACAGGCTCGAATCAGGACCGTAGGTAATCATTTTCCACAATTTCTACATACATGTGTATCCCACTTGATAAATGGGCAAGCTGAGCATTTTCGACTAAAGAAAATCTATCACAACCAGTCAACCACCGCGCCATGAAAAATAACCTTCATTTAGCAGATTAATGTTTCATTTGCAGAAAAACGTATATTTAAACCGTATTTACAAAGAGAGAGAGATCTTCAAACCCTAGAAATAAAATAAAATAAATATGAAAGAAAAATAGAATGAGAAAACATCAAATTTCTAGCGTACCTAGATCGGAATAAGAGGAGGAAAAAGATCCAATCTGTAGGAACAAAAATCAATCAAAAACCAGAAGGAAAGAGAGAGAGAGAGAGAGAGAGAGAGAGAGAGGCGGAAGAGAGAGACCTGTAAACCCTAGCTTGCTGAGGCGAGAGAGTAAAATCCTAGTCTGCTGAACGGCCTTATAAGGGATAAGAAGAACGGGGGATCGTTTCTCCTCCCAATTGAACGGTCATGATTGACTTTCATTAAACAAATAAATAAATAAGCGAAACTAGGGTTGTCCTGAGTGCGTACGGAGTAAACTCTGTAGGTCCCACCATCATTCATGCATTTTATCCACTCCGTCCATCCAATTTATCAGATAATTTTAAATCCTTATAGTTAAAACGAAGCATATCCAAATCTCAAGTGGACCACACCACTTGAAAAAGTGTGAATTCAACGTTTACCGTTGAAAAGTTCTCGAGGGTCACAGAAGTTTTATATCAAGCTGATATCTGTATTTTCACTTTATCCATGTCTTTTTGATCTTATGAACAGACTGGATGACAAATAAACATTACCGGAGGACTTAGAAAGGTTTCAACGGTGAAAATCAATATTTCCACTGTTTCCTGTGGTATGGTCCACTTGAGGTTTGGATATGCTTCAATTTTGGTATCAACCCTTAAAATGATATGGAAAAACGTATGAACGGTGTGGATCAACTACATTCATTTAATGTTGGTCCAACAGAGTTTACTCAGTACGATGAAAGCGAGTAACTCAGTACGCAGTCCGATTCCGTCCATGTGACGGGCCGAACGCGGATTGCGTCCTACCCCCGCCCGTGCCGTAATCCGCCGGGCAGGGCTCCGTGAGACCCACAGTGATGTAAGTATTTTATCCACGCCGTTGATTGCTTTTATCATATCATTTTAATATTTGAGACAAAAAATTGAAATATATCCACAGCTCCAGTGGACCACATAAAAGGAAGCTGCAGTGATAATGACACCCACCGTTGAAACCTTTCTAAGTGCCACCGTGATGTCTTTTTACCATCCAACCTATTCATAAGGTCATGCAGATGTCGATGAAGTGAAAAAACAAATATTAGCTTGATCCGAAACTTCTCCAGCTCTCAATAGGTTTTTAACGGTGGACATTCATTCCCCAGTTTGTAGTCCACTTAAGCCCTGTATCATTCCCCAGTTTTTTGTATCGTACGTTAAAATGATCCAAGAAAAACTATTAACGGCATGGATTACATCAAGGTGGGTCCCACGGAGCCCTGCCTGGACAGATTACCATACGGGCGGGGCAGGACGCAATCCGCCGTGACGGGAAGCGGATTACGTACTGAGTAACTCAGTACACCCTGTGGGGCCTACTGTTATTCATACATTTCATCCGTTCCATCCATCCATTTTACAAGATAATTTTAGGGGTTCAGCCCAAAAATGAAAGATATCAAAAACTCAAGTGGAACACACCACATGAAACAGTATAAATTGAACATATACCATTGAAAAGTTCTTAGGGGCCACAGAAGTTTTAGATCAACCTTATAGTTGTTTTTTCCCTTCATCCATGTCTTTATTATCTTATGAACTGGTTGGATGATAAATAAACACCACTATGGGCCTTAGGAATGTTTTAATGGTGGAAATCAATACTTCTACTGTTTCTGTGGTATGGTCCACTTGAGCTTTTGATATATTTGAATTTTGGTCTCAACCACTAAAATGATCTGGAAAAACGGATGGACGGTGTGGATAAATTACATGCATTTATGATGGGCCCGACAAAGTTTACTCAGTACGATAAGAACGTACTGAGTAACTCATTACGCAATCAGATTCCGCCGTGACGGGCCTCGGGTGGTTGCGTTAGTCCCACATTTTGAGCGGCTCGGCCTAGGCCATCGTTTGTTTGGGCTGGGCCTGGCGCATTGACAGTCGTTGGTTACATGACTGCAACTACTATCGACCACTAAGAGGAAGGATGTCAAAAGCTAAACGGCAAAATCAGTATTCTGAGTGGGCCCGATCTAACCAATTTAAACTCTAGTCTTAAGCTGACCCCGGGCCCACCTGATGGCAAGGTTATACCGGTCACCGGTCCATCAGCCAGGCTATGATGGGCCGAATTGAGTCCTTACATGATCGCCAAGTTGTCCGAGTCAACTAGGACTCGTTCCAACCCTCGCACTTAGGTGGGTGGATCACTGTGGGGCCCACTATGATGTTCCTTACATCCACACCATCCTTCCATTTTGACAGCTCATTTTAGGTCATGGTCCTACAGATTGAAGCAGATGGACATCTTAGGTGGACCATACTAAGGAAACAGTTGTGATTGAATCCCCAGCATTAAAATTTTCATAAGGTCACAAAAACACTGATGAAGAGACCACACAAATATTAGCTAAAAACTATTGTGGCTTGGTAGAAGTTTTTAAAAGTTGGTTACCACTAGAGCAAGGCATCGGACCGAGTCGGATCGGATTGCGTCCAACTCGATTCGGTCCGAAATTTACATGGGTTAACCCGAACTCAATCTGATCAGGGACCGAGTCCGGGACATCTGACTCAAATCGATCCGATGCACGGTTGGCCTGACCCGAACCGAGTCCTACTCGGTCAGGAAAACCGAGTCGGATCGGGTTGGGTATGGTTTGGATTAAGTTGGGTCTGTGGGTCAAACTATGAGGTGTGTGTTATATCCAAACCGTTCATCCATTTATAGAATTCGTCTTAAGGCTTGAGCCAGAAAATAAGACAGATCTAAAGATCAGTTGGACCACACTGCAAAAAACAATGGGGGATTAAACGTTTACCATTCCATTAAAACCCTTTTGGAGATCACGGAAGTTTCAGATTAATATGAAATTTGTTTTTTACTCTCCATCCATGTATTTTTAACCTTATTAACGAATCAGATGGAAAATAAACGTTATGGTGGGCCCTACGAATTTTTTAACAGTGAAAATCATTATCCTCGCTGCTATTTTCGGTGTGATCCATTTGAGCTTTAGATATGATTCTTTTTTTTTTTTCAAATGCTCTAAAATGATCCAAAAAAAAAAAAAAAGGATAAATGGTATGGATATAATAAATACATCATTGTGGGGCCCATGTAATTTTGATCCCATTTGAGCCGTTCGTACAACTCGAAGCTCGAAGTGCATCTCCGCTCGTCTTTGCACGACACGTATCCACACCAGTTGTGTTGACGTGTTGTGCACAAAATTGCATTGCGTCAATGAAATCAAATTGCGTACTGAGTTACTTAATAGGCTCTTATCCTACTGAGTAAACTTTGTTCGGCTCACAATGAGTGCGTGTGGTTTATCCACGCCGTCCATCCGTTTTTAAATATCATTTTATGCATTGAAACCAAAATCGAAGTATATCCACACCTCAACTAGACCATACCACCGGAAACCGTGGAAGTATTGATCTCCACTGTTGAAACCTTTATGAGGCCCGAAGTGATGTTTATTTATCATCCAACCTGTTTATAAGATCAAAAGACATGGATGAAGGGAAAACACAAATATCAACTTGATCTAAAACTTCTGTGGCCTCTAAGAACTATTCAATGGTAGAAATTCAATTCACACAATTTACGTTGGTGTGGTACATTTGAGCTTTTTATGGGATTCAATTTTGGGTTAAATCCCTAAAATTATCTGGTAAAGTGGATGAACGGGTTAGATAAAATGCATGAATGAAGGTGGGCCCCACAAAGTTTACTCAGTACGCTCAAGGTACTGAGTTACTCAATACGCAATCCGCTTCCTACGTCAGTGGGCTCTTATCGTACTGAGTAAACTCTGTTGGGGCCCACCATCAATGCATGTGATTTATCCATGCCGTCCATTCGTTTTTCCATATTATTTTAGTGGTTGAACCCAAAATTGATGCATATCCAAAGCTCAAGTGGACCATACCACAAGAAAAAGTAGTATTGATTTCCACCATTGAAAATTTTATAAGGCTACAATGATGTTTATTTATCATCCAGCTTGTTCATAAAATAAATATATGTGATAAAATATTCATAAGAATCACTTCAGATCAGATCGAATCCATTCGGTTTGGATCGAGTTCGGATTGCAATCCAAACTCGATCCGATGAACAATCGGATCTGACTGATCCAACTTGAACCGCACCGATCGAGGCCTTCGGTTCGGTTCGGATCGGGTCGGTTTGTGCCCAACTCTAGTTACCACTTTTTATATACTGTAGTTAACATGAGATTTGGATCTACTTATTTTTTTTTGGATTATACATTTAGATTAGTTTTCAAAACAAATGGATCACATTGATATCACAGTGGGCCCCACGATCAGGGATCCCACCGACCTCAGTGGAATCCACCAAAGTCGCGCACCCAGTTGGGCCATTAAGCTGCGACTCGACTTGGAATTGAATGAGTCACCCAGTTAAAAAATAAAAATAAAATAAAAACACCATGTTTTTTTTGTTGGTTATTGTAGAGTAAGTTGGCATATGCTCCCATTTCCTCATATGAAGCTTTCATGTGACTAACCAAAGGATTATTGATGACAACTTTCCCTCTTCATTCACTTAAATTTAAATTAATGACCCCTCTCAAAAAGGATGTTTCATAAATATAAATTAGCCAGTCTATTCCATATCTTTGTGGTTTTATTTCACAAGAGCCATGTCCAGCAACAACCCATGAGTGTTATCTATAGGTGGATTGACTATCCATTTATCCATTTTCCTACTCGTTGATTGAACGGTTACAATTAGTATCTATAATGTTTTCTGTAGATATGGATAATCAAAGTGGGGCCCACATAATGGTCAATCAATGTCTCTAAATGGGACATCTCTACTATAATCAGCATGGACCATCCATTTTCTAGCCATGGATGAAGTGGGCAGGATCATTATCAGAGTTAGTTTTACGGAAGGATCGTGAATCAAAGGTGGACTCCATGTGATGAATAATTTAGGTGTTGGAGTTTTAGGTTAAAACGCAACAAAAAACCAAAGGTTCCTTAAAAATATATATTACTTGGTTAACAACCATGATATATGTCACGGCACTATTGTTTTTACAAATTAAAATTTATTAATGAACTTTTTAGATCATAGCTTGTGATATTTGATTGCAGAGAGGAATTTTAAAAAAAAAACTTGTCGATGTAGATCTTTGATGCTAGAAGGCCTCTCCTCAATCTATCATGGGTAGAGGAGGTGAGAGAGTCGCCATCAAATCATATGATAAAAGCCAACGATGATGCACCTCGTTGGCAGGGTGGACCATACATGACCACACATTTGACGTAAAGAATGGATGAAGAGTGAGCGAGGATATCATACTCTCTCGCTCTATAGCCCGAGCAAGGGATAAGCATTCGAGCTCTTGATAAAAGTCCAAGCAAGGGAGAATGGCGCATTCAACTATGATGCGACCACATCCTTTTTACTTCGGTATACTTTATTATGAAGTATATAAATTTGCTTCATATATGCATGTATGCATGGAAATTCTGATTGTGTATTGAGTAACTCAACACGCTTTTATCATATTGGGTAAACTCCATTGGGCCGATCGTGAATGTGTGTGGTTTATCCATGTTGCTCACTTGTTTCTCCCTCTCATTTTAGGGGCTAAGCCCGAAATGGAAGCATATCCAAAGCTCACGTGGACCACACCATAGGACACAATAGGAACAATGATTTCCATTGTTGAAGCCTTCATAGGGCCCACATTGATATTTTTTTGTCATCCAACATGTTCGTGAGATCATACAGACGTGGATGAAGGGAAAACATATATATCAGCTTGATCCAAAACTTTTACGGATCTTATGAAATTTTCAACAGTAGACATTCAATTCACAGTATTTCCTATGGTGTGCACCACTTAAGCTTTTGATATGCTTTATTTTTTTGTTCAAGACATTAAATTACATGGTAAATGGATGGGCGGAGTTGATAAAATACATAAATCACGATGGCCCCATAGAGTTTAACTCCACAATCCACTTCCATATATATATGATCAAATTCCTCCGTTGTCATGACTATCTACTGTAAGTTTATATCACATACTAATCATGAAATTGTGGTTTTCATGCCGCAATGCGTTAAGTGTAGGAGTATGATGGAGCTATAAAATGTAGGCTAAGTCTTAGAGGGAGGTGATTAGGACCAACTTAAAATTTATGTCACTTTAAAAACAACAATGCCTAGCTTAAATTAAGTGAGGCAATGAAACTCTAAGGCTTCCAAGTCAATAGGGGGTCTAATGACATAGGCTACAAAATATGTGCAAGACAAGCAACTAGCCTATAAAGAGATAGTGAACATGTGTGCGTGGGATGTGCTACCTATCAACTTAAGCATACATCTAACTATACATTCTTAATTTAAACATTCACCGTATTAACATAATTAAACACGTGTACAAATAATCAATCCCAAACACAAGCATGTATAGTGGTTCAGCTACTTGCCTACTCCACTATTGATGGATGCACTCAACCCATGAGTATATTGGATTTCACTATCGGATGTTTTAAATCAGGTTCACCTATAACTTTTGCGGCCCTACACAATGACTCTAAGTTTATGCCTTACAAAAGGGCAAGGGTCCTACCTAAGCACCCAACTCTTTATGTCCTACACAAAAACCTGAAACGTACTCTCCCACCGGAGGCCTACAAAATGACTTCAGTTGATTTTTCTTTCGGCTAACCAACAACCTAAGTCCTACGCAAGAACAGCGAATTTAGGCCTTATGGAATAGCCAAGGTCCTATGAAATAATATAGGTGAGTTTGGACACTAACTATTGTACTCCAACCTGTAAGGCCCGTATCATAGTCTGTACCATTTATTAGGATCCTGCGGTCCTCCTGGTCGAATTCCAGTAACCTGCGACATGTAGATAGCATTTGTGCGCAACCCTGAGTCGCACCTTGTCAACTCGAATCGGCTTGATTCGAAACTTGTACTCTAGCGACTGCGCCGTCTCCGAAGTTCCAATGATGTATCTCACACGCCGATGCAATACCCTAGGCCAGGAGTTGTGGGCCCGCGTTTACTTCGAGGAAAACTCCATGCGTTGTAAATTCTGAGAAAATCTCTACAACCCACCATATCAATCAATTTATCACAAGTCAAGTACACATCTTATCACGAGTACAAGCAACCTATACCCTACCCATCTCTCTCCCATTCCTAAAGTCAACTATCTCTCTCTCTCTCTCTCTCTCTCTCTCTCTCTCTCTCTCTCTCCACCCATCCCTTCCTTACACCCATCACCCATCACTCCATCACTTTTTCATCCCATCACTTCTCTGCCTCTCTCTCATTCTCTCTCTTCACTCCCAAGCAACCAAGAGACCAATCGTCCAAGCCTCCTAAGGATAGGCTAGGTGTGGCCCACTTCCCTACCCAGAAACTCTCATCTCCACCATCCAAACTTCATCATCCACCTTCAATGGTTGAGCATTGGGGAAGCCAATGGACCAAGAAGGAGTGCAATAGGTAGGTGATCTTTGAATTTCCACCGTTGATTTCTATTTGTGGGCTCACTTGTGGTGGGACCCACTTGATGTATGCATTGTATTTAGTATTGGGAGGGCACATAGTGGTGGGGTCCCTCCCCTTCACACCGTCTCTCTCTCTCTCTCTCTCTCTCTCTCTTTCTCTCTCTCTTTTGTGATGGATTGTGGCCCACTTGATCTAGACCGTCCATCTGTTGGGCCCCTTTCCGCTACCCTGGATGAAGTAAAAACACAAATACCAGTTTGATCTAAGCGGTGGGCCACGCTGACGTGGACCCACCATGACTTATATATTTATTGTATCCTAACTGTCCATCCTAGACGGTGGGCCAGCGGGCCGCACTTGCAGCAGCACTGCTGGCTGACGTCAACAAGTTCTGTGGGTCCCAGCACGAGGTATGTTTTATACCCAAACCGTTCATCCGTGTGGGACCCACACGTGATGCATATCCACACTGTCCAGTGGTCTGGATGGTGGGGACCACCATGATTTATGTGTTTTTCATCCAGGCCGTCCAGGGCCTGGACGTTGGAGATCCTTTAAAATAATAATAATATTATTATAATAATATACAATATATAATATATGTGGGGGAACCCACCTAATGTGAAAAAGGATTGGCTGGTCTACCACGTACCAGCTGTATAGCTGTTGTACCATCAGCAGGTCAATGGGACCCACTGGACGGTCAGGTGGGTCCCACTGACCGTCAGGTGGGTCAGTGGGATCCACTTGACCATGATGTATGTGTTGTATCTACACCGTCCACCTGGCTGGGCGGTGGGACCCACACGTGTGGAGTCCAACACCGTCCAGTAGGGACGGTGGACCCCCCATGATATGTGTGCTCCATCCAAACTGTCCATCCAATTAGTAAGCTCGTCTTAAGGCTTGAGATAAAAAGAAATGAGGTAGATCAGTATACCAGGTGGACCACGCTGCAGAAAATGTGGAGGATTGAATGGCTACCATTGAAAGCCTTTTGGGACACAACAATTTTAGATTATTATGATATTTATTTTTCCCTCTTAATTCAGGTCTTTGTGATCTTATGAACAGATTGTATGAAAAATAAACGTCACGGTGGCCCCGGGAAATTTTAACGACGGAAATCATTATCTCCATTATTATTTGTGGTATGGTCTAGATGATTTTCTAATCATTATCCCCGCTGCTATTTGGAGTGTGGTCCAGATCATTTGTCGATATGATTCTTTTTTTTTTTTTTTTTTTTTGGAAATGCTCTAAAATGATCTTTAAAATAGATGAATGGTGTAGATGGCGAGGCCCATTAGTGCGGTCCACTTGATGTATATGAGGTCCATTGGTGCGGCATATTGATGCGGCCCACTTAATGTATTTGAGGCCCATTGGTGCAACCCATTGATGCAGCCCACTCAATGTATATGAGGCTCATTGGTGCGGCCCACTTGATATATTTGAGGCCCATTGGTGTGACCCATTGATGCGGCCCACTGATGCGGCCCACTTGATATATATGAGGCCCATTGTGATGTATTTAAGGCCCATGGGACGTGGCCTAGTATGATGTATGCGAGGCCCTTGTATGAGGCCCATGGTGATGCATTTGTGACCCTTGAGGGAGGCCTACTGTGTTGTATATTAAGCCCTTGCGTAAGGCCCATTATGTTGTATATGAGGCCCTGGCATGAGGCCCATTATATTTTGTACGAGGCCTTTGTGTATGGCCCAATGGGATGTGTATTGGGCCCATATACTATAAGTAAGGCTCTATGTGGGCCACTCATTGGGAGCAATGTTGGTTAAATGTCCACATTAATGGGCAATGATGGTTAAATGTCACATTGTGACTTTCCCTTAGGCCTTGTTAGGCCCATTCTCATCGTTCTCTAAGTGGGTTAACCCAAATAATTGGGCCCCATTGATATTGCATGTTCCGTCATCACCGTAGACGGATGACTCCATGCTACCGGATTTGGCATATCCACGGCCGAGTGTCGATCTTTATATTATGGTTTAGATCGGTTATTCATCTATGGACCCCGCCTTGCATATAAGCCAAATATTGAGGCCGATTATCGATAACGATTATGAGTACGTGTTAGTATAGCATCATGATACATACAATGCACATCATCTGCATGCTTGTGATGAGACGTGGTTGACCATTACATATGCCTTCTTGCAAGTTGTTTACGGGACTCCTTGATAGGTGGTGTTGTCCCTCATGAGCACACGACATGCACAAGATTAATGCATGACTGGATTGTATGACTCATGCATCTTGCATTGTGTGATGTGGTTACTATACACCCTAGCGACATCGAGGCCGTAGCCTCCACAAGCATACCATGGATGACAAGATTGGACACCAAAAATACTGTTATTAGCATCGGAGCACTATAGATGTCCCTGGGTGAAAATCTTTAAACTCGATGGTACCAAAGGATGACTCAAACGTCGAAATCGAGTGGATACATGAGCGCACGAGGGCCGAATACCAGGAGACCGCGTCTCCCACTGTGTCGTGGTCGGTTGGAAGGACGTATGGCCTTACCTGCTCGAGGGTAGGGGCAATTGCTAGGCTGAGTATGACCAGCTCATAAATGGGTCCGCTATCGACGTGCCGGATAGGTATTGACAGACTATTGGCCAAGCGGATAGTGAGGTTTCTTACGCTCACTTGGACTACATGCCTGAGAAATGGGCAGTGCCATTTTGAGTATACTAAACCCCGATGATTATCCAGAGTGAAAACTGTACTGATATTTGATGCTTTACTGATGAGCTACATTGATATGTGGATTCAGATAATGATTGGTATGCTTGAGTTGCATCTTACATTGCATGACCTCGGTATGACCGACATCATTCACGCCTTACATCGCATGGCCTTAATATGTCTGATAACATTCATGCCTTGTATCGCATAGCCTTGGTATGACTGATAGTATTCATGGATTCATCAGCATATTCCACATTACTCTAATTTGCATTATAAGCGTGCTTATATTGCGCACAAACTTTCACCACCCTCTAAGCTTTCTATAAGCTTACGTACGATTGATGCATGCATGTGACACTAGACCGTAGCTGAGTATGAGTAGGAGTGTGCCGCAGAGCTTCTGGAGCTTTTGATTATCAATATTGTATTTCTTTTTATGCGCATTGTACCTTAAAGCTTTTGATCATTGTGGATTTTGTGATGGTGTTTTGGTTATTATTCGTGGGTTATGTTTATGGTTATGCTCGTTACGAAATAAGTTCACATTGAAAATCCTCCTTGTAGGATCCCAGGATCGGAACTCGGTATATGGGTGCCGGGAGTCGAGAATGGGGTATTACGGAAGTTGTCGGCACCGGATTCGGCGATCGAAAATTTTGTGAGCCCGGTTTTCGAGTTTGGGGCGTGACACCAACCTATACGAGGAATGAGTACAAACACATGACACGTACTCGTCGAATTAAGTCTCTTTTGATGCGCCTCAATGGGTTGCTTGATCTCCGCTATCCCATGCTTCAATCAGCTCCCCGATGATCCCTTGATCATGATGTTGCTATTTCGCCAGAACTTCAGCTCCATGATCAATCTCATTGCATTTAATGTTTCTTCAAGATGACAAAGGTGATGAGAGTGGGTTAAATCTCCTACAACTAATGAGAAGTTATTTTTCTTAGGGAATTCAACTGATAGGCACTCTAGAGTATGATATAGACTACAAATATACCTATAAGCTTGGTCTCAATACTCTAGAGAATGCATGAGATCATGTTCTTCTTGAATATAAGCTTGGAATGCTTGTTTGAGTGAAAAATCACAAAGAAGAGTGCATGAATCTCATTGAGATAGAGTATAGGATGTTTAGTTATGCTTGGGATACATTAGAGTCTATAAAATGCCAAAATTCATCATCCGTGCAAATATCCAGAAGCTAAATATATAGAAAGGTGCTCCAATGGATATTTAACATCTACTTTTCGGTTACACCAAAAGAGCCTTCGGTCAGACCGAATTTTGGATCGGTCGGACCGAACAAATACCAGAAGCTGCTGGACAGTTTTGGCCATATTCGATCAGACCAAAGCTGACCTTCGGCTCCACTCGGTTGGACCAAATCAAGGTCGAAGCTTGCTGGACTGTTTTGGCCATTTTCGGTCAGACCGAACTTGCCATCCGGTTAGACCGAGTCCAACCCAACATCAACCATATTTTCATGTTCTATTTTGTCCTGCAATGGCCATATTCGGTCGAATCAAAACCATCTTCGGTCGGACCGAATGTTGTTGAATTCAATTGTTTATTCAACAACACATCCGCTAAAGCTAGTATAAAGGTGTTTAAGGTATAGGCTTATGTGGCTAAAATGCTAATCAAAGTGGATTATTCCTATTAAGTCCAAATCATATAGAGGTTAAGGGGTTGTTTTGAGACAAAGGTTAGGGTCACCAGTGCATATTGATTTACCTGTTTTGTTTCATTGACGTGCCGAATTCACTCATGTCTTCGGTCTTCACTTTCCAAGGGCTCAACCGACTATGTGACACAACGACTCACATGATTGATAAACCGGTGAAAAAATGGTTGCTCTTACAAATCAGGCAGTGGACCTTCAGACTTAAGTCATGGAATTACCATCAAGTGCAATCAAAACATTTTTTATTGTCAAATCAAAACTTCAATTGTTAAACAACTCTAAAAAGTCATATAAGGCCATAAAGTGTTGGGCCTAGTAGTAAAATTACTCAATGAAACCTTTGTCTAATCAGACATGGCCATAAATCACGTCCCTAAATAATTTTAGTGGATCCACATGTTGGCTCGAGCAAAAACCGATAAATTCTTATAGATGTACCCAGCATTACCCATTTTTCGGTGGCTTCGAGGAAGTCTCATATAGTGAGTTAAAGTTGCACAATCAATATCATGATCCTTACACGCCATTAGGTCAAAGTAATAATTGTATTTTACGCAACATCAAGTCCCTAATCACATTGATCACAATCCAGGTTGATTGGCCCCATGTTATTATCTTGAACTCATTCCTCTAACGTAAGCATATAAAAGTCCAGCATTATGGTCTTATGTCCATGGTATGCTTACATGTTTGTATATGGTAAGGGCAATTGCACAACTAATGCTAGGTTAGATTTTAATGGTAGAGATTTTGTTAGAGATTATACCTTGGAAAACTAATATAAGTCCTAATCCACTAGATACACGGATATGACAAAGCTCATCCCAGTCGTAATTTATAGTGACTATGTGTTCAATGTGAACGATATGATGTACATTAGTGCATGGTATTGCCTCAAACTTATACAAATATAGGATATATAGAATAGTAACTCCTTAATTGATTAGTGAGGACTTGAGACTGGACATGATAGTCGTTAACCAGGGAGAGTTATTGCCAACGGATCTCGCTACCTTATTCGAGCCATGACCATTAGAGGTACATAAGACACACCTATGGACATTCACTTATGAGATGTATGGTCATCCTGTGCGAGAGGACTGACTCGGGTTAAAATGGAGAGTCTCCATCATCGTGAATCGACCTGAACTCTGAGTGTCAGCCCGATCGCATTAAAATACGAAATGATTACTTATGAATTAGAACGACAGTACATACAACTGAAAAAAAAAAGAGCCTATTACAACTAAAGTAATGAAATTGAAAACTCGAATGACAAAAAAAAAAAGAAAAAGAAAAAAGATGACTCTGTTTCGAGACACTTGTAAGCCAATGCATTGTAACGTGGGGTATCTCTAAAGCCGTATAATGCGTAGGCAACTGCCTATTACAAATGACATGTCATACAAGCGATCACAGGAGATACTGCATCATCGGAAACTACCCTTCCAGTTCATAATGTGTTATCCTCATAAGGGCACAAAAATAGCATGGGCTCTAACCACCCACAATCTAGGCTCGCAGACTTCCTCGATGCACATACATCGATCACAATGCGAAAGGGTTGCAATCTGATGCTTCGCAAAGTCGCATAATGCATATGGACAAATTGCAACAATTTCCCCAATCTTAGTGAGATGTCCAAGTTAAGCTTTAACCACACGAACCTCTCAAAAATGACACTATGATAATGAATAGACCATATCACGTGTATATGTAATCCAGGGTGGAGTGTCCACTTGCTTTGACATTCAATTGTACTCCAACCTTCACCAAATAGGGGCATCGGTAGACACCCCACTTTAAAACGAGATTTGATCTCACATGTCGACTTAAGTGGGCCCCAACCAAGGCGGTTATGTGGCTAAAGGTTCGCCTCGAAGATGTCCACCAGACTGGATTAGCCAAGACCAGGGTGTACAAGTGGAATAGTGGGTGAAGGAGTACCAACCCAAGTTCATCCATCGACCATGCACAAAATGAACAAGTAAAAAGCTTAGTATGGTGTCCATGGATATGAATTATGCACGATCGTATTCATACTCCTTCCTACAATTGCCACGTACTACCTCGGCCATAACGACAACCAATCCTGGCTCCCCTGGTTCTATGCGATGCACCAATGACTGCATCGATCGGAATGGAGGGAGGACAGAGAGAGGAAAACACTTATAAAAAAGAAGTAGCCGAGAAGTAGAGGGAAATCCAGAGAGGACACAACGCTGGAAAAATGACACGGGGCACAACTTTAATCGATTCTTCAGAGCCGGTCTTGGCTATAACGTGTGTTCTCTCCTTCTTTCTTTTTCCCCCACATATACTTGATGCCCACGTGACCTTCTGCCACCTTTGAAAGTTCTTCCTTCACATGCCACTTTCTTAGCCAAAGTTAAAGCCGAAGAAGATGTTGAAGTCAGCGACTATAGTTGAAATTCGGGCATTTTACCATCCATTTGACCCAAAAGGGTGTCTAATTTCCAATTTTCTACTCAGCATTTTAAAATCAAGCCATATTTTACTCCGCACATGCCCTTAATGTCCTCGACACTAGCACACATCCATATTTCCTGTTGCTTTTGTTTTTCTTATTTCACCTACTCAGGTTCCCCAAAACCTGCATAGTATATGACTTGATACTCTTTTAAGTTACAGTTGCTCATATTTTCTCTTACTTTCACCTAAATGGGTTCTAAAAAACCTGCATAGTAAGGCTCAATACTGTATATGCCACTATTGTTTTTTTTTTTTTTTAAAAAAAAAACTTTACCTTTCCTGTTGTTTCCCTAATGCCTAGCGTAGTATGATTGAACTTTACGACATTGGAAAATCACTCTGAATTTTTTTTTTTTAAAAAGCTGTACAATTTTGTATTATGTTACATGTGTAGAACAATGATGCCTAGCCCTTTTATTTTCTTAACCGAGTTCCTTACCCAAAATCTATGATCATATACCAACCATGGGAGTGACTCGAGTTAGAGAATAATGCGATTCCTCGACTTTTAAAGTGATTTTACGATTTTTAGCTGGCCGCATTACTGATGACTCAAAGTCAAACATATTTTTACCTATGAGTCAATTCAGCCAAATAAAAACCAAAGCTAATAGATAACCAAAAAGCCAATAAAATGAGGGCATCATTGTAAGACTCGATGCCCCGAAAATTTGGTTTGTACACTGGATAGCCGTTGGCTGTAGATCCAGTGGCCCCGAGAATGTTTTGACTTGATCATAATGTTGTTCTATTATTGAGCTGCAAGCCGTATTTCAACCCGATGTTCGAATGTTAACCGGATTTTCAGTTTTAAGGTTAATGAATTGTTGTATTTCAATTTTACGGTCACAGAATTGCTAGATTTTCTGTTTAAGGGTTAGGGTTTCGCTGGATTTTCAGTTAGAGTTAGACGATTGCTGAAATTGCTGTTTTATGGTGAAATCAGTGTTGGATTTTCTGTTTGAGGGTTCAAACTTTAGGATTATTCTTGGAATTCTTGCCCAATGTCATTAAGGGTTAGGGTTTCATTTGGATTTTCGATTAGAGTTAGACGATTCTTGAAATTGCTATTTTAAGGTGAAATCGGGCCATCTTAAATTTCATGGATTTTCTGGCGCTTTGAGGGGTTATTCCGTTATCCGTTCGTCCCCAATTTTTGGAATTGTCGTTTAGGGGTTAGGGTTTATTTGGATTTTTAGTTGGAGTTGAGATTACGAAATTGTCGTGATTCTTAACATTAAAATACGGAATTATAAATAGACCTCTCCCCATAGCCCTAGGAAGAGGAGAAAAAAGAGAAAAGAAAGAAAGGAGGAAGGGAGAGTTAAGGTGAAATCAGTGCTTGATTTTTTGTTTAAGGATTCGATTATTGCTGGAATTGCTGTTTAAGGGTTAGGGTTTCGCTAGATTTTTAGTTAGGGTTAAACGATTGCTAAAATTACTATTTTAAGGTGAAATCAGTGCTGGATTTTCTGTTTGAGGATTCGAGTATTGCTGGCATTAGGTATTGCTGGAATTAGTTTTGTTTAAAGGTTTTTCTCTTTGTTCTTTACAATATCCGCCCGCTACTTGTTTGATAAATTGTCTCAAAGAAATATCCTTCATCCTTTTAATGTCATTACTTCTTGAGAAAGAGCATGCTTGTAGCATGAAGTTTTAAAACAGAATAAATCCCGGATTGGAGTTAGATTGGCTAAGTCATGTGCATATCATATGCATGATTCCTAGTTGTTGTATCATTGTATACTTGAGAGTGAATGATTCATCTCCTGATATGATAATCATAGTAGATTGTGGCTATGACGCAGTTGCGTATTCGTAAGATGGAGTCGCTGAGGGAGAGTTGTGGCGACACATGATGTGTTTATGATGAGTATGTAAACCATCTAGATACATGACGTGTTACATGAAATCCTTATGAGAAACTTAAATGTGGAACGTAAATGTATAAGGAGACCACATGAGGAAGGTCATCCTATGCTTGCCTTGAAAACCATGACATATTGTGCTTATATGTGGGCTTATGCATATGAACATACTTTCATATGAACATACTTTGTTATAACTTGAGTTGGACACCCCACCGGAAATGTGCAATTCGATAGGACATGATTAGAGGGTCTGTGGGTGCCATGCGACTTATGACTTCTCGCTGTTAAGCAGATAGTGAGGTGCAACACAAGTGGGTTAGACTAGTTCGGCTCGTGAACTATGTAATCCCACCTCTGTAGTTGACCATGGTGGAAAAGTCTATACAAGTGGGTAGAAGTCCCACATCTGTTTTAGACTTTGGTGATCCAATTGGGAAATATGGAAAGTTGTGGAACTGTTGAAAGAGTGTATATGTTACAAGTGGGTAGAAGTCCCACCCCTGTATAAAATATATATAATAAAAAAAATGATTTGGAAGCCTGTGCATTTGTGTGCATTAAATGAGCATGACATGAAACATGCATTTTCACGGCACACACGCACTCACTGGGTATAGTAGCTCAAGCTTTCATTTTTATTTTTTTCAGATGAGAGTAGGGACTTGCAGGAGTAGAGGCTACAGACTCCAGTTGTCCTTTTGTTTTGTACATATCAGTATGTATATATATATTTTTTTGTAATACCCTGCATATGTACATCAAGTATAGTAAATATGACGTGGTTTATGTTTTGGTTTTGCCCTGTGCTCAGTTGTACACAGTAATATATATTAAATACGATGAAATTTGGAGAAATGCAACGTGTTTGTTGGTTTTACTTTCAGAAATCCTCCTTGTGGAGCCCCGCTTAGGGGACTCAGTATGTGTTACTTGAAAGTCCTAAGAATCGGAGTTCTACAGAGGCTATCAACCAAATTTTGGTGTATAGTAATTATGGATTACCAACACTAGATTTAAGGTCATGACAATCATTTTACTAGGTACATTTGTACGTGAGATGATACTTACATACACATACGCTAACCATGAAATATCTGAAAAAATGGATGAGCCCTGTAGAACACGGACTAGCCAGGTGGCTAGTGGTTGGTGCTCTATGGGTCCCACCGACTCCGTCTATCCATTTTCCAGATAATTTTAAGGCTCGATAAATAATGAGGCAGATCTAAATCTCAGGTGGACGAGACCACAGGAAGACAAAAGGAATGAAATGTGCATAGTAAAAAATTTCCCAGGGCCAGTGTAATGTTTACTTATTTGCTATCGAAATTGTGGACTGGTTCATACAAACCTGGACCAGGGAAAAAACAAATATCATCTTAATCCAAAACTTTTGCCATCCCCGCGAAATCTTTAATAGTGTGCGTTCAATCAACACTCTTTATTGTGATGTGGTCAACTCGAGATTTAATTTACTTCATTTCTGATTCATATCATAAAATGATCTGGAAAAATGGATGGACGGCGTGGATGAAACACATATATCATGGTGAGGCCCACATAGCACCGACCAGTAGTAGCCACTGCCAGTAGCCAATCCGCGTCCCACACAGGCTGGGCCACGTCATGCCACCCGGGATATCCCTGTGGTGGGTGCTGCACGCAATCCGCTACCCGCGCACAAGGGTTGTAGGACATTACCGTCCGCACTCCGCATTCAAAGGGCAAGCCACATTTCCCCCCTCCCAAAACCTCCTTTCACCGCCGTTTCTTGCATCCCACGGTAAAGAAGCCTCCCATCTTCCTAGAAATATCACGAGCTCCAGTCAAAGGTCAGATTCTCTCTATCTCTGAAATATCTCTCTGTCTCTGTCTCTGATACTTCACATACCAAAATCTGTCTTCTCATCACTTCTCTCCCTCACATTGACCTATCCTCAAACATCTGCTTTTCATCCATTCCACAGGTCAGGGTTTTTCCTTTTGCTTCCGGACGTTTATTAGCTCCGCACCCACCCCTCTGCCCGCGTTAATCTATTGGACGTGTAGGACATCCAAGCCGTGTATCAGCTGAGACCAGCTCTATTGATCATCTGGCCAAAAAGGTAGGCCGCGGCCTACTTAAACAGCTAACTCTGCTGATTCATAGTACTTAACCAGCCAGATTTTCTTGACCAGATCATCTGTAAGTGGGCCCCATCTGATATATGGCTGTGGGTGGGTCTAGCAGACCATTTGGTTGCAACTTGCATGGATGTATATTTTCCAAATGTTTCTAAAATTTTATTATAATTATCTTTTTATGCAGAATCTGAGGGTAGATTGAAATCTTCGAATATGGTGGTTAAAGACGAAGAGAGTAGAAAATCGCTGGAGCTGTTTCTGAAGATCGGTCTCGATGAGCGGACCGCACAAAACACCCTTGCCAATTCTAAAGTTACTGCCAGTTTGAATGCTGTCATTGGTGAGGTAATATCGGATTTCCACATTGAGGCATTTGTAAGATTATTTTCTGGTGTTTGGTGTGGATTTAGAATCCGGTCCGAGATGTGTATTTCATTTATAATATATTTTCTTCTCATTTTTATTTTTCAAAGTAGTTAAGATACTGAGGTAATTGATCTGATGATGAGGTGCTTTGTGGCTCATGTTTGTGCCCTGCAACCATTTATTAGATGGTGGCAACCTGTTTGCTTTGCATGTAATGACATGCAAGCTGCTGGAGACCTTCCAGACTGTGGGGATCGTCTCAATGTAGCTCATTGTGTGAATTAAGCTATTTGGAGGTCTCAGTCATGTAAATTTTTTTTTTTGTTGCATTTGGACCGCTGATCATTTTTCCCTTTGATTTATGTGACTCTTAGGCTAAGACAAGGGAGGACGTAAACACAGAGCTAGATTTGTGGAAGAGTGCTTTAGAATCTGAATAATTTAAAATTTGTTAGACTAAAAGAGAGTATATGCAGTGCAATTTTAGTAACAAACTAACAATAGGAATGGGGATGAGGAATTAGTTAAGATCGCTGACCAAGAAGTTCCCCGAAATGACCACTTTTGATATCTTGGATATATAATTCATGCAAGTGGAGAGATTGAGAAGGATGTTGCCCATTGAATTCAATTTGGGTGGAAGAAATGGAGATGTTGCTCTGGAGTTTTATGTGATCATCATGTACCACTCAAATTGAAAGGAAATTTTTTTAGGATGGGTATAGGACCAGCCACGCATTATGGGACAAAAGGTTGGTCAGCTAAGGAACGACATTTTCATAGGATGAGTGTAGTTGAAATGAGGATGTTGAGATGGATGAGTGGCAAGGCAAGGAAGGATGGAATTAGAAAAGAATGCATTCCAGGGAAATTAGGAGTAGCACCAATAGTGACGTAGTCGGCTGATGGGAAGGATCTGCCCAAACGTAGGCACCTTCAAACTAAGCACAAGAATCGCAAATAAAGATGAAATAATAACTAGAATTTTTATTCATTTTCAAGGTGCCTTGATATTGCCTTTAAATAAGTTTTGAGATGTACAAATAAGGAAGATTCTTAGGGGTCGTTTGGCACCATGGATTTGGGGGGTTTGAGGGGATTTCAAATCCCCTGGTATTTTTGGCACCGTAAAGTAATTGGGGGTTTCAAATCCAGGGGGTTTCAAATCCCCCTCAAAGAGGGGGTTTGAAATCCAAGGTGAAAGCTTGGATTACATATAAAATCCTTCCAAGAGTTGCATGTGTAACATGTGTGTCACTAGGCTATTAATCTATTGGGCACATGGCCCACTGATAATATCCCAAAACAATCAAATTATCAATTGCATCACTATAATTACTTTAATACGATGATATGCGCCGTCCAAACATTGTCCATGTAAATCAATGGTTAAAAATCGTTGGTTAGTCACTCGGATGTGATCTTGTGCTTGTGGCCCATCCGAGACTTGGAATTTCATCATTTTCGGGCAAAGTGTATATTTCAACAGCCTTTTTACAACCATTGTGTCAAACATTACATATGTACACTAATTAGAGATATTAAAGTTGATTTAGTAATTAAATTCAAACCCTTGTAAATATACTATGCCTAGCTACTTTTGGATTACGGGGGATTCTGAATCTATGGTGCCAAACACAATAGGAGGATTTCAAATCCAGGGGGTTTCGAATCCACGCTTCCAAACAGGCCCTTAGGGCATGTTTGATTTCCGGGTGAAATGGTAAATACCGTGTAAAAAAATAATAATTATTTCCCTGTGCATTTATATCATACCTGATTTGACTGCTTACTTTTTGACATAAAAATCAAGAATATTGCAAAATACCCGTGGGTCCCACTATGATGGATTTTGCTTATCCACACCATTCATCCATTATTCCAGTTGAATTTATAGCATGAGTAAAAAAATGAGGCATATCTAAAACTCAAGTGGACCACCTTATATGAAAAAGGAAATTGAATACTTGTGCTTAAAAACTTTGTGGGGCCACTGTTTCTTTTGGCGTGGGCCACTTGAGTATTGGATCTACTTCATTTTTTGTCTCATGCTTCAAAATATTGTAGCAATACAGATGGACGGAATGGATATATCATATGCATTATCATGAGGTTCAAAAATTAAAGTTACCTCTTTTGAACCAATTTCAAAGACACGAATTCCTATGAATTTTCAAACACGTGAAATAGGGGGAATTACCGTTTACCTAGGATTTACCGTCTCTTTAAAAAAACAAGCAGGCCCTTAATGTCATTGACAATTAATCATTTATGCAAAAATGGAAAAGTAAATAAGAAAGATGCTTAATGGATGAGATATCTAATAAGATTTTATTGTAGGACTAGCTGATTGATTTTGCATAGCTAGCTGCCTAATTAAGAGGATTGGGCCTCCCTATTGATGGGCCATCTGTGGGCTTGGGCTTAATGGCCCCAAGCCCAATCTATGGATCTTGGGCTCAGATCAGCTTGCATTAAATTGGCAATAGGATGGTTTGGTCATGTGCAACAAAGACTAAGAACTGTGTTGGTTAGGAATGAGTTAGTACAAGTTCAAGTTTCTAAAGGGGCAAGCGAAATGCCCAAAAGGACATGGGTGGAGGTAGTAAGAAAAGACTTGATGACCTATGATCTAATCGAAGTTGTGGCCCTTGATAAAGTGGATTGGTGGAAAAGGATTCATGTAGCTGACTCCAATTAATTGTATTCGACTTAGATGATGATGATGATGATGATCCATCCACAATGGTCCCTGCTATTTGGACAAGTTAGATTGATTTATATTATTATGTGCATTTTTTGCTACCATTTATTAGCAACAACTTAATTGTTGTATTACTATGTACAACTTACCCATGATGCACGTTGCATGCATGCTAACCATCAAACTTGCTTGCCCCATTGGCGGATGGAGCATGCATATCCTGTAATTACAGTGATTGAACAATTTGAATGATATAATGTCACCTATTAAATATGGATGGCTGGTTATTTCCTTTCTAACTGCCCATTTGATGGCCACCACTTTGAGTTTTTGCATCACTAGATCTATTCTCCAACCATGGGGCCCATGATTTGGATGGTTGGACTTGCATGCATGCCACATATATGGTGGGTGAGTTGCCACCCTTTATTTGAAGGTAGGCATACATTGGCCATAGCTGTCACCATCTGACAATGAAGAAACTGCATCAATATAAAATTTTCTTTCCAAAGGTTAGAGATGCAATGGACATCTTGGTTTTAATAGTTTTTAGAAAAACACACAATATCCTCTTTACATAAATGCCATTGCAATCAGGTTTGCATACGAGTAGTCGTGTAACCAAAAGGGAGGGGCTTTGAGGAGTGGGTCAGCCGCAATGAGATATAGATGCGCCAATGGGAGGGGCTCAGTTTACTTGGACTAATGCGAGGGAAGAGCTAGTGACGTCTCTTTTGGACAGATTCCTGCTCTTTGTTGACTGGATTGATAGGTATTCATTGGTTCGGTTTCGAGGTCTTCCAAGGCCTACATCCAACCATCAGCCTATTCTATTGAAAGTTGGGGGCCCAAGCCATTTCAGTTCAAACTCATGTTGAAGGAGGTGGAAGGATTCTTGGGTCTTGTCAAAGAATGGTGGTAGTCTTTCAAGATAGATGATTTTGCTGGCTTTAGATTGAGCCGAAAGCTCAAATTACTCAAGGGCAGATTAAATGTCTGGAAAAGGGAGGTTTTGGTAAAAGAAATGCTGTAGCCAAGAGCATGCTAAGTGAAATTCATGGTCTGCTAAGAGAGACATAGGCAAGTAACGTTGATGGTAGAATGCTCAAAACATCTCAAAGAAGAAGAGGTTAAGTGACGGCAAAGGTTGAGGGCGATATGGTTGAATTTTGAAGGAGACAAAAACACTCGATTCTTCCACAACATTTCTAGTTGTAGGGTAAGGAACAATAGGATAAGCGGCTTAGTGGTGGAAGGACAAAGGCTAGAAGAGAAGAATCAGGTCTCCCAGTCATTGTGCAGTTCTATACAAAGCTATTAACCAATGACAAAAGGAGAAGACCTAGGTTGGAGTAGACTTGTTGGTAAAAAAACAAAGCACCGTGCTCAGATGGATTCTTGATGGCGTTCTATCAAGTTTATCAGGATATACTTAGAGTGGATGTGGTGGTGTCTGTAAAAGACTTGTTTGAGAGAGGTCAATTATCCGCGGGGATGGGGACTTCATGCATGCGCACATACACACACAGACTATATATGCATATATACAATAACCATAATATAGGTCACTGTAATAATATATTCTGACCTTGGTGTGCGCTGTCCCATTTAATTATCTGACTGCTGCACATACACTGAACAATATCGTGACAAACATTTACATCTATCTTATTCGTATGTCATTCATTATTCGGAATGTTCATAAATTTATGTTCCATATTTTTTTGCAGGCGGCTGTTGCTAATGGATGTAGCAAGGCTGTTGGGAATCTTCTATACACGGTATACTATTAAGTTGTTATTACAACCATGATAGTAATGAAGCATTGTATAATGATATTTGATATTGGTGCATCACTTACATGAAACAGGTTGCAACCAAATTTCCAGCCAATGCACTTATTCATCGGCCCACCTTGCTTGAGTACATTGTTTCCTCAAAGGTAAAATCTTGGTGTTCCTGTTCATTTAAATTCAACATTCAACACTATATCATAGTTTACTAGGAAAAATATTTCATTGTAACCATAAAAAATTGATGTTGTACACTTTTTTTCACTTTAACCGTGTGCACTCATTGTGTTCATGGAGTCTGTGTATGTCTGATTTATCGTCATAACTTTTGCAGGCCCTGCACTGTTCTGATTACATTTCTTTTTTCTGGTAAAATAAGCATCCACTATTCTGACAGTGATATGTACTTGCTGCAGATTAAAAATGCTATGCAATTGGATGCAGCATTTGCATTTTTTACGAGTGTTGGTCCTGAGAACTTCCATCTGAACGAGTTTGAAAAGGCCTGTGGTGTAGGTATGGTTTTGTGGGAAATGTTTTGTGCTCATATTTGTCTACATCTAACAATTTATGAGCACATCGAAATCGGTGGTGGCACTGTTGAGTTATGAAACCATATCAATGAGCTGAGTTAACACTTTGCGTTGAAACTTCCAATACGAGAACTAGTTGTCGTTGTTTTTTTTTTTGCAAATCTAAACAGATTATGGGGACAAGGAAGAGCCATTGATGAGCGATCCTCTCTTCACTTCATCTTTGTCAAGTCTATTGGCCTCCTCCTTATTGAACCCCTTCTGACAAAAGAACATAAAACACCAAATTTGATCAACAAGGACTTGAATTGAGATGGATAGAGAACTTATTGGTCCGAGCTGGACCACCTCTAGCCAGACCGATAGGGACCGAGTCAAACCGGTAAGGACTGAGTTAGACCTATATGGACCGAGTTAGACCGATATGAACCTAGTTGGATGAGTTGGGATTGATTTGGACTGATCTCACTTTAAATATTCCCTTGTGCACGCGCGCGCAGTTTTTAAAGTTGACTCATCCTATATCCGGACGAGTTGTGTCACTCCTGGTGTATTGACAAGTTGTGTTGCTCCTGGTGTATTGACAAGTTGTGTCACTCCTGGTGTATTGACTTGGTATGATACCTGGATGAGTTGCACTCCAACAACGAATTTTAAAACCTTGTCTTGAATACAGATGGGTAGACAACTTATTAAAATCAATTGCATGCAATAGATGCATGTACCTGAATAAAAGCTTGTCCAAACTCAAGAGGAAAAGTGCAATGCTTTTTCCTCCTAGAACAAGTCTTGTAAAGCAAGAAATGCATGTTCCTAGACAACTTGATAAATTGAATAGTGTGCAATCAAGAGCCTAACAAGGAATAACACAGTGGTAGATTCACTAGCAGAAAACCCAAAGGAATAGTGCTAATTCAACAACCACCACCCAGGAAGAGGGGATTTTCTAAAACCAGAGTCCTCAGGTGCTCTGACGGTTGGTCGTTTAAAGCTTGTCTACTGGTAAATTCCCTAGCTGAAAGCCCAAGTGACTCTTATTAATCAAATACCAGCTAGCTTTACTCAGATTAAATTTTCTAAAACCGGAGGACCCTAAACACATCCTAAAATCTTTATGAAATCTGTAACAGGATTTCCCAACTATTCGATTCATATTTATTGATTCTATTCAAAAGAGGATAGACATTAAGCAACAACTGAATCTATGAAGGTTTTGCCACAAATGTCCCAAAAGTAGCGTAAATAGATCCATATAATCAGCCCCAAGATTTTCAGAGAATCAGTAAAATCATCAACTGGAATCCTAAAAAGAAAAAGAAGCAACTGTAAACCCTGAAATTCAGGCCCCAAAATCAGTAACAAACAGCCCACAAGTTCAGTATATGTTAGGCCTTGGGCTTGTATCCATCTTACCTCAAATCTGAGGTAGAAATGTGATGTAGGACGTGTGATCTAACTGTTTGGATGCAGGAGATTATTAGCGGATTAATCAATATAAGTCAAAATATAATAACATGCCATTCTACCATGATTAAAAGAGTTCTAAATGGATAATAAAATTCAGATTTATGTTAAATCACAATCCCACACAGGCATAAACCACATAAGCATGAAAATCTAAGGCCCAATGAGAGACTGGAGCTCTCACGTTAGCATAGGTATGGTTCTAATTCAATAGGCAGATTTGCGCCATTCTAGGGTTAGAAAGTTAGGGGTTTTGAAGGTTAATGAGGCTAGGGTTTTACCAAATCAAAGAAAGAAGGGTGAATAGGGTGTACGACTGTCTGTATAGTCATCCGTACGGTTTGGGGTAGACCATACACTTTGGTTTTGATCGATTAGGTCAGATGATGGGAAGTGAGACCATGTGGAGTATGTTGAAGGGTAAGGAAGATTTTGGTTTTAAAGTGGAGAAATAGAAAAGTTGAGAATGAAAAAAAACCTTTAAGAGAAGAATAAGATTGAGATGAAGAGGATAACTAGGCTTCACACCTTTGGATTCACACCAAGCAGCCTCTTTTCACAAGAGAATCTCAAATCACATGAGAGTCTCTTTCTTTTCTAGCAAAAGAGTTTGTCTTTCATTCCATAATAATGGGGCCCTAGGGCTGGATGTCCCCCCTGCCCTCCTATATAGTCTCAATAAATGTGTTTTGACAAAAATATCCTTCTCTTAATAAAAACACACCTCACATGTCCCATGATACAATAAGCTGAAAATAACTCATCCTAAACTATAAATAACCATAAAAATAGAAATAACCATAAAAAATATAAAATAATTAATCTTTATACTAATAATCAAAGTGATCAAGGATCACGATGATCCAACTGCCCGATCGAATGATCCACACGATCCAATGGTCCGATTGTCGTGTCCTTCGGATCCAACGGTCAAAACTCCTCAAATAAGTAGCATATATACATCTTCCTAGTGTAGGGTCTTCAAAGATACACAATCACGCATGTGGTGTCTTCAAGTCCTAAGTGCGGCCCACCCGGGCCCATGTACAAGTTATCGAGCCAAAGTGAAGGCTTGGCTGATCTCCTCCTCCTATGATATATTTTAAATGGTCGGATGTCATCATCAACCCCTCTCAACTAAGAATCACTTCTGGCGAAATAAAGCTGCGATACTGCTCCACAATATCTGTGTTAAGTTGCTGAAGATCTGCCTCTGTGATCCACGTGCAATTTGAAACAAGTTGATGCTAACACGTAAGTAAATATTTCCGAAAGCCCTCATGTCGAGTGGAAACTACCTGCTTGTCCAAAATATCCTCTATCTCTTCTCTGCTCTTAGGTATGGATGGTAAAGGTGGTAGGAGCTGAGAAGAGGGGCTAGGTAAAGTCCATGGGTGATGGGACAAGTCGGGTGTGTCATCATCTGGGTCAAGAGAGGGGTCCTGAAAAGGCACAAAATTCTACATTGAATGTAGTACTAATACCCATACTAGGTGGAAGATCTATTAAATACGCATTGAGATGTAATCGTTTCAAAATATTATATGGTCCAACACTGCGGGCTTGTAATTTTTTATAGTTACCCGGTGGAAACCGTTATGGCCTTATCCTTATCATCACTTTATTGCCTATATGATATTCTTTGAACCTACGGTGAGAGTCAACAAGTTTATTATATTTTTCATTACTTGCATCAATCCGTTTTCTAATCTTTGTATGCAAGTTATGAATCTGCAGACTCTAAAGGCCTATGGGAGTCCGACATGGGAATAAGGTCTATACGTTTTCTAGGCTTATAACTAAACACAAGTTCAAAGGGACTCCTGCCTATTGACTTATCCACTGAACTGTTATATGCAAACTCGGTTACAGGTAAGACTGCGTACCGAGTCGTGGAATGGTCACCTGCAAGACATTGTAAAAGGTTCCCTAAACTCCTATTCACCACTTTTGTCTGACTGTCAGTCTGAGGATGGTATGCCGATGAAAATTGTAATCTCGTGCCTATCATGTGCCAAAGTGTCTTTTAAAAATAACTCATTAACCTAGCATCCCTGTT
Organism: Magnolia changhungtana; assembly: GCA_030180095.1. Lineage (NCBI taxonomy): Eukaryota > Viridiplantae > Streptophyta > Magnoliopsida > Magnoliales > Magnoliaceae > Magnolia > Magnolia changhungtana. Next base: position 12,655,692 of record JASAUF010000471.1, on the reverse strand, counting down.
AGACACGATGGTTTTTGGTAAACCATGTAAATGAATGGCCTTCGTAAAGAATAGCTTCACGGCGTTGGAGGCATTGAACGTCTTGCAGCATGGTAGGAAATGGGTCATTTTAGAAAAATGGTCCACTACCACAAAATTGTTGGAGGCATCGAACGTCTTAGAGCATGGTAGGAAATGGGCCATTTTAGAAAAACAGTTCACTATCATGAAAATGGAATCGTGCTTCTTGATTGTCTTGGGAAGCCCAAGCACGAAGTCCATACTGAGGTCTTGCCACAAAACTTGTGGCACTGACAAAGGTGTATATAAATCCGTGTTATACTTTTTCTGCTTTGCCAACTGACAAGTTTGACATTGCCTTATAATTTTGGCCATATTTCGCTTGAGACTTGGCCAATAAAACTTGTCATCTACAAGGGCGATAGTCTTGTCACGACCAAAACGACCGGCGTGAAGCTCCCAAACAAGAAAATCCCGTAGGGATGTGTGGAGAACGTCTTGTCTCTTTTGAATAGAAAGCTATCAATTTGGACAAACCCACTATCATTCCTCTAACCGTCCAAAAGTGACACATACTTTCTTGAAGTCCGGGCACGTGAGATATTCATCCTTAAACTCTCGAATCCAGTGACTTCAACGCTCAGAGATTGAAGTAACGTCACTCTACGGCTAAAGGCATCAACATGTTTGTTCTCGACCCCGACCTTGTGTTTCAAAACAAACAAGCATTCTTGAAGAAACTCAACTCATTTGGCATGCCTTCAGTTTAATTTCTTTTGGGAGTTAAGATAACGTAAGGCCTCGTGGTCTGAGAACAAGATGAGCTCTTGCAGTAGTAAATAATGTCGCCAATGACGTAAAGACTAGACTATCGCGTAAAATTTCTTGTCATAAGTAGAGTACTGTTGCTTTGCTTTAATCAACATCTCACTAAAGAAAGCAATAGGGTGTCCCTCATGGCTAAGTACTCCACCTATACCTACCCCTGAGGCGTCACAAGCAACCTTGGAGAGAAAAGTTAGGAAGGCGCATGACATGAGCCCCTATCATCTTGCCCTTGATCTCCTTAAACGCTTTAGACACAGCGTTAGCTCATTTGAACTCCCATTTCTTTATACAATCTGTGATGGGAGCCATAATGAAACTAAAGTCTTTGATGACCCGCTTATGGAAGGTAGCTAAGCCGTGAAAGCTACGTATCTCATGAATGTTCCGCGGTTCATGCCAATTCACAATGGCCTTGATTTTCTCGGGATCCGCAGAGATGCCTGCTGATGAAACTATGAAACGTAAGAAAACTCTATTTGACATGAACAAACACTTCTTGAGGTTTGGATATAACTTCTCTTTCCTAAGGATCCTGTAAACTTGGCTCATGGTGGTAGGGTGAAGACCAAAACCTTGCTCAGTACACATGGACATAAACAAGGGACAAACTAAGTGGCCTAAGACTTAAAGACTCTGGATACGTGGAGAGACTTGGGCTCCGATTTCCTCACATCCTTTTGTCCACTCTTTTTAATGTCCTCTTTCTTAAATTGTGGGGTGCTCTTACGTGGAAGATGATTTAACTGTATCTTCTTGCCCTCATGCATGAAAGAACATCACATCACAACGAGTCTTTATAAGATGCGAACTGGATCAGACCAAGACAATGCTGGGAGATTGGCATACAGGATGCATCAACCCATGAAACTCTATAGGGCTGAGGGTGAGGAGTGGGCTTCAGGCCCAAACGAGAGATAGTGCTTATCGGAGATCACATTTGTACAACTGCCATCATCGACGATCACTTCGTAGTTTTTCTCAGCACACTTGGCGTACGTATGGAAAATGGTACTCGTGCATCAATCATCAATCCCCTTAGCCTGAGCTAAGGCGTATTTGACGACTGCAAGTGACACGACCTATTCTTCTTCATCACTAGCGCCAATTATAGGGCGATATTTTTCTTCTTCCTAGTCAGCCTGGTCATCTTCATCTTTCTCATGTTCTCCAATCACAAGGGCTTTAGTTCGCTCTTTTGTGAGGCACTCATAAGCGAAATGGCCATATCCTTGGTAGTTATAACACCACCTAGGTTCGCCTCCTCGTGAACTGGTACCGGTGACTCCTTTACCCTTAAAGTCCATTTGGTTACTTTGAGTGCCAACAAAGGATTTGGGTTGACTACCGAAGTTAGACATAGCTCCCCGGGGAGTAGTCTTGACATTGGACTCACAGAGTCAAACTGTCTCTCAAATTGTGGTTTTAAGTACTACTCAAGTTCTTGCATCAATTGATATGCATGCTCAAGGGCACCAACATCGTGAGAGAGTAGCTTGCATCGAATATCAGATTGGAGACCCATCCTAAAACGAGAAAGAGTCACTAGTGGGTCCTCGATGTTACATCGCATTATGTATTTTTCAAATTTGGTGATGTAATCCGTCACGGGCATTGTTCCATGGCGAAGGAATTGCCATTGGTCTATTAATTTATGGCGATATGAGAGAGGAAGATATTTCTCCTTCAACACTTCCTTCATTTCGACCCAATTTACGAATGGGTCTTGTCCATACCTTTTGTTCAAGATTGGTTCAAAACAATTTAGCTTGGCCCACCAACTTCATATTGGCGAACATTACTTGACGGCGATCAGACATCTCATACCACTCAAAGTAGTGGTCCATGTCCGCAAGCTAGTCGAGGAAATCCTTTGGGTCCAGACGACCATCAAATCTAGGGTCCTCGATCTTGATGCTTTTCAAAATGCACTCATCTGGATCGTAACGATCGCGACACTCTCCAAGGGGTGGCTGGGTACGCGCCCCATTATGGCTAACACCTTGGCCACGACCTCTTCCACGTCCTCCAATGTGACCTCCTACTTGAGACTGGCCATCTTCCCTATTGTTGGGGTTTGCCTGAAGGGAAGTCTCCAACTGAGCTATACGATTATTAATTGCTGTCGGTTAGTTGTTAGTGGTTCTGCTTTGAGCCTCAAGGGCCTCTAGTTGTTTAGCTATGACATTAAGAGTTTCGAGAATCTGATATTGGCTCATGGTGGTAGGGTGAAGACCAAAACCTCGCCCAGTACACGTGGACATAAACAAGGGACAAACTAAGTGGCCTAAGACTTAAGACTTTGGATACTATGTTATGATAAAGGAAAAGTGCCTAACCTAGATATCACAATATGTAAGCCTAGACTTTATATGCAACGAATGCAGTACAAGACCCTAGGTGTGATGCATGTGTTGACCCTATGTATACCTATGCTAAAACCTTAGGCTCTGATACCAAAAATTGATATAGGACGTGTGATCAAACCATTTGGATGCAGAAAATTATTAAAAGATTAATCAATATAAGTCAAATATAATAACAGTATAACAAGCCATTCAACTATGATTAAAAGAGTTCCAAATAGACAATAAAATTCAAATTTACGTTAAATCACAATCTCACATAGGCATAAACTGTATAAGCATGAAAATCACTGCATAAGCATGAAAATCTAAGGCCCAATGAGAGGCTGGAACTCTCATGTTAGCATAGGTATGGTTCTAATTCAATGGGCAGATTCGTGCAATTCTAGGGTTAGAAAGTTAGGGGTTTTGAAGGTTATTTGGGCTAGGGTTCCTCTAAATCAAAGAAGGAAGGGGGAAGAGGGTGTCCGACTGTCCGTGCAATCGTCCGTATGGTATATAGGGATAGGGGGCAGGCTGTACTCTTTTGGTTTTTGATCGATTAGGTTTAGGTTATGGTTGTAGGATGATGGGAAGTGAGACTATATGGAGTATGTTGAAGGGTAAGGAAGACTTTGGTTCTAAATTGGAGAAATAGAAAAGATGAGAATGAAAAAAAATACCTTTTAGAGAAGAATAATATAGAGATGAAGAGGATAACTAGGCTTCACACCTTTGGATTCACACCAAGCAATATCTTTTCACAAGAGAATCTCAAATTACATGAGAAGGCTTTTCTAGCAGAAGAGTATTTTTTTTTTTCCATTCTGAATGTGCCTTTGATTGTACTGTTCGGTTTAGCTGCAGATTGGCCTAAGCTTTGCAATATATCATTTAGTTATTGTTCTTTTCACATTTGTTTTCAATTCATGCAACGATTATTATTATTATATTTCATTGCTATAAGCTTTTACTCTTTTTTTTTTGGTTTATTCCAATCATGGGATGGGAGTAACATTTGAATTCTGGAACTCAACTCTCTATGTTTGCCTATTTATGTTATATTATACACCGAGGAATGAATGCCTACAATCGGTTGCATGTGACTTTCATGCACAAGTTTCACTTGCCAATATCTTGTGTGTGTGCTCGCCCGCGTGCGTGCATGACATTTGAGCCATGCACAAGGTGGGCAATGCCATAAAGATTACCTGACAACAAAATCAAGCTAGTCCACACATCAAGTGGGACACACATGCACATTGAAAAACACCATTGTTATATGTGGTTTAAAATGGACATTGTTCTCTTTGCTTCGTTGCCTGCATGATGAGTGGACTTGCCCAATTGTTGCTTTAGGTGATCTTCATGGTGGTTCCCACCTCATGCTCGGTTCAAATGTCCCTACTCACATACTCATGTTGGCATGTGGTCCTGGGCACATGTGAAGTTATATGCGATGGGTCATTGGTGATTATTCCTCACGCACGCATTCAGATACACATTTTTGAGAGAACGATTCGTACACGCTTCTTCATGCATATTTTTGAGAGAGAACGACTCTCACATACGTACGTACATCTTTGTAGTCTTACTAATGGCCTCGAGTGAGCTTTCTAAGATTGTAAATAGGTGCAACTCTCCTTGTAAGTTGTAATGCAAAACGATCTGGTTCTAGGAACAAGATTATATTAGTTTGTGAAAGTGAATCCCTTTCTGTGAACATCATAGCAATCCATGCTCTTTAATGCAGTATTCAGCAGTTTCTTGGCATGAAATTTTCTTTCTTAGGAGTTCAACCCAGTTTTTAAAATTCTGTCTCAGTTGTGGTATTCAATTCAACCATGTTTTTGTGCTTTTTTCATTTATGGTTGTGTTAATGTTTAACCCAGTTTTCACTCGTAATCAGGAGTAGATGTTTCCTTAGAAGATATAGAGAGAGCAGTTGCTGAGGTTTTTGAAGAGAATAAGGATGCCATCATGGAGCAGCGCTATGGAATAAATGGTTGGTGATTCTTCTCTTAAGGATTCTGAAACAATTAATCATTATCTTCTTTGTAATTTTACCATGTCAATATATTTGCATTGAGCAGAATTGTCATTCTGTTCAATTTTGGCCACCTGCTGCGGCGGACTCGTCTAAGGTGAAATACGGCCGTGAGGGCTAAACCCTACACCAAAGAGGAAAAAGAGAACACATGGAGAGACTTTATAAAAGAAAGCCCATTCCAATACATCGAACTTAGCCCTTCTGAATGCTTCTTCCACTGTCCTGCTCCTATTCTGGAAACAATGATTATTTCCCCTCCTCTACAAGGCTAACATTCTTGCCAAAAGGGCAAGCCTCCAAAGCATCCTCCTCCTTTTCCCAGCCTTGCTCCCATGCCAAGCTATGGGAGAAAAAACCATTCAGTGGACCGCAGCATCACCCACGTCTCGATGCTTCCTTCTTCCACACCCACGCCTCTCTCTCTTCTACAGAAGGACAATGAAGCTGAAGCTGCGTTAATATCTGGATATACTTCTCTGCTTCGTCATCAGACAATTTCCTCCGACATGGAGGTGTCCAAACTACTTATTCACTGGATCACATGAAGCATCGAGTGATGAGAAGATTTGCTTCCAAACATAATCTAGCAATCCTCATATACTGTACACAGCTCCCTATCTCTGTCCCAAGCAATGTTCAAAATATCGGTATTGTGTTATGTATTGCATCCTTGGTATACAGATACGTGTCGGTTATCACATGGGATATATTGTTTGTATCGGATAATTTATCACACTTTTTGGGAGACATGGGGAAACATTGGGAAAATAGTTGATTTTTCAATATAACTTCAGGGATCGTTAAAAAAGACCTTAATATGTACTTTCAAATCATAACATCTCAAGAAAGAACTGCGCATAATATGTTTCCTTTGTATAGGGTCCAAAGCTATGTGATTTCTGATTGAACTAATGCAACTATATTCAAATTGAATGCATAACATTTAGAGAGCATGTGATGATCATTTCATCAAACACTCCTAAATACTTCGAAATTTGTCTCAATTGACAGTTGGTTGAAGGAAAATTTCGAAAAAAAGTAATATTTTAATATTTTTTAATTAAAAATGGTATTTATTTTCTAAAAATTTTCAAGGACTTAACAAATAGGTAGATCAGCCATCATAGATGCTTAATTGCATATTTGGAGTGCAACATTACAAGCAATTTAGGAGAAATTGGGTAAATTTCGAGTTTCCCCAAATCGCACCACCTACACTCAAATTTCTAAATTAGAGTGCTTGTGATGACCATTTCATCAAGTACTCCTAAATACTTCTAAATTAGTCTCAATTAACAGCTGGTCGAAGGAAAATTTCAAAAAAAAAAGAAGCACGAAGAACATGAAGAACCAATGAATATCGAAATCAAAGCTCTAACTCCATGTTTTTTCATGCAAAACATGAAGAACCAATGGATTTGTAACCATTTGACTCTGATTTAACATAATTTCAATAAAAAAGAGATCAAAAATTGAAAATACTTACCGGATTGAACATGTGGGATATATCGGCACTACCTGTGCATTTCGTATCGTACATGTGGGATACAAGATATGTCGTGGGATATATCGGCCGATATCATTGACATTTAAAACATTGGTCCCAAGTGTCCTCCCAAAACCGGATCCTCATTTCATCTCCTATCAAGAACCCAACACCTTCACCGACTCCCATACTAGCAACCCCCTTCCACTCCGCTGAGGCCCGATATAGAGATGAGAGATGAATTTTTTGTTCACCATCCCCCCCTCCACCCCATAACATACATGTGCTTCAAATTAAACCTTCCAAATTGTACGATGCACTGTAGATATGACATAAACTCAAAATCAGATTGATTGGATTATTTAATTGTGGGACCCACTGCAAGCACTTGTTTGTTCGATACATGTCATTGCACAATTCTCCTTTAGCGGTCCATTGGATGCCTTACAATTGCCAATTGTTACCATGGGTAAGTGTAATTTTTGATCCATGTGCCACTTTCTGAGTGTGTGTATTGTCTATGAATCATCACACCCTGCAAGAGCATCAAAGTTTTTGTCCTCTTACGGAGTATCATGCAATGGGAATGTTTTGTATTGAGACAAGGCTCAATGCGATAAACAAACAGTTTTTATAACCTTGAGTGCTTACTTCGGAACAAAATCGTACCAGTTGGTGGATCTTAGCTTCCTCCTGGTTCAATTCCCTGATCTGCAGGCACGGTGTTAGTACCAATTCCTCATCTTAGAGGCACATACCCTTTCACCCTGACTATGAATAGCTGAAGGTCTGGAAACTATTCACCAAGTGTTCTCTTTTGATCTGACCAGCAGAAGATGCACCAGAAAACCACACCCCTTTGTTGTCAAGATAATATATGGCAAAACTGTATGCAGTAATATTTTATATATTATAAAAAAAACAAGATGCGTAGCATGTATAATTGGATTTAAAGAAATGCATTTCCTTGGTGTATGTTAATTCATTCTTCATGCCTTAACTGTAGGGCCAAATAGGGTCGCCTTTGATTCTGTGAAGGTAGCAGTCACAATTGTTCGTGTACTTTAAGAAAAAAAAAGCATTGACAGTTGTTCATGTGTTGTCTTGGGTTGATAATTCATGAGAGTGGAGAGTTGAGAAGGATGATGCTCATAGAATTCAAACAGAGTGGAAGAAATGGAATGTGCCTCTAGAGTTTTATATGATCGTCGTGTACCACTCCAACTGAAAGAGATATTTTATAGGATGACTATAAGACCAGCCATGCTATGGGGCAGAATATTGGGCAGTTAAGCACAAGGGAATCAAGTAATTATTTGTCAAATAAAACGAAAGAATTTTATTAGTGATAGATGAATTGGTTCTGTTAGTCGAATCGCTCAACTCCATTTAAAAGTTGTAGGACATTTTGTGTCCGAGTCTTGTTAACATGACCTATTCCAGAGCAATGTTGTGCTTTCTTTTTCATCAACATTTTAAGAGAAATTTAAGGGTTATTAATGTAGGGGCATTTTCACATTGGGCTCGAGTGGGGTTGCCTATGGGATGCAGGGGCACACTCGGGGTGGGCGGCCCGTGTGAGGCGGGCCCCATTCGAGTGTAGCGGGTGGCTCATGTGAAGCGGAACCCATGTGAAGTAGGGCCCACGAGGGAGGTTCGGCTGAGGTCCTAACATGCGATGTGGGGCCTGGGTTATGAGATAAATGGATTAATTCGTCAGTCTCTATCAGTTTGAGCTTTTAGAGCAAGTGGTTAATTGTCCTGCATCAAAGTGGTATTAGAGCGGGATGTCTCGTGTTCGAGACTCCTCACCGGGGGTGATTAATACATGTGCATTTTCCCACCGGGCTCGAGTGGTTGCCTGTGGGATGCAGGGGCATACTTGGGGCGGGCGGCCCATGTGAGGCGGGCCCCATCCGTGTGAAGTGGAACCCATGTGAACTGGGGCCCGCGAGGGGGGTTCGGCTGAGGTCCTAACCCATGCGACATGGGGCCTGGGCTATGAGATAAAGGGATTAATTCACCATACTTTATCATTTCGAGCTTTTAGAGCAAGTGGTTAATTGTCCTCCATCAGTTATGGAATGGAGCTTTTTCACCTAATTTGAGACAGAAGTTCCCTATGCCCCTTGTATAGAATGATTTGTTCAGATCCCTGCAATAGTTGAAATTTGATGCTGATGTTCAATTTATGCCCTTCCTTTTCAGCTGGTAATTTGTACAAGCAAATTCGAGAGAGGCAGCCATGGGCAGATATGAAAAGTGTGAAGGTGATATGCACATTTAGTACACAAGAAGCATTCGGCATATGCTGACATTAAATTATGCAAAGCTGCTTTTATGTGATTTTCATTCTTCCTCTCTCTTTGCCTGCTGTTTACTTCGGTTTCATAACAGGAAGTAGTAACAAGGAAACTGCATGAATTGCTTGGTGAGAGGACTGCTGCTGATGATGAAAAACCTGTAAAAAAGAAGGAGAAGCCTGTTAAAGTTGAGGTAGGGTACTTTTATAGCCTTCTTTGAATTGAGTTTCTGCATGCATGCTGCAATAAACATCAATGTGAATGCTTTCAAAGTCCACTGTCAGCTTTTCTCAGTATGTGCTTATTGTAGGTTCAGGTTAATGCTGTGGATGCTCCTTCGGTTCCACCCTCTGAAGAAGAACTCAATCCCTTCAGTATATTCCCTCAACCAGAGGAGAATATAAAGGTATTTCAGGGATATAATTTTCAATATATTTTTTCTTCTAACTATAGCTTTATCTATTCAATGGCCTCGTGAGTTACAGTTTCTTCGCTTCCTTTTTTGCTAGTGTTAATGTGTGGTCATCTTGATCACAAATTTCTTAAACTGGTGGGTGTGTTTTTTTGGCAATTGTTGAGATCTGCACGTGCTTCTTTGTTTGATATAGGTGAATACTACATAATTTAAAATATTTTTGAAGCCTTAAAAGAGGAAAAGGTGTAGGAATGACTTTAGTAGGTTCCAACTTCCAATTCCGACACCGAGTTTGCTGTGCTGCTGCTTACTTGGGAAGATGGAGATGAGTATGTTATAGGCCATTTCTCTGTGGCAGCTGGGTTTAGGTCAAGATTTTCCAAACCTTGTATATTTTTTAATAAGAATCCATGTTTTCAATTTAATTCCTATTTGGAAATTGTGAGGAGGTTAATCATGGTCACATTTGCTGTTGCAAGTAAAATTAACAATAATTTTTTTTTGGGAACCACTATTTACACTCACTGTGAGTGATAAATACACCCACCCTTCCTGCTTTTGGTAATACGGTAGTAGAAAACTGTACCGTTTTACCATAAGTGGAAAAGATAAGACATATTTATAAGTCAGGGTAGGTGTTGATATGATGTTCCCTTTATTTCAATAATACACATCATATTCATATCCAAGGAACTTTTCGTAATGTTGTGAGTACATAACTGTGTACTGCATAAAACCAAATAATTCACTGTCAAAAAAAAAAAAAAAAAGGAAAAAAAAGAAAAGAGAAGAAAAGAAATAGATCTCGAAGATGTAGATAGTTGCTATAAGATGACTTCTAAATATGTTTGGTCATTCCTCGGGTGGTGAGAGTATGATGCACAGAGGCGTAGACACTTGGCTTTAATGTGCCTAATAGCACCTCATATCAACTCATTCACACTCAATCCATGTCTGTGCATGCTTTGGCTCACCCATAGCCTCAGGTGTATGGTGTGTACCTACCCATGCTCTAAAAGCACAATGATCTTCATGTACTCATCTGCATATCCCTATACTTGGGCATGTATTTAACATTTATTTGAAGCTTATGTTACGGGCCTTTCTTTCTCTTTTCAGGTTGAACAACCATAACAGAATTTCTTTCATAATTCTGGATATATATTAGAAAAGGGAAAGTTGTTTACATGCAATTTCTTTTTGGGGAAGCATCTGTGCTATTATTTATGTGTCAGTTATGAGGTGTTCATGTTTGTGGATACACCAAACATATGTGAGATAGGTAACATTTATTTGGACCTGTATAAGGGCACTTTCCATTAATTGAATGGATATTTCTTTTTTCCCAATTGCTACTTTTAATAATGAAAGATGATAATTTTATTGGAAGGGCCAAAGGCCAAAGAATTACATAACGGCTCATGATATAGAAGAAAAATCACAGTCGCCTTGGCTGATTGAGATCAAATCCATCCCACCAAAAAAAAAAAAAAAAAAACAGCCAGGAGGGACATCCTCCATAACCTCTTTCCCCTCTTACCTACCCTGCCCTCGTACCACGACCTAAGGAGATCCTTAATAAACTTAAGCAGCACCTAGGCCACCCCGAACAAACCCAATACTCTTTCCCACACCTCCCTTGAGAAAGCGCAATGAATGGATAAATGGTGTACTGATTCCTCATCCCGCTAACAAAGCGAGCGAATGTTAATTATCACCATTCCCCTCTTCCTTAGGTTATCGACCATTAGCACCTTATTCCAACTCACCAACCACGTGAATGCCATAGGGGTGGATAGGACCATAGAGCTGAAGTGTGTGAACCAACCCAACTCGCCACAGGCCCAATGAGCATCTGTAAAAGGATCAGACAAAAATTCCCATATTTATCTTTAAGCCACACTAATGAAGACCTCTTATTCCACCATCCCTTATCTTTGAGGCCATACTTCCTCGCTACCACTTCCTTCCAAAGGGTCACCATCTTACCATCCTTCAAGCCAAACCTCCAGTGCCACTTGCCCGAGAGAACCAAATTCATTACTTCTAACTTCCTAATGCCCTCTCTTCCTTCGTCAATCTACACACACCATCCCATCTTAGGAGGTGAAATTTGTTCTCTACCTCCCTCTAAAGGAAGTCACGTTTGAGACTCTCCAACTTCTTCATCACACTTTTCAGACACTTTAAGTTGTGATGGGAAGTAAAGTGGCAAATTTGAGAGCAATGCTTTGCTTAAGGTGATTCTTCCTCCCAATGAGAGGTGCCTTTGCTTCCATGCCGAGAGTTTCTTCTCAATTTTTCTATAATCCTATCCATAAACGCGTCGCGGATTTCCTTGTGCATAGTGGGAGACAAATATGAGAAGGGAGACCAAATGGCCTTTTGGAGATGGGAGAATCATTTACGCAAGAGGAACAATCACAATGGAAATCCCGATGAAGTTCAAAGTTCCAATGACCAAGTTGTAGCAGAAACAGTGGGGAAAGGAGGCAACGAAGACGGGGATGAAGCCTTTGATGAGGTGATTGGAGGCAGTTGGACACAAGTGTCTCGGAGAAGATCGGATTCATCGAAGAAAGGAAGATTCAGAGCCGACGTATCGGAATACCCTACCTTGTTTGTACAAGGATTTCCTGAGGGTTGACTACCAATCAATTTTTTAAGAGTTTTCGGTAGAGCGGGGGTTGCAATGGTCATGGTTCTACCTAGAATAAACATAACGATGCTTCTTGGGAATTTACCTTTGTGTGGATGAGTTCAAAGGAGTTAGGTCGTGTGGTGTAAATGCTTCATTGGGGGGGGGGGGGGGGGGGGGGCTTTTATTACAGAGAGCAAGATTCGGGCTAGAGCTAAAAAAACATGGAAAGAGAGAATGCTGTCAAGGAGAACCAACCACTCCATCCTGCTAAAGCCTCGCCTCGAGGCCTTTCTGTTGCTCCAAAAGGGTGCACTTCCCTTCTGGTAAGGGGAGAATCTCCTACAAGGAAGTGTTGGCTGGCGAAAAGGTTCTCTCTAACGTGATAAGAGGGGACGATGATAGAGAATGAGTGATTAGGAAAGCTTCGGGAAGAGGGGTGGTGATGGAGACGGTAGGGGGTGAGAAAGTGTCGCGTCTAAGCCAGGATGTCATTTAATTGTTCTTGGGAATCCTTGCAGCTTTCAGTGGTTGCTGTTGTTAAAGAAGGCGCTTTGATATCTTAAGTTAGGAATGGTTAGATGAGTGTTGTAGAATGTTGTCGGAGATGTACAACATCAAACCCATTTGATACAACGAACTCCGGATCCTACTAAGCCCCGGGGCCAACATCGATTTGGTGTTGATGGCGGGAGCAATTCATAGGGATGGCCCTGTCCTTCGGATTCAGAGGTGGGAGGAGTTTTCTCTCTTCGGAAAGTTAGATGTCTATCTTCTGATATGGGCGATGCCTTTGGAACTGTGGATTAATGAATTCTTTTTTGTAGCAGCCTCTTGCTTGGGAGAATTTGGAATTGGATCCCAAGACAAAGCTTGGGGAGGGGGTGGGTGTGATCAGAGATCAGATTACGCGGAGGAAGGGCGATGCTATTCCGAGCTTCATCTCTACTTTCATTGGTGAAAGAAGAATTATCATGCCTGTCCAAAAGGAGGGGAAGTATGTCACTTTACCTAGGTGGGGTGATCTTTGGAGGTCAAGGCGGAAGAAAAGTTGGAGGACAGACTAATATCGGCAAGATGCGTGGCATTGCGTTTCATGCGGGAGTACTTGGCGAAGAGAATGCGAACCCGATCGTAAAATATCAGCTAGGTTTGGAGTACGAGCCAGATCCAAACCTGGGTTCTGGAGCCTTCAAGTAGGCCCGGATTACGAAGATGAATACATTTAGCAATGATTTCCACGCATCTTTGCCTCAGTCCGAACTGGATGTGGAGGCTTTGTTCTTTTCGGATGCCGACATGCCAGTGCCAGACCAATTACCAAACAACGACACATGTATGATCGTTGAAGTCACACATGACTTGAGCCCAGTTGAAGCATGTGAGAAACAAGTGCAAACACTTATCCCCCTTTCACTTTTGTTAAAGTTGGACACATGCGGGGGTCTTTTAAAGACCGGATTTTCTAAGTTGGTGATTCCAGTTGGCTCGAGAGGGATTTCTCCGCATATATTGATGACGGAAGGTGGGTCGAGTCAAGAGGTTTTTCTTGTCGATTCTCAGTTCCCTCTGCTGGCTAAAGGAAGCAAAGGTTGATTCATCTCCATCCTCATTGTCGGAGAGTGGGGTGAGCGTAGAAGAAGTCCCACCTAGTTTGGCTTTTTTTAGAAGGAGAAAACTGGTCAGACGATGGTAATCTGGCTCTAGTAGGTGAAATGGCTGAGGTCGAGATGTTCGAGGAAGCTCTGGATGTAACCCCTTTATGCGTGGAGAAGATGGGCCCTGCTGCTCGGTGCACACGACTCAGGATCCATAAGTGTCGATTGGGAGTATATCGGCAGAGAACTAGAGGTGGGCTAAAGAAATGTTGGAAAGGGTAGGGGGGTTGGTTGGGATGTCTTACGGGGTTACATATGAGGATATGCAAGTTTTTTTTTTTTTTTCCTTCAGTATTTTCAGGAAGCCAAACAACTTAAAGCTAAGGCTTAAGAAAACTCCCAGAGGGTGGAGGGGGCTTCTTTGTCTCGAATGCTCCATAAATTACGATTTCGCAGTTAGAGTCTCTAGTGGGAAGGGGGCGAGGTCGGGGAAGGGAGGTGATCAATGATAATTTTATCCTAGAATGTGCGTGGGCTGGGGAACTCGATCAAAAGGGCCCAAATCAAGGTGTGTAGAAAATCAAAGGCTGACCTGATTGCGTTCCAAGAAACTAAGCTTGAGATCTTTCATAGAGGTACGCTTGAATCTGTTTGGGGGCTGAAATCCAAAGAATGAGTGACTTTGGATGCTACGGGGAAGTCTGGGGGTATTTTTGTCGCTTGGAACTCTAATAGGCTGAGAAAAATCAATTTCTGGTTGGGTCTTTTTTATTTTTTTTTTTTGGTTTCGTTGTTGTTTTGTGAGGTGGCCTTGGGATTTCGGTGGCTATTTACTACAGTTTCTGGCCCCCGTGCGTATAACTTTCGTGATCAGTTTTGGGAGGAGTTGGGTAGGATTCGACTTTTGTGGGCTGCTCCATGGTGCATCGGATGGGACGTCGATATGGTTCACTTTTCTCATGAAAGGTCTAGGGGAGTCAATTTCTCGAAAAGTATGGCTTCTTTCTCAGATTGGCTTGGCCGTTATGAGCCGGTGGACCTGTGTTGGGGGGAGCTAGGTTCACTTGGTCGAATGGGCAAGAGAACCCTATCATGTTGCGTCCAGACAAGTTTCTAGTCTCTTCAGATTGGTTAGACAAATATCCTCTTGTTTCGTAAAGGGGGCTGCTGAGAATCATATCTGATCATAGTCCTATTTTGTTGAACATTGAAGAAGAAGGGGTCCTAAACCATTTAAATTTGAAATTGCTTGGATGGAAGGTGATGGATTTCAGGATCTAGTGGCAGATTGGTGGTTGTCTTTCTCTGTTGAAGTTTTTGCTAGGTTTAGATTAGCTAGAAAGTTGAAAATGTTAAAAGAGAAGCTTAAAATTTGGAAGACGGAGGTTGTGGCCAAAAGAGAGGAGTTCGACAAGATAGCTGACGAGATTCATGAGCTGGACCTTAAAGAGGAGGCGTTAGGGCTGACGGAAGAGGATAGAAAGAAGAGGGATGGGCTATCCATAAGGTATGCAGGTAAGGCAAGAGAGGAAGAAATCAGATGGTGTCAAGGATCGTGGGCGATTTGGTTGAAGGAGATAAAGTACTCGTTTTTCCCACAATTTAGCTAGTGCCAGGGCTCGCGCTAACAGGATTTCCAGTTTGGTTGTAGACTGGGAACTCATTTCCATGAAAGATCAAATCAGTGAGGCCATTGTCTCTTTCTAAATTAGATGGATTACACTTTCATTAGATCTCTTCTGCAGATGTAGATTTCCTGGAGGCAGATATAGCAAGAGGTGGTTAAAGTGGCCGTGGGATCTATGGTTAGGGAGAAATCCCCTGGGCCGGATGGTTTTTCAATTGTCAGAAATTCTGGCATATAGTGGGGAAGGATGTTACGAAATTTGTGGTGGAATTTTCGGAGCATGGACGTATGTCATCAGAGCTTGGGGCTACCTTTATAGCCCTAGTTTTGAAGAAAGTGGGAGCCGAGGAATTGAAGGACATTAGAGCTGTGAGTCTCATCGGGGGCCCATATAAGATTCCACCTAAAATTCTGGCCTCCAGATTTAGTGAGTGCATTCCAATGTTATTTCGAAAAATCAAGGGCTTTTGTCTTGGAAAGACACATTCTGGATATGGCTTTAATCGCTCATGAATGTATTGATTTTGTGTACAGGGAGAGGAAGAGAGGCCTAGTTTGCAAATTAGACATCGAGAAAGCTTACGATCATGTTGATTTGAAATTCTTGGACTACATGCTTGGGAGGATGGGTTGTGGCATCAAGTGGAGGGGATGGATCAAAGCTTGTGTGCACTTGGCCTCTTTCTCCATTTTGGTGAATTGGTTGGTTGCCCAAAGGTTACTTTAAAGGTTCTCGTGGTCTTCGCCAGGGTGATCCTCTATCGCCGTATCTCTTTGTGGTTATAGTTGAGGCTCTTAGCATGATGCTCAAAAAAGGAGAGGAAAATGGTCTCTTTGTGGGATTTCAGTTTTCGAACCTGCCAAGTATAATATCTTACCTCCAATATGCATATGACATGCTCCTCTTCTGTGAGGCGAATGTGGACTTTGTTTGGAACTTGAGAAAGATTCTTGTTTGTTTTGAGGCAACCTCAGGATTGAAGATAAATGTGGCAAAGTTAGAGGTGCTTGGAGTGCATTTATAGTCAAGAGGATTTGGCTCGGATGGCTTTTGCATTTAGTTGCCAATCTAGTTCCTTCCCGACTGAATATCTGGGGCTGCCCTTATGTTTGGGGAAACTGACAAAGTATCTTTGGGACAAGATGATTGGAAACTTTCTATGCGGAAACGAAGATATGTCTTTGGGGGCCTGTCTCACGTTGATTAAATCGGCATTTTCCAATATGCTGTTTTACTTTGTCTCTATTTAAATGCCCAAAATTAGTGTTGGACAAGGTTGAGAAGAGGAGGGATTTTATTTGGCATGAGGACAGTGAAGGGAGAAAATTTCATCTCCTCAAAATGGTATGAGAGTCAGAGCCTAGTGTTCGAGTCTCCTCACTTGTATGGGTGGATGATGCTGGGGCATTTTTGTGTGATTCTAAGGATGTACCGTGTCTCCACGCTGGGGTGGGGTGGCCGACAAGGTGGGGTCTGTGAGATGTAGAATGGCCACGGGGTGGAGCCCATTGTGGGACTGTGCAATTCGAGGACCCGTGCAAAGCGGGGGTTGCCCACGAGGAGGTCTCGCTTGGGAGGGCTTGCATATAGGGATACACCGGTCCTTCCTCATTAGCTCTAGAGCTTTTGGCGCGCTGGTCGATTCTCTACTATCACCATTCCTATTTGAGTTCTTTGTGCCTTTAGGCTTGTATTTTTTCGCTTTGACGCTTCTTAGTAAATTATCGTTCTCTCATATACCCAGTCTTGCATTCAAACACCTCCGCTAGCTTTTCGACCACCTCCTCGGAGAGACCAATACCCAACATTTTACTTTTTTGGATGTTCACCTTAAGACTTGACACTGCCTCAAAGCACCGTAGAATCTTCCTAAGATTATCCACCTTTGCATCCTCAATGTCACAGTCTCGTAGAAAAGAACAGTGTCATCAGCAAACTGAAGATGTGAAATACGGATTACCGATTGATTTTTTTTTTTTTTCTACCGTGCACTACGGTGTATGGACTGCGCCCTAAAGATCACAGCGGTTGGACCTTGCAACTGAACGTATAACTTCTGGTAATTACAATGGATGTCGGTACAAAGGCCAGCATTCGACATTTGACATGCGTAAATCTTTGAATTGGGGGTTAGGATCATGATTGCTATGATTTTTGGGGTATGGACTATCCACAGCAGGGCCCAACAGATGAATGGCATAGATCTCATATGTGTGCCATATGTATAGAGACAAGTGTTTAACACCAGATCTTGTCCCACTGTTTATTGGTCTGTTCCTGGATTAAACTGATCTTGTGGATTTTTCAGGTACATACTGAAATATTCTTCAGCAATGGGACCATATGGAGACCATACAATACAAAGGAAAAACTAGAAAGGCATTTGAACGCAACAGGGGCTAAAGTTTACACGCGCTTCCCTCCGGAACCAAATGGTTATCTACATATTGGTCATGCCAAGGTATTTTGGCTCTTCTTTTAAGAAAACTGTCACTTCATATGCATGGAGATTTGCTCGTATTGTTATCTGATTAGGACTGTACAGGCTATGTTTATTGACTTTGGCTTGGCAAAGGAGAGAGGTGGATGCTGTTACCTAAGGCAAGAATCCCCCTACCCAGCTTCTGCTATGGTTTATGCATGCAATAACTCTTGATGAAACTGTTTAAATAGCTCTTTGGTCTACACTTGATTTATCCATCACTGTCTACACTTCAGTGAACCACTTTTACTGAGTACAAACACATTTTTTTTCGAGAGATAACTGAGATTTTACTGAAGGAAAAGAACTGAAAGAAACAAATGGATGCATTGATGATGGATATCATCGTCCATATACAACAACGAATCTACATTCAATGGCCATCAAAGGGATCCAGCGGGTAGTTTCCAAAAGCCTTCAGGGGCTGTTTGGATTGGGGGGCATTCAGATTCCTGGGAATTACAAATACCTATTTGGAATGTGATTTTTATGTCTGGGGCAGTATTTAATTGTGTATAGCTACTGTTTTCCATGTTCAGAGACAAAGAAGGGAGTTTTCATGTTGATGCTGAGTCATGTTCTAGTCTAATATCAAGTGATAAATTCTGACCCTAAATGAGCCACGTGTTCTCTGTCTGGCACAGCATTTAACTTGGTGCTAATGGAGGCTTCTGAACACAATTAGGGCACCAAGTCTCTAAGGACCTTATATTTGTTGCATGTCGTGTAGCCTTTTGGTGAACCTTTATTGGGGGAATCAATATAGGTGCTAGGGAGATCAGACCATAGTTGCATGAAGCAGTAGCAGATTTGGGTGCAAGAGCGGAAGCATCTGTTTCAAAATCTTAGCAACTAAAACAGCTAGGAGGTAGGAGCGATAGCACCAGCCCAAACCATGGTTTGAAGTGGGAGAAGGTTTGTACAACTAAGAGGGGGACTAATAACAGTTCTTTGGGAGGTGCAGGTGATTCTTATACCATTCTTCTGCAGGGTCTCTCCTTTCTTTGATTGATTTCTGGTGCAGATATATATGCCAGTGTGAAGACCTGCATTTAGGGAAGTTCAAATCTGGATTAACTTATGTAACCTTGGGCAATGAGTTTCGTGTCTTCTTCTATTGGGTATGTGGAAAGTGCTGCTTGTTTATGAAGTCTTGCAGAATAGGTGATAGTATGTGAGGGTTAGTCAGCTGGTGTGTAGTGTAGCATTACATAGGTTAGTAAGGTGTCTAAGGCTGAGGGCAGTTACCTGTAAGACTGTAACTTGTGGTTGCTTTTACTGATTTTAAGACTACATGTTGCTTTGTTGTATTTATTTAGCTATCAAACTCAATATTTAAAATAATGTGAACCAAGATCTATGCTTCCCCAGCCTCACAACGACAGCTTTACTACAGTCTTACTTTATAGTATTTAAAAGTATAAATACTTCAAATTTACATCACATGTTACTAACATTCAGTTGTAGTAGAAAATCATGGAAAACACATTGCAAGGTCCATCAGCAGTTGGCCTGGACCCATCAAATGCATTTAGAAAGTATCAATTATCTGTAAAAAATACAAAGATATGATTATAGCATATTTAATTAACAGTATGCCCAAAAGCTTGTAGCAGTTACAGTAATTGATGATCACTTGGTACCTTCAATAGCTTATTTTGAAGGCTTATATGGCTTCAGCATTTTGACATGGTTCCTTTTCTTTTTTCCTTTGCTGCTGCCAGGTTTGATGATACAAATCCTGAAGCGGAAAAGAAGGAATATATTGATCATATTCAAGAAATTGTCCAATGGATGGGTTGGGAACCTTTCAAGGTATACATTTTCGTTACGGTTTTAAATCTATTTTGGTGCTTTTGGCAAACATTTGACAACACTTGTACTGGAACAGGTGACTTACACCAGTGACTATTTTCAAGATCTGTACGATCTATCTGTGGAGCTTATACGGAGAGGCCATGCTTATGTTGATCACCAGGTTGGCATCAGATAGATTAGGAACAACTGTTCCTAAATCTATAGATGAATTACATGAACATGATTTATGGATATATGCAGTTATTTATAATGTTCAACCTTGTTATGGAAATGAGTTAAATGAGATGTAAGGAATTAATGGAATTGATACCTTTGTCCGGGGCTTCTTTTTTCTTGTGGCTTTGTAGTAATAATTTTTGGTATCTCCAACAGATTGTAGTTGATTAAGAATTGGTACTGACATTATTGCTTGGCCTTTTTAGTTGCCTGAAGAGATAAAGGAATACAGGGAAAAGAAGCTGAACAGTCCATGGAGGGATAGGCCAATAGAAGAATCATTGAAGCTTTTTGATGACATGAGACGAGGCATGATTGAGGAGGGCAAAGCAACACTCAGAATGAAACAGGACATGCAAAGTGATAACTTCAATATGTATGATTTGATCGCTTATCGTATAAAGGCAAGTATCACCTGAATACTCTTTGATTCATTAAAATTTTACACAGTCGCTGATATTTTCATTGTTTGACTTGCGATACAGTATACTCCCCATCCACATGCAGGAGACAAGTGGTGTATTTATCCCAGTTATGATTACTCTCACTGCATCGTGGATTCTCTTGAGAATATCACGCATTCTGTAAGTTCCTCATTCCTATAGACCGAGTTGATTGTGACAAAATCAGTATCTCGATTTGTTAGCTTCTTTTTATTTATTTATCTCATTGTTTTCTATATGAGCCATATGCCTTGAGATACATTTAGAGATGAGGCATCTGCTCAGTATATGAGTTGTTCATTGGGTGAGTTGTTTGTGAGTTGCCTGGCTCACACCTAAAGGGTCTACATTTTTTGGAGGTGTATACCTCATTTCTACTCGGTTGCATTGAATGCTTTGAAAGGCGATCTTGCCATTTTGATTTGCATAAGGGAGATGTTACACTTAATGAACTTTGTTTGTCAACTACCTAAATCCTAGAGATATCTCTTTGTTACAGTTGAAAGCAGACCATTGTGTTTGATTCCTCCCTAATAAAATCCCCACAACCATTTTCTGATTTTTCAGCGTGTTTGGGCCAATGTTACCTAAATTGCCAACCCCTGCGTTTCTCGTTTTGAATCTTTTGATCCGGATTACGGGTCATTAGTGATCAAGATCGCTATTGTTACTGATCCAAAATTAATGTTCTATACTCCTACTGTAGATTAACTTGTAGTGTCTATCTATATTCAATACATAGAGATTTATACCTTGATTTATGCACCGACATGCATACATATAAAACTATGCATGCTGGACCTATAAGAAGAGTATTCATCATTTCACAAACACACATGTTACAACATCAATTTGTATATAAAGCTACACTCTATGGGCTACTGTATGTATTGTAGTATTCCACATGATCTACTCATAGCATACCACACTTTAGAGTAAGTAGCATACTGTGTACCCCTTCCACTTCCCATACCACATTCTGGATCAACCTGTGATCCAGGTAAACTTGGTTCGGGCACATTTTTTGGAAGTGGTGTGGTAATTGTTTTACTTTTAAGGTTGATTTGAAAAGCAAATTTCAGAATGAATCAGACACTGAACCTCTATCATTTATTATCATCATGCATAATCATCGTTTAACCTTTTACCCAAAAAATTGGGGCTGGCTTTTAGATGGTAGATTGGACAAGCTTTCACCGATCGGATGCCCAGTTGATATCTGCCTCTTCCTCTTTTATTTGGCCTCTTGGAACCTGCCATGGCATAGGCACATACTGGCACTATTCACATGCTAACATGGGCCCATTGCCCAACTACTACATGCACGCCCCAAAGGCAGGCAAGCAAAGTTTGTTTCTATAGGGGCAGTTGCTGGGCAAGCTGCTAAGCACAAACCGCCCAGACACATGAAAGGCCATTAGTGAGTAGTTGCCTGCTTAAAATAGCAAGGAACCCGCTGACACCCAATTATTAACCCAACTCACTTGCCAACATGGTGAAGCCCCATATGGACCATAAATAATCTATTCTGCGCTACCCTCAGAGGGAATTTGTCAATAGTTGATGTGTGAATAAAATAATCATTCTTTGATTTATTTTTAATCAAAATTCTCTTCACTTTCTTAGCTCATTCAACCCCCACCCCCCCCAACTTTAGCTTCTATAGATCAGGTTAGGAAAAGAACTCGAGCATTCTTTTTATTTGGATTTGTTTGGATCCAACAAGGACTTCCATTTTAGGATGTTTTCAGTCAAGGCATCACTCTTAAGGGTTATGTATTTGCTTTTTTGTATGGATTATTCCTGTAGGCTGAAAACCTTGGAGGATTAACATGCAATTGGAACAAACTGTTCTGTATAGTTCTTATCAGAAATCCTGCTATATCTCTGATGTGATAGGCTTGTGATTCAATTATTCAAAATGATAAAAAATGGATTTTATTCAATCATGGTTTCTTATGCATGTCTACTGACTTTCATATGACTGTTATGCAGCTATGTACGCTTGAATTTGAGACTCGTCGCGCTTCATACTATTGGTTATTAGAAGCGCTGGACCTTTACAAGCCTTATGTCTGGGAGTATTCACGTTTGAATGTGACTAACACAGTGATGTCCAAGCGTAAGGTGTGCCACCTTTTTGAATAAATTGATCTGAGTTTAAAGATTTAACCCTTTTATTTTTTTCCTTGATTATTTAACTTTGTATTCGTTATGTTTGCTGTTTTAGTTGAACCGTCTAGTGACTGAGAAGTGGGTGGATGGTTGGGATGACCCTCGTCTAATGACCCTAGCTGGTTTACGACGTCGAGGAGTGACCTCAACTGCTATTAACACTTTTATCCGAGGAATTGGAATCACTAGAAGGTGCTTGCTTCTGCACATTCATGTGACTCATTTCTTACGTAAAAACAGATACTTTTTGTTTAAATGGAAACCAATATCTAACTTCCAAATCAATTTTTTTTTATCAATTCGAAAAAACTTCCAAATCGTTTTGATATATCCTGTTGTTTGTTGAAGTCACATTATCTATTGTGTGGTTGGATTCTTTTGGTGGAATCTTGAAGTAGCTAACATGTCAGTCTCTTCTCTTTGCTGCATTCTTTAAAGTAGTATCATAATGCTGCTATATAGATCTGTAGTACTACCTGCATATCCTTTCAGGTTTTGTGGCCATGTTAATACATATCTGCAGTCTGAAATTGATTATATTTCTATCTTCTGAAAAAAATGGAAAAAGAAAAAAGACATTAGTGATAATGCTCAAGATGGTTCTGGTATTTATGAAATAGTTTCCTAAGAAATAGCTTTTGTTTTTTTCCTTAATTTAGATAATATTACATTTGAATTTTATGTTTATATTCTGGTATCTTTTGATGTGTCTTGGCGTGTTAGGCTCCAAAGTTGCCATATCCTTTCTAAGTTGCTGAATCTGTCACCCTTTATTTATTTAGGACAACAATCATTTTAGGGTCCAAGTTAGAAAAAGAAAAGGGTAAAGTCTTGCGCTCCAGCAGCTAGTTGGTTCAACAGGGATGTGATGGAGAACAGTTGAATCACAATAAGCCTTAGCACTTGATTTGAGTTTTCAGGTTTGATGTCACGTCAAATCTGGAACCTTTGATTGCGGCAGACCTCCGATAATAGGATGATCCCGCGCCCCAAAATAATCCAATATAATTAGGGAAGAAATATCAAAGAAACTGTTTCCTTCACTATTCATCCATGCAATGATGCAAGAGTCTTTACTATATACCATACCCAATGCAAAAGAAACCCGAAATGCTGTTTGGTTGCCACATAAGAGGGATTTCTTCTCATTTTATTTAAGCGTAATTATGCATTAGAAATCATAGTTTATATAAATTATGTGTTATCAAGATTATTTTGAATACTTGCCAAAATCTCTAGTACACAATTTTGTTAACTAAAATGAAACTCTTTATCTGTTGTAAATTCTCATGGTTTCTCATACTGCAGTGATAATAGTTTGATCCGTTTGGATCGCCTTGAATATCATATTAGAGAAGAGATGAACAGAACAGCACCTCGCTCAATGGTCGTACTACATCCTCTCAAGGTATTTGATGCAATCGTTAACTTACTGATTTTGAAATCACTGTGCTTGGTTTCTGATCTATTCTTTGTGTATTCAGGTTGTTATTACCAATCTGGAAGTTGGATCAATAATGCATCTTGATGCGAAGAAATGGCCTGATGCTCATGCAGATGATGCCTCGGCTTTTTACAAGGTGATCATGGAACTCTCTAGCTAAAGTGGGGAATTAATGCAGGGGCATTTCACACCGGGCTCGAGTGGGGTAGCCTGTGGGATGCGGGGACACACTCGGGGTGGGCGGCCCATGTGATTTGGGGCCCAAGAGCCCACGAGGGGGGTTCGGCCGAGGTCCCAACCCATGAGATGTGGGGCCTGGGCTATGAGATAAATGGATTAATTCACCATACTCTAACAGTTTAAGCTTTTAGAGCAAGTGGTTAATTGTCCTGCATCAAATTGGTATCAGAGCGGGAGGTCTCGTGTTCGAGACTCCTCATCGGGGGTGATTAATGCAGGGGCATTTTCACACCAGGCTCGAGTGGGGTAGCCCGTGGGATGCGGGGACACACTCAGGGTGGGTGACCCATGTGATTTGGGGCCCACGGGGGAGGTCTCGTGTTCGAGACTCCTCACTGGGGGTGATTAATGCAAGGGCATTTCACACTGGGCTTGAGTGGGGTAGCCCGTGGGATGCAGGGACACACTCGGGGTGGGCGGCCCATGTGATTTGGGGCCCACGAGCCCACGAGGGGGGTTTGGCCGAGGTCCTAACCCATGAGATGTGGGGCCTGGGCTATGAGATAAAGGGATTAATTTGCCATACTCTAACAGTTCGAGCTTTTAGAGCAAGTGGTTAATTGTCCTGCATCAGGAATGCTCTCTGTTTCAAGTTTCTTGTTTAAATGTTCACAATTCTATTGCGTATTGGAACTGATTCATGTCTTATTTATCTGGTGGTTCTAGTAAACTATGATACTTATTTTTTAAGACTTGCTTGTTGAATGGTCCGAGTTGCCCCTTGCTACTTTCGTAATTGCCAGACCATATTTGCTGATTTCTTATATAGACTAGTCTTAGAATGGAAAATGGTTTTTGATATATTTTTCATGATTTGGTGGGGAATCCTATGTAAATGTAAAGATAAAGGAAACACGGAATATATAGAATAGGTTACAGTCTGCCCTTAGGCTGAGACAACATTCTTACCAAAGAATGACCCGTTACACCATCATAAACATGTTCAAAGCCAGAAAAGGATACATATTTGGAATCCTCTCATTTTTTTTTTTTTTTTTTTTTTTTTTTTTTTTGTTTTTTGGATTTTTTTCCAATATTTTTTCTTAAGATATATATATTTTTATCCTTAATTTTTTAAAACCATTATGGGGCATATATATATTTTTATCCTTAATTTTTTAAAACCATTATGGGGCTGTAATGTAACAATCGAACGGCCGGCCATTATGCTGGGTGTTACCGTTATCGAATACCTTGGCCCTTACCTTCTCTAAAAGAAAAAAAAAAGAAGGAAAAAAAAAACACTCGCAAATATCCACCCTTGCATCCTTTGATGTTAGAATATCTGTCGATTCGACTGTGGAACCCCCTTAATTGTAAATGTCGACCAATCATACCTCTTCACCATATCTAGATTTAGGACCAGCAAATGATTGCCCATGTTCTCTTCAGAGCTCCAGCAACATTTTTTTCGAGTAGTCCCCAAGACCCAAGTAGAAATTGTCTTTTTAAGACTATTGAGTACTCGGATTCTCCTCATGAGACTCCACAACGCAATCTCAAGCCAGAACTAGGCATTTTAGGTTCATGAATGTGTGAAATATTTTATTCTTTGGCATTCTTGTTCCCTTAATGTCAATGTTTATAGACAAGGTCCATAACTTCTTTTTGCAGAATCCTTCTCTTCATGTGTGCATGCTTTCTTTGATAGGTAAGTTCGAACCTGACCTATGACTCATTGTTGCAGTTATTATAGCCTAGCCATTTGGGCATGGGTTTCAAGCTTCCATTTGTATGTTTCTTTAAACCCTAATGAAGATAGCACCTGGCTGTCTAGAAACCCTAATTAAGATAGCACCTGTCTGGTCCAATTCTGGTTGGGACCCAAACCAAGCGGATTTGACCAGTCTGAAACATATTAATGATCATTCGGAGTTTTCTGGAATGATCATCGATGGAGACGCTAAAAGTGCTATTGCATGGGCTTTTGGATCGTTCTTGGAAGTGTTACTTTACAGTAAATGAAATTAGAAGGCTATTATCTCTGTACCCAGTTTCTTTTAACCTTATCCTTAGAGAAGCCAATTCCTTCTTATTACCTGGATAAGGAATCTCTGACTCTGGATTCCTTGTACATTGGAGACGCGTGGATAACACTTCTAATGAAAGTTCATCATTACCAGTGAAAAAAAGTGGCAATTTCAAGGCATTTTGGTTTTGTTGTTTGTTGGGTCCCTTGCTTGTGTTTCCTTTTTCTTCTCATTAATGGGGGCAGCAGTAGTTACTGGATTCTTCTACTTTGGGTAGCAACGGCTCTCATAAGTCCTATGGTTCTAGGTGCTTTGACTATTCAAGTGGTTTGTTTATCTCTCTCTTCCTGCTGTCTTTGGCCAATGCTTGCTTCTTTTTCTATTCAACTGCTTATGACATGTGGTCTCATTGATTAATTTGACTTCTTTACTAAATTTCTTGTTTTCTGTGATTTGTTATGTCGATACTGTTGCTATATCGTTATATGAAGTTTTCATTGCATTATAAGTGCACGGTTTAATTACTCAAAAGTGAAGTGGTTCTTAGTGACTGTTGGGAGACTTGGGGCCTGAATCAACATGTGATTGGGTCAAGTACCATGTTGAGTCAACTGTGTTGAACTTTCTTCTTCTTCTGACTACAATTATTTGATTTCTTTGTAGTATTTACATATGCAGATCAAATTATGAATACTTCACTAATAAGTTATCTTTTCGTTGTCCGTGTCCTTGCCTCAGGTTCCTTTCACAAATGTTGTTTACATTGAGCGTTCTGATTTTCGGACTAAGGATTCAAAAGACTACTATGGGCTTGCTCCTGGTAAATCTGTTCTACTAAGGTGCGTGTTTCCCATGTCTCCCTCTCGGAAATTGCTTGCTAAGAGTATTGTATGCCTGCTGCTTGAAATTATCGGTTCACTATCCCAATGACAGGAATTATTATGTCCTGTGCCACTGTTAAAGTTTTCAACAGTTTTTCCTTCTAACTACTGTGGCTTTTCGTGCATTTGTATTCATGCAGATACGCGTTCCCTATAAAATGCACCGAAGTTGTATATGGGGATGATAAGGAGACTGTAGTTGAGATCAGTGCTGAGTATGATCCTTCCAAAAAGACAAAGCCCAAGGTATTGGTCCTCCTGGTTGATCTTTTTGGGGCATTGCATTAAATACTTGATCGGAAGATATGGTTTTTCTTTATCGACCCTGCAATGGCAGTAGTGGGGCCCAATTTTCAGTTGTTTAAATGACTCATATGGTGAGGCATTTCATTGAATGGGCCATACTCCAATGTCCCATATCAAATGATCAAAACCATATGACTAGTGGCTTGCAAGTGGATGCTTAATGCCATGGCCCATATTTAATTGAAAGGGGGGTGGGGGGTGATGGGGCCCACCAAAATGAATGGTTCAATCACAACAAGGTGGGACCTATGTGTACAATTTTGGGGGCAGATCCAATTGCTTGATCTAACAATGTATACTTATTTATCTTTCGCTGTATAAGTAGCACACTTCAACAATGGAAATTCATGACATAGTTGAAATTTTTTGGTAGGGTGTTCTTCATTGGGTAGCGCAACCTTCTCCAGGTGTTGAGCCTCTTAAAGTGGAAGTCAGGTTGTTTGACAAACTATTCCTTTCTGAGGTGAGTGGGTAGCGCATCCTTCAGGTTCACAGAGTCATCACCAATCTCATCCATGACTCACTGCCCATTCTTATTTATTGCATCAGAATCCTGCCGAACTTGATGACTGGCTAGCTGATCTGAACCTACATTCCAAAGAAGTGATACCCGAAGCATATGCTGCGCCCACTCTTGCGAATGCTGTAATGGGTGACAAGTTTCAGTTTGAAAGACTGGGTAAGCTTGAGTCCTGTTTTAATTGATTGCTTATTTAGACGTTGACCATGAGGAATTGCTCTGAATCCGCTCTCCATGTGCACTAATCAACAGTTTGTAGGGTTTTTACCTTTTACTAAATGGTACTTGATGGCAGTTTATGATCATCTAATCAATGATTCTGAAGAGTGAAGGACAATCGAAGGAGTAACCTGCTGGATAGATTGTCCAAAGTTGATGTTTGGATCTTTCCTGCAACTAAATGGTGTATTCCTAACCATTAATTGGTTGGTTAGGTCTATCAATCAAAGGAATTCTTGATAAATATGGCCAGTCCAAGGTTTGTCCCACAAGATGGACCCTCCAGATTGATAATTGGACTTCTCCGTTTTAATCAATCTTAACTGCCTTCCATGGAGTGCAGCTAGCTACAATGCTTACAGTGAAGGCTAATGCTGTTCCTCGTACATGCTTCTGAGCACGATTCTTTCTTGGATTTGTTCTTCGGGTTGAATTTTAATTAATTAATTTATAATTTTATTATTATTATTATGATCATCATCTAAGCTTTATCATGACCAATTGGGGTTGGCTACACTAATCCTTTTCTGCCATTCCACCCTATCCAGGAAATTAATTAACTTTTGATATGCTGTGTTACTCTTGTTCCAGGCTACTTCTCTATCGATCCAGATTCTAGTGCGGGAAAACTTGTCTTCAACAGAACTGTTACTCTTCGCGACTCCTATTCAAAAGGTGGGAACAAATAAGTGTCCCATGAATGCAAATTTGAACTTTTTTAGCATGAAATACCAACTAATTAATTATGCTGTATGCATCAAAAGCGGTCGTTAGACATGTAAATACTTGGAACAGCTGTTTGCTTTGCAGAGCTTCATACAACGTAAAATCATATCACTTTTTGGTTCTTGCCTGTGGGTGTGTGCCAGAGGCTTTGTTTTGTGAGGACTAGGAAACTGAGATTTCTTGCCATTGCATCAGGCCTCCATTGACAGTCAAGATGAGCTTTTCACCCTTTGTGGATACAGTTCATTGACCATCATGATGATGTGCTTGTTCAGGGCCTGCTGCTAGGTGCAGGGGAAAAAAAAATAAATAAAAAAAATAAATCCAGATAGCTTCTTCATCTCCTCCAAATTAATCCCATGGATGGATGTCGATACGGCAAGTGTTTGCAAGTGCTTGTAAGTGCGCTGGTGGATGTTTGATGGCAATGTACTGAAGCGGTTGATTTGACTGGTCAGGTCCGGAGTTGGCCATTCAACCAGTCAGGTTTTAGCTCCCCGTCCTACCATAAAAATAGCACGTCCACACCCAGCTAGTTCGTAGTACCCTCCAGCAGATGCATCCTTGCCATGATATGGGCGTGGATTGGGTACTACCATCACCAGGACCTAGTTAGAGACGGACAGTCCTGCCTGGGGCTCTGTGGGGCCCACTTTGGTTATATGTTTTATCCATGCTGTCCATTCATTTTGGAAGTTCATTTTAGAGCCTCATCCAATAGAGGCAAATTGAATGCTCGAGTGGGTGACACCACAGGAAACAGTGGGGACTGAATGCCTACGGTTGAAAAACTCTTGGGGCCACAAGTTTTGGATCAAACTCTTAGGGCCACAAGTTTTGGATCAAATTGATATTTATGTTTCCCTTCATCTAGGTCTGTGTGACCTTATGAACATATAGGGTGGCAAATAAACATCACGGTGGGCCCAAGGAATGTTTCAACTGTGGGTGCCATTGTCACTACTGCTTCCTGTGGTGTGGTCCACTCAACCCTTCAATCTGCTTCTTTTTTGGACTCATGCCCTAAAATGATCTGTCAAAATGGATGGCCAGTGTGGATAAAACACATACATCATTGTGGGTCCAATAGAGGCCCTTGCAGGACCGTCGGTCTCTAGCTAGGTCCTGGTGGGAGTAGTACCCAATCTGCGCCACCATGAAACCATGCAAACCAATAGTCAGGCCAATCTAATAATTAAGTGGGCCACACCTGAATTTTGAGGTTTTTGGTGTATAATGTTTTTCTATGGTGTGGATCACCTGATGGTTGGATCAGATCGATTTTATGTTAGTCGAATCATGAGATGCCTATGGTGGAAGGGTTGGATGCCATACACCGCCTGGGCCCACAAGCTCGACTCTACGGCTTTTTTTTTTTGGGTAAAAATAGATAATGTACTTTTAGTTATTTTACTCACCAATTCAAAAAGTTAAGGTATTGTTGTGATTTTCAGGAAATTTAAGGTAAAAATCCTTAAATAATATCAGGGGCAATGATTTAGTTTTTGGGATTCTTAAAAAATCTTCAGGAGTTATGTTTGTACCAAATCATATGTTAACCAACTAAGATTTGGAAGAGGTGCTTTCTGGAGGTTGAAATGACACAAATGCTTTCATCTCAGTTTCTCCTCCGAGAACTATCAAAGTTGAGAATTGTGGGGCCCACGTAGTGTATGTTTTTTTTTTTTACACACGCACACACACACCCACACACTCACACCACACGCGCACACCTCACACACGCCCGCAGTGGGATTTCACCACCGTGGGTACTCGAACCCTTGACCCGGTGTTCAAACTCCAAGGAGTCTACCACCCGGGTAAGAGTACGGACCCTGTATGTTTGATGTCTATCCCGTCTAGCAGACGCACTCCACCTTGATAATCGGACAAAATAAAATTGGCCAATTGAATCATTTTATATGAGCCACACTTGAAATTGGTTTTTTTTTTTTTTTTTTTTTTTTTTTTTCGCATTGTACATTGTTTTTATGGTGTGGCTCACCTGATTGCGGGATAGGCTTGAGTCTTGTATAGCTGATTATCATGCTAGGATGCATCTGTTGGACAGGTTGAATGTCATGCATGCATCATGTGAGTCCCACAGGCAAAAAACAATATAGGATATTTGGGTCATTTCAACCACTGAAACACCTCTTTTATAATTTTGGTTCCTCCAAATGACATTCTTTAACAGGTCATTTGGGTCATTTGATCAATGGTCTTTAATATAGACGGCCTAGATCATCCACACAAAAATAGGTCCAATCAATAGTTACATACCACCTTGGATTGCTGGTGATTCTAAAGAGTAACTTCTGTTAGGCAATCTTAGCCATCCATCCATGCTAGGAAAAATGATGGCTAAATCAAGGATGGTCCACTTGGTGGATCCAAACCAGTCATTAGGTTCAGTATATATTTAATGGGCTACAACATGAAAATCACACAGATGAGATGATCCAATCCTTCATCAAGCTGGCTTTCTTTTTTATAGTCATCCATTTTCTGAGCCATGTAAGGGGTAGTTAGGGTTCACTTCTCTCACAAATGTGGTTAGTTAGAACTGTAAACAATCCATGATATCGGCGTCAACTAATGGATGGATGAATAGTGCCTTGGCCTTTTTTTTTTTTTTTTTTTTTTCATACAATATCTTGACCATCCATTCTAAATGCAACTAATCTGATGGTTAGAATTGTCAAATCAGTTCGATTTTTACATGGTTGCCAACGAAATGGGTGCTCCACTTAATGGACTGCTCAGATCAGTCAACTGGACTTTCTAAGTGTCGTGATGCAGCTAGGAGAACTAAGACATATAGTACTCTACGAGCATGGCTGCAACCCATGGTCTGGGCTATTCTTCTGAATTCTGATGGAGAACCTCCCTTTAATTCCCCGGTGAACGGGGCTTTGCACAATAATGGGGCGGGTCCACTCATCAAGTGGGCCGCATATGCATGATGAACATGGACCATTGGCCATTTTCTTTCTACAAATCAGTCCTCTTAGACGCATGTGTCCCTTTCGATGAATTGAGCAGCTTGAAGCTCATGGCCAGTTTAAGAAGGGCTCCAATGAACGTCTCTGATCTCGAACTCTTGTGCAAACAATGATCCCACTGCTGAGTACAAAATTCCCTTCAGTCCACCTCTCTTCTTAAGCCTTGTACACATGGTGATGTAGAGCGGGTTGTGGACACTTTCATGTCCAAGATGGACTGGAGAAGGCCTGATCGGAGGTGGAAGTGATCGGGACCATCAGAATCCAAAAACAAGCATATCTTGCAAACTAGAATGAGTTATTTGACGTACATATATGATTTTAGGGTAGGAGAAGCTACTTTAGCTACCCAACCCTGCTGCGCTGAGTTGCCCATGCCAAATTTATAAGATTCCATCAGATTGATGGTGGAAAATCTTTTTTAATTTTATTTTTACTATTTATTGTAAGTTTAAAAAAGGCTTAGAAAATTTAGGAGAATAACTTGGTTAGGCCAAGTATGACATTTACTATTTTTGGCCGAAAACCATGAAGTCTAGTAGAAATCACGAACCTCTATAAATTAGTAAGTTCACCGTACATTTTTTTAGATGGAGTTTGAGTTGGAGTTTGATTTTTAAACTTCTTCCTAGTTGGATATCACTATTTAAAGGGTTGTAAATTCATTTTTATTATTACTCAATTAAAATTTGAATCTTAAAATTTATTTATATTTTCCTATTTCCGGAGGAATCTCTCTCGTGGGGCCATGAGTCCAGAGAATTTGGAGTAATTATACCCTTGGGGAAGACGGTGATCGACCTCATCACATTCATCTCGTGAGTCCATGAGTCTAGAGAAGCTATGTGAATTTGGAGTAATTATAACCTTGAGGAATACGGTGATCGACCTCATCATGTTCATCCGTGCATCACATGGGTGGGCCAAAATAACACTTGCGTACTCTTCTTAGGCATCACCACTCTGAAAATGCACCAATACGGACCATCTTATCCATCCAATCAAGGATCTACAAATGGATGATCCAGATTATTCACAAGAGAGTTCCAACCACCAAACAAATTAAGTGGCCCATGTATTTAACAGTCCATCCAATGTGGACCATATTGTATTGCCAATGTCTCTCAAGAATCACCTTCATTAGACCATCTTAACCATCTAGTGACGACAATGGCCCCTGTGCCTATTTTCAGCTAATCCAAGTACAGAAGCTGGGAATCTGCCCAATTTCTCACCATGCATCCTTGAATTGTGTAAAAGAAAAAGAAAGGGAATGAATATAAGAAATTGAAATCCAAACATTATCAATTTTATTCTTTGGTACTTATGATCGAAAGCAAAATACATAATTTGGGCCTCATATAAAAAGCCCATTACGAGCAGAAACACCATACAATCCTCAAAGCAGCTACAACTCATATATATATGATACTGCTTGTATTAAGGAGGGGTCTGACGGCAATTAAGGAGGGGTATATATATGATACTGCTTGTATTAAGGAGGGGTCTGACGGTAATTAAGGAGGGGTCGGACGGCAATTGTACTTCGATTTGCATTACCGATACGGCTGACCAGCAGGAGTTCCGCTCGGGACAGGTTTAGTCCTGTTGAGCGCGGGATAAGTAATCTGATGGTGCTCTGCCGGAAAAGTACAACTCAATTAGTTGGAAGTAATGTTTACAAATGTTAATATGGCTTAGATTGAGTATTGAAACCATGGAAATGCGATGTGATGTGTGCGTGTAAATCGGACCATTGATACGGTGGAAAGTTTAGCATTGTTCTGATGGTTAGGATCATCTGGTTGCTGCTTTTTCTTGGCCCTGGCCCATCTATATATCATCATTTGGGGTCCATGCGCACGTGCCACGTGTGTTGAGTGGATTTTTAATGAAATATGATAGTCTTATATATATAAGATGCTAATGAAAGAGAAATTGCAATGTGATACTCACCAGTAAGGAAATGTTGGACGATTTGGCGAGCTGATATCTCAGTTGGGATGAGAAGAGTGGAAAGGAGGAGGATGCATAGAAGCATACAGCCCTTTGTAGCCATCTCTTCTTTTGTATACCATGTTTTTGAACCAGCAGAGGCTATTTATAATCCTTTTACATAGAGTACAGAGAGATTGGTTTTTCTCTTTCTTGAAATTTCCTGGAAATTGCTTCCGTTTTTATTTATTTATTTATTAAAGTCTTTCAACTGCACGTAGTAACCGTGCTTCCAAGAAATTCAGTGAGTGTTGCCTTACACTGCACGCATGGAAAGTATGTACACTGATCAGGACCTTTGGTCAGATGGTCCATCTTGAAGATAAGCTGAAATTTGTATTATTGGACAAATCTTCCTTTCAGTCGTTACGAATTTTTTGGGTCGATTATGGACCACTGCTTTATTCCTTTTGGAGCCACATGTGGACTTTCAAGATATTTTTGGCATATGTAAAGATATCATATTAATGATCCATTGCTCTCAAACAACTTATAGAAGTTATAGTGATTTGACTTCAAAATCTGAATGATCCACGTGAAGCAGCACCTCATGAAACACCTTGGGCCCAATATTTTACTTTGATCCAAAGCTCTGGTGGTCCATGAAAAATGAAAACAGTTTCCTCCCTTGATTTGCATTTCTCTTTGCTATGGCCCACCAGAATTTTAGATCAGGGTTAAAATTTGTCCCTTAAGCTTTCATGGGATTCCGTATCTCATGGACCGCTCAGATTAGACACCCAGGACACGTGTGCGAAGGTGCGCACGTGCATATATATATATATATATATATAGAGAGAGAGAGAGAGAGAGAGAGAGAGAGAGAATCCCGGTCTCCTGCGCACAAGGCCGCACAGAGTTTCCATGCGAGCTTGTATATGAGCGGTTAGATTCTACTCACGGCTGGGATTCGGCAGCAGTGAGAATGAGAGAGTCTGCAGAACAAAGACTCGTGCCAAGATTTTCTCAATCTTATGGGATTGCGTAACTCAGTTCCCTTGGCTTACTGAGTAAACTCTGTGGGGTCCATCATTATTTATTTATTTTTATTGACTCCGTCCATATTAACAGATAATTTTAAGGCTTTAGCTCAAAATGGAAGCATATCAAAATCTCAAGTGGACCACACCACAGGAAACGGTGTGATTGAACCTCTACCATTGAAAAATTCTTAAATGCCACAGAAGTTTTGGATCAAGCTGATGTTTGTGGTTTCTCTTCATACATATCTTTTTGATCTTATGAACAGTTTGGATGATAAATAAACATTACTATGGGCCCTAGGAAGATTTCAATGGTGGAAATCATTATTCCACACTGTTTCCTGTGGCATGGTCTACTTAAGCTTTGGATTTACTTCAATTTTTGGATCAACCCTTAAAAGTAGCAGGAAAAATGGATGGACGGTTTGGATAAACTACATACATTCACAGTGGGCCCAACCGAGTTTACTTAGTACAATAAAAGCATACCTGAGTAACTTACACATTCTGATTCCTGAAAATTATGGTGAGGTGTCAACGGACCGCGACTTCCTGTAACACAAATATTTGTGGGCCCCACCACTATGTTTTTGTTGCATCCAATCCGTCGATATGTTTTTTCACCTCATTTTAGAACATGAGCCCAAACACGAGGGAGACCCAAAACTCAAGTGGGGGCCACGAGTGAGTATTGAACGTCCACCGTTGAAAAATTAGTGGGTCCAAATAAGTTTTGGATCAGGGATATAACTGTGTTTTCAGTTCATCCATGTAGGAATCACCTTATGAACGGTGTGGATGGCATATAAACATCACTGGTGGTACAATGAAGGTTTTAACGGTGGTATCATGAAAGTTTTAACGGTGTAATGGACAGTGTTTTGTAGGCCGATCATAAGGTGATTGATGTATGTGTTTTCCATTCATCCATGCCTGTGTAATCTTATCGAGTAAAATAGATGGATGGAGTGGATAAAATAGGTAAATCATGGTGGGCCCCACAGAGTTTACTCAACATGTTAAGCATACTTAGTTGCTTAGTACATGTAATCCGCTTCCGGTTATGATGGAGGTGGTACCGATGCATTCAGGGACGCGGATTGTCTTCTTACTTTGCCAGTCGCTAGATGGCTATTGTAAGGTACTTTGTGGGCCCACCATGATATATGTGTTTAATCCATGCCGTCCATCCATATTGAATGATTAGTTTAGGGCATGATCTAAAAACGAGGTAGATCTAAATCTCAAATGGACCACACCACATGAAACAGTGGTGATTCAACGCTCACTATTAAACAGTGGTGATTAACCTATTTTATCCACTTCGTTCATCCATTTTATTAGATAAGATTACACAGACATGGATGAATGGAAAACACAAATATCAGCTTGAGCCAAAACTAGGACTGGCGTGAAGAGTTTTTCAAAGGTGGACATTCAATTCACACTTTTTCTTATGGGGTGCTCCACTTGAGCTTTGGATATGCTTGAATTTTGGGCTCAACCCATAAAATGAGTTGGAAAAATGGATGGACGGTGTGGATAAACCACATACATTAATTCATGGTGGGCCCAACATAGTTTTGTTGAGCATGATAAAAGCTATAAAGTAACTCAGTGTGAGCAATTTTATTTCACAGGACCCTGCTACAGCGGGATGGCAAATAAACATTACAGCGGGCTTAGGAAGTTTTTAACGACGGTGTTTAATCACAACTGTTTTCCTGTGGTGAGGTCTATTTGAGATTCGGATATACTTTGTTACTTGGCTCATAATTGAAAAAGATACATACATTATGATCAACCAAAAGAGCACCATCCAATAGCTTCCTAGCTATGTACAACATGCGCGCACGTCATTGTTTTACAAACTCTCTCACTCTCACGGTTGTCGAATCCCAGCCGTGAGCAGAATTTAACAGCTCATATACAAGTTCACATTAAAGCTCCGTGCGGCCTTGTGCGCAGGAGACCATATATATATATATATATATATATATATATATATGGGTTTAGGTACTATGCGCTTGAGCTCACGATATGCTCCCATGAGGTTGAGCTGTGTGGGCCCCACTGTGATGCGTTTCGACCATCAACACCGTGCATTTGATGGGTTCCCTTTAAATTATGGGATATCCCAAAAATCAGTCGTATACGGAACTCTGGTGGGCCATACCATCTAAAATTATGTGAAGACACTGTTAAAACATATAAAAGCACTTGGTGGGGCCCACCTGAGTTTTGCATGCACCTGAAACTTGGTCTGAACCCTCATTCAAGTGGGACACACATAATGGATGGGCTGGATTTGCAAACCACATCTCGGTGGGCCCTAAAAAATGGTTATGAATGTTTTTATAGTGCACGGCCCCTCTCCACTTCTGTATGTGGTGTGGCCCACACAAGTCACGGATTGACTTGATTTTTGAGACCTAGGCCCACAATGGAATGGTGCATCTGACTGATGGGGTAGATGTTCGAAACGCATCACGGTGGGGCCTACACAACTCGACCTCATGGGACGGACTCGTGAGGTCGAGCGCATAGTACCTTTTTCACATATATATATATATATATATATATATATATATATATATATATATATATATATATATATATATATATATATATATATATAAGGAAATGCTCACCTGCACACCAGTTCGCACCGAACTAGTGTGAACTTTTTTGAGAACCCATCATACGTGATGTGGATCCAAAATCTGAACCATTCATGTGAAGCAGCACCTCGTGAAACCCCCCAGGCCCAAGTTTTACTTTGATCTAAAACTTTGATGGGCCATGAAAAATGAAAACAGTTTCCTCCCTTGATTTGCATTTTTCTTTGCTATGGCCCACCAGAATTTTAGATCAGGGTGAAAATTTGTCACATGGAGTTTCATGGGATTCCGCATCACATGGACCGTTCAGATTAGACACCCATGACACGTGTGCAAAGGTGCACACGTGCGTAGGTGCGCAGGTGAGCATGACTATATATATATATATATATATATATATATATATATATATATATATATATATATATATATATATATGGGGAAAAGGTACAATGCCCTCGAGCTGACGATAAGCTCCCGTGAGGTCGAGCTGTGTGGGCCCTACCGTGATGTGTTTCGACCATCAACACCGTGCATTTGATGGGTACCCTTTAAATTATGGGATATCCCAAAAATCAGCCGTATACGGAACTCAGGTGGGCCATACCATCTAAAATTATGTGAAGACATCGTTAAAACATATAAAAGCGCTTGGCGGGCCCACCTGAGTTTTGCATGCACCTGAAACTTAGTCTGAACCTTCATTCAAGTGGGACACACATAATGGATGGGCTGGATTTGCAAACTACATCTCGGTGGCCCCTCAAAAATGGTTATGAATGTTTTAATGGTGCACGGCCCCTCCCCACTTCTGTATGTGGTGTGGCCCACACAAGTCACGGATTGACTTGATTTTGAGACCTAGGCTCACGATGGAATGGTGCATCTGACTGATGGGGTAGACGTTCGAAATGCATCACGGTGGGGCCCACACAGCTCTACCTCATGGGGCGTTAAAATCAGCTTGAGCGTATTGTACCTTTCCCCCCCCCCCCCCACACACACACACATATATATAGGAAAAGGTTCTATGCGGTCGAGCTCATGGGAACTTCCCATGAGGTCGAGCTATGTGGGCCCCACCATGATGCGTGCTGAACATCTACCCTGTAAGTTAGATACAACATTCTATGGTGGGCCTCTTGCTTAAAAATCAAGTCAATCCATGACTTTTGTGGGCCACACTACATACAAAAGTTGAGAGGGGTTATCCTCCCATTAAAACATTCATAATCATTTTTTGGACCCACTGAGGTGTGGTTCACAAATCCAGCTCATCTATTATGTGTGTCCCACTTGGATGACAGGTCAGACCAAGTTTTAGATGCATCCAAATTTTAGGTGGGCCCAACCAAGTGCTTTTATATGTTTTAGACATATCTTCACATTATTTTAGATGGTATGGCCCACCTGAGTTTATTGTACGGATGATTTTTGGGATATCCCATCATTTAAAGGGGACCAATCAAATTCATGGTGTTGATGTTCAGCACGCATCAAGGGGACCAATCAAATTCATGGTGTTGATTTTTGGGATATCCCATCATTTAAAGGGGACCAATCAAATTCATGGTAGGGTCCACACAGCTCGACCTCACGGGAAGTTCCCATGAGCTCATGCAACCATTTCCCAAGCATAAAACTTTTTGAGAACTCATCATATGTTATTTGACTCCAAAATCTGAATGATCCAAGTGATGACTCCAAAATCTGAATGATCTAAGTGATGCAGCACCACATGAAACCCTCAACTTTTACTTTGATCTAAAACTTTGGTGATTCATGAAAATAAAAAACAATTTCCTCCATTGATTTGCATCTCTAGGTTAAGAGATCTCTTTGCCACGGCTTATCAGACTTTTAGATCACGCATGAAAATTAGTGTGTGAGGTCCATGACACATGTGCGCAAGAGATCATATCTCTCTCTCTCTCTCTCTCTCTCTCTCTCTCTCTCTCTCTCTCTCTCTATATATATATATATATATATATATATATATATTGAAAAATTCTTCGCATGTTCATCGATAGTCTTGGAGTTATTTGATAATCTGGTGGCGTGTGACCCTTGATACCTAGGCACTTGAAAATAGTGCATGTGGCATATATAAACTCAAAATACAGTCTTGGAGTTACTTGTTTGTTGAAATAAGACTATTGGATATTTTTCAATTTTCACCGTCAGATTGCCAAGTAATTGCAATATTTTTTTTTAGTTCATGGTACATCCAAGCTAGATCCTATAATTTGAATGGTTTAATTTGACTTTGTTGTATTCCAAGTGTGCAATATCTAAGTGCCTGCATATGATCCATCACACTCTGACAGAGTATAGAAGTTTTTCTCTCCCAGTCAGCCACTCACACGGCAGAAATATTCCCTTGCTAGACTCCATGGACTTTTGAAAGGTATACGTCAATGACATGTGTTGCCCACCTGCAAGTAAGCATGTTTGATTCTGAGGTTACCACACATTCTTTGGGGTCCACACGGTACGTAAACATCCCGTATCTTACCTCAGTTTCAGGTAATTAAGAGCATTGACCCAAAGTCATATAAAGGCAGCGTCAACGACTATGTGTCAATTTAATAAGGCCGTAGTGGGTGTTTCCCTGACCATGGGGCCTACCTTAATGTGTGTTGTATATCCATACCATCCATCAGTTTTTCCAGCTTATTTTAAGGCATGGTATCAAAAAACAAAGAGATTCAAATCTTAGAGTGGACCACACCACTTGAAATAGTGATCATTGAAAGGCCACCATTAAAAAATTCCTAAGGCTCACACAGACGTGAATATCAAAAGGAAAACACAAATATCAGCATGATCAAACACTTTTGTGGCCTCAAGAAGTTTTTAATGTTGGACATTCAATCTCTACCATGTGGTTCACTTGAGATTCGGATCTACTTTATTTTTGGACCGCGCCCTAAAATGAGCCGGAAAAACTGATGGATGACATGGATATACAACACATATGTCAAAGTGGGCCCGACAATCAACAACATGTTAATAAGGTCCCATGATCATGGATCAAGGGAAAACACAAATA
This sequence comes from Magnolia changhungtana, assembly GCA_030180095.1. Classification (NCBI taxonomy): domain Eukaryota; kingdom Viridiplantae; phylum Streptophyta; class Magnoliopsida; order Magnoliales; family Magnoliaceae; genus Magnolia; species Magnolia changhungtana. The sequence continues at coordinate 12,615,308 of JASAUF010000471.1, read as the reverse complement.
TCAGCTTGATTTAAAACTTTTGTGGTCCTAAAAAGCTTTTAATGGTGGACATTCAATCTTTACTGCGTGGTCTACCCGTGATTTGGATCTGCTTGATTTTTTGGACAATGCCTTAAATTGAGGGGGAAATACTTATGGACAACTTGGCTCAATGTCAGCTCCACGGTCAGCAAGGATAAAGGGAAAATGTAGATATCAGCTTGATCTAAATTTTGAGGCTCCCAGAAGTTTTTTAACTATGGACATTCTTTGCATGTGAGGTGCATGACCCGTGCGCGCAAGAGATCTGCGCAAGATCTCTCTCTCTCTCTCTCTCTCTCTCTCTCTCTCTCTCTCTCTCTCTCTCTCTCTCTCTATATATATATATATATATATATATATATATATATATATATATATATCATTGAAAAATTCTCCAATTCTTAGCAAGTTCATCGATAGACTTGGAGTTATTTGATAATCTGGTGGCGTGTGACCCTTGATACATAGGCACTTGAAAATAGTGCATGTGGCATATATAAACTCAAAATACACGGACTAAATTGTAGAAGCAATATCTCTAGGTTAAGAGTCCAAATATCAGATTGGATGAACAATCCTAACCTTTGATCGGTGGTAACTTGTTTGATGAAATAAGACTACATATTGGATATTTTTCAAGTTTCACCGTCAGATTGCCAAGTAATTGCAATAATTTTTTTGTTCATGGTGCATCCAAGCTAGATCTTATAATTTGAATGGTTTAATTTGACTTTGTTGTATTCCAAGTGTGCAATATCTAAGTGTATGCATATGATCCATCACACTCTGACAGAGTATAGAAGTTTTTCTCTCCCAGTCAGCCACTCACGCGGCAGAAATATTCCCTTGCTAGACTCAATGGACTTTTGAAAGGTACACGTCAATGACATGTGTGGCCCACCTGCAAGTAAGCATGTTTGATTCTGAGGTTACCACACATTCTTTGGGGTCCACAGGGTACGTAAACATCCTGTATCTTACCTCAGTTTCATGTAAGAGCATTGACCCAAAGTCATATAAAGGCAGCGTCAACGACTATGGGTCAATTTAATAAGGCCGTAGTGGGTGTTTCCCTAACCATGGGGCCTACCTTGATGTGTGTTGTATATCCATACTATCCATCAGTTTTTCCAGCATATTTTAAGGCATGGTATAAAAAAAAAAAGAGATTCAAATCTTAGAGTGGACCACACCACATGAAATAGTGATCATTGACGTGAATATTAAAAGGAAAACACAAATATCAACATGATCAAACACTTTTGTGGCCTCAAGAAGTTTATAATGTTGGACATTCAATATATCCCATGTGGTTCACTTGAGATTTGGATCTACTTCATTTTTTGGACCGTGCCCTAAAATGAGCTGGAAAAACTGATGGATGATGTGGATATACAACACATATGTCAAAGTGGGCCCTACAGTCAACATGTTAATAAGGTCCCATGATCATGGATCAAGGGAAAACACAAATATCAGCTTGATTTAAAACTTTTGTGGCCCTAAAAAGCTTTTAATGGTGGACATTTAATCTTTACTGTGTGGTCTACTTGCGATTTGGATCTGCTTGATTTTTTGGACAATGCCCTAAAATGAGGGGGAAATACTTATGACAACTTGGCTCAAGGTCAGCTCCACGGGCAGCAAGGATTAGGGAAAACGCAGATATCAGCTTGATCTAAATTTTTTAAGGCTTTAAGAAGTTTTTAACTATGGACTTTCAATCCATACTGTGCGGTCCACTAGAGATTGGATCTACTTTATTTTTGGGACTTGTAGACACCCCACCCTAGCATGAATGCACCTTATCTTGGACCATATGAGATGACTTATGAATTTGAAAATCCCTTAGGAATATAATCTAACCAACCCATAAAACTCTAAAACCACAATAAGGCCCAATGGTCCAACTGAGTCGATTGTTTTTTATGTACAATTGGGAATACAAATTGTGAGTGGGGAGACCTATAAGGTCCCCCGGGTCACTTATCACGAATAGTGGATCATCGTGGATTTACTGCTGGCACTGGTGGCAACAAGGCCACTAGCTAGGCCTATTCCAGCAAGCCCATACAACTAATAAGGACCCAAGAGTCGTGACTTAAAATACAGAAGCCGTACGTGAATGAGCAAGAATTGCATCAACGCCTGAATCTTTGCAAATTTGGCCAGATCTTGAGATCTCTCCTGAGATCTTCCATGATAGTGGTTTGGAAAAATAACAAGTTGGGCGGCAATATGATTTCCACCCTAAGGTAAAACGGTCATTTCATCCACGTGTCCTCTAATCACTTAGATCATGCTATGTGGCAATGTTTGCCCTCCAAATTGTTAAAATTACCAAGAATATTGTCTAGCCAATCTCTATGAATAAAGGCCCACCCCCTCGTTTCAAAGAGAGCCCTTGAGATAAAAAGACTTGGTTAGAAGAGAGATACCTAAGGAGAGAGAATAAATAGCTATTGAGGGTTCTACCTCAATCCTAACCGTCCATCTCCATATCAACCGTCTATCTCAACCATTCATCTCAACCGTCTATCTCACCATTTATCTTAGTCTACACATGTTACATATCAAAATTCAGTACATGGGTTGGATGGACTAGACTTCGTATTCCATGATTTATAATGTAAGTATTCACCACTACGATTCTATAAAAATCACATAACAACAAATCAAGTTTCATTAAAATAAATTCAACACAGAGTTTAATTACAACAATTTAGACTCTCTTCTAGCTTCACTATACATTTTTTTTTTTTAAAAAAAAAATAGAAAACCCCCCACTTTTATTCACTCTCTTGTTCTTTCTCTATTTCTCTCTTGTTCTCTTGCTATGTCAATTCGTATGAAGCAAAAGGGCTACCCATGTATGATATTTATAGAGTCAAAAGTGGCTTAATTGGCCCTAATGACTAGGTGTTCAATATTATAACCCCATGAGAGGTTAAATCTAGCTTCTGGAGTCCACATGGAGCTATACGGTCAATCTATGTTGTAAGATATCTGACCCTAGTGATGTTCTACGTATGGATACAATCGACCAATTATTTGGATACGCTGATTGACATGGATGATTATAAGTCAGTTCGACGGCCATCGATCATTGATCGGGATTGTGTCTATATGGATGTGTATATAATATTAACTTAGATTGGTACCCTAAATTTAGTCACAATCTAACGGGACAAAGGCTACAACTTTAATAGAGATTGGACATGAATAATTAACTTAAGTTTCTACTTTATTTCAGGAATATCTACACATCTCATGCATTGGCCTTGCGAGTCTAAGTTAAGCAATTTAAGATATGATCTCGGCTCGATGCCCCACGATGGACGTTAATCCCGTTAAGACAAACATCTTCCTATAATTTCAAGTCTAGTAACCCACTAACGAGCAGTCTAAAGTAAATTTGGTTAATTAGGACATTTCTGTAATGAATTGGGTCGCGAGATTTTTCATGGGTGACAATTAAGGTTTATATCATTTAAGTTCACAGCGTGACCTTTTTGCAATTAGGGAAATAATGATTCGACTCCAATCACCTTAATCAAGAGTCCTAATTTGACTAAACAAAAAATTATCTGGAATAGTAAAATATACATAAAGAAATCCTAATTTAATAAAAAAATCCTAATTTAATCAAACAGGATGATTCATGGCATGCTTAAAAGAAATTACTAAGAAGACATTAAATATTAAAACTATAAGATGAAAAAGATATGTTTGGTCCATTGATGACATGCAGTTGCAGGAATTTTTAGTTTTAACATGTCTATTGCTTGTAACGTTTTTGGCACTTTTAATTACTGAATTATTTTTATAATTCTTTTGATAATTCATCATCAAGTCTACTTTTGCCCCACCGAAAAATTATAAAAATTCAACAAATACCAACTGTTTAAAATCAATGATTTTCTATATAGTTTTCAAAACGTCCTTAAATCAATCTCATTTTACTTTGGGTTTTATTTTTTGTTTATTTTTCTATGATACTAGACTCATTAAGATTCAATATGACTTTTAAATCATCTCAATCAGAGTTGTATAAAAAGATACGTATTTTTAAAGTTAGCATACTCAAGTTGTCACTTGTTGTATATTGCTCTACAGATGATGACGATGGCATTGTTGACCATTGTCTAGATTTTCACGGTGGCATCGTGAATCTCATAGTGACACCATGTGTTACTGTCTATGTTCCCCCAAATTCAAAACTTTTACTCGATCGGGCAGTTTTGGTGGACCTAAAATCACTTATTTTAATTTTAAACATGAGTGAATAGACGCACAAATTAACATGTACTCAAATTGAGAAATCAAAGGTAATTCCCAAGGACATCTAATTCCTAAGTCGACAAAAATTCAGAGCATTACAAGTACCCTAATTTGTTTGATGAGTATATTAGGTAAATTTTGAGAACGAAAATTTTCTCTTAGGGGGGTAGAATGTAACGACCCTAAAGTTTTAAATCATATAAGAACCAGACTAATCAAAATTAATAATTTAATTTTGTCATTATTAACCAAAACTAAGCACTTAGCCTAATTGGTAGAGGTACTCTTAGTGGAAGGATATGTTGATGGATTGATTCTTAATAACGTAATAATTAACTTTTTATGAAAAAAGTATAAAACTTAGAGGAATATGCTAGATGCAGAAATCCTAAAACTCATGAGTAGGTGAAAGAAAGAGTAAGGTTTCTATCATTTTCCTTTTTATTTTTATTTTTTTTTGAAATTTTCATCTAAAATTCTTAGATCTAAGTAATGAACGAGGTGGATCAACCTCACGTCCATTGATTTGATCTTTGGAGTGGTTTTGAAGATAATAAGACAACTTTTTCGTGAGATCTCGTGTCATAAAAATCAACTTTAAACAATCCATACATGTCAGTTTAGATCGATTCGAATCAAAGATTTCTTAAAGCCAAACTATATAAGGGCCTCGAATTCTAGAGTGATTTAACTCCTGGGAATGTCTACAACAATATATGAAAAGTATTAATAATATTAGTCTATATTGTATAATGATCGTAGATCTCGGATAATTTGGATCCAAGCAATCCATTGGTTTCCCTAAACTTGACGGTGGAGAAATCATTGGATGGTTTGGACCTAATCTTTGAATTGATTGATTCCATATAAGCCAAGGACATAAAAGAAAAACCCTAAAATAGTTAAAAATAGAATTGTATAATAGAACTTAGTCGCCTTCGGTCGATCAAACATGTCATTTTTTTTCCAACGATCAAAGTTGAAAAATCATAATATGGTCTGATTGATTGAAGTACTGGTTCAATTGATCGAAGGTTTCCTTCAGCGATCTCGATCGATCAAAGATGTCGATCGAGAATAACGAAATATTTCTAGTGAGCGAATTGAATTAAATTTGACCTATTTTGATCGATCGATGGGTAGGTTCGATCGATTGAAGGTGACCAAATTTGTACAGAGACTCTTGAGATGTTAAATTCCAAATATCATTGATCTATAGTCGATTGATCAGAAGATCAATCGACGTTCCTCAAGATGGCTTGATTAATGAACTACATTGATCGACAATCCCTTGTTGATTTTCAAATTGAGTAATGAATTAATAAGTCTAGTGGGACATCTTGGGTTTATCAAAAGTGGACTTCACTTGATGGAGTTGCTTAATTGAATTTGTAACGTGTTAAATTCTCTTAATAGGGATCCTAATTCTAGATTCCAAAGTATACGACTATTTAGCGGATTTGACTCTACCAAGAATAGGTGAGTGAATCTGAATGTGTCTCATACCTGAACGATTAATATAGATTATATAGTGGTTATAGTTGCTATGAATGTCATGATTGATTTAAATACTATATTGCTGTGCTAACTTGCTAAGATGATATTTGTTGTGAATTGGACATGTGAACATGTAAATCATTACAATTATTAATCTATTATTTCATCTCATACCGACAAATGTATATACTGATCGTGTATGTCGATGCATATACACTGAGCATGCATTACATGCATCCATAGAGTTTCTGCATGCCAATTCCTAAAGGTACACTTTAGATGACTGCATGCACACCTCATGCCTATATTTCGGGGGAATCTACCTGGATGGTTTACCTGTTAGATTCGTTACCAGATGCTCACGTTAGTGGAAGCCTACTCATCGAGTAGATGCGAGCCTTGCCTATGCCTACTTTTGGTAGAAGCCTGACAGGTACATATGTGGATTGACGGATATCCAACCCAAGCATGTGGACGATCATCCCACTTGTATTTCATGACATCTCTGCATACATACTCATGTTCACATACATATATTTGATCGTTGCTTTGTCCTATTTTATATTGTGCTGCGTATGAACTATGCCGAGTTCACTCACTAGCCTAGACAACTAATGTTGTTGATTGACAATCATATAGAGGTGAACAAAACAATAAATTCAAGTCAAATGCTAAGGAATGAGGCTGGATTGACAGATGAAACTCAGGACCAATGACCGTATATGAAAGATGAACTTGCTGCGTTGGATGGATGATTTGCTTATGCAACTGACTGATAGAGGAATTAGTTTTCATTTTTTATAATTACTGATGTTAGATTTAGTTTAAAATTGTTTATGACTGTGATTTTGTTGAACGGTATTAAATATTCTAATTAAATAAAGTCCCAAATGGGTACATGTAGTTTAGTTTAAGGATTTCATTATGTGACTGTGCATGTGATGAGATTGGTATGAAATGGACATGTGATTGTGTGGATATGTGAATGTTATAGTGGTGAAAATGTAAACTACATTAAATTTCGCCTCCTAACAACTATATGATAAGTGAAATTATATACACTTAGTGTATGAGTCATGAACTATAACTCGGGTCCAAAGGTACAGAGAGAGAGTTTGTATCCGAATTATGGGCGTGATATGCAATGCTTCCTAACTTAGATAACCGCATTTAGCACAGATTATACAAACTTGGCCACTGAGACCAACTAATCAGCTAGCTAGCTGGGTTGTGATGGGTAAATCATCTGAACAACTCAAGTCAACTTAGACAAGTGGCATCTGACTCATCGGAGTAGTAGTAGAAACCATGCCTATAAACCATCTAGAGTGTCAGTGGGCTGGGCTAGGATAGTTCATGCCATAAATAGAATGGACCAATTCAAAATTAAGGTCTGAACCAGTGGGAAGTAATTTTAGGACCAAGTGGCAAACCCATTGGTTGATCAAGACCAATGATAATGAACCCACCACATGGATAGGCCATATCACAAGATTGTTGAAGATCTAATTTTGGTAGGGTGGGCCCCAGTTGATGATTGGCTTGGACGTCCCTACATGATTAGAGGAAAAAAATAAAAAACCTTTGTATTTGTTTGTTTTGCAACTGTTTTCTTTTCCTTCCAAAATTACATACTAGTGTGAAAGATTAAAAACAACTACAGGCAACTTGCCGGCCCAAACAACATAGAATTTAGGCCTCATAGCAATAGTCCATGCTAATATAAAACACACCAATATCTTATCCATTAAATGAAGGGTCCAATTATCAAACTGGACAGTCCATCCTACAGTGCCTCATACTAGATATAAGATTCTTGACGTTTTTCAAGAATCACCTAGATCAAACGGTTTTAACTATCCAACAGGCACTGCAACCTGGGCAAAAATTTCAAGCCTGCCAAGTAAAAATGATGGGCCTGGACTCAGGTTCCACTACTCTTCTTACTGAGGTCTGGTCCAACATGGAACCCTCGCTAAATTTAGAGTAGCACAGAGAGAGAGAGAGAGAGAGAGAGAGAGAGAGAGAGAGAGAGAGAGAGAGAGAGAGAGAGAGAGAGAGAGAGAGAGAGAGAGAGAGAGAGAGAGAGAGATTGCCCACAAGATTCAAATACAACTGTTTGAGATGGATTGCTCACAAGATTCAAATACAACTATATTCTTTAAAAACATATACATACTATCGAAAGCCCTCCTAGAAGGCCCAAACAACTTAGAATTTGGGCTCACACAAATAGACCATGCTAATATAAAAACACACCATATCCTCACACCAACAACTCAATTGCTTCAGTAGCGTACTAATCCATCCAGCTCCTTTAATTAACTCACTTATGTAATTATAATAACCATTTGCTTATAGTTGAGTTTGGTTGCACTAAATACCATAACTGATCTCATGATATTTTTCACCAAGTTAGACTTGATTAATCATGAAATATTATTTAATTTCATGATATTTGGTGCAACCAAACACAGCCTAAACATGTATATATAGTTATATGATATTCTATGTATTAAGGACCGGGTGGTTGGCAATTGTAACCTTTGGTGCATGGACGAGTATAGGGGCGGCCGCGTCCACCACCATTGGGAGGTTTATTCGGATCAAGCGGATCATAGCCATAATGAATGGCTGTGACGCGGACTGCATCCACCTGATGGCTGGGCACCGGTTGATCTGCAACAATATCAAAAAAGAAAAAGAAAAAAAAATATTTTGAGTATGCAGACCATGGATTGGACCCTCTACAAGGCATTGTGATGTGTGTATGGAGATTTAACCGTAGATATCATGGGCCACAGCCAACATTTGTTATGATGTGGTGGTTAATTAAAAGAAGTTTGTAGCGGTCCTTGTTCAAGAGAATAATGGAGGAATATGCATGTGCAGCATGATACTCACCTACATGGGAATTGTAGAGCATCCGGCTTGCTGATATCTTACTAGGGATGTGAAGAATAGAAAGGAGGAGAATGCAAAGAAGCATACAACCCTTTGTATTCATGATCTCTTCCTTTGTTTCCAATAATGGATTGAATGAGTAAGCTTCAGCCCTCCACCCTCTATTTATAATCTCTTCTTTTAGAGAGAGAGAGATTCCCTCCTCTTCCTTGAAATTTCCTGGTAAAATGGCACATTTAACTTTCTTTGGAGAAGTCCAATAAGTGTTGGCACTGAACATATGGAAAGTATGTACACCAATCAGGACCGTTGGTCAGATGGATTATACTGAAGATAGGCTGAAATTTGAATTATTGGACAACTGTGACCTTTCAATTATTAAGATTTTATTTTAATTAATTAATTAATTAATTATTATTATTTTTTTTGTGGTCCTCTGCTTCAATCCTTTTCAAGCCATATGTGAGGATATTTCAAGTATAGTCCTGATTGACCGGCGGGGAGAAGTCGCGCATTTCAGAACAGTGCTCTTAGTTGCATCAGTATCAGTACACCTAGTGAAATCTATTGAACTAGATTGCTCATTAGGTCCAATGTACATTTCTTAAGCTAGTATGCAAATATTATCTCTATCTGATAAATACTAACCATTTGATCTGAACGGTCAAGACCCTTCACACAAAAATATTTTCAATCAACATGCATGTGTGGTGTTAATGATGAGTTTACCAGCCTGATTTTTGGTTGGACTTATAAACTGTGGGTTTCACCTGATGTACGGTTTGGATGTGCAATACGTGGCACATGTGGTTGTGTGAAGTTTCAGAAAACCTCAAGTCTAAATTTCAATTTGGCCCCACGTCCGTCTGACTGTTTAATTGGAAGTGTGTACGAAATATTATACTCTCACAGAGTATCAAATCTAAACCTTTTATTTCCTCCTGCGTCACACCACAAGTGGGATGGACGCGGATTTCGCGGTGAGGAGCACCCCTACCCTCACGCTATCTCTTACAACCTGCGGTTCCACCAATCAAATCTAGCTACATTAACACACCACCACGAGGTATGATTTAGAGCGGGTCTCCGACACTTTCATGCGATCGGAGGTAGAGGTGATAAGCACCATCAGAACCTCAAAATACGCATATGTCGCAAACTCGGAATGACTTATTCAATATACCTTATATGATTTTGGGCAGGAGAATCTACTTTAGCCAACCAGCCTACATTGGGAGGTTTCTTACATCGGATTTGTGAGATTTCATCAGATCGACGGTGGAAAATCCCTTTTAATTTCATTTTTACTATTTATAATAAATTTTAATTCAATTATAACTCTTGATCCTTTAAGGTTCAGGAGTCGTGCTTAACACGAAAAGGGCTTAGAAAATTTAGGAGAATTACGTGGTGAGGCCAATTTGGACACTTACTATTTTTGGCCGAAAACCAGTAGAAATCATGACCATTTATAAATAGTAAGTTTACTATTTATGGTAAATCACTTTCTTAGTGATTTGAGATTGCCAAGTAATTGGGATCCTTTTTTTTTTTTTTTTTTTTGGTTCATGGTACAGCTAATTAAGCTTTTTTATTTATTCATTTATTTTATTTTAAACCAATCCACTATAATTTCATTAATCAGATAATGGGATGTACAGCCATTCGGGCGGGTCCAAACAAAAAGGAATCGGACCCAGCCTATCATAAGGAGGATGTATACAAGGCAAAGGTAGAAGTGCAGAAAAGGAAAAGAGAAAACCAAAAGGAAGGCCTAGAGAAGAGGAGAAGCTAGGCAAACTGCCAGACCCACAGCAGGGTGTTGGGGGCCTTGCACAAAACCTTAGGATCTAGCCCTCCAGAACAAACCAGAATTATGGATAATAAAGCAATGAAAATAATCAAAGCATCAATCACACACTACACAAGAGAATTTTACATGGAAAACCCTCAAAGAGGAAAAAACCATGGGACCTCGTCCAGATCAACAATCCACTATGAAGTAGACAGTTGACAACCTTCTTCACTCACGCAGGAGTGGATGAACAATGAAAGAATAAATAAAACCAGAGAGATCTCACCGATTACGAAGACGTAGGAGCGCTGAGATATAGACTGCACCGTAGATCACCTCCACGAGCATAACCTCCCTTCTATAAGCTTCCTCTCTCTCTTTCTCCCCCCCTCTCACCTTTGATAGCCCTCTTGTGTTTTTCTCATCAACACAACATTCCTAGAAAAATCCTAGGGACCCCTTTTTATAATTTTAGGAAACTCCTTTCCGCATCCTAGTTGCGAAAGGACTTGCGCATCCCAGTTACGAAAGGACTTGCGCAGCCCAGTTGCGAAAGGACGATGGTTCAAAAAAACCCATCAAATCTCTTCCTTTTTGACCCAGGAGGGATTTACCTTCTTCAAGCCAGCCAGGTTTCTACAAACCTCAAACTTGCCCTTGAGCAAGGCCTTGGTCATCATATCTGACCCATTATCGTTCGTGTGGACCTTCTCAAGCTGTAATACCTTCTGTTCCAAAGTATTCTTGATCCAGTGATACCAAATCTTTATGTGCTTTGACTTGGAATGCTGACTTGCATTCTTGCTTAAGTGTATAGCACTCTGAATATCACAATAGACCACGTGCTCCTCCTACTTCAGGCTAAGTTCCTGTAGGAACCTCTTCATCCAAAGCATCTCTTTACATGCCTCTGTGACTGCAATGTATTCGGCCTCTGTAGTTGACAATGCTACGACCTTTTGGTTTGCTCTGCCAAGAAACCGCTCCCCTTGCAAACGTGAACATGAACCCCGATGTAGACTTCCTGGAGTTTATGTCACCTGCCATATCTGCATTTGTGTAGCCCTCTAACACAGGTTTACCGTCACCATAGCATAGGCTCAACCTAGATGAGCCTCTTAGATACCGTAGTATCCATTTCACCGCTGCCCAATGCTTTTTGCCAGGATTGGCAAGATACCGGTTGACAACACCAACCGTATATGCTATGTCTGGGCGTGTACACACCATAGCATACATCAAACTTCCTACCGCTGACACGTAGGGTATCTTCTGCATTTCTTCTACCTCTGCCTTCATCTTTGGACACTGCCTGTCGCTCAATCTGAAGTGACCATCTAGTGGAGTACTGACCGGCTTCGCTGCATTCATATTGAATCGCTCTAGGACTTTCTCAATATACCGCTCTTGTGATAGCCAAAGCTTTCTGCTGCTTTTGTCACGGGTTATCTCCATTCCTAGGATCTGTTTAGCCGAGCCCAAGTCTTTCATCGCAAAAGACTTGCCCAACTCCTGTTTCAGCTTGTCGATCTTCTTGATGTCTTTTTCCATGATGAGCATGTCATCAACGTATAACAGCAAAATTAAGAAATCACCATCTGAGAACTTACGCGTGAACACACAGTGGTCCGACTCCATTCTGTTATACCCATGTTGTAACATGAATGAATCGAACTTCTTGTACCATTCCCGTGGAGCTTGTTTCAGCCCATACAAGCTCTTCCTCAGCCTACACACTATATGCTCTTTGCCCTTGACTTCGAACCGCTCTAGTTGGTGCATGTAGATCTCTTCTTCCAGGTCACTATAGAGGAAGGCAGTTTTAACATCTAACTGCTCCATCTCCAGATCCATGCTAGCCGCCAACCCAAGTAACACCCGTATGGATGTCATCTTCACCACTGGTGAGAATATCTCCTCGAAGTCTATGCCTTTCCTCTGACCAAACCCTTTCACCACAAGTCTGGCCTTGAACCTCGTCTGTGAATTCTTCTGCTCAATCTTCTTTCTGAATACCCACTTGTTGCTCAAAGCTTTCTTGCCCTTAGGCAATTTCACCATATCATAGGTGTGGTTCTTATGCAAGGATTCCATCTCCTCTTGCATAGTTTTCAACCACTGCCCCTTATGCTCGTCGGCTAGAGCCTCAGAATAATCTTCTGGCTCTCCCCCATCAGTCAACATAATGTACTCATGTGGCGAGTACCTCTTGGACAGCTGTCTGTCCCTAGGTGACCTCCTCACCTGTGGCTCAACAGTGGATCAAGTGGGGGGCCGCTCCCCGGTCCATCTTCCGAAGGAACTCTCTCGTCCTCTCGCACCTTCTTTGCACTCCCCGTCATCAGGCACCATGGGAGGAGTAATCGGATCCATGTCCTCTAGTTCAATTGGACTAGGCTGGTTCTTCTCTGGCTTACCAATGTCTTTTATACACTGATCTTCAAAGAAAACCACATCTCTGCTCCTGACGAGCTTCCTCTCGGTCAGATCCCACAATCTGTAACCGAATTTTTCATCACCGTACCCTAAGAATACACACTGCCTGATCTTCGTATCGAGCTTGGACCTCTCGTCCTTTGGTACGTGAACGGATATCCTGCACCCAAACACCCTGAGATGACTGTACGATGGATCATGTTCAGTCCACACCTTCTCAGGTACTTCTCCATTCAATGGGGCTGATGAAGACCTGTTTATCAAATACACCGCCGTGTGCATTGCTTCTCCCCAGAACGTCTTGGGCAACTTCGCATGGGATAACTTGTACCTGATTCTCTCAACAATGGTGCGATTCATTCGCTCAGCTACACCATTATGCTAGGGGGTTTTGAGAACCGTCTGTTCATGCCGTATACACAGGGACTCGCAGTACTCATGAAAGTCGCCAATGTATTCACCACCATTGTCAGTGAAGATGCACTTCAATGATCTACCTATCTCTCTCTCGACCATAGCATGAAATAATTTAAACACACCAAAGACCTCATTCTTGGATTTCAAAGCATAAACCCAAATCCTCCTAGATGCAACATCTTTAAAAGTAACAAAATACAATACCCCACCCAAGGTTTTTGTCCTCAATAGGACCACAAACATCAGAATAAACCAAATCTAATACATGCACTTTATTAACATGAGAAGCAGTTTTAACAAATGAAACTCTATCTTTGTTTCCATGATAAATAATTAAGACAGGTTTTGAGAGGTGTACCTGTCACGTCTGGAAGGAGCCGCTTCTTTGCTAGTACCTGAAGCCCCTTTTCACTCATGTGGCCTAGACGCCTGTGCCACATGTCAATAGCTGAATCTTCCACTGCGTTCAACCCACCCTTACACATACTGACACTTGCCTTGTATAGGGTGCAACACTTCTTCCCTCTAGCCACGATCAATGAGCCCTTGATGAGCTTCCATCGCCCACTAGCAAACCGGCTTTCATAATCATCATCATCCAACCTTTCCATCGACATCAAGTTGAGGCGAAGGTCTGGGATATGCCTCACATCCCTGGGAACCAATGTGCAGCCCACATCAGTTTTCACACAAATATCACCGACTCCCATGATTTTTGATACGCCAGAATTTTCCATCTTCACAGTCCCATAGTCACCTGACTTATAGCTTGTAAAGAAGTCCCTGTGTAGAGTCGCATGAAAAGAAGCTCCCGAGTCTATTACCTAGTCGGTGTCCTGACTCGTAGCCGTGAGACATACATCATGATATGCAGAATGAATAGCTACAACATCGCCATCTGAAGCGACTGCAGTGGAATTTGATTCATCTTCCTTCCCTTTTCCTTTCTTGTCATTTTTCTTACCACGACATTCATGCTTGTAATGGCCCTTCTTACCACAATTCCAGCAATCAACATCTTTCCTGTTACTTGACTTGCTTCTTGATTTATCTCGGGCCTTCCCGCCCTTCCTGTTCTTTCCTCTCCCCCGTTCCTGTGTCACAGGAGCCTCTTGCTGAGTAGATCCCTGAGACTTCCTCCTTGTCTCCTCATTGAAGAGACAACTAGTTACCTGTTTTATGGAAATCTTTCTGTGTGGCGCGAATTTACTTAGAGACACCACCAATGTCTCCCAACTGTCAGGCAATGAACTAAGCAATAGTAAAGCCTGCAATTTATCATCCAGGACCATCTTCATAGAGGTGAGTTGGTTCACCATATTGCTGACCTCATTCATGTGCTCGGCCACAGAACCACCATCTTTGAATTTGAGATTCACAAGTCGCCTTATTAGAAAAATTTTATTATCGGCTGTCTTCCTCTCATATATCCATTGTAATTTCAGCCATAGGCTAGCGGCTGAGGTTTCCGTAGACACATGGTGGAACACAGAATCGTCCAACCATTGTCTAATAAAACCCACCGCCTTTCGGTCCATCTTCTTCCAATCATCATCAGTCATATCCTTGAATTTTGTTGATATGCCTAAAATTGAGAATATAGGTCCTTGCAATAAAGCAAGTCCTCCATCTTAGCCTTCCATATGGTTCAGTTAGAACCATTGAGGCTGACATCCTTGATGAGCCACCTTCCATAATTCAAAACCGATCCTACCTGTTCAATGAACTTCGCTCTGATACCACTTTGTTGGGGGCCTTGCACAAAGCCTTAGGATCTAGCCCTCCAGAACAAACCAGAATTATGGATAATAAAGCAATGAAAATAATCAAAGCATCAATCACACACCACACAAGAGAATTTTACGTGGAAAACCCTCAAAGAGGAAAAAACTACGGGACCTCGTCCAGATCAACAATCCGCTATGAAGTAGAACGTTTACAACCTTCTTCACTCACGTAGGAGTTGATGAACAATGAAAGAATAAAGAAAACCAGAGAGATCTCATCGATTACGAGGACGTAAGAGCGCTGAGATATAGACTGCACCGTAGATCACCTCCACAAGCATAACCTCCCTTCTACAAGCTTCCTCTCTCTCTTTCTCCCCCTCTCTCTCACCTTTGATAGCCCTCTTATGTTTTTCTCATCAACATAACATTCCTAGAAAAACCCTAGGGACCCCTTTTTATAGTTTTAGGAAACTCCTTTCCGCATCCTAGTTGCAAAAGGACTTGCGCATCCCAGTTGTGAAAGGACTTGTGCATCCCAGTTGCGAAAGGACTTGCGCATCCCAGTTGTGAAAGGACTTGGGCATCCTAGTTGCAAAAGGATGACGGGTCAAAAAAACCCATCACAGGGCAGCACTTCAGAAGCCTAGGAACAGCCCAACTGCAGCTTGCAAAAGATAGAAAAGCAGAAAGGAACTCAACCACCTGCGCTGAGTCCAGAAGCAAGCCGAAAACCACTACCAGCAAAAGACCCCTGACATAGCCCGCACATAACACCTGACAGTAGGTTGCCCGCTGCGAACGATGAAGGAAGAAGAATGAGAGCTAGCCGACCCCTGTTTTTGGTTTGGATAATCTGACATGGCTGAGCTTGGATCTGTCCAGAAGAATGAAGCCTCTAATTGGCCTAGGGAGATCATTCTGATGCAAATAGATCTTGTTCGGAGCACCCCCACTAGTCAATTTAGCGAGACCGTCAGCAACAGCACTACCTTCCCTAAAGGTGAAGCCGAAGTGGATGTTGAGGGCCTGGGACATTTGCTGGATGATAGCTAGATGGTACCAAATGTTCCAGCTGCTTAATCTGTTTGGAATAGTCAAAGCTTCAAAGATGACACGCGAGTCAGTTTCTGCCATGATTTGAGACAGGCCACAGTCAGTTTCTGCCATGATTTGAGACAGGCCACGCAGTCTCTGACAAGACCATTAGCCAAAGCACGGGCCTCTGCAACTGTGTTAGAGATAGGGCCATATCTGTTATGGAAAGCGAAGATAAAGTTTCCCAGGTGATCCCTACAGATGCCGCCACCGCCCCCCTCGCCTGGGTTTCCCCTAGCTGAACCGTCCACATTCAGCTTAACCCATCCAAGCGGGGGGTTGCACCAAGTGATGATTTGAGCCGAAAGCGAGATAGGTAGAGATGGGATGTTCATTCCTAGAGTTCGCCTAATAATCAGACCATGACCAGAGGAGATATCCAGATGAGGCAGGAGGGGTTGAAGATCTCTGATCATTCTAGATATATTGGCAATGGTTGCGGCTGCTGAGAAAGGGCGATTGTCAAATCTCGCTACATTTCTACCAATCCATAGCTCCCAGATGATGAGAGGGGGAATGATGCCTCGAAGAATCTTCCAAGATGTAGATTTTTTGGTCGTTAGCGTCCATTGATTGATCCGGTCAGATATGGATTATCCCAGAATGAGGCGAACTTTGAGAAGTTGAGCGAAGAGTCTCCAGACTTGGGACACTACCAGACCACTACATAGAAGGTGGTTGAGGTCTTCGACATTGTGGGGGAAGGGGCAAGCAGGCTGGTGATTAGTCTGGGTGGGCCTGGGCGACGTGGCTGGAAACCGTGAGGGGAGGGAGAGGAAGTTGAGTCGGATTGGCTAAAGTTGGAGAAGAGGGAGAAGTGAAGATGGCCTGGGCGGGTGAGGTTGTTAAAGGGGCCGGTTGGGGCTGATGGATATCGGTAAGGTTTGGATTGGGGTACCTGCAGCATTCACACTTTGAAGCCAGGCTAATGCCAATTTTTTGAACTGCAGCATCAACAGGGGTAGCTCCATGCATCACTTTCCACATGAAAATGCCTATTTTTGGCGGGAGAAATTTGTTCCAGGCCCAGGAGGTCCAGAGCTGTTTGGGGCGAGAGGCACGGTTGGCATTCCAGGCTGATTTAAAGGTGAATTTCCCTGACGGAGTAAGATTTTAGATGAGCTTGTCATGTCTATTTGATAGAGAAATATTGCTGTCTTGGATAATTTGGATCGAAGATGTAGGGAGAAAGGATTCTAAAGATGAGAGGTTGGATTCTAAAGATGAGAGGTTCCAGCCTTCTGCTTGATTCCAATAATCCTTCACCAGGGCCTCTTTGGGGGGGCCAAGAGGGGGGGGGGGGCACACGAGCTGCTTCAATAAGCAGACCATTACCAGTCCAATTTTGCAACCAGAATTTAATGTTGCCACTACCTATCAGCCATCTCGAGTTGAGGATGCAAAAAGGAAGCGCGCTTCTAACTTGAACCTAAATACTTGATCCTCCAATGTTGGCCTGATTTCTTGCAACAATGTATTTAACTTGAACCTAAATATTTTGCATGGAAAAGTTTGGCCCATAGAGAAGTTCCTTCTAGAAGTCTCCATGTCATCTTGCAGCGAAAAGCAAACATAACATCTTCAAATCTTCTAATGCCTAACCCACCTTCGCTAATGGGATAGCATAATTCGCTCCATCTGACCCAGTGTCGATGGGAGGTAGCTTCTGAGCTACCCCAAAAGAAAGAGGCTAGCATTCTATCAATCTGATGGCAGGATTTTTTTTGGAATGTGGAGAGTGGAGAGGATATGTATAGGAATACTATTCAGGACGTGTTTAATCAGCACCAATTTAGCAGCCTGGTTGAGGAGTTTGGCCTTCCAGCCCGCGATCCGAAGACCAATTTTGAGGATGAGGGGCTGAAGGTGCTGACATCGAACCTTCCCTTTGACAAGCGGAGCTCCCAGGTAAGTAAGAGGGAAAGCGGATTGTTGGAAGCCAGTGAGGTGAGCAATTTGTCTCGCCCTTCCAATTGAGGCCTTCTTCGGAAGGATGAAGCAGCTTTTAGAAGTGTTGACTCTCTGCCCCGAACCTTTCTCATAGGATAGGATGAAGGATAAGAAGGCACAGATGGAAGATATCCTGCCATTGAGAAAGCAAATTGTGTCATCAACAAACAGTAAGTGGGTGATAGGTGTGCTATCCCTGGGAAGTTTGAAGTGGAGGCAGGCCCCAGATTGGAATAGAGTCTTGAGGCCTCGACTCTAGACCTCCGAAGCTATAATGAAAATAGACGGGGAGAGGGGATCTCCCTGTCAGAGGCCCCTAGTTGATTGGAAGAAGCCGAAAGGTTTTCAATTGATGATGATTGAAAACTAGCAGCCCTCCCAGCATTGTTGCGCTAAGCGGACCCACTCAGGGCTGAAACCAAAGGAAAGGAGAACCTTCTCGATGAAAACCCATTCCGTCCTATCGTAGGCCTTCTCCATGTCCAGCTTGAAAAATAATGTTGCCTCCAATTGTTTTCCTGTCAATATCGAAGGCCATTTCTGATGCTATGGATATGCTTTCTGCTATGGATCTATCCTTGGTGAAGGCACTTTGTTCACTGGATATAATTGAAGGAAGGATACTGGACAGCCTGGAGGCAATTATTTTAGAGAAGATCTTGTGCACACAGTTGCAAAGGCTAATGGGCCTGAAGTCTGAGAAGCTGGTTGGATCTGCTTTTTTTGGAATGAGGAAAATCGAAGTACACTGAAAGGATCTGGGAATTTGGCCTCCTTGGAAAAAATCGATGGCTGCCAGCAGTAGATCGTTTTGAATGATGTTCCAACAGGAAGTGAAGAAGCCTCCCGAAAAGCCATCTGGGACAGGAGCGCTGTCGGCAGGGATGGAGAAGGTAGTAGCTTTTACTTCCTCTAATGACGGAGGACTCAATAGCATCGCATTCATGTGGTTGGATATAAGAGTGGGGATGCAATTGAGCAGGTGAGAAAAGTTGTGAGAAAAGTTGTGAAAAATACCTGACTGCTTCTACTCCAATATTTGTATCTGAGTGAAGGTAGGAGCCTGATGGAAGGCGGATAGAGGAGATGGATGCTCTTCTTCTTCTGTCAATCACTGAGGAGTGAAAAAATCTGATGTTTCTGTCTCCAGCATTCAGCCATGTGACTCTAGATTTCTGTTTCCAGAAAATTTCTTCTTGGAGGAGGGAGTTCTTCAACTTAGCTTGAGCCAGGTGCAGTTTCTCTCTATCTTCATCCGATCTGGATTGGGTGTGATACAATTCTGCCTTTGTCACCTCATCTTCAGCATCTCTGACTGATTGGAAGATGTTCCCAAAAACCGTCTTGTTCCAGGATTTGAGAGTAGTCTTGAGTCTCTTCATCTTGAGGAACAAGCGAAACATGGGAGTAGCCTGTTCCACATGCACCTCCCATGATTCTTGGACAATAGTAAGAAAGTTCTCATGAATGCACCACATATTTTGGAATCTGAAAGGAATGGGCCCTGAAGATGTTGGTTGTTGGATGGACAGAAAGAGAGGAGAATGGTCTGAGAAGAGTCGAGGTAGGTGTTCAACCCTGCTAGTGGGAAGAAATTGCAGCCAAGACGTATTTGTCAACATCCTGTCTAGCCTCGCCCAACGCCTATTAAGACCGGATCTGTTGTTGCACCACGTAAACTTAGATCCCACATATCCTGCATCTATTAATCCTACATTGGAAATAGCTGTCCTGAAGTCTTCCATGCTTCTCATGTTTGGCTGAGTTATCCCAATTCTTTCTTCAGGATAGGCGGTTGTGTTGAAGTCTCCACATAGAAGCCAAGGGCCAGAAATTGAGTTGGATAAAGATTGGATTTCATCCCAGAGTGGTAGTCTCTCTCGCCTGATGCACGCTGCATAGACTGTGGTTATGTGAACAGATATGTTGCTCTCCGAGGTTGTAACATTAATGGTGATGCTCTGCTTGGACGCTGCCACGGTGTGAATGAGTAATGGAGGATTAGCTAGAATCCAAATCTTTCCTTCAACAGACTCTTCTTCTATGGCTTGTTGAACACCCAGGGTAGCAATGATTAATTTCCTCCTCGAAGGGCTGATCATTGACTCTTGAAGCAACAACAGATCGATTTTCCTGGATCGGATGAGTCGTTTCAGGTATCTAAGAGTTGGCCTGTTTCCAACTCCTCGCACGTTCCATGATAGGAGGCTAGGCATCGGAGACCCATCCTTCTATCGCGACCCTGTTCCTTAGCCACTCAAGCCTTTGGTTCTTCCTGAAGGTAGCTTTCTTGCTGTTTCGGCTAGATTTAGAGCATTGATGGGTTGTTTGCATGGATTGAGAAGGATGTTGAGGGCTAGGAAGGGGGTTGTCCTGAGGAGGCCTGATGTCGACCCAAAGATGGAGGTCAGCTGGGGGAGAGAGGGGAGGTACAAAAGGCTCTGATAGCGCTGATTGGGAGTCTGAATCATAGAAAGATGATGATTCTTCTACTTCAAAAAGGCATATTGCATCTGTGGCTGCTGGGTCTTCATCTGGCCAATGCCATCTGCCATAGCTAGTTAAGCGATTGTCCCTCGTCTGGATAATTTGGACTAGAGCTTCATCAGGGTGGGGAATGGGGATGGCAGGGTTGAGGAGTAGGCTGGTGTCTGAATCTGACTGCAGAGCTAATTGATGTGTGTTGTTGGCTGGGTGGATAGGGGGGCTGTGTTGGAATAGGCTGGGGCCTGGTGCTGAATACGGATCAGGTTGATGATGGTTGTGGGTCGGAAGGTTGGGTTCAGTGCTAGACAGGTGGTTGTGATGCAACAATTGTATAGTGCAGTGGGTTAGATGAAGAGGATCAGAGGCTATCTTTCTGTGAGATAGGACTAGAGGGTTGGGTTGGAGAATAGGGAAAGGTGATTGGAACAAGTGGTGTGACTGAGGTTGGGATGGTTGTGGAGGGTTGAGGTTTGTAGGTATAGAGAAGGGCTATGGCGTGAGAGATAGGGTCTGTCAGGTGTGATATGGGAGGGGCTTTGGATGTTTGGGGTTGATTTGGGATCTGATCTAGAGAATTCTGATTGAGAAGTGGTTGGGCTGAGGTGATGGAGTGGTTGCTAGGGGGGTTAGTAGATGCATTGGAAAGAGGGTGGGGTGGGATTTGGTTGGAAGGAAGGCCTTGGTCCGAAGAGTCTGGGATGATGGCTTGAGGCACATAATCAGTTGCTGTGTTGGGCAGGGACATCTGATTTCAATGGCTGGTTGAGGCATTTGGTCGAACACCTGTAGGCCGCCGCTGTAATGTCAAGGTTTCCATCCTGTTCGGTTGATCTGTGGGGAGATCATGCTCCTGCTGGAGAGGAAGGAAGGTTTGTTCTGTAGAGCTTGGGATGGTAGGAACCTTTCTGAGTTCAGGACGGGCTGGTGATTGCACTCCATGGTGAAGGGCACGGCTTGGTATGGGTTGATGTAGGGAGATGGCTTCAATGGTCGTGATGATCGGGAAGGATAGTTGTTCTACCTCCAGATCTAAGGATGAAGATAGGGCAGCTCCAGGAAAGGGGATGATTTTCACTCTGGCAAACATGAAGAAGGAAGCAGAGAGGGATGTTAGATCAATGTCCACAACAGTACCCAGTCTACCTGCAATCTGTTCGATAATAGATCTACTCCAGGCATGGAGGGGGATTCCTTGGATTCGAATCCAAATACCTCTGTTAGTTGATACAGCCGAAGGACCCCATGGAGATACTGAGCAGAGACCCATAGCTTGAGGGAGTATAGAGTCTCGTTCAAATGTGATTGCCTCTGCCCTGGAGTGGAAGGAGATGAGAAATGATTGGTCTGATACTCGGGCCACTTCAACCCCTGATGCACTAAATGGAGAGGTTCGCAAAGAATCTATCAGGGAGGATACAAAAAGGGTCAGGTTCACTGCAATGCCTATCAGAGTGTTGGCCATATCTTTCCTTCTGGAGTTGGGGATCCAGGGAGGGACACGGATGGTAGGGGTCTCCTGGATGGGTTGATGTGTGGGTGGTTTGGATAGATGGTTGGAGGTTAGGATGCTTGCAGGTTCAGGGATGGGGGGAAGAGGGTGCAGGCTTGGGGAGGATGCAGATGGAGGCGATGAAGGGTTTGGATGGTGAGGCTTACTGTATCTGGTGGGCTGGTGTGCTGGTTGGATGATGATGGAGCGGCCCTTGATTTTGAATTCTTGAAGCTTGGCCATTGCAGTTGACGCTTCGTTTTTGAGATTGAATCTATCAAAGCCGAATCCCTGTTATTAGCTGTGTTTTGGAGTTTAGGGATGTAGATATCGGAGATGGTCCCCATTCTTGCAAATAGGGGTCTGATGTCCCTATCCGAACAGTCGAAAGGAATGTTGGCTATGAAAAGAGAAGCCGACTCACTCCGGCGTCGGCGATTCACGACATCTGTCCATGGCTCTTCTCCTTCCATTCTGGCTATGAAAGGAATGTTGTACAGCTAATTAAGCTAGATCCTATAAGTTGAATGGCTTAATTCGACTGTAAGAATTTTTCTATTACCAACAAGCCAACCGAAGACCAAGGCTTTCGGGGGAGCCGAATAGAACCAAACATGATGAGAGATATGATCGCCCTGAGAGCTACAGTTGGAGAGAAGCATGTTATGTAAAGATTTGATGGTGAACCGAAGGGATTTATCCACTGTCCAGATGATCCTATCATCAGAAAGAAGATTAGGAGAAGATTCATACACGCATGAAAGCAGATTCCCAGATTCCTCTATCTCCCAGTCTTGGAGGTTTCTTCTGCATTGCAGATTCCACAGTCTTGCCATTCGAATTCGAGAAACAATCAGCTACACAGATTTCCTGATTTGGGGCCAGGTGGAACTTATTTGGAAACCTATTCATCAGAGGAACCTCTCCCAACCATTTATCTTTCCAGAAACAAATTCTGTCTCCCTTAGCTCGAAACTGATACCTTGGATTGTCTGCTTTTTCATCTGAAGGATACCTTTCCAAATAGCGGAGGCGCTATATGAAGAGGAGTCTTTTGTCCACCAGTCCCCTACCGAACAGCCATACTTACACTTGATAATCTTGTTCCATAAGCTTTCCGATTCTGTTCCCAATCTCCAAGACCATTTGCCAAGAAGGGCTTGATTCATCATTTTTAAATCCTTGATGCCCGCACCACCATGTTTGTAGCTTTGACATACTTGCTTCCAATCGACTAAATGAAATCTCCTCGTCCCCATTTCCCTTCCAAAGAAAATTGCGTCTAAGCCTGTCAATAGAAAGTAACACAGAGGAGGGGCATCGAAATAAGGACATGAAATAAAGGGGCAAATTAGAAAGAGCTGCCTTTATTAGCGTCAAACGACCACCAATTGATAAAAAATGGCATCTGCAGGCTGCTAGGGATTTCTCAAATCAGCAGAAGACCTTCTCCCAGAGGGGAAGAGAGCCTGGAGAGCAGCCGCAGATCCGCACAATCCTCAACTTCCTGCTTTTCCAGATTAACTCCAAACATTTTAGATTTGGCCATATTAATTTTTAGGCCTGAGACTACCTCAAAACAGTGGGTAACTGTGATGTTTGGATCTTTCCTGCAACTAAATGGTGTATTCCTAACCATTAACTGGTTGGTTAGGTCTATCAATCAAAGGAATTCTTGATAAATATGGCCAGTCCAAGGTTTGTCCCTCAAGATGGACCCTCCAGATTGATAATTGGACTTCTCTGTTTTAATCAATCTTAACTGCCTTCCATGGAGTGCGGCTAGCTACAATGCTTACAGTGAAGGCTAATGCTGTTGCTCATACATGCTTCTGAACATGATTCTTTCTTGGATTTGTTCTTCGGGTTGAGTTTTAATTAATTAATTTATAAATTATTATTTTTATTATGATCATCATCTAAGCTTTATCATGACCAATTGGGGTCGGCTACACTAATCCTTTTCTGCCATTCCACCCTATCCAGGAAATTAATTAACTTTTGATATGCTGTGTTACTCTTGCTGTTCCAGGCTACTTCTCTATCGATCCAGATTCTAGTGCGGAAAAACTCGTCTTCAACAGAACTGTTACTCTTCGCGACTCCTATTCAAAAGGTGGGAACAAATAAGTGCCCCATGAATGCAAATTTGAACTTTTTAAGCATGAAATACCAACTAATTATTTATGCTGTATGCATCAAAAGCGGTTGTTAGACATGTAAATACATGAAACAGCTGTTTGCTTTGCAGAGCTTTATACAAGGTAAAATCATATCACTTCTTTGTTCTTGAGTGTGGGTGTGTGCCAGAGGCTTTGTTTTGTGGGGATTAGGAAACTGAGATTTCTTGCCTTTGCATCAGGCCTGCATTGACAGTCAAGATGAGCTTTTCACCCTTTGTGGATACAGTTCATTGACCGTCAAGATGATGGGCTTGTTCAGGGCCTGCTGCTAGGTGCAGGGGCAAAAAAATAAAAATAAAAATAAAATCCAGATAGCTTCCTCATCCCCTCCAAATGAATCCCTCAGATGTCGATACAGCAAGTGTTTTGAAAGTGCGGTGATGAGCAAGGCTGGTGGATGTTTGATGGCAATGCACTGAAGCGGCTGATTTGACTGGTCAGGTCCGGAGTTGGCCATTCAACCACTCAGGTTTTAGCCCCAATTAGGTATGGTTATAGCATGTCCACACCCAGCTAGTCCATATTACCTTCCAGCAGATGCATCCTTGCCATTATATGTGCACGGATTGGGTGCTGCCCTCACCAGGACCTAGCTAGAGACTGACGGTCCTGCCCGGGGCTCAGTGGGGCCCACTTTGGTGTATATGTTTTATCCATGCTGTCCATTCATTTTGGAAGTTCATTTTAGAGCCTGATCGTATAGAGGCAAATTGAAGGCTTGAGTGGGCCACACCACAGGAAACAGTGGGGACTGAATGCCTACCGTTGAAAATCTCCTGGGGCCACAAGTTTTGGATCAAACTTATATATATGTTTCCCATCATCCAGGTCTGTGTGACCTTATGAACATGTAGGATGGCAAATAAACATCACGGTGGGCCCTAGGAAGGTTTCAACTGTGGGTGCCATTGTTACTACTGCTTCCTGTGGTGTGGTCCTCAAGCCTTCAATCTGCTTCTTTTTAGGGCTCATTTCCTAAAATGTTCTGACAAAATGGATGGACGGCGTGGATAAAACACATACATCATGGTGGCCCAATAGAGGCCCAGGCAGGACCTAGGTCCTGGTGGGGGTAGTACCCAATCCGTGCCCCCATGACACCATGCCAACCATTAGTCAGGCCAATCTGATCATTAGGTGGGCCACACCTGAATTTGGTGGTTTTTGGTGTATAATATTTTTCTATGGTGTGGATCACCTGATGGTTGGATGAGATCGATTTTTTGTTAGTCGGATCAGGAGACAGGAGACGCATATGGTGGAAGGGTTGGATGCCATACACTGCGTGGGCCCACAAGCTCGACTCTACCGTTTTTTTTTTTTTTTTGGTAAAAATAGATAATGTATTTTTAGTTATTTTACTCACCAATTCAAAAAGTTAAGGTATTGTTGTGATTTTCAGGTAAAAATCCTTAAATAATATCGGGGGCTAATAATTTATTTTCGTGATTCTTAAAAAATCTTCAGAAGTTATGATTGTATCAAATCATGTGTAACCAACTAAGATTTGGAAGAGGTGCTTTCTGGAGGTTGAGATGACACAAATGCTTTCATCTCAGTTTCTACTCTGAGAACTATCAAAGTTGAGAGAGAATTGTGGGGCCCACGTAGTGTATGTTTGATATCTATCCCGTCTAGCAGATGCACTCCACCTTGATAATTGGACGAAATAAAATTGGCCAATTGAATCATTTTATATGGGCCACACTTGGAATTGGATTTTTTGAGCATTGTGCATTCTTTTTTATGGTGTGGCGCACCTGATTGCTGGATTGGCTTGAGTTTTGTATAGCTGATTATCATGATAGGATGCATCTGTTGGACGGGTTGAATGTCATGCATGCATCATGTGAGCCCCATAGGCAAAAAATAATATAGGATATTTGGGTCATTTCAACCACGAAAACACCTATTTTTATGATTTTGGTTCCTCCAAATGGCATTCTTTAACAGGTCATTTGGGTCATTTGATCAATGGTCTTTAATATAGACGGCCTAGATCATCTACACAAAAATAGGTCCAATCAATAGTTACATACCACCTTGGATTGCTGGTGATTCTAAAGAGTAACTTCTGTTAGGCAATCGTAGCCATCCATCCATGCTTGGAAAAAGGATGGCTAAATCAAGGACGGTCCACTTGGTGGATCCAAACCAGCCATTAGGTTCAGTATATATTTAATGGGCTACAACATGAAAATCACACAGATGAGATGATCCAATCCTTCATCAAGATGGCTTTCTTTTTTATAGTCATCCATTTTCTGAGCCATGTAAGGGATAGTTAGGGTTCACTTCTCTCACAAATGTGGTTCGTTAGAACTGTAAACAATCCATGATCGGCATCAACTAATGGATCGATGAATAGTGCCTTGGCTTTTTTTTTTTTTTTTTTTCCATACAACATCTTGACCATCCATTCTAAATGCAACTAATCTGATGGTTAGAATTGTCAAATCAGTTCGATTTTTACATGGTTGCCAACGAAATGGGTGCTCCACTTAATGGACTGCTCAGATCAGTCAACCGGACTTTCTGAGTGTCGCGATGCAGCTAGGAGAACTACAACATATAGTACTCTGCCAGCATGGCTGCAACCCATTGTCTGGGCTATTCTTCTGATGGAGAACCACCCTTTCCCCGGTGAACGGGGCTTTGCACAATAATAGGGAGTCTTTTGATGAATGGAGCAGCCATGAAGATCATGGCTAGTTCGAGGAGGCTACAATGAACGACTCTGATCTGGAACTCTTGTGCCAACAATGATCTCACTGCTGAGTACAAAATTCCCTTCAGTCTACCTCTCTTCTTAAACCTTGTACACATGGTGATGTAGAGCGGGTTGTGGACACTTTTATGTCCAAGATGGACTGGAGAAGGCCTGATCGGAGGCGGAAGTGATCAGGACCGTCAGAATAAAAAAACAGACATATCTCGCAAACCGGAATGAGTTATTCGACGTGCATATATGATTTTAGGGTAGGATAAGCTACTTTAGCTACCCAACCCTGCTACGCCGGGTTGCCCACGCCGAATTTGTAAGATTCCATCAGATTGACGGTGGAAAATCCTTTTTAATTTTGTTTTTACTATTTATTGTAAGTTTGAAAAAGGCTTAGGAAATTTAGGAGAATAACTTGGTTAGGCCAAGTATGACATTTACTATTTTTGGCCGAAAACCATGAAGTCCAGTAGAAATCACGAACCTCTATAAATTAGTAAGTTCACCGTACATTTTTTTAAATTGGAGTTTGAGTTGGAGTTTGATTTTTAAACTTCTTCCTAGTTGGATATCACTATTTAAAGGGTTGTAAATTCATTTTTATTATTAATCAATTAAAATTTGAATTTCGTAAAATTTATTTATATTTTCCTATTTCCGGAGGAATCTCTCTCGTGGGTCCATGAGTCCAGAGAAGCTCCGCGAATTTGGAGTAATTATACCCTTGAGGTTTCGTGAATTTGGAGTAATTATACCCTTGAGGAAGACGGTGATCGACCTCATCACATTCATCTCGTGAGTCCATGAGTCCAGAGAAGCTCTATGAATTTGGAGTAATTATACCCTTGAGGAAGACGGTGATCGACCTCATCACGTTCATCCATGCATCACATGGGTGGGCCAAAATAACACTCGCGTACTTTTCTTAGGCATCACCACTCTGAAAATGCACCAATACGGACCATCTTATCCATCCAATCAAGGATCTACAAATGAATGAACCAGATTATTCACAAGAGAGTTCCAATCACCAAACAAATTAAGTGGCCCATGTATTTAACAGTCCATCCAATGTGGGCCATATTGTATTGCCAATGTCTCTCAAGAATCACCTTCATTAGACCATCTTAACCATCCGATGACGACAATGGCCCTTGTGCCTATTTTCAGCTCATCCAAGTAAAGAAGCTGGGCATCTGCCCAAATTCTCACCATCCTTGAATTATGTAAAAGAAAAAGAAAGGGAATGAATATAAGAAATTGAAATCCAAACATTATCGAAGATATATTAATACAATTTTATGTGGGACTTAATCTATATGCGGAATAGGCCCACGGATCTGTCTGTGCAAGGAACATGGTGATCAGGGGTTCAGATAGCTTACCTAGTTGAGACGCCGCCATGGAAGCTGGATAAAAATACCAGAATTTCTGTAGAACTCAGGATCTTCCTCTCCTTCACACCCTTTCTGCAATACAATAGATGAGACTCGAATTTTGCTATGTGGTGTAGGATCGGGGACCCAGCTCTCTAATATAGAGATTATGGAGAGAGAGTTTGAAACCCATCAAAACTCTCTCTCCCACGCTCCACATTTCTATGTCCTAGTTCAACTCAAACAGCCATGCTTACCTATAGCATTCCACCCCTAATACGCAATGCGGCGCAGCCTACCTGCGCAGCGTATCACCTGAAGTGGGGCCCATTGTTCTACTCAATCATCCAGTCCAACTGAATGACAATCCAAACCGTTGATCAATAAGGCCCACTAAATAGAGTTCTTACATTCTCCCACTTGGGCCTCATTGAGCAACGTCAATGATAGTCATACAGAATAATTTTGAAAATAAGTTTTGATGTTTTAAGAAAATATCCAAATGGTTAACCAATAAAATAGTTGGACAATATGAGTAATGCTATTCAATCTGGTCCATCAAAACAGTCAGTATCAAAACGCGGTAGTCATCACAACATTTAATTTAGGCGAAGTGAGTCTAAGCACGATCATAAATACTTTCAATCTTAACGACATAGATTACGAACTAGAAAATGTGGTATAAGGATTACACACTTTAGTGTAATGATATGTGGCTATCCTTAAGAGGTCATGAGGTTTTACATGTCTTCAACGAGACATGACTGTAGTTTTACTTACTCAAAAATTTACGCATATATATAGAATCAGAAATAAATCTTTATATCAAAATCATCCAAACAAACTGTATAAAATGAGATCTCTAAGTATCTGTGAAAATCAAAATACGCTCAACTCCCACTAGTTGAAAACATCTGTGGGATCAATAACTCCCATGGATGTTACATGCTCCTGAAATGATGTGATAGGGAGCCCTTTAGTGAGCGGATCTGCAATCATCTGCTTAGTACCTATGAATTCCACAAACACTTGATGATTCTGAACTCTTTCCTTTATAACAAGGTACTTGATGTCGATATGCCTCGACCTTGACGAATGCTTGTTGTTGCTAGAGAAGGAAATAACAGCCAAATTATCGCAAAATATTTTCAATGGTTTCGAGATATGCTCTAGTACCCGCAAACCTGAGAAGAAACTCTGTAACCATAGTGCCTGATTAGATGCCTCATGACAGGTAATAAATTCAGCTTCCATAGTAGATGATGCTGTGGTAGACTGTTTCACGCTTTTCCATGACACAGCTCCTCCCATCATCATGAAGATGTATCTTGAAGTAGACTTCTTAGTATCAATGCAGCCTGCGAAGTCTGCGTCTGAATATCCGATCAACTCCAACTGATCAGATCTTCTATATGTGAGTCCGAAGTCTTTCGTTCTCTGAAGATACTATAACACTTTCTTTGCAGCTATCCAATGTTGCATTCCTGAATTAGATAGATATCTTCCCAACATTCCAGTGACAAAGGCATTGTCTGGTCGCGTACAGACTTGAGCATACATGATGCTCCCTACTACTGATGCGTACAGAAATTCTTTCATTCGATTCTTTACCAAATCATTCTTTGGACACTGAAATAAACCAAATTTGTCGCCCTTTACAATGGGCGACTTTCCTGGAGCACAATTTTGCATGCCATACCTTTCGAGTACCCTACTAATGTAGGCCCTTTGTGACAGGCTGAGCAGTCCAAGTGTTCTGTCACGGCGAATCTCAATGCCGATGATGTAAGAAGCTTCACCAAGGTCTTTCATTTCAAACTTTTGAGATAAGAATTTCTTGGTATCGCTCAACATCCTGGTATCACTGCTAGCCAACAGAATGTCATCAACATACAAAATCATCATAACGAACTTACTCCCACTAGTTTTAATGTAGATGCATTCATCTGCAGTGTTTTCTACAAAGCCATATGAGGAAATTACTTCATGAAACTTAAGGTACCACTGTCGCGATGCCTGTTTTAACCCATAGATGGACTTCTTAAGTTTGCAAACCAAATGATCTGAGCCAGTAGCTACAAAACCTTCGAGCTGTAACATGTATACATTCTCATTTAAATCCTCATTGAGAAATGCAGTCTTTACATCCATCTGATGTAAATCTAAATCCATATGAGCTACAAGAGCCATTATGATCCTGAATGAGTCTTTCTTAGATACTGGAGAGAAAGTCTCCTTAAAGTCAATGCCCTCACGTTGGTTAAAACCCTTGGCAACAAGTCGAGCTTTATACCTTTCGACATTACCTCTGGAGTGCCTTTTGGTTTTAAATATCCATTTAGAACCAATCGGCCTTATTCCAGTAGGTAAATCTACAAGATCCCATACTTTATTGTCCTGCATGGATTTTAACTCATCTTTCATGGCATCAAACCAACGAGAAGGATCAACACTTTTTTTGACTTGTGTAAAGAATTTAGGATCCTTGTCTACCCCTATGTCAAAGTCGTACTCCTGTAAGTATACGATGTAATCGTCTCGATTTACAGGCCTTCTCTCTCTTTCAGATCTTCTTAATGGTTTAGCTTGCTGGGTCTGATCTTGATTTTCCTCATTAATGGTTTGTATTTGAGGTTCTATGTGGTGTTCTGCAGTGACTGCAGAATCGACTGCACCATTAATGTCCATGTAATCTGGATTGACTATGATTAGAGTCACAGTCCTTTATTCCTCAAATACAAAATTTCTTATGTTCGTGCTCCCACTGTTTTCAGTGTCTTCAATGAATCTGGCATTCTCAGTCTCAACAATCCTAATAGAGTGGGAAGGGCAGTAGAATCGATAGCTTTTTGATATTTTTGGATATCCAATGAAGAAACAACTTACGGTTCTAGGATCAAGCTTCTTTTCATGTGGGCAATAAACTTTGGCCTCAGCAGGACAACCTCAAACATGTAGATATCGGAGACTTGGTTTTCTCCCATTCCACAACTCAAAAGGAGTTTTGTTAACTGCTTTGCTGAGAACCCTATTTAGTATATGAACTGCAGTTTTGATCGCATCAACCCACAGAGATTCTGGCAGTGTCGAATTGCAGACCATGCTTCAAACCATATCCATAAGGGTGCGATTGCGTCTCTCAGCCATTCCATTCTGCTCTGGAGTACCAGACATAGTGTATTGAGCGACAATGCCACAATTCTGCAGGTATCTAGCGAATGGCCCTGGATTGCGTCTTGATTCGTCATATCTGCCATAGTATTCACCACCACGGTCAGATCTGACAACTTTAATTCTCTTATTAAGTTGATTTTCAACTTCGGCCCTATAGATTTTAAAAGCATCCAGAGCATTTGATTTCTCACTGATAAGGTATAGGTACCCGAAGCGAGAATAGTCATCTATAAAGGTAATAAAATATTTGTGGCCACTCCATGAGGCTGTAGGGAATGGTCCACAGATATCTGTATGTATAACCTCTAATAGACCCACACTCCTGATTGCACCTTTCTTTCTCATTCTAGTCTGTTTCCCTTTTATGCAATTAATGCATACTTTATAGTCAGAGAAGTCTAGAGGATGCAAAATTCCTTCTTGCACAAGCCTGTCTAATCTCTCACGAGATATATGGCATAGCCGCCTGTGCCACAATATGGAGGAATTCTCATAATCTAGTCTTCGCTTGGATCTCACATTATTTGCATGCAAGGTATTAATATTATAGACGTGAGAGGCAATCAAGTCTAACTGGTATAAGTTGTTTACTATAGAGCCGGTTCCAATTTTAATCGAATTAAAGTAAATACCAAAACTTTTATTTCCAAAGTGGAATAAATATCCCAACTTATCCAAATAGAAAATTAAAACTAAATTGTGCCTTATAGATGACACACAGAATGTATCTATTAAATCTAAAAAATGACCAGACTTTAACTTAAGCTTATAGACTCATATTGCCTCCACGTCTACCTTGACACCATTGCCTACGTATACTGAGCTCTCCACATCAGTTGGTGGCCTGGCCTGTAGTAATTCCTGCATAGAAGTGCATATGTGAATAGTAGTTCCTGAATCTATCCACCAGGAATCCGCTGACACATCAGTTAGATTAGATTCAAAACAGACAAGAACAAAATGATTACCCTTCTTTATGAGCCAATTCTTAAAGCCTTCGTAGTCTTTCTTGAAATGACCAGCCTTATTACAAAAGAAGCACAGTTTGCCTTTAACCCGTTTGCGTTTAGATCCATTTCTAGATTGATTCTCATGGTTTCCAGATGGAGGACCAGAGAATCCATTATTAGAACCTTGTTTCCTCTTTCTCTTACCTTTATTCCCTTGCCCATGCCCATGACCCGAGGTCACCATATTAACATTTTAAACTTTAACCACCTGCCTGATCTTGTCTTCTTCTTAAACACACTGAGTGATAAGTTCATCCAATGTCCACATGTCCTTCAGAGTATTATAGTTCACCAAAAACGTGCCGAATTGGGGAGGTAGGTTATTCATGATCAAATGAACTAGTTGATCATCAGTGAGTACAAGCCCTAGAGCACGGATCTTATAAACAACCTCGATCTGCTCTACAATGTATTCACGGATATTGCCTTTTCTATCGTAGGACGAGCGAGTCAACTTATTCAGAAGAATGCCCACCTCAGACTTATCAGATTTCTTGAACCGTTTTCCCATTTCAGTCAGGAAAGTTTTGGCATTGTCTGTATCAGGTATGGCACCCTTCATGGATTCAGAAATCGAATACTTAATTACTTTCAGGCATGTATCATTTGATTTAAACCATGCAACCCATCGATTATATTCAACTTCGGTGGCATCGTTAGATGGTTCTGGCGGTTCTGGTGTTATCAGGGCAAGATCTAATTGAAGACAGCCCAGTACAACTTCAATGGCGTTCTTCCATTAAGCGTAATTAGATCCATTAAGGGCAGGGACTTGATGTGTATTAGTGGGAATTGAGACTGAAATAAAAGAGATATATATATATAGTACTCACGTTAGTTCATTGTTTCACAAATTAATTTCGTGAATGTAAACAAAATATCAGGCAAAATGAGTCAATTCAGTTGCTAAAGAAGGCATCAACTGAATCATCCAAGATGAAGATGGGCCCAACCATTACATTTTGGTGAGAATCTGTTACATCATCATTATTCCTCCTGTGGGCGAAAATAATAATATGCTAGTGATTCTCTTGAATATGAAGCTAAGTGATGTCAGTGATGTAAATCTGATACACTCAACACCTGTGGGTGAGATGAGTCTTTCAAATTTACATTACCTACATCATTTACTCCACCCGTTTACTTAACTGAAATGGTAATCGTTTGTGTTTTCGTTACCGTACGCATGAAAAAGTGAACGCAACTATATGCAATCCTCCTTATCCCAATGTTACGAGTCTGTACTTGTAAAGTTTTCATCAATTGAGGACACTATGGTAGCTAACACAACTAAATCGAACACTACAATTATTGACTTAGGATCGCGATTATAATCCTGCCTCTCTATAGATTATATCTTAATTAGTTCGATGAG
Source organism: Magnolia changhungtana (assembly GCA_030180095.1). Taxonomy (NCBI): domain Eukaryota; kingdom Viridiplantae; phylum Streptophyta; class Magnoliopsida; order Magnoliales; family Magnoliaceae; genus Magnolia; species Magnolia changhungtana. The sequence goes on along the minus strand of JASAUF010000471.1, from coordinate 12,581,366 downwards.
GCCCACAAGATGGTCGGTATGGATCATTGAAACATATTAGAACCTTAAAGTGAAACATTCGGATAGGTTTCACACCATATATCCCAATGGGCCATATCAACTCTTAAGGATGGGTGATGGGCCAAGGGTAGGGCCGAATCGGTACTCTTATATGATTTGTACTTCATTAATAAGCATTATAAGTATGGCGTTAATATTTACATCATAGATGGCTGTTAATGCAACAATTCATTTGGATGATCAGATCCACGCATTAATGTCCATGAGTTGAACAATTCGGATCACATTCTTAATATCCTCTTGATGAAAAGTTACTGTCTTTATAGCTGCTCTAGTGAATAAGCCAGATCGATCACATGCTTATCGTGAATAAATAAACAGATGGCTCAGATCTGAACTAAAATTTTGGTCGCAAATAGGTACCAAAATAAGGAAATCGCAGTGCATTGACAGGTGAGTCATCTGATTTGATCATACAGATTTCAGATGGGCCCAGGGTGCCGTGATGGGCCTATTTGTTTTGACAGACCAATGATAATGGACCACCACATGGATAGGCCATATCACATGAATGTTGAAGATCTAATTTTGGTTTGGTGGGCTCCAGTTGATGATTGGCTTGGACGTCCCGACATGATTAGAGAGAAACTGACATCTACTTCAAGGAAAAAAAAAAACAAAAAAAAAAAAAAAAAAAAAACCCTTTGTATTTGTTTGTTTTGCAACTATTTTCTTTTCCTTCCAAAATTACATACTAGTGTGAAAGATTAAAAAGCAACTACAGGCAACTTGCCGGCCCAAACAACATAGAATTTAGGCCTTATAGCAATAGACCATGCTAATATAAAACACACCAAGATCTTATCCATTAAATCAAGGGTCCAATTATCAAACTGGACAGTCCATCCTACAGTGCCCCATATTAGATATAAGATTCTTGACGTTTCTCAAGAATCACCTAGATCAAACGGTTTTAACTATCCAACAAGCACTGCAACCTGGGCAAAATTTTCAAGCCTGCCAAGTAAACATGATGGGGCTGGACTCAGGTTCCACTACTCTTCTTACTGAGGTCTGGTCCATTTATTGCCAACATGGAACCATCGCTAAATTTAAAGTAGCATAGAGAGAGAGAGAGAGAGAGAGAGAGAGAGAGAGAGAGAGAGAGAGAGAGATTGCATGCCCACACGATTCAAATACAACTGTTTGAGATGGATTGCTCACAAGATTCAAATACAACTATATTCTTGGAAAACATATACATACTATCGAAAGCCCTCCTAGAAGGCCCAAACAACTTAGTATTTGGGTGCATACAAATAGACCATGCTAATATAAAAACACACCATATCCTCAAAGCAACAACTCAATTGCTTCAGTAGAGTACTAATCCATCCAGCTCCTTTAATTAACTCACTTATGTAATTATTATAACCATTTGCTTATAGTTGAGTTTGGTTGCACTAAGTACCATAACTCTCATGATATTTTTCACCAAGTTAGACTTGATTAATCATGAAATATTATTTAATTTCATGATATTTGGTGCAACCAAACACAGCCTAAACATGTATATATAGTTATATGATATTCTATGTATTAAGGACCGGGTGGTTGGCAATTGTAACCTTTGGTGCATGGACGAGTATAGGGGCGGCCAGGTACACCACCACCATTGACAGGTTTATTCGGATAAAGAGGGCCAAAACTAATGGGTGTGACGCGGACTGCATCCTCCTGATGGCTGGCCTCCGGTTGATCTGCAACAATATCAAAAAAGAAAAAAAAAAACTTTATTACTTGTATCTAATATTTTGAGTATGCAAACCATGGATTGGACCCTCTACCAGGCATTGTGATGTGTGTATGGAGATTTAACCGTAGATATCATGGGCCACAGCCAACATTTGTTAAGGTGTGGTGGTTAAAAGAAGTTTGTAGTGGTCCTTGTTTAAGAGAATAATGGAGGAGTATGTGCAGCATGATACTCACCTACATGGGAATTGTAGAGCATCCGCCTTGCTGATATCTTACTGGGGATGAGAAGAATGGAAAGGAGGAGAACGCAAAGAAGCATACAACCCTTTGTATTCATGATCTCTTCCTTTGTTTCCAATAATGGATTGAATGAGTAAGCTTCAGCCCTCCACCCTCTATTTATAATCTCTTCTTTTAGAGAGAAAGAGATTCCCTTTCCTCTTCCTTGAAATTTCCTGGAAAATGGCACATTTAACTTTCTTTTTTGGAGAAGTCCAATAAGTCTTGGCACTGAACATATGGAAAGTATGTGCACCAATCAGGACCGTCGGTCAGATGGATTATATTGAAGATAGGCTGAAATTTGAATTATTGGACAACTGTGACCTTTCTATTATTAAGATTTATTTATTATTATTATTATTTTTGTGTTGAATGTGGACCTCTGCTTCATTCCTTTTCAAGCCAGGATATTTCAGGTATATCTAGAGACAAAAGAGAATTGATCCAGTGCTCTCAAATAACTATTAAGATACGGTGCTCTTAGTTGCATCAGCATCAGTACACTTAGTGAAATCCACTGAATTAGATTGCGCATTAGGTCCAATGTACATTTCTTAAGCTAGTATGCAAATATTATCTTTATCTGATAAATACTAACCATTTGATCTGAACAGTCAAGACCCTCCACACAGAAATATGTTCAATCAACATGTGTGGTGTTAATGATGAGTTTACCAGCCTGATTTTTGGTTGGACTTATAAACTGTGGGTTTCACCTGATGTACGGTTTGGATGTGCAACATGTGGCACGTGTGGTTGTGTGAAGTATCAGAAAACCTTAAGTCTAAATTTCACTTTTGGTCCACTTCCGTGTGACAGTTTAATTGGAATTATATCATGAAGAATATCTAACTCCATGTGTATGAATTATCATACTCTCCCAGAGTATCAAATCTAAAGCCTTTTATTTCCTCGTGTGTCACACCACAAGTGGGATGGACGCGGATTTGGTGGTGAGGAGCACCCCACATTCACGCTATCTCTTACAGCCTGCTGTCCCACCCATCAAATCTGGTCGCATTAACACACCACCACTGAAGGTAGTGATATAGAGCAGTGTTTCGGACACTTTCAAGTAGATTTAGGACCCTAAAACAGGTATATCTTGTAAACTAGAATGACTTATTCCACTACCATATATGATTTTGGGGCAGGAGAATCTACTTTAGCCAACTAACCCACTGTGCCAGGTTGCTCATGCGGGATTTGTGGGATTCCATCGTATCAATGGTTGAGGGCTTAGAAAATTCAGGAGAATGACATGGTGAGGCCAAATTGAACACTATTTTTGGCCAAAAATTATGACGTCCAATAGAAATCATAACCGTTTATAAATAGTAATTTTACTATTTATAGTAAATCACGTTTTTAGGGATTTGAGTTAGAGTTTTATTTTGAAACTTCTTCTTATGTTTGAAATTGCTATTTAAAGCGTTGTAATTTCATTTTTATCATCAATTAATTTATTTCTATTATTTCCATTTTTCTCATGGATTTGAGAATCTCTCCTTGCATGAGACGATGATTGACCACGTCACACCCATCCCTGTGTAAGTGCAATAAGCGAGGCATCATTATCTAATGAGAAATTTCCAACTGTAAATCTCACCTTTTATCCCTTGTCTTTTCCAAACGCTCCCAAACTAAACCATTCTGTTTGGAAACACTATTTTCAGACGAAAATACCCTTGTATTAGGCAAGCCATTCTGTAGACTTATCACTACGAATTATAACCGTAGCTTTTCGGATCATGAGCTTTGCAAGGGCACACTGTAGAACACGTTGGTAATTGCTACGGCTATAATTCGTAGCTATAGACCTATGGAATGGACGGTGCAACCGGCCATTAGTGTCTAAAATTAGTGTGTCCGTACAGGATGGTTTAGTTTGGAAAAGTAAAGTTTGAGAATGTTTGGAAAAGACGGTGCGTAAAAGGTGGGGTACACAGTCGAAATTTTCTCTCATCCAATCCGCGTCCGAATACAACGTTCCCTCCGCAGGACTTGACCGACTTTAGAAAAGTATACGTCAATGCATTAGATTATTTAAAATTACACTACTCACCGACGTTGACGCCATTTGGACCGTTCATCAAGGATGAAGGATAGTTGCAGATACCTTTCTGATTAGTGTCACACACGTGCTGATGCCTGCCAAGTATATGTACGCCGTTCATCATCTGGGTCTTATGGTTAATGATCAGCGGCTGCAGGGCCGAGATGTTCCACGTCTCTGTAGAAAATGGACTGCCAGGACTGGTAGTAATGAAAGCAAAACAAAGGTCCTTGTGATTTGGACAGAGTTCTCTACAACATCCGTTTTACACAGCCAAGCTCTGTGGGGGCCACACCATGCTTTATACGTAAATTCACTCCGTTCATATAATGATAACCAATATTTTAATTGTGCCATATATATATATATATATATATGGAAAAGGTACAATGAGCTCGGGGTATTAGGTCAAGCTGTGTGGGCCCCACCGTGATGTCTTTCGAAAATCAACACCATCCACCAAATGCACCATTCCATCGTGGGCCTGCACGGCCCAAAATCAAGTCAATCCATGACTTTTGTGCACCACACCACATACAAAAGTGTAGAGGGGCTGTGCACCATTAAAACATTCATAACTATTTTTGAGGGCCCACCGAGATGTGGTTTACAAATCTAGTCCATCCATTATGTGTGTCCCACTTGAATGAGGGTTCAGACCAAGTTTCAGGTGCATGGAAAACTCAAGTGGGCCCCACCAAGTGCTTTATATGTTTTTGGCATGTATTCACATGATTTTAAATGGTATGGCCCACCTGAGTTCTGTATACGGCTGATTTTGGTCTGTCCAGGCCCACGATGGAATGGTGCATCTGGTGGACGGTGTTGATGTTCGAAAGACATCACGGTGGGGCCCACACAGCTCGAGCTCATGGACGACCGTAATACGCTTGAGCTCATTGTGCCTTTTCTATATATATATATATAGAGAGAGAGAGAGGTATGCTCACCTGAGCACCTTTGCACGCATGTGAGAGAAAGAGGCATGCTCACCTGCGTGCCTTTAAACACATGTCATGGACGTCTAATCTGAATGATCCATGTGATGCAGCATCCCATGAAATCCCTAGAGACCAAATTTTACTCTAATCTAAAACTCTCGTAGGCCATAGCAAAGAGAGATGAAAATTAAGGGAGAAATTGTTTTCTTTTTTCATGGCCTACCAAAGTTTTGGATCAAAGTAAAAATTGGGCCTTGGAGGTTTTATAGGGTGCTGCATCATGTGGACCGTTCAGACTACAGACTCACATCACGAATGATGAGTTCTTAAAAAGTTTTAGATCTTGTGTGTGTTTATTTTCACTACCTGAATGGATATCTGATTAATGGGTTCGTATGAAAACACACACTATGGTGGTCCCACAGACAAATCTATAGTTGGCATCTCCTCTCCCGCCTTTTATATTTTAAATAGTTTGACTGCGTCTCTTGTACATGACCACAACACTTCATCGCCTATCCACTAGCGTGTTGGATCAGATTCACGCTGGCTGTAATTACTTAAAAAGTGTTACAAATACTTGAAATTTTTTTTTATCCATGTCTTATTCCTCCTGCAATGCCCCAAGGTGTCTTTTTATTAAATTTCTCACAATAATTAGAAGTAAAGTACAACAGTCTTAAGTGAGTTTAATCCCCACTGTTTACTGTGTTGTGACTCACTTGAGTTTTGAATCAGCTTCATCTTTATGCTCATGTCCTAACAAATGGTGGTGCAGCCGATGGACAGAGTGGATATAATACAGACATCTCGTTCCGCCCCACAGAGCTGAGTGCTACATGGGATTCTTGTAATTCTAGGTTATAAGAAGGTTGCGTATGACGAGATCAACAAGTCTGTTGCACCTTGGTTTAAAGTGGTCCTAAATCACAGCATATTTTCTGATACATATTACTATTAATGGTTTAAATGGGTTGGGTTGTGTCAATTATGGTGACCTTGGACCTAACCCATTTTAGAATTGGGTATGAGTTTTGGATTTAAACCCAACTAATTAAATTCAAGTTAGGTCTGAATGTGGTTTAGCGTTTGGATGAGAAAAAAAGGGTGTTAAATATTTAAGTTGTAAGTAGTTTCACAAAAATCCTCACCTCTGTTTCTTTCAAAAAATTGTATTTCAATTTATAGGTTGTTTATATTTTTCCTAACCTAAAAAATTATTTTTATTAGATGTGCTACTAACCCACCTTCCAAAACTCAAAACCTCCCTTTCCCTGGCTCATGTTAGGACATATGCCCAAAATGAGGCAGATGCAAAACTCAAGTGCGCCACAAGATAGGAAAAAGTCAGGAGGAAAATCCCTATCATTGAAATCTTTTGGTGGTCCATGATAATATTTATTTGACATCGAAACTGTTTGTAAGGTTACTTCATAGGATGAACTGAAACACAGAAATATTAGCCTAGTTGGGAAATTCTATAGCCCATGAACATTTCAATGGTAGACGCTCAATTCCCTCTTGTTTAATCTCATGTGGCCCACTTGAATTTTGGATCAGCCTCATTTTTAGGTTCATGTCCTAATGTGAGTTGGAAAAACAGGTGGATGGAATGAATTTCTCACAAACATCATGATAGGCCCCACCTAGCCTCTCATGGTCGGGGTCGTAGGTAATATGGGTCGCATCGTAAGTGTAAAGAGTTTACAACTTAATATGATGTAGGACATAGCACAGGTACAATCCTAGGATGGCTGGACCAAAAGAAGGTGAATTGAAATAAAAATGAGATTGTAGAAAAAAAAATTATTATTTTTAGTAATTCTAATTTTTGTCATGTTTCCTTATTTTTAGAGTTTTAGAAATTTTTTATATTTAGAAATTTCTCCTAATCATTCTAGAACTCCTTTAGTAAGGTTTATCTAAATTTTTTATTTTAGCCAAATTTACTATTTTAGGTAAATTTTATTTTAGTTGAATTAGAACTCTTAATTAAAGTCAGGAATTTACTATTTTTGGTTATTACAAATTAAGATTTATTTATTTTCTTATTTATTAGTGATGTAATGAAGTAATCAAATCAAGTACAATTACATATTATTTAAAAAAAGTTATTTGAATTTTATAATTTTTTTTTCTTGTGAATTTATACAAATATCCCTGTCAATTTTAGTCTTTATTACTTCTTTCTTGTCATCTCATCACGTCTCTCCTAATATCGACAAGCATTGAAGCGACCCCCAACAGTAGTCTACCACGTAGCTTTCTGGCTGAGAGTACTTTTGACACCTAACCTGTCGGTTGAACAGGGGGAATGATATTATATATTTTAACTGTCACAATTCTAAGTCTGAGTCAGTGCACAGCTGCGGATGATATTATATATTTTTGGGGCAGAGACTGATGACTCTGAGTCAGTGCACAGCTGCGGATGATATTATATATTTTTGGGTCAGAGACTGATGACTCTGAGTCAATGACAATCCCTAATGTGACATGCATTGACTCCAGGTCAATCTAATAAGCATCAGATGGATACATTTATATTAATGGTGGAGCTGATGTTCTGGGTTGCTCGGCCCATCCCTTTAAGGCCAAGCTTGGGCCCTTAAACTTCACCCAAGGGCCACGTCAGGGCCTAAAATCTAGGCCCCATGCTAGGGCCAGGGCTAATGATAAATTGTCTTGCTTGGCTCGTTGACCCAATCTAATAATTGAGTGGACCATTACAAATAATAGTTTAAAGGCACTTGTTAATGGGGATTCAATTAAGGGTTAAGGGGATGAGGGCTTGGTTGCTTTCCGTACTCAATACTTAACCTTTACAATTCTTCCAGGTTTTGTGCTTGGCCGAATCGGGTACTTGGTTGAGCCAATTTATTTAGCCCTTTATGTGGTTTTTTTCTGTTAGGGTTTTTCTGCGTGAATTTTGGATTGTCCTTTTTTGGATTTGTTTGTGTGATTGTGATTACTTTGCTTGATCATGCTCCGTGTGCTTTTACGAATCCTAACAAGTGTTATTAAAGATAATATTGGGAAGCAAATCGAATTTGAAAGCAATGTATCTATGACATCTAACATGAAGTTCGATGTAGAGAAGTATTCCGAAAAAAATAACTTTAAATTATGAAATGTGATCAGATGAAGGGCATCTTAGTTCAACAAGGATTGGAAGATGCACTCCTTGTAAAGCGACCGGAAACTATGAGAGAATAAGAATGGAAAAAGTTAGATCAAAATGCCAATATCTTAATCCAGTTGTGTCTGACAGATGAGATCATTTATATTGTTATGAGAGAGAAAACTGTCGTGAATACATAAACAAAGTTAGAGAACATTTATGTGAAGAAATCTTTTGAAAATCGTTTATATCCGAAGCTATAGTTGTTTAATATGAATATTACTGAGGGGGCTGACGTTGAGTCCCACATCAGTAACTTCAATAAGCTCGTTTGCAAATTGCTGGATGTAGATGAGACGATGAAGGATAAAGATCAAGCGTGTATGCTGTTGAATTCTTTTCCGAAATCATATGTGTCGTTCAAAGACTCTTTATGCACCGATAGGACAACTATTAGTGTTGAGATCGTTATCTCAACACTTTAACCGAAGGCGATGAAAAAGAAAAGATGTGACTTAAGTACCTTTACAGATGCACTGGTTATGAGGGAGAGAAATTCTGAGCGAGATAGTGGATCTTCATGATCGAAATTCAAATCCAATGACAAGCGTAAAGACAAGCTGAAGTATTGGAATTGTGGTATGTCAGGGCATATGAAGAAGGATTGTCAGAATCTTAAGTTTAGGAAGGAGAATCAGAGAATTCTTTTAGAGAGGCCAACACTACATAATCTAGTGAGGAGGTGAGTGATAGTGACATGCTGACCATATCAAAATACGGATATTTCGATGGAGAATAAATTTTGGATACGAGAGCTTCGTATCACATGGCCCCTCATAGGAGTTGGTTCACCAATTACAGTGAGTGTGATGATGGCTATGTGTTTATCAGAATTGATAATGTCTATAACATGGTTGGTGTTAGATCAGTGTGTATCAAGATGTTTGATTGCATGGAGCGTATCTTGATTGATGTGAGAAACGTTTCTGAGTTGAGAAAAAGCCTGATATCTCTGGGTGCACTCAAGGCACTAGTGTGCAAATTTACCAGGTTGAATCATGTCCTTAAGGTTTCAAAGGGGGCACTCGTAGTTATGAAGGCATAGATGAATGATTACATTTATAGGTTGATCGAAAACACTTCATTGGGTGGAGTTGTAGCGTCTATAGCGGATTCCATATCTACATGTATGTGGCTTGTGTGTCTAGATCACATGAGCGAGCGAGGCATGAAGGTACTTTTTGACCGTCGTTTGATTCCAATTTTTAAAAGCATTGATTTTAGTATATGCGAGCATTGTATATATGATAAATAGTCAAGGTTATCTTTTAATTTTAGGAAACATGTTTGTAAGGGGGTTTTAGATTATGTGTATTCTGATGTATGAGCATTGTTGCCTATAGTTTCTAGCTGAGGGTTGTCATGATTCGTTACGTTCATTGACGAATATTCCAAAAAAGTGTGGATCTATTTTATGAAATAAATCCAAGGTTTTTACTAACTTTAAACAGTGGAATGTGATGGTGGAAAAATAGTCATAGCAAAAGATGAAAATGTTGATGACATATTATATAATGGTTGAGAATTCACTTATGGGGAATTCAATTGGTTTTGTGAGGATGAAGAGATCGTGAGGCATACCACATTTTGCTAAACACCAGAGTAGAATGGTGTGGTTGAGTGGATGAATCAGACTCTCTTGGAGAGGACCTGATGCATGATGAGTAACGATGGGTTGAGCAAGAAAATGTGAATCAAGGCCGTTAACATGGCTTGTTACTTGGTGAATTGGTCCCCTTTTATGGAGATTGATTTTAAAATTTCAGAGGAAGTGTAGAGTGGTCAGCAAGTAGACTACTTGGGGTTGCAAATATTTGGTTGTGATGCTTACTCTCACGTACCATCAATTAGGAGAGAAAAACTTGACTAAATGACTAAAAAGTACGTCTTTGTTGGTTATGAAAATGGTGTGAAAGTGTATAGGCTATATGACCAAGGCACACAGAAAATTATCCTTAGTTGTGACGTCAAATCTAACGAGGGATCCTTGTTTCTTAAGGATGAGCACAAGAAAACAGCAAAGTCGATTGTACATGTTCAGATAGACAGGGATGAGACACAGGCTGATATTGAGACGTAGACAAAGGTACAAGAGCAAGTGGAGTAGCCACATGTGAGAAGGAATCTGCCAAGGGATCGTAGGTTACTTGTAAGATACATGGATGACTTGAAAGTTGCATTTTCCCTCATCATGGATGAGGAAGATCCGCCTACTTTTCAGGAGGTTCTCGACGATATAGATGCTAAAAAGTAGAAAACAACAATGAATGACGAAATGGATTTCATGTAGAAGAATGAGATGTAGGAGCCTATGGAGCTTCTCGTCGGCCGTAAGGTGATTAGGTGTAAGTGGATCTTAAAGAAGAAACATGATAGGTACAAGGCAATATTGGTAACAAATGGATATACTTAGAGAGAAGGTACTGACTGCACTGAGATATTCGCACTTATGGTGAAACAAGTATCTATCAGATTCATATTGGCGCTGGTTGTCCAATATAATCTTGAGTTGGAATAGATAGATGTAAAGATTGCTTTCCCATGTGGGGAATTGGAAGAATAGATTTATATGAAGGAATCAGAAGGATTTAAAATACAAGAGGCAAAGAACAAGGTTTGCAGGTTGATGAGGTCATTGTATAGCCCGAAACAGTCGTTTATGCAGTGGTATAAGAAATATGATTCTTTAATAATGAGTTAGAGGTTTACTAGGAGCGATTATGATCATTGTGTCTATTACAAGATACTGAGTGATGGGAAGTTCATTATCTTAAATTTGTTTGTTGATGATATGCTTATTGCTGATCATAGCATGTTTGAGATTGACGTACTGAAGGCTTAGCTATCAAGGACATTTGAGATCAAAGATCCGAGGACTGTAAAGGGGTTCTCGGAATTGACATACATAAAGACAAGAAGAGGAAAATGTTACGGTTATCTTAGGCAGAATACCTTAAGAATGTATTAGTGAAATATGGGATGGACAAGGTAAAGTTGGTTAGCGTTTCTCATGTGTCTCATTTTAAGCTTTCTTCTGAGCAGTGTCTTGAAATAGACGAAGAGAACCATGTTATGTCTCGTGTGCCTTATTTGAGTGCGGTTAACAGCTTGATGTATGCCATATTATATACAAAATCAGATATTTTACATGCGGTGGGTGTTGTTGGTAGATACATGTTTAACCCCGACAAGCAACACTAGGAGGCAGTGAAATGACTACTTTGATATATTCGAGGTATGCAGGACTAAGTATTGACATTCGAAAAATTATGGGACAATTTAGTAGGCTATGTAAATTTAGATTATGCAGGCGATGTTGATAATATAAAGTCGGCTTCCGATTGCTCATTCATGTTAGCGGGTAGAGCAATCAGTTAGATGTCGAAGCTTCAGTCTTATGTGAGTCTTTCCACAACCGAAGCTAAGTATATGGTAGTAACAGAAGCATTCAAGGAAATAGTTTGGTTGAGGGGAATGATAAATCAGTTGGAATTTCAGCAGGAAGTCACGCCAATTAATTGTAACAATGAAAGCACGATTAATTTGGCAAAGAACTTTATTTATCATTCTAGGAATAAACATATTAATGCGCATAATCATTTTATCTAACAAGTTCCTGAGGAAGGAGGCATAACTTTTAAGAAAATCCATAATGCATGAATCCGACTAACATGCTTATGAATGTGATTCCTATAAAGAAGTTCAAGTTTTGTGCGACTTCTCTGGATTTGGCGAAGATTGAATGAAGACGGAGTGTACATGAGAAGTGATAATTGTGAAGCTATGACAGAGATAAAGTATAGATGGAGGTTTGAGCGTGGCATGTTGCAACATGAAGATTAGAATCATGGTGGAGATTGTTGAAAATCAGATGCCTCAAATTTGTACTGAAATAGGAGCCTTCAACCGATCGACAGTATGGTCAACTGATCGAAGGATATCGAATTAAATCATTTTGGGGCAAAATTCTCTAGATGATTTTTGATGTTTTTGACAGGTCAAAAATGTTGATCGACATGTTAATAGGACCGGTCAAAGGATTTCGACCAGTTGACTCAACCGGTCAAAGGATTTCGACCAGTCGACTTAACAAGTCGACTTGTTGTGCATTTTTGCATGGATTATTTCTATTTTTATTTTTTGCTTAAATAAGAGGGTTTAAACAGGATTAGGATTAATGCAATTATGATGGAACATTTGAGAGGGTTTTGGAGAGAAGAAAAGCTTCAAAAAACAAAAATAGTTGAGAGGGTTTTGGAGAGGGTTATGATAGAACATTTGAGAGGGTTAATGCAATTATGATAGAACATTTTTTTTTTTAGGCTTCAATCGGTAAGATTTCATCTTTTGTATCTTTGTTTTTCATAGTACATTATCATTTTATGTCATGGTTTTTTTTTTTGCACGTGAGTTTTTTCGGTCAAATTTAAAATTGTTCTCTACTGGATTTTCAAATTGTTCTCTGTTGGATTTGTTTGTGCGGTACCCAGCTTACTTTAATTGTAATGTTAATTGATTCCATTACGTGTGCTTCCGCGAGTCGCATCAAGAGCTAATCTTTGACTTGAGAAGCCAAATAAATTCATTCTTGAGGCGGGCACAGCGAACAAGGTAAATTGATGGTTTTTTGGTTTTGTTCTAGCCTTCTACGCATTCATTTATTTTGATATGGTATGACCCAGCTGAGGTGTTAAATAGCCTGATTTTTATGCCACATGATATAATCAGTGCATCACTCTTGATGTAAAGCTCAACCATCACACAGGTGTCAGGCTCTGTACAGCCCTGCTACAGAATGTGGAATTAGCTGCTACCCCGATACAGCCAAGTGGGTGTGACCCTGACTGTAGGGCCCACCTCACAAGTGTCTTTAAACCATCCATTCTATTTGATAATTGGAACAAGCCACCGGGACAGGCCATTCATCATTGGTCAATGCACGGGCTGACCTCTACACCAGCCTAGATTTCAAGACCAGGACTGACGCTACGGCCAGGCTTAGGGACCCGAGTAGATTGCCACACCCAATTTCGTTAGCACCATTTTTTTTTTCATCTTTCAATATTTGTTGTTGAGGATGGATCGTTTACCAACTGTATGGAATCCAACCCATCCTTAAAGGGCCACCCCGTAATGAAAGTGGGATGCCCCCAAAAATAAGGCAGATCCAACCACTACATGAATGTGGAAGTTTTTGGATGTTCATCTTTTCTATTCTATTCTATTGTGGCACACCTAATGATTGTATAGACCTGATTTAGAGGGTTGGATGGCATACAGAACATGGTGAAGCCTACACTGTTAAAATAACATTTTAAATAACATTTTAGACGTTTTACACACAAGTGGTGGATAGGAGTTGTCAAAGATTCTTATTCTACTAACGTTTGTAGAGGACCTGGCCTCTTTACTCTTACCTCTATAACAAGCTGCCCGCAATATGGAGAGGCCCATCTTCTTGAGTAATGAATGATACAGGGTGCTCCGTGTATGGGAAACCTTCCATGCACATAGCTTTAGTTGGACTAGCTGGAATCCAGTCTTTCACAGGCTGCCTCAAAAATTCATACTGATCAGATGATCAAAACCTTCCACATAGCGGCATGGAAAATGGGTGTAGAAGATTGCTCCCCAATGAAAGGCCCAGTAATGGGATGTTAAAACCATCTGATTCCTGTGATTTTTGCCAAGTAGCGGAAGAAGACTGGACCTAATGGAGGGTTCCTATACACTTAGCCCACCAGAGCATAACTCTTATCTTATTTGGCAGGTCATTGTAAATGCACCATAGTTGGATTTTGGTGCAGCAAACACACTCCATTCATGTAGGTCCAGACTATGGATGTGACTCATCCAAGTCGACTTGGTCATAATTGGGTCCAATCTGGTTCAATTGAGTTCAATCAGACTCCATTCAAACTATGCCCAACATGGGCGAGTCAACCCCGGACTCAAACTTAAAGACCTAACAGTTCAGTAGGAGTCTCTGAGTCTTCAATCCATGGTCCCCGAGAGTGATGAACGTAGTGGCACCACCATAAGAACCTGATGAAGTCTCCCTTGAAGAAGGCATGTGTCGTTTGAACTCATCGATGAGAAATACAATTAACAGCTAGAAAACAGATATTGGATAGGATCTGATACATCCCCATGGATCCAGAACCTCCAGTTAAGCAGACCATGTCTTGGATGAGTTCATGCCCATAATTCCCCCTCATCGGAAGTTCCAAACTATCCCAACACATTACCAACGATGGCCAAGATGAGTTTTCAGAAACACTCCAAGAAAAAGAATGCCCATTGATCAAGATGATTAGGACCAGCCAATGCACCACAATTTCTTATCATCATTCCATCCATGAGGTAGCTCAGTTGTCAATCAGTTAACACTAACAAAATGGCACCAGAACCCAAGGCTAGTCCAGCATAAGTCCACCTAATTCAAGCCTCGGTGATTCTGCACCGTCGACAAGCCTTCTAAGGCCCGCTTTGAGCTCTGGTATTCCCTCCTCCAAGATTGCACAGACAGGATATATAGGAACACTCGGCACCCTGCTCCTTAGCTCTTCATACATGTCATCCGCACCCTCCTCATCAATCTTGTTGGCAACTACTAAGGACGGCCGATCTGACAAACCCACCTGATGATGCTCAAGCTCCAAAACCAAATCTCTCAGCTGCTCCCATGGTGGAAGGCCCTTCCTCCCATCCAATGAGGCCGCTAAATCCACCACGTAGGCCAGAACCTTCGTCCGCTCTATGTGCCGTAGAAAAGCATGGCCCAGTCCACGATTCTGATGCGCCCCTTTTATGAGCCCAGGAATGTCGGCCACCGTAACAGAAAAAAAATCTTCATAGTTTAGATTCCCTATATTCGGCCTTAGAGTCGTGAAAGCATAATGTCCTATAACGGGCTTCGCCCTTGAAATGGCCCCTAGAAGAGTACTTTTACCAGCATTTGGCATCCCAACAAGACCCACGTCTGCGATGCTCTTGAGTTCTAATATAAGAACAGCCTCGGAGCCCAGCAAACCAGTGGCAACTGAAGATTCATCTTCATCATCCGAGATTCCATTATCAGAGCTCATCTCCCTATGTTTCATGTGTTTGTGGGTCTTGGAAGGTTTTCCTAAAGAAGCATTGCCTAGACCACCATCCCCTCCACAAGCGACAACAAGCTGCTGCCCAGGTTCTGTTAATTCTGCGACCGAATATTGTACTTCTTCCTCTTCTTCTTCTTCAATTTCCGATTCAGACAACCCGTCATTGGATCTCATGATTTCATCATATTCACTCTCACTTTCTTCAGAAATCGAATCTTCAATGGGGGCTCCACATTTCATTTTGCCAGAACAAGACAACCGGTCAGTATTTCTACTTGAAAACTCCTGAACAGCATGCTCAGTGGTTGATGATTCATCCATATTCCTCTCAACATGTGAAGAACTATTGAAATCATTCTTTCCCAATGCATCTGGCGTCTTCTCCATTGCATTGAGTGTACCATCATTGACGTTCTGATCAGATTCAGATAGATTAGCTTCAACATCACCTGGGATCTCCCATGGGTGCAAAGCTGTAGTGGAACGTTTTTCAACAACAGAAGGAACTTCACCCCTAACTAGATGAATTACAGTGCCAACTGGAACTTGTGCGACCTGCCAAACAAGATCAACCTCACAGTCATATAATGGTGGTTCTAATACTATTAGCAGGTAAGAACAAATAGTGAAAAGATGGGAGGAAAAAAACTTCTTACGAAAGTATAACCTTGTCAGCTCCTCGGCTTCCAATCTTATTCTTGGAAACTCCATGCCCTCCTCGCTTAGCATTCTGTGAAAATGGCATAGAGAAACTTTACAATCCAAAACTAATTAGGATTCCAGATTAGAAATGAACTAATTTACCATCATGTGCCCAGTGGGCATAGTAACGTCTTTTCATTTCTTTTTCTTTCTTTCTTTTCTTCTTTATTTTTTTTTCAAATATTTTTCTGAGCCAAGAACATACTCTGCTTATTTATAGAGGAGAGAATATCTTGTGTATGGCAAATTGCTATGGTGGTTTCTCTAAGCCACCAATTGGACTTTCCCCATCGAATTTTAACCACTGGTTGGACCTCTCTAACTGTCTGCA
Source organism: Magnolia changhungtana (assembly GCA_030180095.1). Classification (NCBI taxonomy): domain Eukaryota; kingdom Viridiplantae; phylum Streptophyta; class Magnoliopsida; order Magnoliales; family Magnoliaceae; genus Magnolia; species Magnolia changhungtana. The sequence goes on along the minus strand of JASAUF010000471.1, from coordinate 12,565,012 downwards.
TGTAATACTAAAAAATCATCCAATCAGATTATCAGACGTGTTGTATTTTGGGCGAGCTCCATGTACAGTGAGCCCCAACAAATTAATAGTCCAAACCTAGTACTGTTGAGCCATGAAAGTGTTTTGTAACTAACCAAGATATTAGCATTTAGCACCAGATCTTTCTCACTAGAAAGATGTCTTGAGATTAGTAATTAACCATATTTTTTCTGACTATTATTAGACTATGGGAGCTCAGTAATAATGAAAGGACAGCTAAGAGAAGTGTAACATACCAAATGATGTTGAAGATTGCTGAAGTCCCAGACAGCTGCAGAGCATTCTAGGATTACATCACCACCTCTTCCACCATTTCCACCTATGATTTCCAAAAAAATTAAAGAATGATCATCCAACAATATTCAATAGTCCATCATTTTCTCTGAAGAAGCAGTTCACGCCAATGTTTGAAAAATGGGTAACAACACTATATCCTTCAAAAGATCAATAGACTTCAAACCACGGTTGGCAAACTATTGACTCAGAAACAACTCAGTCCACCTATGAAATTTGAAACGGGTGTCAAAGCGGTGACTTGGGTGGCCATGTTCTCTTAATTTAATAATTTAAGATTCTCAAAAACACATAAATACTTAAAAAGTACTTGTAATATTAACAATTCATGTTTAGAAATTAAATGGAATTTTAAGACAGAAAATGACACATTTTACAAGAATAAATCATAAAACAGTAGAACATCCTATGAGTGCCGGGTAAAATCCAAGACATTTATCAAGCAAGCCCCTTGTGACATGTACCATGCTAAAATTTTGAGTCTAAGGCCATTCATCTTCTGCAATAAATTTGAATGGCCATTCAAAAAAAAAAAAAGGTTCAATACAAGAGCATGCCAATAATCATCCTCCTCCCTCCCTCCCTTGGATCAAGAGACCCCATTTTAGCACAATGAATCAGCCAAAATGTTCAGTTCTCTCCTAAAGGAGTAACCAAAATGGTTAAAGACTTAAGATAGAAGCGATAACTTCATCAAAAATAAAAGCCAGAGTGCAACTTTCAGACTGCCCCTTGCATCCAATTAATGACATAAAAGAATCCCATTCAACAATAATCAGCCCATTGTCCTTGACAAAGATCCTTAGCCCCTTCTTGAGAATCAATGCTTCCGCTCTCGATGAACCCCCAAACCAGCAGGTCCCAAGAAAATTATGATAATTTCACCTCTATCATTACTCAACACTCACACTCCACTGGGTTACCTTGAGAAGGCTCTTTGAGGTTAAAATTTCCACTAAGCACATGATGGATGACTCCGCCTAGATATGATCGATCCTCTTTTGCTTCATCATTGGTCACTAAAGCCCAACCAACAAGGAAATCCGAGATGGAAACTCCCATAAACTCGTTGCAAAAGCGCCCACTCAATTAGACTACCTTTGATGTGTTCTGCTACTTTCAAACCAGAGCCTTCACTTTGTTTCTCTCCGTCCAAATCATATCAACCAAATCAAATTGGATTCTTGCACAATGAGATTATACCAACGAAATCAAATCAAGTTGGTCAGTGTATGTCAAGTTAGCTACATTCAGCAACTCTCCATAACCTTGGTCTGTAGCAAGGTATTGTGTAACGGTATCGGCTGGCGTATTGGCCAGCTTGCTGACCGATCGGATAGGAGCCATATTGTCTGATACACGCACCCGATTCGCCTCCATATCAGGTAACAGGGGTGACCACTTTCTTTGCATAATGGCTGACGCGGCCATAACATCACAGTTATATAATACCATGGCCTTTATGGGATTGATTAGCTAGGCTATTTCCAGGTGTTTTGATTACTTGGTTTTGACAATCAGTTTGATGACTAAGAATAGAGGCATTATTATTGGTGAAGATGCCATCTTAAATATAGGCATAAAAGGATGGTGGAATCAACAAGATCATGGTGAGGACACCCACATAACTGTGGCATGGAACCTTTGAAACCTTCTTGTTGGCCCAATTACATGTGGAGAATGAATAGAGATTAAGTCAAGAAAGCTTCCTATTTTAGAGATCTCTATATCAAGAAACTTATTTTATGCAAATCTCCATTTGAAAAGTTTTTATTACTCAAAATGAAACTTCCTATTCCCCCCTCACGGTAACGGTGGCCGTAACTTCCAACCTTATGGCCGTAAGGATACGGGCTGTAATGGCCCTGTAACAATCAAAATTTCCTCTAAGGAAGAAACTGTATCGGCCCTATGTTGGCCTGTAACAGGCTCATATCTGCCCATTACAACCATTACAAGCCTTACAAGCCTTACAGGCCTTTTTCTTTCTTCTTTTTTTCAGAATGGGCATTACAGCCCTATATCGCAAAACAGGTCCCACCATTACCATTACATAATGGTAGTTACCAAACCATTTTTCAATACCATGGTACCAGGGCAACCACAGAATTGCAGTACCATGCCTGGCTCATGAGGTGGTGATATCAAGCCATGTGCTCTTTAAGATGCTAATGGTACTCATCTCTGCCTACACAAATATGTAATGGTCTCCCCACTGCATATTTGTTATACAATGATCAATAAAAAAATTTATTTTCTTATTTTTTTTATTTTTTTTTATAATCATCTTAACTGTAGTACTGTGCCCAGCTCATGAGCTTATGATATCGATGGTACTCATCCTCATCCACACATATACGTAATGATCTCCTTGTTCAATGTAGTGTTTTAATACAAAACAACTCTAGTGGGGTCGTTAAAACACACCTAGGAAGAAATGTTCCCAAAAATCTTGGCCTTTTTTTTTTTCCCTGATTTTTGGGGACTTACTCACTTCTCAATTGATAATTGACATATTCCGCAAGTATCAATCAATAATGTGTGACTTTTATAATGCAGGGCTTGCCAATATATCGCAATATCTTCGCATGTATCAATAATAATGTCGTCAATACATTGGATTTTTCATATTCCATGACCATATTGTGTCACTGACCTAGGGTTACTGATATATCAGGCAAAATATTGCCCAAGACCAATGACATGTGAAACAAGGGCTGCAAGATGAGCGGTAAAGGTGACTCACAGCTTGAACTTCTTGAAATGAGTAGCACTCACTGTAGTTGAAGTTTCATTTCAGGAGGTAATGCAAAATGAAGAGCTCCAATTACGAGAAGAATATTTTAGTGCTACCATATCCAATGATTGTTCAGTGAATATGTTAACCACCACATCTGATGATGATAGTCACCCACTCATGACAATCTGTCGGGATGTAGAGCTATAACCATATACGCCATGAATAATAACAATCAAATTATTGAAACAAAAGGAGTGTGCCTTTTGAAACTTAGATATCAGTGTTTTAAATAGCTACACTATCTGGTGTGTAGCTTACACTATGCACCATAACTTAGCCTTAACGCTACATAACTAATGAAAATAGCTTAAGTCGTGTGTAGCCTACACTACATGATAATTTGCATACGCAACATGCTACGTAGGTCACATTATAAGTTATTTTTCACTACAATATTAAATCAAATCAATGTTTCAACGATTTGTTACATTTTTCTATTGTCAGTAAAAGATAATTAATCTTTTCAATGCCATATAAGTAACTACATTAGATCAGTTTCTTTGCTATTTCTTTACCTTCATACTTAAACATTGCCCTTTCCTATTACTTTAGGTTGCAGTTGGTTGCACTAACTATTATGAAATATTGTTAAATTTCATTATTAATCAGTCTAATTTGGTGAAGAAAATCATGAAATCAGTTCAACCAAGTACGACTTTGATTAAACATTTACAAGTAACGTGTAGCTTATGCCTCACGCTTCGAAAGGGTGAACACTATGCTACACGTTATTTAAAACACTATTACACATAAATGTAATTTACATTTTTGAAGAAGGGCATTTTCAGGGTGGAAAATTGAGCTTGCTCCAACAATTAATGGACAGGATTTTACCTGCATCCTCCAAACAAGAAACCCTAGCCTTCCTCCCTCCCTAATGAAAAATTGAGCATGCTTAACAATTGAGGGGCATGATTTTACCTAGATCCTCCCAACGAGAAGATCCCCCCCCTCTCACACACATCTAACTCAACGGATTTCTCTCACTTATTCTTTGCTGAAGAGGGAGAAGAAAAAGCAGGCATTTTTTTTTTTTTTTTCTCTTTGTTTTAGCTCCCCTTAGGCAGGTCAGGCATGTCTGACACGCGTGGAGAGAGAGAGAGAGAGAGAGAGAGAGAGAGAGAGAGAGAGAGAGAGAGAGAGTCTGTTTAATAAATGGGCCGGGTTTGAGCAAAGCTAAATGGGTAGAGAGTATGCTCAAAGGAATGTATCAAACCAAGAGTGTGTGGGTCCAAACGCGTGCATGCACAATATAATGCAATTTGTGGGTGCTAAGAGACAAATTAGTTCACACCATCAGGTTTGCCGCGCCGATCGTGTCTGCTGCGCCGAAAGCTGAAACAGCCATTACCGCCTTCGCCTCCTTTAGCCCACAACCTACATCTATCCACCATTTTCCTCTCCTACAACAACAGCACAATCCAAAATACAACTCATAAAGAATGGATAAAAAACATGAAATCTATTCTTCCTCCATCAGAGGATCATCATACCTGTAAAGGGGCTAGCTTGCCTTTCTTGTTGGGGATGTCTGAGTAAGACAAGAATGGAATCCATTGAACTTTAGGTGACTTAAGGGTTTGGAAATAGGGTAGTGTGCGGCGCATCCACATCTCCTTCATGAGGAAAATGATGAAAAGTCTTATTGCATTTCAGCTCCTCTACTTCCGTCTAGTGCTATTATAAAAAAATAAAAAATAAAAAATATGACATGATGATAAGTAGCCGCCCACAAAATGCAAAAGAAAATATCACCAATATTATCGGTATCACCAGGTCAAGCAATGCTAAAACTGCTGGCAATTTAATTTTTTCCAAACATCACTGATATTATTCTCAGTAATATCGACAATATTTGGCGATATTATTAATAGCAAAGATATTTTGAGAAGAATCCCTTGTAAAAGTTCCCTGATATCGTGAGTATCGGTGATACCATCAATAATATCCCTGATACTATGGAAACATCCAAAAATAGGCAAAAATTGATAGGAAATTGAAAAAAATTCCAAAACCTCAAAAAATAACCATTTTGTAGATTTTTTATTTTATTTTGTTCCTTGGGTGATTTCGATCGCTCTTGGTTTTCATTTTATCAAAGTTTGGACTAAGGAGAAATCTCGACTGAAACAAAGATGGTTTAGAACTCAAAAGTGATGGGGAAAAAAACCATAGAAACTTTTTTCTTCTTCAAATGTTAGCATGGATTGCAATGGATATCCATGTTTGCGCTTAATTCTCATGCATTGACGTGGATTTATGGCGAAAAATAAACATTTAAGTGAAAACAGGGGAAATTGGTGACATCCTAAGTTTTCTATTTTAATATTTGAAAATATGCAATTTCACTATTAATTAATGTGGGAATTTTATATATTAATGAGTGTTGGCCGATCTATTGATAGGTTACAAATGTTATATATATTATACTAATTTTTTCAACAACACATGATGAGGCCCCTATAAAATGGAAACATTGTACTTGTTTTTGCAATATTTTGATTCTTGCATGTGTAAACATGTCTTTTAACATCTCCTGAAGTTTCATTGAAAAATTGCACCATTTTCCCAATGTTTTCCTCACACAACAATATTTTTCCAAGAATCAACGTTAACATCAGCGATACCGATACATGTTTCCATATCCCCAATCATCAATACATGTAAAGATACCGATCCACTAAACACTGGTTACAATTTTTGCATCAATTAGGTTCCTCTAAAATGTTTTACATACCAACCTTGTACCATAGCACAGACCACTACTTGATATTTCTTAAAAGAATAATCAAAGCTCCCACTTATGGGGGGACAAACCACACAGTGTTATTGAATTGAGAAATTCTTGTTGATATAAATTACATATGTCATCCTCTACGGCATCAAAAGAATAATTAGTAACTTCATCTCCTAGAAAAATCTTTATGGTCTCTTCATTAAGCTTTAACGCTCGCCGTACGATGTATTCCTTGTCATTTGCATTTCTTGAGCCATTAGAAAAATTTTCATTGATCAAATTGTTGATAGACCAGTCATTTTCCCAAGGTATGACATTTTTTTTTTTTTTTCAGAAGCAACGAGATTATATTAAAAAGTAAAAAAGAATACAAAAGAAGACTGCTGAGATAGCAGAACCAACACTACAAGCCTAAAAACAAAAGGTTAAAATCCTTAAGACTAGTGACATTAACCACCCATTCGATTAACAATTTTTTTTGCAAAGGATCCCACAGCTTGAGCCGATGACTGAATGTTATTAAAACATTTGTCGTTTCTCTCCTTCCAAACAGCCTACCAGATAGCGAAGATCACCATTCTCCAAACGCGGGATTTGATTTTGCCCAACTTGAAACCGTGCCAATACGTTAGCATAGAGGAAGAGGAATCCGGGATGCACTCGCTAACGTTAAATCTGTTAAAAAAATCCAGCCAGATCTGGGAGATGAATGGGCAGTGAACCAGCACGTGATCAACTGATTCCTCACTATTTATGCAGCAGAGGCAGATGTTGACTAGTTGCATGCCTTTCTTCTTCAAATTGTATACAGTTAATATCCGATTTTTAACCGTCAGCCAACCAAAACAGATATACTTAGGGGGGGGGGGGGGGAGGCGTAAAGGGACTTGACCAAGAATTGACTGATTTTGTTCCTCTTCCAGATGAGTTTATCTTGTTCGGCCAGGACCGGAGCCACACTGGAAAGGCAGTTGAGCAGATCAACATATTCGCTTATCTCCTAATCATAAAGATTTCTGGTGCAATTCACTTCCCAAACTAAACCAGAATCAGTTTGTAAATAAAAGCTAGCAACCGGGCTTTCTTTATCTACAGCGAGACGGTAAATGTTTGGAAATCTGTTTTTCAAGATCATCTCTCCCAGCCAGTGGTCTTCCTAGAATCGAATCGCAGATCTATTCCCCAAATCGAAGCCAATGTTTTCAACCACTGCTTTTTTAGAGCGAAGGATGCCTCTCCAAATGGAAGAAGCTCTGTAGGCTGAGGAGTCTTTGGTCCACCAACCTCTAGGGGAAGAACCGTATTTGCCTTTGACTACATTGCTCCATAAAGCATCCATCTCCGATCCCAACCTCTACGACCACTTGCCTAAGAGGGCACGATTCATCACCTTCAGACCCTTTATGCTTGCACCTCCTTCCTGGAAATGGATACAAATGTCTTTCCAGTCCAGCAGGTGAAGTTTCTTCTGATTTTCCTTACCGCACCATAAAAAGTCTCTTCTCAGCTTGTCAATTCGATCCAGAACTGAGGACGGACATCTGGAAAAGGGACATGAAATAAATTGGGATGTTGGATAGGGCAGCTTTAATGAGGGTGAGCCTACCCCCCATCGACAAGTATCGGCATTTCCATTTGGCGAGTAGCTTTTGGAACTCCTCCACAACCTTATCCCACATAGATTTCGGAGGTATGACAATTTCATTTGCAATTTTGATAATATCTCAAACGAATGGCTCCTCCCTATCTCCAACGCGTAAAAGAAACTCAGAAAACTGAACCAACCCAAGTTAACCCGAGCCTGAACCACCTCAAGAAGAGCCAACCCAGAACCTATCCGACACGAAGGCAAAATGGCCAAGGAACCCAACCTGATTCCTTTGTACACAACCCTAAACTGAACCAACCCAAGCCAACAAATTTCCAGCTGGATGTAAGTCGACTTGAAATTGCTTAATCAGGTTGGTGTTTTCCAACCCTAACACAACTCGAGGACCTTACAACCAAATCTGCACTAACCCAAGCCTGACCAACCTAAACAGGAGCTAACTCACAACACGACCAAACATCTCTAGTGTATATAACGTGAGGACCAGACAGACTATTTTGCCCCCACATTAGTTTAAGAGAATAATTTTAGCATTTAAATCTAATAGGACATGAATGGCATTTAAAATTGGTAAGGATATTTATGGAATTCCAAAATTGCGCATGCTTGACACTCAATGGACCTGTTTTCACCAGCTTGCCTTGATGGTATTTTTGATATTGAGTTGAAATTGTGACTTAAGTTATGACATTGAGCTTTAAAAGATTAACGAGTGAAATACCTATTGGAACTGAAGTTGCACTGATCATTATAGAATTCCCAAATGAGAAATTGTCCATTGTCCTACAAAAATAATATGTAAATTAGTGAACACGAAACCATTAAAAGATGAAAAAAATCATATTAATTAGTACATTAGATGACTTGGATATCAGCCCATTTACAATTGAATGGGCTGGGTTGTGTTATCTGTGGGCTTGACCAAATGGTAATGGATAATCAGTTTTTTAGAAATAGAAGGGCTCATACCTTAGAAGTCTTCCATAGGACAAAATTGAATGAAATGGCAATTTCCTGCTGGGCGGTCAGAGTTGTAAGGGGTTATAGATTGCATTTTTTCCTTTTTCTTTCCATTTTTGTGTTCTTTGGCTCCGGCCTTTTTCTCAAAGTGTTTATCGTTTCAAAAATAAAAAGGGTAATCAGTTTTTTAGTGGGTCGGATTGCATCAGGCTTAGGCTGATGTGTTTAAAGTGGGTAAGGTTATGTCACTTGTGTTGGTTATGTTTCTAGTAGGTTGATTTGTTGGACAAAATGTGATGGCCCAAAGTCCATTCCATGCCTCATGTGGCTCACCTGTTGAATGGCATGGATATCGGCTGATTACTTAAATGGGTGGAGTTGTGTTAGCCTTGGGCTTGATTACTTTTAAGTGTGTCGGGACGGGTGACTAGTGCTTGACGACTTTTAAGTGGGCCAGGTTGTGATACATTGTAATTGTTCATAGAGTTGATTACGGGTGGCAATTAGTGTTGTTCCGGTCAGGTCAAGGCCAGTCCATGCGTGACCCATTTACTCAAGGGACGAAGAATTCTAGCCAAAACCCAGCCCATGACCCATACCCTCTAACCAAACCTGATCCACTTAAAAATTCATAAAGCATGAACCCTACCCAGTTCAACCCATTTAGTAGTTGTAAATGGGTCAAGCTTGATTCATCCAACCCAACCGGCCACAACCTAATTGTCAGGTTTAAGAATGAAATATGAGGCTAAGGCTATGCATAACCTAGCCTACATGGGGGATATATTCATTAAAAAAAAGTCATTTATATGTTCTCTATATCCTTTGAAACTTTTATTTTTAATTGTTTTTCCCGCAAGTTTGGAATTGTGTTTGGGGCTATCTATGGAACCTGGGGTTAGGATGTAGAACCCCATTTTATCTTTTTCCTTTTGTTTATTTTTCTTTGAAAATTGTATCTTTTAATTGTTTTGGGCTGTTTGGAACATTTGATCTAAGTTCAGATTTTGTAGATAGGACTGCCTATGCGAAACGGTTTGGATATAGAACCAAAATTTTACATTTTTTTTTTCTCTATTTTATTTGTCGATGACATTGCTCCCTTCATCACTTCACGTGCCTGCATCGCCCATGCCCAATCCACCTAAAGAGCTAACCAACAACCCGACCCGGCATGAACTATGAAACAAAGTTCCCAACTTGATTCCTCTATTCTTAACCCCAAACAAAATCAACCCGAACCAAGAACCCTAGCAGCCCACGTTTCAGCAATTTGCAGTCATAATAGATGTCGTCCAACCACAAAATTCAATAAATATCAAAGCGTAGTGGACGAAAAGCTTGAAACAGTTAAGACCCCCAAATAAATTTTTTTTTTTAAAATGAAAAGTCTGAAAAACAACAAACAAATGGAAAAAATAAAAATAAATAAAAAATAAAAAAAGAAGGAAAAATTACCAACGTTCTTCTTCCTCTTCTTCTTCTTCTTCTGCTTCTTCTCCTTCTGCACCAAAGAGAGAGAGAGAGAGAGAGAGAGAGAGAGAGAGAGAGAGAGAGAGATCTATTGAGTTAGATGAGAAAAAACAGAGATTCACATTTTCAACGAGAGAGATGAGTAGAGGGATGGGCGGAGCTTGAGAGATCAAAGAGAGAATGGGTAGATCGATGGGGGAAGCTTTGAGAGAGAGACAGATGGGTGGAGCTTCGCAGTGACGGAGAGAACGTCCCGGCCGGGGCTTTCCACTCGTCATAGAGAGCGGATTAGGTGCGGCCCTAGCCTTACCCAAGACGGTGCAGCCCTTACGGTGCGGCCCATCTTGAAGCATGTATTATATATCCACACCGTCCATCCGTTTTTTTCCAGATCATTTTAGGGTATGATCTCAAAAATTAAGCAGATCCAATTCTCAGGTGTATCATAACATAGGAAACAGTGGGAAGCGGATTGGCTGGCGTACCACATACCAGCTATATAGCTGCTGTAGGTACGTGTCGTGCAAAGACGAGCACTGACGCACCTCGAGCTCCTGAGTTGTACGAACGGTTCAAAGGAGATCAAAGTTAAATGGTCCCCACAATGACGTGTTTATTATATCAACACCGTCCATCTATTTTTAGAGATCATTTTAGAGCATTATCCAAAAAATTGAATCGGTTAAATAACTCGTGGGACCATAGTAAAGTTTATTTTCCATGGTTCGTAAGGTTTCAGAGACCTGGATGTAAAGGAATAACGAATTTTATATTGATCTAAAACTTCTGTATACCATAAAGGTTTCAATGGTAGACATTCAATTCCCCTCTACGTTTTTACTATGTAATCCAATTGACGGTTAGATTTGTCTTATATTTTGTCTCAGGCCTTAAAGAGGGTTAGGAAAATGGACAGACAATTTGGATATAATACATACCTTGTGATTAAACCCATTGAACTTAGTAACGTCAATATAGCAGCTATACAGCTGGTGTGAGGTACACCAACCAATCAGCTTCTGAAACGGTGGGGATGTAGGCCCAGGAAGTTTTTAATGATAGGGCGTTCATCACCACTTTCTACAGTAAAGTTCATCTAAGATCATCTTTAATTTTGCGCCCATGCCCTAAAATAAACCAATGAATGGTACTACCCTTGCATGCCCCAACCCCATGGTGAATCGACTATAGTGTATATGCCTTACATCCATGTTGTCCATCCATTTTGACACCTCATTTAAGGATATTATACCAAACTTGAAGTAGATAAAAATCTTAGGTGGACCACACCACAGAAATAGTAGAGATTAAATACTCACCATTAAAAATTTCTTAGGGGCCATCAGGATGTTTATTTGCCATTCAAACTGTTGATAAGGTGACAAAGATCTGGATGAAAGGACCACACAAATATCAGCTTGATTCAAAACTTTTGTGGCCCACAAAAAAGTTTTAATTGTCAATCACCACTTTTCTATGGTGTGGTTCACCCGAGATTTGGATCTACTTCATTTTTTGAGATAATTCTATAAAATAAGTTGTCAGAACGGATGGATAGTGTGGATGTAAGGTAATTGGGAAATTTACGACTGTGGACCCCACCTTTTACCCACTGGATATTCTTGAAGCAATACAAACTTAACATACGCACTTAGACCTCCTTATATGGACGACAAATTCCACGACGAAAATACCCCTCCTTTTCACAGAAAGGGACTGGGTACTCCGCCTGCCACCCGCTAATGGCAGATCGTCGGTGGTATGTGGGTCCCACCATGATGTATGCTTTTCATCCATGTCGTCCATATATTTTTCCCGATCATTTTATAGTATGAGACAAAAAATGAGGTATATCTAAATCTCAAGTGTACCACATTATAGGAAACAGTGTTGAATGAGCGTCAACCATTAGTAATCCTCCCTCGTCTAAGTTGGGGTCCACTATGATGTTTGTGAGAAATCCTCCCCGTACAAGTTCATTCATAGGGTCATAAAGACCTAGATGAAGAGGAAAAACAAATTTCATAATGATCCAAAACTTCTGTAACCCCTAAAAGGGTTTCAATGGTGGACGTTCAATTCCCCACTGCCTTTTACAGTGTGGTCCATTTGATAGTTAGATCTATCTTATTTTTCGTCTCAACTCTTAATATGCACTCGCCAAATAGATGGACAGTTTGGATATAACACAGACCTCATGATGGGACCCACAAAAATCGATGGGAATTACAATAGAAAAAAAAAATGAAAACGAAGCCAGCGAGTTGGGGTCGACCGGGTTAGGACCCAGTCGACCGGGTCAAAGAAAAAAAAAAAAAAGCCAGCAAGTTGGGGTCGACCGGGTCGAGACCCGGTCGACCGGGTCAAAGCTCAGCCTATTGCTACGGATTATAACCGTAGCCATAACTGTAGTGCTATGCAATTTTTTCTCTTTTTTATTTTATTTTATTTTTTTTTTATTTTTAACATGGAGAACATTTTCCCCCTTACATTTTTCTATAATACATAATTATGTAAATATGTATATATAAGTATATAAAAATATTTTTCTATCTTTTAATTCATTTCGTTTTCTATTTATTTAACAAACATATCTCCTAAACTATAATGATTTACTTAACTTACCATATATAATTTTGGGTAGGAGAAGCTAATTTAGCTAACCAACCTAGTTATTTTCCAAGATTCCATCGGGTCGATGGTCGAAAATCTATTTTATTCAGTTCGTGGTTAATTTCAATCACTTCGATGGTTCGGGTTAGTGTTCAATCCTGACCCAACCTAAGGTTCCTATACTTAAACCTTGACCCAACCCAACCCAACCCAATCTTGGGTTGGGAATTCTCAACCCAAGCCCAACCCAAGAGGGCTCGACGGGTTGATTGGGTTGGTCGGGTGTATACGTGCTAATATTTTCGTTATTACATTAGTTTATTATATTTCAATATAGGACTTATTTTTTGTATCTATGATTTTATTAATTATATACGTGATTATTCATCATAAAGAACTTCATATTTTTCTTTAAAAAATCAAGCTAAAATATAGGACTACTCCTTTAAAAAGTCATGTAGCACAGCACGCAATATATTTGGGAGAGAGAAATCTGGCATATCTTGTTAGCATGAGTCCTTGGAAATGACGTGGACAAATGAGGCCTGACATCACTAGTGTACCTTCTACACAAACATAAAAACACTCAATTATAATTTATAAGTAACTAATATATTAATCAGGTTTGGGTAGGGTTGGGTCGGGTCGGGCAACCTGAGACCTCAACCCAAGCCCAACCTAAGTTTTATCGGGTTGGTGTATGTATAGCCCAAGCTTGAGATCGGACCTGATATATCCTGCCTGAGCCCAACCCAATGTCGGGTCGGTCACGGGTCGGTCGGGTTGAACCCACCCAACTTTCAGCCGTACATGAAATTGAGCGGGGGAAACTAGAAAATCAGCGGGGCAAACTAAGAAATCAGCTGGGCAAACTAGAAAATCAGCGAGATAAACTAGAAAATCAGCGGGAGAAACTAGAAAATCAGCGGGGCAAACATGAAATTGAGCGGGGGAAACTAGAAAATCAGCGGGGTAAACTAGAAAATCAACGGGGCAAACTAGGATATCAGCGGGGCAAACTAGGAAATCAGCGGGGCAAACATGAAATTGAGCGGGGGAAACTAGAAAATTAGCGGGGCAAACTAGGAAATCAGCGGGGCAAACTAGAAAATCAGCGGGGCAAACATTAGTAATATTAAAGTTGATTTAGTAATTAAATTCAAACTCTTGTAAATATACTATCAAATTTCAATGCATTTTAATTTTAGAATCCAGTGCATTTCTATTACAAACTGCCAAACACTTCACAATCACCTCCATTCAGAATAGTAGTATTTGAAATGCAAACTCTCAAGCAAGTAGGCCCTTAAACAATAAAAAATGATTCTGGGAGTGATAAGGTGGTTCGCGGATCATGAGCTGTTGTGGCATTTGCGTGCAAGATCAGTTCCATTCATCAAGTGAGTCCTACACTGAATGTACCTGACCCCGAAAACCATGCAACGGTGCCAAGTACAGACCTTTGGTCACTTTTCTCAGAAGAATTCATTTTCCTCATGTTGGGGTTGCCCATCTGATGATTGGATAAGATTGATTTTTGGGCCAGTGCATGTCCATGATGAGCCACAACTGATGAATGGTCGAGATATCTTAAGCTCTCGGAGAAAAATCACCTCTGAATCTTCTCACAGGAATGATGAGAGAAATAACCACAATTTAATTAGCTAATAAATTACAATTCAATCTGATAATGAATCTAAACACACACCACCCAATCCCCCAATGCCAAGAGCGAGGCAAGCATGAAAAAGAGCGGGGCAAACATGAAAATGAGCAGGGTAAGCATGAAAAAGAGCAGGGTAAACTAGAAAAACAACGGAGGAAACATGAAAAACAGCGGGGCAAAATAGAAAAACAGCGAGAGAACATGAAAAGTAGTGGGGCAAACTAGAAAAACAGTGGAGGAAACATGAAAAACAATAAGGGCAAACTAGAAAAACAGTAGGGGAAACATGAAAAACAGCAGGGCAAACTAAAAAAACAGTGGGGAAAACATGAAAAACAGCGGGACAAACTAGAAAAACAGTGGGGCAAACATAAAAAACAGCGGGGCAAACTAGAAAAACAACGGGAAAACATGAAAAACAGCGGGAAAAATATGAAAAAATGGGGGCAAACTAGAAAAACACATGGGAACCATGAAAAACAGCGGGGGAACATGAAAAACAGTGGGGCAAACTAGAAAAACAACGGGGGAAACATGAAAAACAGTGGGGAAAACATGAAAAATAGCGGAGCTCATTTTTCCAACTCATAGTAAAAACAAATCCCAGAAACTAGCACTATCAATAATAACAGTTCAACTCTATCGTCTTTTTTGAAAATAATAACATCATTCTCAATAAATTCTTCTCCTAAAACCTAGGACCACAACTACTTACTTTATTTCTAATTAAGTTCTTAAAAAATTAAATTCTAAGCCTTATTTTTATGACTTGCCTAAGGCATCCAAAAATGTTGATCATCACTTGTTTAAACCTACATCACTTTCATGCTCATACTCTAAAATGAGTTGGTAAAATTGACAGCCACCTAGCATGGATAAAACACATCTATCATAATGGGCCCATAGAGCTTTTCTATCACTACCTTGGTAGTGGGGTCCCTATCCATTCGAGTGGGCTTGTGTGGTGAGCCGAACACCACCAATATCTTTAATGATTAGATTGTATGGGGCCCACAACGATGTATGTATTTTATTAATATCGGTCATCCCTTTTTAAACCTCATTTTAGGGCATGAGCCCAAAATGGAAGCATGTCCAAAGCTCAAGTGAACCGTGCGAAAGATACGGGGATAATGATGTTCGCCGTTGAAACTTTTCTAAAGACCATTGATATGCTTATTTTTCATTAACTTGTTCCTAAGGTCACACGGTCCTAGATGAACGAAAAACAAAAATATCAATTTGACCCAAAACTACTGTGTACTCCAGAAAGCTTTCAAAGGTAAGCATTCAATCCTTGCGTTTCATGTGTACTCCAGAAAGCTTTTAAAGGTAGGCATTCAATCCTTGCTTTTACAATGTGTTTCCCCCATTGTTTTTCATGTTTCTCCGCTGTTTTTCATGTTTGTCTCGCTCATATTTCAGTTTACCCCGCTGTTTTTCTAGTTTGCCCCGCTGATATTTCAGTTTGCCTCGTTGTTTTTCTAGTTTGCCTTGCTGTTTTTCTAGTTTGCCCCACTCATATTTCAGTTTGCCCTGCTGTTTTTCTTGTTTGCCCAACTGTTTTTCTAGTTTACCCCACTCATATTTCAGTTTGCCCCGCTCATTTTCATGTTTGCCTTGCAAGGGTGGTAGACTATTAGGAATTCAACACCCGGTCAAGCGTTTGAGTATCCATAGGTGGTGAAATTCCACTAGTGTGAGTGTATGGGGGTGTGTGTGCGTGTGTAAAAAAAAAAAATCATTCCATTTCATCCAGTTCATGGTCAATTTCAATCACATCGCAGTCAAACTGGAAATTCAGTGGGGCAGACATAAAATTGAGCGAGGCAAACTAAAAATTCAGCAGGGAAAACATGAAATTAGGGTTGAAAGTCGGGCGGGTTGGTTTGGGTTGGTGCTCAACCCTAACCCAACCCAAGGTTCCTATACATAAACCTTGACCCAACCCAACCCAATCTTGGGTCCAAGATTGGGTTGAGAATTCTCAACCCAAGCCCAACCGAAGAGAGCTCGACGGGTTGATTGGGTTAGTCGGGTGTATACGTGCTAATATTTTTATTATTACATTAGTTTATTATATTTCAATGTAGGACTTATTTTTTTGTATTTATGATTTTATTAATTATATATGTGATTATTCATCATAAAAAACTTCAAATTTTTCTTTAAAAAATCAAGCTAAAATATAGGACTACTCCTTTAAAAAGTCATGTAGCACAGCAAGCAATCTATTTGGGAGAGAGAAATCCGACATATCTTGTTAGCGTGAGTCCTTGGAAATGACATGGACAAATGAGACCCAACATCACTAGTGTACCTTCTATACAAAGTAACTAATATATTGATCGGGTTCGGGTTGGGTTGGGCAACCTGAGACCTCAACCCAAGCCCAACCTAAGTTTTATCGGGTCGGTGTCTGTATATCCCAAGCTTGAGATCGGACCTGATATATCCTGCCCGAGCCCAACCTAATGTCGGGTTGGTCATAGGTCGATCGGGTTGAACCCGCTCAACTTTCAGTCGTACATGAAATTGAGCGGGGGAAACTAAAAAATTAGCGGGGCAAACTAGAAAATCAGCGGGGCAAACTAGAAAATCAACGGGCCAAACTAGGAAATCAGCGGGACAAACTAGAAAATCAGCGGGGTAAACTAAGAAATCAGCAGGACAAACTAGAAAATCAGCGGGACAAATTAGGAAATCGGTGGGGCAAACATGAAATTGAGCAAGGTAAACATGAAATTCAGCGGGGCAAACTTAACAGATAATTTCGTGGCTTAAGCCGATAAATCTAAACATATCCAATGTTCAAATAGATCACACCAACATTAGAAGTGTACCTTCTATATAAACAATCCACACTTAATTATAATTTATAAGTAACTAATATATTGATCGGGTTTGGGTTGGGTCGGGCAACTTGAGACCTCAACCCAAGCCCAAACTAAGTTTTATCGGGTTGGTGGTTGTATAGCCCAAGCTTGAGATCGGACTCGATATATCCTACCCGAGCCCAACCCAATGTTGAGTCGGTCATGGGTCGGTCGGGTTGAACCCGCCCACCTTTCAGCCGTACATGAAATTGAGCGGGCAAACATGAAATTCAGTGGGGCAAACTAGAAATTGAGCCGTACATGAAATTGAATCCGCCCACATTTTTATTTATTATTACACATGCACACACACCCTACACACTCACGCTGGTGGAATTTCACCACCTATGGGTACTCGAACCCTTGACCCGGAGTTGAAGCTCCTGAGAGTTTACCACCCGAGCAAGAGTAAGGACCCCAAAGACAGTATATATTTTAAACTCAGTTGGGCCCACATTGAATGTATGTAGTATATCCACGCCGTCCATCCGTTTTTCCATCTATTTTAAGGGGTTTAGCCCCAAATTGAAGCATATCAAAAGATCAAGAGGATCATACCACGGGAAACAGTGGGCATAATGATTTCCACTATTGAAACCACAGTTGGCCCAACAGTGATGTTTGTTTATTATCAAACCTATTCATAAGATCATACAGACATGTTTGCCCCGCTCATTTTCTTGCTTGCCCCGCTCATTTTCATGTTTGCCTCGCTCATTTTCATGCTTGCCCCGCTCATTTTCATGTTTGCCCCGCTCTATTTCATGCTTGCCCTGCTTATTTCGGGTCGGTCGAGTTGAACCCGCCCAACTTTCAGCCATACATGAAATTGAGTGGGGGAAGCTAGAAAATCAGCGGGGAAAACTAGGAAATTAACGGGGCAAACTAGAAAATCAGCGGGGTAAACTAGAAAATCAACGGGGCAAACTAGAAAATCAACGAAGCAAACTAGGAAATCAGCGGGGCAAACTAGAAAATTAGCGGGGCAAACTAGAAAATCAGCGGGGCAAACTAAGAAATCAGCGGGGCAAACTAGAAAATCAGCGGGGCAAACTAGAAAATCAGCGGGGCAAACATGAAATTCAGCGGGGCAAACTTAACAGATAATTTCATGACTTGAGCCGATAAATCTAAACGTATCCAATATTCAAATGGACTACACCAACATTAGAAGTTTAATTCAAAATTTCATATACGGAAAGTCCACATTTAGTGTCACAACATATTACATTTATGGGGGGCCCACTTATTTTCCATGCAAGTCATTTTTTTTTAAACGGTTGGAGTTGATTCTTCCTCCCTCCAAAATCACTATTCATAGTTCATATATAAATCCTTATGAATGAGAAGGTGAATAAAGTTCTCATGCCCACTTTCTGCATATGTGGCCCATGGTTCGTGGATCCAAACGTTAATCTTAAGCAACCAACAACAGATAAGTGGTGGTAAAAACTTCTGATTGGATAGATTATCCTAACCTTGGATCAGTGGCCTACAAATAAACGGTCACGAAAAAGGCACAAGAATGGTTTAAATAGCTGTCATAGATCGGATGGATAGAATCGCCTGCTTTCTAATGGAGCATGCTCCATCCACAGGAGCACCCATTGTATCAACGGTTTGGATCATGGAACCATGGGTCCCACTTGTACAACAGGAATGCATGAGGAGACGATTCACCTTAAGACGCATCAGGTCTTTGTAATTTTACCCGTGAATGTGCAGACGCGTATGTGCAAACGTGAAGTTCAATTCAAAATTTCATTTGGTGTGGTCCATTTGAACATTGGATACGTTTAGATTTATCGGCTCAAGCCATGAAATTATCTGTTAAGTTTGCCTCGCCGATTTCCTAGTTTGCCCCGTCGATTTTCTAGTTTGCCCCGCTGATTTCTTAGTTTGCCCCGTTGATTTCCTAGTTTGCCTCGCTGATTTTCTAGTTTGCACCGCTGATTTCTTAGTTTGCCCCGCTGATTTCTAGTTTGCCCGCTGATTTCTTAGTTTGCCCCGTTGATTTTCTAGTTTCCCCCGCTCAATTTCATGTTTGCCACGTTGATTTTCTAATTTCCCCTTTGATTTCCTAATTTGCCTCGCTGATTTTCTAGTTTGCCCCCCTGATTTCTTAGTTTGCCCCGCTGATTTCCTAGTTTGCTCCTCTGATTTCCTAGTTTGCCCCGCTGATTTTATAATTTTCCCTGCTCAATTTCATGTACGACTGAAAGTTGGGTGGGTTCAACCCGACCGGTCCGTGACCGACTCGACATTGGGTTGGGCTCGGGCAGGATATATCGGGTCCGATCTCAAGCTTGGGATATACAAACACTGACCCGATAAAACTTAGGTTGGGCTTGGCTTGAGGTCTCAGGGTACCCGACCCTGAGACCCAACCCGAACCCGATCAATATATTAGTTACTTATAAATTATACTTGAGTGTGGATTGTTTGTGTAGAAGGTACACTAGTGATGTCGGGTCTCATTTGTCCACGTCATTTCCAAGGACTCAAGCTTATAAGATATGCTGGATTTCTCTCTCCCAAATAGATTGCGTGCTATGATACATGACTTTTTAAAGGAGTAGTCCTATATTTTAGCTTGGTTTTTTAAAGAAGATATGCTGGATTTCTCTCTCCCAAATGAATTTTCGACCATCGACCTGATAGAATCTTGGAAAGTAACTAGGTTGGTTGACTAAATTAGCTTCTCCTACCCCAAAATCATATGTGGTAAGTTAAGTAAATCATTCTAATTTAGGAGATATGCTTGTTAAATAAATAAACAAAGAAATGAATTAAAAGATAGAAAAATATTTTTATATACTTCTATATACATATTTATATAATTATGTATTATAGAAAAATGTAAGGGAGAAAATATTCTCCATGTAAAAAATAAAAATAAAAATAAAAAAGAGAAAAAAGTGCATAGCACTATAGTCATAGCTACGGTTATAATCCGTAGCGATAGGCCTCTGACCCGGTCGACCCCAACTCGCTGTCTACTTTTTTTTTTCTTCTTCTTTCTTCCTTGTAATATCTACTGATTTTTGTAGGTCCCATTATGAGGTATGTGTTATATCCAAACCGTCCATCTATTTGGAAAACTCGTATTAAGGCTTGAGGTGAAAAATAAGACAGATCTAGCTATCAAGTAGACCACACTATAAAAGGTAGTGGGGAATTGAACGTTTACCATTGAAACTCTTTTAGGGGTTAAAGAAGTTTTGGATCATTATGAAATTTGTTTTTTCTCTTCATCCAAGTCTCTGTGACCCTATGAATGAACTTAGACGGGGAGGATTTCTCACAAACATCACAGTGGGCCCCACCTAGGTTCCCCTTGCAGGCCGTCCGTCCGTCAGCGCTCGTCTCTGCACGCTAACCAGTGGAAGGCAGGGGTATTTTCGTCCTCAAATTCAGTGTCCATACGAGGAGGTCCAAGTGCATATGTTAAGTTTGTATTGTTTGGTAAAAACCACTGGATAAAAGGTGGGGTCCACAGTCGTAAATTTCTCAAGGTAATTACATCGTGGTGGACCCTGCAGTCAAGGATCCAGTTATGCTGCACCTAAGCTTAAGACAAGTTGTGGGCTATGAGGGGCCACGGTGATATGTGGATTTTATATACATACTCCATCCATTTTTTTCCATGTCATTTTAGTTTATAAGTCAGAAAAATTAAGCAGCTCCAAGGTTCAAATGGACAACACATAAGGGATTAAATGTCCATCATTGAAAACTTCGTAGGGCCACAAAAGTTTTGGGTCAAGCGGATATTTGTGTTTTCCCTTCATCCAGGTCCATACGACCTTATTAATACATTGGATGGAAAATAAACATCACCATAGGCCCTGGGAAGGCTTCAAGAGACCCCTAGGAAGTTTCCAACAATGAGCATCATTACCATTGTTGCTTCATGTGTCATGTGGTATTGTCCACTTGAGTCTTCGCTTTGCTTCTTTTTTGTCTCATGAGCTGGTCTTGAGTTTGGGATAGGCAAGGAAAGTACCTAATCTGGGATCGTACTGAATAAACTCTGTGAGGTCCACCATGATTTATGTATTTTATCCACTCCTTCCATCCATTTCCCCATATGATTTTAGAGCTTGAGCCCAAAAATGAAGCATAAAAAATGTTCAAATGGACCACACCACAGAAACAGTTGACTTGAGCCTCTACTGTTGAAAATTTCCTAGTGGCGAAAGAAGTTTTGGATCAAGCTTATATTTGTGTTTTCCATTCATCCATGTATGTATGATCTTATGAACAGGTTGGATGACAAATAAAAATCACTGTGGGGCCAGGAAAGGTTTCAACAGTGGAAATCATTATCCCCACTGTATCCTGTGGTATGATCCACTTGATCATTGGATATGCTTCAATTTTGGGCTCAACCCCTTAAATTAGTTGGAAAAATGGATGGATGACTTGGATAGACCACATACATTTAAGGTGGGCCCAAACGAGTTTACTCAGTATGATAAGAGCGTACTGAGTAACTCAGTATGCAATCCGGTTTTCCTAATTTGCTTCCCTCATGAGTAAAATCCCAACAGTCCAATGGAAGGATGCAGGTAAAAATAATGTTCGATGGTTGTTTAGTATGCATCATTTTCATTTGAAAATGTCATTCTTAAATATATTGATCACTACGTGAAAACACAAGAAAAACGACTACAAAATTCGAACATTATGACCGTCGGATGAGTTTTTAGTTATTCGATGGTGATCACTGTTGATAATTTAAAATTAGGTATAAAAAAATGGGCAAGAAAGCCCTTATTTTGCCCTCTCGCATCCTCTCTTTGTCTCTCCCTCCAATCAAACCCTAGCTCGTCAACCTCTCTCTCTCTCTCTCTCTCTCTCTCTCTTGGAGCTCTCTCTCAGCGTGCTCACTCTCGACGTTTTGTTAACACACTCTCTCTCTCAGCTCAATCCCTCTCTCAATGCTTTCTGTATCGCGGTAGGCCCTAACCCTGGCAAGTGGGACCCATTGTAATATATGTGTGATCTATCGTGGGCCCCACTGTAAGGTATGCAGGGTCTATTGTAGGTCCCATTATGATTTTAAATTAACTTGTTAATTATTACTGAAATTTTGAAGCATTGTTTATATATGTGAAATTGTGATCATGTAGGCCCATTGACTGATGAATTCATATCTATGTACACTTTTGAATTTCATGTAATTCGTTAACTATTTTTGATTTCATGTAATTTATACATTATTTTGGATTTCATGTAATCTGTACACTATTTTGAATTTCATGTAATATGTCCAGTTTTTTTGTTGAGTTAGCTTGCTAGTACACAACCATGTCAGGACACACACTCCATGTTAGCCACCCCCGCTAGGGATCAATACCAAGACCTCAAGTGTTGAAACGGTCTACCAGTTGAGCTATGGATCTGTGTGTAATATGTCCAGTTTAAGCATGTACAAATTACAAATCATGTATTCTATTTACTGAATGTTGTTCATAACTCATGCATTTTAACCACAAATTTCTGCCTATAAATTGTGAAAATTTACTCTAGTTAATTAATCATGTTGAGTTCTAGGGTGTCAAAAGTTAGCCACATCCAAAAACTCATGTAGGTCATACCATCTAAAAACATGAAAAATCATACCTAAAATATCTAAAAGCACTTGGTGGGCCCTACCTGAGTTTTAGAATGGCCTAAAAATTGGTATGACCCCTCATCCAAGTGGGTCACACACAATGTATGAGCTGGATGTCAAAATCACATCTCAGTGAGCCCTATGTACAATCTAGAAGGTTTTAATGGGTGGGCACCCACTCTCAATTGTTGCCTGTGGTGTGGCCCACCTAAGTCATGGAGTGGCTTATTTCTTGATCAATGGCTCATCATTGAATGTTGGATCTGATTAATAGGATAGATGTCCCTCACACATCGATGATAGAGTTTCCTCAGACGGGCCTCTTGGGTTTTTAGCTGATGATTCGAAGCTGGTTACTAGATGTGTAATCGATTTCAAATTGAGAGTAAAAAATTCCAGAGGAAAGTCTGGAAAAATTATATCGTTTATTCCTGACCCCTACATCATTTGAGCTTCTACGATGGCTTTCATCGATCTTGCCATTTTCAAGACCGTAGAACAATTCAGCCTCTCAAACACAATTTTATGTTTTCATATGGGAAAAAGATATGAATTACGATTACTTGATCTTATAACTATGTGTATGTAGTCACCTCTCTCGTTGCTTGTGGAGAGTTCCGTCAAAATAAAAAATTTAAATTCAAATATTCATTATTAACTAGTTACAATGCTAGTTTACATCTTAATAACAAGTTACACGCATTGGGGATAATGTTGCCAATCCAACATGTTCATAAGGTCAAACAAATCTAGATGAAGGGAAAACACAAATATTAGCTTAATCTTGGTGGAATTGATGCCCTACGCGGTGACTTGCGGTGGGGTCCGCACAACAGTTCAAGGGGAGCATCTGGGGGAGCTGGGACTTGGGGCAGCTGAATTCAGTGAGGCCAGCAGTGACGGTCAAGATTAAGTGATCGCCAACGACTCAGATTCAAGCTGCCTCATGCTCGAGGTAATTGGGGAAGTGCATATGATTTCATCTTTCTATTGTTTATGTTGAAATTTTGTTTTAATGAATTTTCATTTACTTGAGTTTTTCTTTTCTCAGAATATTTGGCTAGGATGAGACGTATTCTTAGAGATCTAAATGATCCGACTGTAAAATGTCAGCATTGTTCTTTTACTGTTCATAAGGTGAAATTGATTGTCTTTATGGTTGTTTCTTTCCTTTATTTTTCTTAGCATAGCTTAACTTAGTTTTACATAGCTATTGCTTAGAAGTCTCACTATAGTACTTTAGGAGTAGAAATAATTTTTCTGTAACCTTAAGTTGTAGGACTGTGATAATCTATGTTTTGATTTTTCTGATCACACCCACCTTAATCGTCTATTTCGATAAGTGTATTGGTATTTATCCTTGCCTGTTTATTTATTCATTTGGTTGTCTTGCAACTTGTCGATTGTAATGCACATCATTTTCAAATGTTAATGAAATCGACAACATTTTGTCTTCTTTAGTTTGTATGTGTATATTCATTCCTTTGAGAAGTGCTTTGAATTTAAAAGTGTTGGTGAAAGAACAAGTCCTTAAGTTCGCAAACCAAATGTCTATTGTGACAAGGTAAAAGTAACTCATTCAGAAGGGTTAACCTCATTCCCTTACACAAATCGCCTAAACAGAGTGTAATATCAGTGACCAAGAGGACTTTGCCCATGTTTAGTCTCCAATCTGTTCGTCTTAGTGAAGGGGACACTAACAATTTAATCAACCATTGAGTCAAGTAGAATTTGACATGCCGACGCATCTTACTCATATTTTGATCTCTCATTCCTTTCCTATATAAAGGATGAGACTCTCTCTCCCGATATAATATTATAAGTAATATCGAGAGTATATGGAGAGAGATATAGTGTGCACAGTAGCCTGTCCATTTTGACTTGTCCTTGGGATAATCTAATCCATAGATCGCAATCCGGGACCACTATATACCGTAGGATCAGAGGTGTGAATAGATTCATCTGCTCCAGTAGTAGATAGGCGGGCCGTTGAAGCATTAATCTTCTGCTTTGTGAGGTTCCAAAACTCGTGTAGACTGTCAGATCTTGAGGGCTCACCTTCCGCGCTTCCCTACAGTGGTATATACATTTAATTTAGGCCCCGCTCACACGTGCAGCCTAATATGATTGAATTGAGAGCAACACATTATTTGTAAAGAAAGGTCCAACCCTCAAACTGGATAGTCCATCCAATGGGACTATACTGGATTAATGATGTCCCTTTGAAATTAGCTTGATTAGATGATCTTAACTATTTGACAAGGACAACAAGCCTTGATTGATATCGCCCTGATTAACCAGGAATGCCATCAGAACTTATTGGGCTTAGACCTGGTCTTTGAGAATGGCCCATTTATGCCTGTTAAGGGTCAATGACACAGGGAAAGGTGTGAGGAGGAAGATCATCGTCTATCTCAAGTAGACAAAACCTTGAATCCACAAGATAAAAAGGGAAATTTTAAAATTTATTATTCAATAATCCTCATACTTCATGATTACATCACTCATAAAGAAAAAAACAAACCCCTAATTAAGAGTTTTAGTTCGACTAAAATAGAATTCACCTGAAATAATATATTTTACAAAAAATAAAAAGTCCTAAATTAATAATATCGGATGATTCCTAGCATGATCACAAGCAATTCCTAAGAAAATTACATATACTAAAACTCTAAAATGAATGAGATACGTCAAAATTAAAAATTACTAAAAATAGTTAGTTTTTCTTAAAAATGCGATTTTAAATTGGAAGGAAGTATTTCCTTGCAAAATGCTTGCAACCCACTTTGTGAGTCGGTCGACCCCGAATGGCCTGATATAGTAAAGATTGATAGGTCGTGCATCCCATAACGATACTTGAATCAAAAGTTATGACTAATTTATGGTTCACATTTGAACGACAATTTCTCCCTATTTGGAATCAATTTTTTTTTGAATCGGATGCACCTAAGGCCTAGTTATGTCATGCCCTACATAGGTTTGTATCCGCTTCCATTCGGGCTTCTTTCAGTCTAGCTGTGCCAATAATATTTTTGCGGCCCTCTTTACATCAGTCAATATTAAAGTTTTAACAACTTCAAGGGGGGAAAAAAAAAACGCATCCCCTTAATTTTTATCCGGAGATAACTTTAATGGGAGTTTAAGTAATGGCACCTGATTTTTAGCTTAATTAGACATAACCACCTGATTTTTTTTCTTTAAATGTCAGCACTTACTATGAGGAGTCTCTTTATTTTTTCACATTTGATCAATGCAAGTTACTGACATTAGCCTATTTCTAAACTTGACGAAAATGCTTCTAAGAAGTGGTTATGGTTGGAAAGATTAATCCAGATCACTGTTCACTTACTCAAGAATGGTCTAGGTTGTTGTCCACCATCTTGGTCTAGATAACTTTCCACATATTTCTGAATGGTCCAAATAGTTGTCCACTTCTTTCTAATTAGTTCAAAAAATGAGTGCTAATTTGTAAAATTACCTAATTTTAATCCTAAATAAGAATGTCTCCTTTATTGAGTGTAAAAAAGGAAAAGGAAAAAAAGGAGCAAATTCAAAGCCTAACGTAGAAGAGATTCAAATGCAACTTTACTCTTGGATACATTTTATGGAGCTCAAACAAGAACTTAAGACCCTCATCCCAGTAGCCACATGACAGGTGAATTTCATAATGTGGATAAACTTTTCGACGGACATTGTGTCACATACACATGATAGGATGGAAATATAATTATTCCTCTAGTTGGACCATAAATATGTACACTGTCCAGCGGGTTGGTGCCATGTCGGGTCGGGTCTTTTGGGGTCACTCTCAGAACCAAAGGTTTTCCATTGTATCTCCCACGTTGAATTCGCTGGGTTTGACTGATTGGGGGTCAGGTCTTTTTGGGTCCATGTTGCCATGCACCTCAACCTCATGCTCGCTGGGTTTGACCGTTCGAGGTTTGAGATTTCTTGGGTAATTTCCATTTCCACTACCAAAGAGTACTTTCCAGTTCACTTCAACCTCTGAGTCGCAGGCCTTAAGTTCTACAGCAGCTACATTGGAAAAATAAAAAATTCAATTACTTTGGAACTAATATTATGGAAATGCTAGTATGACTAGATTAAAGATTAGAAACATGGCTTGGCCCCTCTATAAGGTACTGTATCATGGGAGTAGAGACCAGACCGTTGATGTGGTGGATGACCAGATGGGCCATAGTCCAAAAGTGCTAACGAGGGGATAGTTTTAGATGCCTCACTTATTATGGCCTATAAATGGTTGGATAGAAGAAGGTTGGGGAGGTCCTTGTCTATGTGGAAAGCATAGCAGGGTGATTAATTAGGATCGTTTGATTAACTGCTTTCTTTTGGTATCACCCATCGATCATTAGGATGGGTCGATGTGCATATGCTGCATGAAATATATATGAAATCGCTTAACATGCTAATGACAATGTGAAATCGCTTAACAGGCTAATGAAAATGTGCATGCAACGTGAAACTCACGAGTATGGGTATGTTCGAGCATTTGGCGACCTGATATCTCAGTTGGGAAGAGAAGAATGGAAAGTAGGAGAATGCACAAAAGGATACAATCCTTTGCACCCTTATAATCCGTTGAGAGAGAGAGAGAGATTTCATTTTTCTTGTTCTAAAACTTGCTTTGTTGTTTACAATATTGAGAAACTATATGATACATCGAAAGGACATATGAGTTGGGATTTTACTATCAGGCTAGAAATTTCGGGCAGATGAATCATTTATGGCCCGTTTGCATCGAAAGGACTTTTTTTTTCGGACATATGGCCCGCTTGTTAGTACACACCCATGTCAGTACACACACTCCATGTTAGCCACCCCCGCTAGGGATCGATACTAAGACCTCAAGTGTTGAAACGAGGTATCTCCACTCAATCTGCCAGTTGAGCTATGGATCTGGGTGTGCATCGTAAGTTACTTAAGATAAGCTACTTATGCTATAAGTAGCTTATTTTGGTCTCAACTTATTAAGTAGATAAATATGTTTGGTAAATGACTTGCTTATCAGCCAAAGAGTATAACAACATATTTGGCTTCCAACATCATAAGTAATTATTCCTCGA
Organism: Magnolia changhungtana; assembly: GCA_030180095.1. Lineage (NCBI taxonomy): Eukaryota > Viridiplantae > Streptophyta > Magnoliopsida > Magnoliales > Magnoliaceae > Magnolia > Magnolia changhungtana. The sequence goes on along the minus strand of JASAUF010000471.1, from coordinate 12,537,241 downwards.
GTCTGTTTGGTCCCCCTCACATCCACCATCCATCATTTGGGCTAACCTTTGATATATATGGATTGTTCATTATGTGGGCCCCACCTTTGACGTGGGTCATCCATCATGCGGGGCCCACCTTTGATGCGGGCCCTTTATCATTAGGGACCGACCTTTTATGTGCATTGTTTATTATATAGGGCCTATATTTGATGTTGGTCATCCATCATGTGGAGCCCACCTTTGATGTGGACAATCCATTAAGTGGGCCCCACTTATGATGTGGGCTGTACATCATGTGGGAGCACGCCTTGGATACGGACCTCTCATCATTAGTGCTGACCTAATTTGATGTGGATCATCGATCATGTGGGACCCACATTGATGTGGATCATCTATCATGTAAGGTCCATCATTATTAATTGTCCATCATGTGGAGCCCAATTACTTTGATGTGGACTATCCATCATGTGTGCCTCACCTTCATTGTGGGTTTTCTATCATGCAGAGCTCGCCTTGGATGTGGTTGACCTTTGATGTGGATCATCCATACGTGGGCTCACCTCAATATGGGCCATCCGTCATGTCCAGCCCAGCTTCAATGTCCACTGCCCATCATATAGAGCCCATCTTTGAAGTGGATCATCCATATTATATCAGCCCGCTTTGAATGTTGGCCTTTTATCATTATGGGCCAACCTTTGATATGGACCATTCATATGTGGGCGCACATTCATATGGGATCATCCATCATGTGCGGCCCACCTTTTATATGGACTGTCCATTGTGTGAACCCACCTCTAATGTAGACAATCTACCATGCAGGGCCTACTTTGATATGTACAGTGAGAAAGAGCCTCCTTACACATGGCCCATGAGAGAGAGAAAAGTCATAAGTTGAAAGTTAAAAAGACTTATTAAGGTAAGTAGTCATTAGCTAATAAGTTACTCACCAAATTAACATAAGTGACAAAAGTAACTTAATTACTTAATATAAGTTAAAAAGTAACTTATTTGGTGGTATCTTAATAGCCCCTTATTATGAAGAGGAGGCAATACCAGTACAAAGTTGACCTTAGCCGGAGACTATCCATCTTGATACTAATTGAGTCACCTCATATGAGATGACCATCTAATGGAGACACAAGTATGATCAAGGACCTGTATGATCATGACCAGGGCAATGAGATCCATGGGTACACAACTCCACCTTGGCTACTAAGCCGTTGTGTCCAATCTCAAGCACCTAAGAGTGTAAGAGGCAATGCCTCTCAAACTCCATATAAACATGTTATTTAATAATTAACTAAAAGGAAAAATGTATCATGCCAATCAATCAAGGTCTAATTAATAACATTGATTTTTCCATGCGCAACCCTAATTAGTTAGACTATCATAAGACATTTTCACATGTTGCAAAACTTGTCACTGTACATTGTCTCTTGATTATATCCGTTGCTTGTCAGTGGATAATACATCAATAAGATGTCAACAACACTTTACTGTATGGGGATCTTCATGAAGAAGTTTATATCACAATTCTCCCCAATTTTGTAAAACAAGGGAAGCAATGCATTTGCTGTCTGAATAAGTATCTTTATGGTCTCAAATAAGCATTAAGAAACTGGCCTGACAATGTTTCCTTTTCTCTTCTAGAAGCTGATTATCATTAATCATTAATGGATTAATCTCTTTTCACTTATTTCAATGGTATTATCTTCATCACAATCCTTGTTTACGATGTTATTATCATAGGCAATAATCAATATTTTTCATCAGTAGTCTTAAAGAAACTTTTTTATGCAAAGTTTCACATTAAAGATCTCGGTCCCTTAAAATATTTTTAATCATTAAGGTAGCCTGTTCTTAAATGATTTTTTAAAGTTAATGTCAAATATCCCCTCTACATTCTCAAAGACAGCAGTTAACTTGCAACACGACTTGCCTGATCTTTTCTTATGAAATAAAGTTGATGTTTGATTGATGAACAAAGTGCTCGCTCTTCTTCAAGATCTTACCATGTATCGACCGCTTGTCAAGTGTCTCCCTGACTTAACCATCATAAGACCTGATAATTCGGTCAATATCCTTAGTTGGTCCATGCACCAACCTTGCCAACTTCATTATGATACTGCTATATTTGAGTATTAAGATATCTCAAGTTCTCTCCCAATAAGGGCATTTTCCCCTCCAATAGTTCTCTTCAACTCTATGTTTTCCATGACTCTAATTGGGCCAGTTGTCCCAAGACACAATGATCTATCTTGAGTTATTTTACCTTACTTGGGTAAAGCCTCGTCTAAAAAAACAAAAATAAAAAATTCTACAGTCACAGTCATATGCTGAGGTTAAATATTGTGCCATGCATGGCTAATAGGACTTGTGAACTTGTTTAACTCATAACTCTTCTTCATGACTTATGAGTCAAGTTCCCCACCCATGCAACTTTATTATGAAAATACTGCTCTTAGCATTGCAAACAATTTCATTTTCCATGAGCGAACCAAACATATAAAAATTAATTGTCACATTATCTAAGAAAAAAATATCAGGGTATTCCAAGTTATTAAGGTATTCTCAGTACCTCTTATGTGCCCACGCAATGTCAACCTGCAGACATATTCTCAAAGACACTTGATCGGGATCAATTTCATCTTCTACTTTGATAAGTTTGAGCATTAATTATAAATCTCCTTGTACTAACATGAGGGAGAGAATATTAGGAAACTCCAGCTATTGTTTTTTTTTTTTTTTTTTTTTTTTTTTTAAATTTCTTTGGAAATATTCGTTAAAGATATGATTAGATACATGGATTTGGTACGCCAAGACATGTTAAGGCTTATATTCCAAATCAGCTCAATATGATTTGTACATGGAACGGCTTCCGTCTTGAGCTTTGGGTGCCAAGAATCATCCTACCAGATGAATTCCTCTATGAAACTCTCCTCAGTTTCCCCACTCTTCACGGACACCACGTGGACTGCTGCATCAATGGGACGATGTAATCCATCCAATGGGACGGCCATAATCAACTTGATCAGATGATCTTAACCATCCAACCAGTACAACGGGCCCTGATCAACCTGGCCCATCCAAACCTGTTGGGCTTGGACGGAGGGTTTGACAACTCTTTTAACGCACCCTTCTATTTTAATTTTTTATCTACCAATAATTTTAAGTGTAATTTATGAAATGCCGCCTGATTTTTGGCTTAACTAGTCATAACCATTTAAAAAAATCATTTAAATGTCAGCAACCACTTCGAGGAGTCTCTTTATTATTATTATTTTATTTTTATTTTACCACTTGCAATAAAATCCAAGTCATGAACGATTAGCCTATTTCTAAAATTGACTAAAATACCTCTAAGAATTGTTTATATCTTTGCATATATTCAAGGAAGGATATCAGTCCACCATCTTGGGACGGTCCATATCACTGTTTATCTTCTCTTGAACGGTCTAAATCGCTGTCCAACATCTTGGAACGGTCTAGATAACTATCCACATACTTTTGAATGGTCTAGATAGTTTTCCACCAACTTCTGTCTAATTAGGCCAATTAGGCCATAAAACCACATTTCATAAAATTCCTAATTTTAATTCTATAATAAGAATACCTCCTCCATTGAGTGGAAAAAAGAAAAGGTAAAAAAAGAGAAGAAGAAGTACAATTCAAAGCCAAACGTGGAAAAGATTCAAATATAACTTTATTATTGGATACATTTTATTTTATAGGGCTCAAACAACATAGAACTTGAGCCTCACACCAGTAGCCCATGATAATATAAAACACACCGTATTCATACCTTATGTAACTAAACATAATTAAAGAGAAATGCTTATGTCCAACCGGTTACACATTAAGTTATAAATCCAATCAGCAGATAATTCCCAACCTGTCATTTGTGTGTGACATCCAATCCGTCAAAACAGTTGGCCCCACCATTAGAAACACCTAATGAAAAATCAACTTAATCCACTTAGTGGATGGGCCACAACAATAAAACAACGGGCAACCGTTAATATATTAAAGATACTGGTATGGCCCACATGATAGGTGATTTTCATAATGCGGGTAACCTTTTGGACGGACATCATAACGCATACATATGATTGGATGGAAATTATTCTTCTGGTTGAACAGTAAATTAGCAGTCCAACTGGTTGGTGACATTAGCCTCTCTATAAGCCTTTGTTTATACATATAAATTTATAACGATAGAAGGTCAGGTCTTCAAGGGTTTCCGCCGTCACAAATGTCGTTGGGTTTGGCTGATTTTGGGTCGGGCGATCTTGGGTTCCTGCTGCAAAATACGTCGGGTTCGACTGATCTAGGGTCGGGTAGTCTTGGGTTCCTACTGCCTTCCAATCGAGGGTCAGGTAGTCTTGGGTTCCTACTGCCTTCCTGGTCGGGTTTGACCGATCTAGGGTCCGGTAGTCTTGGGTTCCTACTGCCTTCTGATCGAGGGTCAGGTAGTCTTGGGTTCCTACTGCCTTCCTGATCGGGTTTGACCGATCTAGGGTCAGGTAGTCTTGGGTTCCTACTGCCTTCTGATCGAGGGTCAGGTAGTCTTGGGTTCCTACTGCCTTCTGATCGAGGGTCAGGTAGTCTTGGGTTCCTACTGCCTTCTGATCGAGGGTCAGGTAGTCTTGGGTTCCTGATGCCTTCCTGGACAGGTTTTTGCGATTTAGGGTCGGGTAGTCTTCTTGGGTCCCTGTTTCCTTCCTGGTCGGGTTGGACCATTCCAGGTTGGACCATTCCAGGGGGGGAATTTCTTGAATCATGTCGAGTACCAACGAGTTTCCAGAACACTCCATCCATAGCCTTGCCAACCTTAGCTTCTGCAGTAACAATATTAGAAAATAAAATTCAATTACTTAGAACTCATATTATAGAAATGCTATTATAGCTACATTGAGCATACAAGCATGGTTAAGCCCCTCTACAATATATACTGTAACATATCAGACCGTTGATATGGTGGATGACCATGTACGGGCTATAACCCAAAAGTTGTGACGGGTCCTAGTCTATGAGGAAAACCTAGAAGGTTGTGATGGTTAGGACCATCTGATCACTGCTTTTTTTTTTTTGACATGGCCCATCTATCATTAGGATCAGTTGATGTGCACATGCTGCATGTGTGAAGGGGACTGTTAATGAAATATGAAATTGCATAACAGCATAATTATGAAAATGCTTATGCAACATGAATTCTCACGAGTATGGGTATGTTCCAGCATTTGGCGAGCTGATATCTCAGTTGGGATGAGAAGAATGGAAAGTAGGAGGATGCATAGAAGCATACAACCCTTTGTACCCATCTTTTCCTTTGTATACAAGGATCTGAATGAGCAGAGCGTAACCCAACCTCTATTTATAATCTCTTAGATAGAAAGATTTTCATTTTCTTTATTGAGTTTTCTTGTAAATAGCTTCTATTTTGTCTTATAAAAACTTGCTTTGTAGTTTACAATGTTGAGAAATAATAGATATTGAAAGGTCCGATGAATTAATATTTTCCAATTAGGACAGACAACTTTGGGGAGTATAAATTATTTATTATAAAGATGATGAGTGTTAAGAGAATGATTAGTTCTTGTCGTGGAACCATACAGTATCAGGCAGGAGGTATACGTCTTCCAAAGAGCAATGCTTATTTATTTAATTTATTCCCTTTCCAAAGAGGCCTTGCAGCTTATAGGGAATTCATCCACATCATCCAGTCAACTGGCCTTTGGTGCCATTGTGGATGGACCATGCCCCAACAATCTTCTTGACAGGATAATTATAAAATTTCAATTTGTGGCAAACTAACATGTTATTACCAAGACTAATATAGAAATAGTCATGTGTTGGACCCTAGGACCAACATATAAAGATACACGCATTTATCGCTGAATGGATGTCTTCAATCTATGCAAAAACATGGGACATGGATCAATTGACAGCCATACTCGATCGATCGAACCTCCTCGGGATTAAACATATTGCTCTATGGACGTTTGGGATAATGATCGATCGATTGACTTGATGGTTCGATCGACTGTAATTTGGAAAATACCCCAAACTCTCTGGACTGTTTTTGGTGTGTTCGATTAATCGAACATGCATCATTCATCAATCAAGGATTGCTCGATTGGTTGATTGATTAACGACACGCACGGAACTACATAAGTGCACAATTTGTTTTTAATTTCAGTTGTGATAGTATATATATCAAGTGTAATCGAGATTAGGGTATATCAAGTGATGGTTTCTTAAGGGTTTTAGAAAGAAAAGGCAAGGGTTTTGGGATATTCGAAGGGGGTTCTCATTGTTGTAAGTTCTCTATCTCTTATAATTTCATTTCAAAATAGATTGCTTGTCGTTTTGTGCAGAGGTTTTTTTTCCTGAGGGTTTTTCCATATAAAATTTGTGTGTTCTTTGCATGTTTTCTTTGTGTTTGATTCGTCTTGTATGATTGAATTATAGTTTGCTTTCACAATATTCCCAACATTTAATACTTTCCTTTCAATGATTCACATTCAACTAAACATAAAATTCATCCGTTTAGTGCAAGCTTTCTAATTGAGGCAATACCAAGGCCAAATGCTTTAGCATCAATTTTTTAATATTTTAGCCATGGTTTTGAACCGAAGCTAAATGCATGTTTTCTTATAGCCTATAGTACAAAAAATGTCACCCAAATGAGGTTTCCAAAGCCACACATTGTAAGGGAGCTTATTTACACACCGTGCAGGTGTCAAATTAGAATGGCACTTATGTGTGCAATCTAAGCCATCCATGGGTGGGACCAACAATGTAAATGGTCTTATCTGTCCCCATTTAGTTATCAATAGCTAGCTAAAAGAATTGTTATTTCCTCTTAAGCAAGTGGTACCCTTAGTTAAGTACACCATATTGCACTTATTAGACTGCAAACATACCAGATTCACACAGGATATCCAAATTGTTCAAAAGGTAGGCCTGAAATGAAAATCGGTTTGATCCACTTGTTAGGTAGGTGACACCATTAAAAATAATGTTCAAAGGTAGGCCTGAAATGAAAACCAGGCTAATCCACTCATCAGATAGGCTACACCATTAAAAATAATGTTCCCAAACCCAATTTACAGCGCCTATTTTATCCATACCATAAATCCGTCTGATGTATCATTTTTGCATACGGATAGTATGATGGGCTGATTCAAATCTCTAGTGGGACACGCCACGTTGACTCTTGCATTGCTAGAGGGCCACTAATCGGGTCCCACTCTTTATATTTCAGGCCATTCAAGGCTAAACATCATATGATATGTTTGATAACATGCTAGTATACTTAGCCTGATAGGTCAATACTAATAATATGCTTAGTGTAATGGATACCATGTCCATTCATATACTCATACGCATCATTTATATGCCTGTTATGAATGACGATAGCATTCGCCTTTTCAGCTTGAGTTACTTAGGGGACCTATACGAGATCAGGTCGCCGTGCATGATTGCACGGTACCCACAATATTAATGCATGACTTGGATAGTGTGATTTATGCGTTATGAACCATATATTACACATTGCATCTACTCCCTAGTGACAACAGGGACGTAGTACTAGTCTTATTGTGGCTAGCGGATGATTTTATAATGGACACCGGAAATAATTAAAGTTACAAGGTGTCACAGGCATCCTCGGGTAAATGTCTCTAAACCCTGTGGTATGCTTCAATGTTTAGACCGAGTGGATTCATGAGCACGTGATAAATGCATACTAGTAGACCGTGTCTCCCACTATGACGAGGTCGGTTAGAAGGGGATTTAACCTTTCTCGCCCGGGTGCATAGGATTATATAGTAGGTTGAGTTTGACTAGATTATGAAATGGGTTTGCTATCGAAGAGCTGGGTAGTTTCTATATACTACTGGCGAGTCGTATAGTGAGGTCTTTTGCACTTGTTTGGTATTTTGTGCGATGAGCGACAACCATTATCGGAAGTGTACTAGACTCCGATGATGATCTAATTGAGAACTATTCTAATATGTGGACTAATGGAGGACTGACATGTTGTATCACATTATTAGCATATGAAATTTGGCCATGTAGGCTCTTGCATCGCATAGCAAGTGTATGACAATTATCATTTGTGGATTTGTCAGTTTGGCCTTTTATCATTTTCACTTATTCTGATATTTGTATGCTTGACACATGCTTTGTGTGCACACACGCAATCTCTAAGTTTCATAGTAAGCTTATGCACGTTGTTTACGTGAATATTATACTAGATTACAATAACATTAAGGCAGGAGCATGTGCTTGATCTTTTGAAATTTTGTTATATCATATATTTCCTTTTTAGTACTGTATTTGAACTGATATTATAGTGAAAATATAATGATATTTTTAGTTTTGGTACACTTGTTGTTATGCTTGTGTACAAAAAATAAATAAAAAAAATCTTGAAAATTCTCATTGTGGGATCTCAGGATCAAAACCTGATGCATGAGAGCTAAGAGCCGAGAATAATGTACTATGGAGGCTGTCATTGCTGGATTCAGAGCTCAGAAATTTTGTGAGCTCGTTTTTTGAATTAGGGTGTGACACAAGTTCTCTCCCAATAAGGGCAATTTTTTCCTCCAATAACTCCCTTCAACTATATGATCCCATGACCCTAATAGGGCAGTTGTCTCAAAATACTATGATCTATCATGAGTTATTTAACCTTACTTGATCAAAGCCCCGTTTAAAAAAGAAGAAGAAAGAAACTCTACAATTGCACAGTCATATGATTACTTGGTCAAAGCCTCGTCTCAAACAGGAGAGTCCATCCAATGGGATGATAATGAGCCTGATCAGATGATCTTAACCATCCAACAAAACAACGGGCCCGACTGCTGGCCCATCTAAACCTGTTGGGCTTGACCCAGGGTTTGACAACTCTTTTTACGTATTTAATTTTTTATCCGCCCATTTCAAGGAGTCCCTTTATTTTCTATTTTACCACTTGCAATCGGATCCAAGTCATGAACTATTAGCCATTTTTAAAATGGACTAAAATACCTCTAAGAATTGGTTATATCTTTGCATATATTATTGAAGAATCAATCCATATTGCTGTCTACGATCTTGGGATGGTTCAGATCACTGTTTCTCTAGTCTTGAACAGTCTAAATTGCTGTCCACCATCTTGGAACAGTCAGACATAATTGTCCACATATTTTCAATGGTCTAATATCTGTCTACCCACCACTTCTGTCTGATTAGGCCGCAAAACGGGTGGCATTGCATAAAAATCTCTGATTTTAATTCTAAATAAGAATGTCTCCTTCATTGAGTGTTTAAAAAAAAAAAAAAAACAAGAAGCAAATTGAAAGCCTAACATGTAAGAGATTCAATACAATTTTATTCTTAGATACATAATCATTTTATAGGGCTCAAACAACATAGAACTTAAGCTTCATACCAGTAGCCCATGCTAATATAAAACAAGCTTAAAAGAAATGCTGATGTACAACCGGTTGGAAGATTAAGTTACAAATCCAACCACCAGATAACTCCCAACCTATCATTTTTGTGTGACATCCAGCCCGTCAAACCGGTTGGCCCCGCCATGAGAAACACCTACTGAAAAATTCAGCTCAATTCCCTCAGTGGATGGGCCACAACAATGAAAATAATAGGTAGCCTTTACTACATTAAAGATACTGGTATGGCCCACATGATAGGTGAATTTCATAATGCGGGCAACGTTTTAGATGGGCATCATGACATACATATGATTGGATGGAAATTATTCCTCTGGTTGGACCATAAATCAGGGGTCCAACCGGTTGGTGACATGAGCATTTGGTTATACATGTAAATTTATAATGATCGCAAGTCGGTCTTTACAGGTAACCTCCAGTACCGATGGGTTCGGCATGCGCTGCAATGGGTTTGACCGATCAAGTGTCATATAGTCTTACGTCCCCGCTCTGATTCTGGTCGGGTTCGACTGATCATCGATCGAGAGCTACGTAGTCTTAGCTTCTTGCCGCCATTCCGGTAGGGTTTGACCAATCAAGGGTGAGGTATTCTTGGGTCCTTGTCGCCATTCTGTCCGTGGTTGATCGATCGAGGATAAGGTAGTCTCTGTCCCTGTCACCATTTTGGTCGGGTTTGACCAATCGAGGGCTGGGTAGTATCAGGTCCTTGTTATCATTCTGTGTTGAAAATCAGTGGTTTTTAACAATTATAAAACAAAAATTTGAGAATTTTCAAATTTTCAGGATTTTCCCGTCAAAACGCTTTTTGAATTTTTTGAATTAAAAAATGCAGTGTGTGTACTTTGTCTCACATCGGAAATGCAAAGAATGGTTTTGTGGTTTATATGAAATGTTGTGAAGAGTATTCTTACTTCTCTCCCTCCATCCAATGAGTTTTAAGTGAGGAGGTGATCTCATGTTACTGTCCTAATCGTTCCAATGCTATGGTGAAACTTGGAACACAAGCGTTGATGGACAAAGAACAAGGGATTTGTGAAGCTTCGATTTTCACTTGCGTAATGCTTATACACGCACACGGCACGTAAAACAACTTTCATCCAATTTCGTGCTTTCCTCTTGTGCGTGAGAGCTCTCCACCGACTGGCAAACAAGAAAGAGAGAAGAAGGCGGCAGATGACACACTTTGCATTTTTCTATAGGTGATCTTTTAGTTTTTGTTTGAGGGATTCAACGGTTGGATCTTAAATCCAAATGGGTGATATTCGCCCCGAACTACTTTTTTTTTGGTTTGATTTAAGGAATGCGATTAGTTTTAATGGTTTCATTACAAAATAGATAGTCACCTTGTGAAAGCCACAATGGTCATGGTGGAAAATGGACGATCACTCAGCTAGGATGATCCAACATGGTTTTGTGATCTTTTATCCGACACCCATCTCATTCTTGAAAACGTTTGGGATTAATTGACAACGACTCCCCGAAACGTTTTTTCAAACATTTTGGACCATTTCAATTACCACAAATTTATACTTGAAGATTTCTATACCCTATGCCTATATAAACTGGACCATACCAGTCTGATTCATCACCTCAACACACCATTCCATCAAATCAAATACGATCCATATCTCCATCATATAATACTTTGATCATCTCTACCGTCTAAGTCTAAAACAAAATTTTGAGAATTTTCAAATTTTTGAGATTTTCCCGTCAAAACGCTTTTTAAATTTTTTGAATTAAAAGTACAGTTCTTTGTCCCACATCGTAAAATGCAAAGAATGGATCTATTGTGATTGTTGTTTTGGAGGAGGTGATACTGTCGGGTTGCGATCCACGACTCATAAGGCTTGTCTTATCACACTTTGCATTTTATAGGTGAAACAATTCGCTTAAATCCGAAACCCATCGGCAGATTAATAAGGGGCGATGATCACACTTTAAGGACAAACGTTTGGGATTAATTGTATTTTATACGTGATTGAATACCACACAGCAACGGTGCTATACCTGATGCCTAGTTCCTCTGAATATTTTATTTTCCATATCTCCATCATATAATATTTTGATATTTTCGGTGTATCCAAATGTAAATTCCCAACATTCTGGTCGGGTTTGATTGATAGAGGGTTGGGTAGTCTTGGGTTCCTCCGGCCATTTTGGTTGGGTTTGACCGATCGAGGGTTGGGTAGCCTCAGGTCCCTGGTGCCATGCTTGTCGGGTTTGACCGATCGAGGGTCAGGTAGTCACGGGTCCTTGTTGCCATTATGTTCGGGTTTGACTGATCGAGGGTCAGGTAGGTCCTTGCTACCATTCTGGTCAAGTAGTCTTAGGTGCTTGATGTCAATCTAGTCGGGTTAGACTGATCAAGGGTCGGGTAGTTTAGGATCCCTGTTGCTATTTTGGTTGGGTTAGATCGATCAAGGGTCAGGTGGTCTTGGATCTTTGCAGCCATTTTGGTCGGATATGACCAATCGAGGGTCGGGTAGTCTCGGGTCCTTGCAACCATTCTGGTCGGGTTTGACCGATCGAGCGTTGTGTAGTCTCGAATCCTTGTAGCCATTATGGTCGGGTTTAATTGATCGAGGGTCGGGTAGTCTCGGGTCCCTGCAGCCATTCTGGTTGGGTTTGACTGATCGAGGGCCGAGTAGTCTCGGGTCCCTCCTGCCATCCTGGTCGGGTTTGATCGATCGATGGCTGGATAGTCTCGGGTCCCTGCAACCATTCTGGTCGGGTTTGACCAATCGAAGGTCGAGTAATCTCGAATTCCTCCTGCCATTCTAGTCAGGTTCAATTGATCGAGGCTTAAGTAGTCTTGGGTCCTTGCTACCATTATCGTCGGGTTTGACCGATCAAGGTTCAAGTCGTCTTGGGTCCTTGTAGCCATTCTGGTTGGGTTTGACTGATCGAGGCTCAGGTAGTCTTGGGTCTCGGGTTTGACCCATCGAGAGTCAGGTAATCTTGTATCCCTATTGCCATTCTGGTAGGGTTTGAATGATCTAAGGTCAGGTGTTCTAAGGTCCCTGTTGCCATTCTCGTCAGGTTTGATCGATTGAGGGTCAGGTCTTCTTGGGTCCCTGTTGTCATTCCTTGCATCTTCATGCTCGTAGGGTTGGGCCCTTTGAGGGTAGGGATTTCTTGAGGTATATCCAGGACTAAAGTGTTTCTCTGCAACAACAATATTGGAAATATAAAAATTCAATTACTTGGTACTCATAGGGATTTTGACCAAAGTAGCCTTGTGGTAATGCCAAACGTCCCAAAACTGGAAACTTTTTTTTTAAAAAAAAATTGACGATAGCACCTAACAACTTTTTAAAAATTTTTACAACAAAATTGCCCTCGAATACTTTTGCGTTGAGCTCAATGCGATGGTGGGAGGGATTTGAATGGGGTAAACACTATGGGACAGGCTATGGTATTTGTGACAAATCCACACCGTTCACATGTCTTACCAAATTATTTCATGACATGAGCCCAAAAATGAGGTAGATCTAAAGCTCAAGTGGGCCACACAACAGAAAACAATGGATATTGTTGATGTTTTATTTAAACCAACCTGATTTTAATGATTATATACTCACAAGTATACGAATCAGGTATAGATACGGTACATATTACGAGATTGTTTTCATGAGGACTGGTTGTCACAATTCGAATTTTACGATTCTTCTTAACTAATCCAACAAATAGTGTAAAAATCTATGAAAAATAACTGCGAATAAGAAAGAAAATTCAATCAAAGAGAACACTAGGACTTTTGAATCCACCCCTAATTATCATAACATTTGTTTTACCTATTGATTCACCCTAATTTCGATTAATATAAATTTACTAAATAAAGCACACTTTGTGTCCTTAGTCAGACACACAGGATGTAAGGCCCACCCCCCACAGCATATGATATTGTCCGCTTTGCCGAAGCTCACGGCTTTAAAACGCGTCATGTCTGTTAAGGGAAGAACCCAACATATAACCACCACAACTCTAGACAACTCTTCCGATGTGGGACAAGTTACGCTACAGTCAACTGCAACAGTAGCTCGCTCAGCACAGTAGCCTGCCAGCCACACAGTAGCCTGCCAGCCATACCTGGGGGCCCGCCCACATGTGTGCCTGCCTACGTGTGCCCGCCCACATGAAGCAGTGACCGGAGCGTCACATTATCCCCCACCGAGGGCAGAGTCGTCCTCGGCTCTGATACTATTTATAAGGCCCACCCCTCACAACACATGATATTGTCCGCTTTGCCGAAGCTCACGGCTTTAAAACGCGTCATGTCTGTTAAGGGAAGAACCCAACATATAACCACCACAATTCTAAACAACTCTTCCGATGTAGGACAAGTTACGCTACGGCCAATCGCAACAAGAGTGCTCGCTCAAGACAAGAGTAACTGTCGCCCACACAAGAGCCCTGTCCCACACTTGGGGCCCACCCACATGTGTGCCCGCCCACGTGTGCCCGCCCACATGAAGCAGTGACCGGGGCGTCACACATGATGCATGTAAATTCCCTTAAAGCACAAGGATCACATCTTTCCATCCATGGTCAGATATGAATAGATGTAGATTTCTATTTCTTTCTCTGTAGGAAAACCTGTTCATGGTCAGACACAAGTATACCTAAAATAAGATTCCAAATAACATCCACATCTAGACTTTGGTTAAGCTCATAGATTAGAGAAGTATGGAGCTTTCATTTAAGCATAATAGAGAAATAAATAAATCAATTAAAACTAGATGAAATCAACAAATAACAAGAGTCATTCAAATTAGGGGCTTCATCTCAGCCCTATCTAAGAAATTAGAAACTCATGGAAAGTATCATAGATTCGAATGGAAAGAAAAATATAGAAGGCGCACATCCCTTAGATTGAATCAATATCTGATCAGATCCTTCACATCTACAAGAACTGTAATCTCCCAGCTACTCTCTCTCTTCTCTGCTCCACGTCCAGCCACAAGCCGAGTTCTCTCCTCGATGATCCTCTCTCTTTTCTCTCTCCTTCTTTCCTTTTTATAGCCTGCTAAGGGCGGTGGAGATGTCAGTTTGGAGAACCGACGCTGCTGGAGTCGGTCCTTACGCACAGCAACATGCGAACACGAAAGTCGGTGGCGTTGCACAGATTATGCAGCACGACTCACATTCGGATGGGATTTGGGACAACTGTCCTTCCTCATTTGCTGTTTTGTCTTCATGGATGGGATGGTCCCAACTTTTGAAGCTTATGGACGGTTCAGATCGCCGGTCCGATCACCGTCATGAACACACAAACAGCCGTGAAAACCGGTGACTTCCGGACGCTTGTCCTGCGTATTGAATATGCTGTTGGAGTCGGTGGTGTCAGCGAGATCCATGATCAGTGTCATATGGACAATCCAGTCCGTCCACTGGATTCCTTGTGAAAAACCATTCAAGAATTGCTATTTTGGCTCATATTAGAGGTGGCCCACGGAACGTTGCATTGCACCGTTCGTCTTCCAATTTACGGTGGGGATTGCCTGAGTGCATGCATGGGACTATAAGGAGATCTTAGCGAGGGTCTTGACTACCTCCTGGACCAAATGAGTGGTCCTGATTGTCCGTGTGATGAACGGTGAGGGCCCACTACATGTCGACCAGACGCTGGAACGTTTTTGAGAGATAAGGTCGGTCAAACCGACTTTGACCCACTCGGTTGGTCCGCTGCACAGCGGGTGTACACCCGCTGTGTACACCGTCCACGTGAAGTGGGGTCTATCTTAATGTTAGTGAGAAATCTGATCCGTCCATCCCTTTTCTAATCTCATTTAATGGATTGAACCAGAGTTTGAAGCATATCCGGATATTAGGTGGGCCCAAAATCAATGGTTTATAGGATAATCTATCCGTTGGGCCACTTATACAGGGAACCAATGGATGAAATTTGACATCTACGGTTAATTTATGATCCTCAACCCATATATAAAGTTTGGAGCCGATCAGATGGTGTGAATTGTATCTTGGACAACTTTTGGGCCTCTTTAGCCTGAATGGCCTGATTTTCTTAGATCCTTGAGTCCCGTCCAATGCCTAGGTGAGGCCTGAACGTTAAATCCATGCTTTTAGCATCCTTTCTAGTCCACGATCTTAGATTCACCTTACATCACAAACATGATTAAAATAAACCGTTAAGCAGTGTTATGTTCGTAAATCCAGGTAGTAATTGGGTCTGATATGCAATATTTGACCCTCATCAATTGTACACCCATGGTTGAAACATTCATAGGGCTGTAGAACACTTGGATCAGACTAATATTTTTATTCTTTCAGTTCATCTACGTGGTAAGGACCTTATGAGCATTTGAGCCACTTTATAAACTATTTGAATTATATATAAACATCACAGTAGAGCCTAGAAAGGTTTGAATAGTAGGTAACTCTTTTTCATTGTTTCCAGTCATGTGGCCCACATGACTTTCGCATCTGTCTAATTCTTGATCCCATGTCTTAACATGATCTTCCAAAATGGATGAATGGAGTGGATTTCCTACAAACATCACGGTGGGCCCAACGTAGCTTTCGGTGGTAGAAACTTCCTACAAAAGGTTTTTGCTCAAAATCCAAGTCAACATGAGGGGAAGTGATGCATAACGGTTAATAGGACCTAGCTAGAGACGGATGGTCTTGTGGGGCTCACTATGATGTATGTATTTTATCCACGTTGTCCATCCATTTTGAAAAATCATTTTAGGGCATGAGCCAAAAAATGAGGCATATCAAAGGATCAAATATTGGACCACACCATAGTAATCAATGAGATTGAAAACCAACCATTGAAAACTTCTTAAGAGTCATAGAATTTTTGGATGTAACCTATTCTTTAGTCCATGACATTAAATTGAATTTTGAATCCAATGGACAAAGTGGATTCAACACATATCCCAAAGTGGGCCTCACAACCCATAACATATGGCAAATTAGACCCTTAACACATGACAACCACAACCTAGACACGCACATGGCAACCTCGACCTAGACACTTAACACATGACAACCTCGATCCTTAATACATGACAACTATGACCTAGACCCTGACAACTATGACCCTTAACACATAACAACCACGACTCAGACCGTTAACACATGACAACCTCGACCCTTAACACATGACAACCACGACCCGAATCTTTAGCACATGAAAACCTTGACCCTTAAAAAATGATATATGTTTATTGGCTTCCCAGGCAATACATTATAAAATCTAAATTCTATCTCATTCATTGTCTTTTACATTATAATCACAACCATCCATCTCCACTTCAAATTCTTTCCGACAATCACTTCTCACCATGACAATTAACAACTACGACCATCCTTCTCTATCCACAACCAAAAGTAACTTTCATCTATAAGAAAATACTATTCTGCAAAAAAAAAAAAAAAGTCTTTCACCTATTGATGGCTTTCATCTCCAGAAAATATAGTCGTCGGAGCAAAAACATTTTTAGGGCCATAGAAGTTGATGGTGCCCATACGTTTAGAAAAGTTTATGACGGTGACCGTACGATGGAAAACATAGTCAGAGAATGTGGTGATGGGTCCCCGAAAGACATGCTTGAAAACAAAGAAGAAAAGTCCTACCAAAACAACAAAAGAAGAAGAAGAAGGAACATGTGGGCACTAAGCTCCAAACAGAGCAATTTGATCCCAATTTTTCTGAAAAAGGCATTAGGGACCCCGTATGGCTTTTTTTTCTTTTTTCCTTTTTCCTTTTATTATTTTTATTATTATTTTTTAAGATCCCAATTTTTGGGGCGTTTGGATATACCACGAGGCTACTTTATTCAAAATCCCGAAATCATATCATAGATGCTATCATGGCTACATTGAGCATAAAAACATTGCTCAAGCTCTCTACAAGGTACTGTGATTAACATATGTGCAAATAAAAATTCAAATGTATTAAAAAAAAAAAAAAAAAAAAAAAAAGGCACTTAACATGCGCATAGACATCAGTTCGTTGATATGGTGGATGACCATGCATAGACCATATAGCCCAAAAGTGCTGACGATGGGATAGTTCTAGGTGCCCCACTTATAGCCTATAAATTGGATGGATAGAAGAAGGATAGGGTGGTCCTTGTCTATGCGGAAAACATAGCAGGGTTCCGGTAATTAGGATCATCTGATCACTTCTTTCTTTCGGCTTGGCCCATCTATCATTAAGATGGGTCGATGCACACATGCCGCATGTGAAGGGACTGTTAATGAAATATGAAATAGCATAACAGGCAAATGAAAATGTTCATGCAACATGATACTCACCAGTATAGGTATTTGGGCGCGTTATCTGAGCTGATATCTCAGCTGGGATGAGAAGAATGGAAAGTAGGAGGATGCACATACAACCCTCAGTTCCCATCTCTTCCTCTGTATTCAGTTAATCTGAGTGAGCAGAGCCTAACCCACCCTATACTTATAATCTCTTTGAGAGAGAGAGAGAGAGAGAGAGAGAGAGAGAGAGAGAGAGAGAGAGAGAGAGAGAGAGAGAGAGAGAGATTCATTTTCTCTTTCTTGAAATTTCTAGGTAATAACTTCTACTTTGTCTTTCTTTCACCACCCCAGGTTTTGCTTTGGAGTTTACAATATTGACATATAATACACATCAAAAGGACCAACGAATTAGGATTTTTCTGTCATGTTAGACAATTTCGACGCATATAAATAATTTATTATAAAGATGATGAGATTCTTAAGAGAACGATTAGGAGTTCTTGTTGCGTGTAACCATGCAGTGCCAGATAGGAGATAGATCTTCCAAAGAACAATCCTTTTTTTCTTTTTTCTTTTTTTTTTTTTTCTTTCCAATAAGGCTTTGCAATTTATAGGCAATGCATCCATCATCCAGTCAGCCGGTCAGTGCTTCCATGGTGGGTGGACCATGCCCCACCAATCTTCTTGATAGGATAATTGTAACATATCATTACCAAGAGGAATATAGAAATAGTCATGTGTTTGACCATAGAACCAACATGTAAATATATGTGCTTTTAATACTTTCAATGGTCCACATTCAGGTAAACATAAAATTCATCAGTTTAGTGTAAGTTTCCTACCATATCCCATCTAGGGTACTTGATAGTCGGATTGTATCCTGATCTTGGTCTTCAAGAACAAGGCCTGGACCTGGCAGGACCAAAATTTGTTTAGCCCGACTTCAGGTACTATAGAACTCGACCCAAACCCAACCCCCTGCACTGTCATCATTAGAATTTCTTTTCTTGAAGGAGTAGAGAGATGCAGAGCAATGCTGGCTTATCTTTGTTTCCTTAGCTTGTCTTTTGTGCCTGTTTGGTTCATGGACTACCACAGTAATGTGGTTTAAAACTCACATTATTATATCTTATCTTTTATTGGATATTGTCAACTGTCAAATCACTGTAGCCTTTTGGAATCACTCATATGGCATTGGTTGGAGGTGTGTTAACACGGTGTGGTTTTGTCATGGCATGATGTATATATTATATTCACACCATTTATCCATCTTGCGTGATCATTTTATAAAATGAGATGATCATTTAATGAAATGAGACAAAAAATGAGGAAGATTCAAAGCCGAAATGGACATACCACAACTAGCAGTGGGGATTGAACGCCTGCCATTGAAAACTTTTTGAGGTTCACAGAAGTGTTGAATCTTCATCATTTTTGGGAATACTTCCTAAAATGATATTGCAAAATAGATAGACGGTGTAGACATAACAACACATTGACGAAATTACATCCAAGTCTATCTAACCTGCGAAAACACTTTACATGTGATCCTTAGGTCCTGACTTGACATGAAAGATTGAGAAAGAACACAATATCAAATGAGGCCAATGGCATGCATCTAGCTCGATGGGTAAGTAGGTTAGTAGGAGTGCAACTTGGGTGGGTTAAGGGTCAATCTGAGCCCAACCTACTGCCCAACCCAACCCAACCCAACCCAACCCAACCCAAATACATGTGACTACTCTCAACCTAATGTAAAGTGACCAGAACTTGTTCAAGGTCCAGCCCAGCCTTGTTAATAGTATTCCTCATTTATCGAAAAAAAGAGGCATTTTTGCAACCTGAACCCAACCTGAGGAACCTGATCCAACCCAACTTGAACTCAGGTCAATCAGGTTCATGTTTACCCAAACCCAAGTTGACCCCAACAAGAGGAGAATTCGGTCCAATGTCTTAAGACTCATGATTTTTATCTTGCCTGAGCCAACTAGGACAATTCAGATAGAAAAAATGAGGCTGGGTACAAAAGAGAACTGGTTTTTTTACATGGAAAGACGTTCATATACATAAACATTAATTTTATTCAAACTTAAGCATACAATATTTTTATTTTCTGCTTATGTGTCACTTCAACAGAAGATCCACAACGGACATAATGGACCATACCATGAAGTCAATCTAGATAATTAAAAAAATAAATAAATAATTGGAACAATCTTTTCATTAGGTGGGCCACATGTGTTGATTGAGCTGATTCTACAATGTTGCATCTGAACATGATGTGAAGGATTTTTGGACGGAGACTTTTGTCTCAGCTCCTAGGGGAAGGGATCATCCATAAGTCACCCTCTTGCCTTTCTTCCTTTACAATTTATGCTTTGTTAGAATATAATAATTTTATTAAATTAGGATACTGTTTATCTTTTAAGATCTCTACAAATCTCTCCTATATCACTTTTATTTTTATTCTCATTATTCTTAGTGAAATAAACGAGCTATAGCTTCTACCAAATAACATCTTGTGGTTTAA
The DNA here is from genome assembly GCA_030180095.1 of Magnolia changhungtana. Classification (NCBI taxonomy): domain Eukaryota; kingdom Viridiplantae; phylum Streptophyta; class Magnoliopsida; order Magnoliales; family Magnoliaceae; genus Magnolia; species Magnolia changhungtana. The sequence goes on along the minus strand of JASAUF010000471.1, from coordinate 12,517,027 downwards.
TATAATTGCCTTATAATGGGTGCTCTCATCACACTACACCGCACCATACATTGTGGCCCACCTGCACCAAGTCGGACCAGGTTTGGCCTATAATCATAAGCCGGGGTGAAGCCTAAAATTGAAGACTTTATTAATTGGGCTCTGTCAATGGGCCTGGTCCATTTGGGTTTTCAAGGTCATTTTTGTAATATATCATGTATGACGGGGCGCACCTAATGAACAGTCAGGATCTTGCACAAAAGTGAGTGGCCAGCTGGACTTAGGTTCAGTCCTATTTGTTTTAGCCCGTCATGGCCCATGCCTTGGATTAGCTATGCAGGCCGGGCTTGGACAGACCTTAGAGTGAACTGGTCCAAGCCTTTTGACAGCCCTAATGTAATCTTGTAGCACTTAGATGTGGGTCAGATGTGTCAAATTTTTCTTATCTGAAGTAATAAGGTTCAACACGTACGACAAGGTCCATTAATGGACAGGCTAGCCAGTCGAGCTTTTAGGACGGGCTTGTGCTTAAATACTAGGCCCAATTAAGGGCTGGGACCAGGCGTAAAATTGAAACCCATTTATTAATCAGGCACGACTAGAGATACATCTATATATGATAGTTAGCCTGGTTGACTCATTTAAGGTTTCAAAGGCATTTTTTATACAATATCATGCATGATTAGGTACACTAAAGGAACGGTCTAGATGTTGCACAAAAGAGGGTGGTTGTAATAGGGGTCAAGCTAAACTCGGACTCGGGCCATGCATAATCTTCATCACATGCCAAGCTCAAGCCTATGTGCTTCAATGTTGTGATAGATGTCTTGTATTTTGCAGAATCGTACAAGGAAGTTGTGCGTAGAGCTCCAATGGGAGAGGAGGGGGTTGCCCCTTACATGGGATCTAAGGTGCATTCTAGTGCCCCTAATTTGAATTGTACAAGACCCTATTTGAATACCTGACCTAATTGAAAAGAGTAATTTGAGTATTTCCATGTACGAGATATAAATAATTCGATATGAAAATTAAATTAGGGTTACACAAAGGAAACTCTGTTTATTTTTTGGTGATAAAAATCATTAGGGTTGTGATCTGTTTTTAGAAGATAGTACTGATTCCATCAAGAACTCATCTGTAGAGTAAGCACAATGCCTAACCATATGGATTTATTGTGTTTTGTGTGTGCTTATTTTCTTTATTGCATCAACCTGTTTCAAAGCTTGAGTGAGGCTCTTGCTTAGATTTTACTTTGCAGGCCAGGCTTGGACTGACCTCGGCTAGCATGAACCTAGCTTGTTGACAGCCTTACTGACCATAGCAAAAATGGCATGTGGCAAGATAAAGTAGAGGAAAGTGTTCATCTTTATTCAATCTGGGTGGTCAAAAGGATTGTCGAAAATTCAGTAAATGAAAAGTTCAGGGTTACACTTTTTGAACTCAAAAAATGAAAGGAACAAATGGCTATATAAATTAATCTATATGTGTATGTATGCAAGTGGAAGACCCTTTGGAGTTTCAACATGAGGTCACGGGTTTGAAGTCCCCTTGTGGTGCGAGCACGTGAGAGTGCGTGGGGGTGGGGGTGTGAGTGCATAAGTGTGTGCTGAAAGGGTGAGTGTGTATGTTAAAAAAAAAAAAAAAAAAACTTTCATTAAAATAGAAAAATACCCCCACATAACTATTAGGGAATTGCCGAAGCAAAACTTCAAATTCAAATCAAATGAGAGAAATATAAACGCTAACAAGCACCACAGAGAATTCACGAATTTATGTGAAAAAAACCATTGCGGGAAAAAATTACAGCTCAAAGCGATACCGAATCGAGTATGAAATACAAATTATAAGAGATTGATAAACTTACTGATCCAAAAAATGATCAAAATCCCTTTGTAAAACCCTACCTTTTATCCAGGACACCATAAGAACGTCTTAGCCTACCCTAATCTTGATTACACCCACTTATATCGTGTTACTATTCTTTCGACAACATTGAAGCTTGTCGATGGGATGGAAGCCATTTTTAATAAGGATCTCATGGTCTGTCCATGGCATCGATAGACCCATATTTTATACAGATTGAAGACATTTGACTACAACTAGTTGGGGTGTGGGTCACACCAAGGTGTTCGTATAGCATCTGGCCAATCAATAGGTTGTCCCATCATGAAAATGGGATACCCCAACATTCATGTTGATCCAACTATCAGGTGGACCATACCATAAAATTAAAAATACCATGAACACCCATCCAAAGAAGTAGCCATTCATTCACTTAGAGCATCCCATTTTTATGGCTGGATCGACCTGATTATTGGGGCATCCCATTTTCACAGTCGGACGGCCGGTCTTGTTGGATAGGCGAGATGTCATTTAAACACTATGATGGGTCCCACACACTAACTAGTTGGACTTGGACATACATCGAGATGTGTTTATTGGTTTATTGGGTTTTCTTTGTCTCTATTATTCCTCTCTTGAAAATAATTCCAGTTTAAATTTATCTCTCTGTTAAAAATTTCACCTTCTACTTAAATTCTATTGGTGGGTAGGAACCCAAACCAACGATCTCTATTTTTCTAAATCAGCCCCAAAAGTTTTTTGAAAAGCTCTCAAGTCCAACTACGTTGGGCCACAGGTAGTAGTCCAACCAGTGGATAACTAACATGTTAAAGTGCTTTTTTTAAAATTAAAAAAAAAAAAAAAAAAAAAAAAAAAAGAAGAAGGAAAGGAGGCAGCACACTGCCTAATTTTATTAAAGAAAGGAACAAAGTGTTAAAGTGCTTGTGATATTTAGTCCTTCCAATAAGTTAGCTCTACCATGAGGATCACCTGGTGCAAAAATCAGCCTTATCCACTTATCAAGTGGCCCACACATCGAAAACATTATATAGTTATTGATAAATAGCAAAATACAAGTGTATCCACTCGATGAGTGGATATGACTGCTTTTTGCATGAGGTGTTCCTCATGCCGGGGCCAGCCTATTAGATAGGTTGGATTCCCACGTACTTAATAAGTTGGAAGTTATCTTCTGCATGGGTGCACCGTAACCTGTAGTCTAATGACGTGGACTTAAGACATTTCCTACGTATTTTTTTTAAAATAAAATTCTTTAAAAAATGTGTTTAATTTTGTCAGCCTACAAAAATGAGGGTTTTTTTTTTTCCTATCTTTTGTATATATGAGTTTTATTATTATATTTTTTTTATAGGGTTTAAAACGGAGTTTTGCTACCTATGCTATGAGTTGGGACTCAATTAGCACCTGACCAGTCAAGACTAGTTATAAGTCTATAAACCATGAGCTGGGGTTTTTAATTCGGAGCAGAAACCAAGAACTGTGCTTGCTAGGAACAAGTTGATATGAATTGAAAGCTCTAAAAGGACAATAGAAGGCTCTAAAAGACCTAGCTAGAGAGTTGGAAAAAGTTCGATGACTTGTAATCTAAGTAAAGTTATAGCCCTATATAGAGTGGAAAGGTGGAAAAGGATACGTGTGGCCGGCCCTAATTAGTTGGGATAAAGTTTAGATAAAGATGATGATGACCTGATTGAAACCTAACTCAATAGCTAAAGCCCAAAGATCCCAATAGGAACCAGTACCCAATTGGACCCAGGCCGACAAGGCCCGAACCTGATCAGCCTAGGTTATGGAACTCCAAGACTCCTATTTACTCCTACCATTATTGATAGAAATGTCCTTCTTTCCTACC